>OX155952.1:3860021-3967521 GCA_944548615.1 Micropterix aruncella
TTCCTGATCTATTGTTTTCGCCCCCTACTATAGTTCTGCGCTAAGCCTCGTGTCATTTAAGAACCGCAACAGGCTTTTGGCGCCAGATGGTTTTACCTCCTCAGGTTGGAGGTAATGACCACCCAAGTGGGTGTATCTTTTACGCATCCGCGGGCCACTCTTGCACATCGGGCCACACGCAGGCAGTGGAGCTTCCTCTACCCCTTGGCAGATCCTGCACATTTTCGTATCCCGGAGACCGGTACATGTGTTTGTTCAGGCTACAATGCGTACCAGTATGCGTAGACTGTTCCTATTTAGCGATAAGGTCTCACGGGCAGTCTTACAGTCGTAAGCCTTAATTTGAACGATTCAAACCTGGCGTGTTGTTCCAGTGGTTGTCTCGACTGGATTGTTCGAAACATATTTTTTTTGAGCATTAGTTTTGCAAGACTTTTTGGTACGCCACAGCAAGGTTCAGGACCGTATAATTTTCCCTTTGCTTCTGTCTTAGCAAGTTCGTAGGATTTTTAATTTCCCTACATACATATGCAGTAACTGTGCAGAATTATGTTTTTAAAAATATGTACTTTGTTCTTATTTAGTTCCTATCTAACAAATCGTTTGTACCGTGTAACAGGTTCCTATTATTATTAAGTAATATTGCTAATCTTTAGGTCTTTCATTGCGTGGTCCGCTCGACGAATGTTTAGTTGTTACGTGACTGTTAATTTAGTTTAGTTATCTAAAGTTAAGGAAAACTCATGCATTTAAAAGTTTACTACAGCAATTTACTCTTAACTAGGACGAGTTTCTCTCGAGAGTCGAAAGTAATTATTATGCTAAATTCAAAATGCGTTTGCCGAGTGTACGTCACCTCTTTCACGGGAAGAATGCAGTCTGTGCCCTCGTATCCGCGCGGGCACTCGCACGAGTAGCTGTTGCCACGGTCGATGCAGTAGCGATGCGGCAGACACGGATTCGGCGAGCATAAGTCCACCTGAGCGTTACACAAAATACATTTCAGATACAATTCGCTCTAATTCATACATTCATTCTATTGTAGTCGGAAGGGATAGGTAAAATCCAAATATCCTCGCAGGATCGAACAGAAAAAAATCACCCAATAAATGCAATTAAATAATTCATATACATAATTCAAACAATTAAATGTATGCAAATGTATAAAATACATAAAAGTTACAAAATATATTAAATGTTTTATTTTGTGTATTTATACTCTTTATTGTTAAAAATTCACTATAAGCGGGTTTTTTCGTCATACGAAAATCTCTTCCAACCAGTGACGGCTCGTCCTAAGGAGCGCTGGTGCGGTGCACTCCCACAAAAATTTAAGCAATTAAATCAATAATTACCCTGTACACTTTTTTAAAAATAATCCATCGCTAGGAACAATAATCCGACCGACTAAGTGGAGCGCCAGCGAATACGCTCCTATGAACCAATGTTCAATACAACAAACAGCACTGAATGTAACGAGTGCGAAAGAGAAAAATCGACAATCTCCTGCACGTGAAACAAAAGATTTTGTATCGAAATTTAGCAGTATTAAGAGCGCCGCTCCAACGGGTGAACAACGCGCATGCGCTCTCGGCTCGCTCTCTCGCTCCCACCGGGACGTAGCCAGTGCGACTACGTTCATACTGTTCGAACGTAAACAAAATTAAATGTCAGTCAGTGTCAATAATTGACACGCGCGCGAGGCAATATCGAATTTTGGCACTGTTTGACTGTAAATAATTAGAAAAATAGCTTGTTTGCATGTTATTTGGCGGTAACAATGGAACAATACAGTGTGTCGTACATAAAAAACTGTGAAAAGACTTTAGAAGTGCGTCTCGAACTAAAATCAAAGGGGCGACCGCGTCCTGAAATAACGCTAACACAAACGTGTAGTACAAAATCTAAAACTTATACACGTGTTTTCAAACCTGAGCAGTATACCAAAACACCGTGGTTATGTGGGTGTGAAGAAACGAACAAATTGTTTTGTTTTCCATGTCTTGTGTTTGGAGCCGGCGCGGGCGGTGGTGCCGAGACTGTATGGACAGAAACTGGTGTTCAAGATTTAGCGCATCTTTCAATTAAAGTGAAAAAACATTCGCAATCTCGATTTCATATGTTAAATGAAGTGCAATTGGCATCTATCGGGCGACAAGATATTCGAAAGGCGCTCGATTCTGCTTATCGAAAATCTATTCGAGAGTTCAATGAGCGTGTTGATGAAAATCGATATATTTTACGTCGCTTAATAGATTGCGTGGTATTCTGTGGTGCATTCCAAATTGCATTACGGGGACACGATGAATCTACGGAATCTCTGAATCCCGGAATATATAGAGGCTTGGTTGATTTTGTGTCAGAGATCGATTTGGTCATGAAGCAGCACTTATCAAGCAGTTCTGTTTTTAAAGGTACGTCTAAATCAATTCAAAACGATATTTTGGATGCTATTTATGAAGTTTGCAGATGTGAAATACAGATACAAATAAAAAATGCAGATTTTGTTGCAATTCAGGCAGACGAATCAACTGATTGTTCTACTATTCAACAGCTGGTGTTTATTATAAGGTATATACATGATGGTAAAATTTACGAACGATTTTTGAAATTTTTACAACCTAAGGGTTATACATCAGAAGTAATAGCGGCTGAAATCATGAAAGAGCTTGATTCTTTAAATATTGATAAAAAAAAAATAATTGGACAGAGCTACGACGGAGCTGCCGTCATGAGTGGAAGTACAAATGGCGTCCAAAAGATTATTAGAAATATCTACCCATATGCTTATTATGTACATTGTTACGCGCATCAACTCAATTTAATTTTAGAAAAATGTGCATCGATTAACCACACAGTACGAAGCTTCTTTTGCAATTTGCATGCATTTCCATCGTTTTTCACGCGATCGCCGAAAAGATCCGAATTTTTAAAAGAAATCGTCCACAAAAGAATACCTGCCGCTCCACAGACAAGATGGAATTATAATACACGTACAGTAAAAGTTTTATACGATAACTTAGAGCCCCTGAAAGAGTGTATGCAAGCAATAATGGACAGTCGTAACAGTGACCCAAAAACATTTAATCAAGCTCAAATGCTCCTTTCATATTTAAATGAAGACAATTTTTTATATTGGCTAAACTTTTTCGCGACGCTCATGCCCCACTGTGAAATGCTGTTCAAGTGTTTGCAGTCTCGATCCCTTGACTCAATTAAAATTATGAAAGAAGTCACTAAATTTGAAAAGGTCGTCAATGAATTACGTGATGCTGTTCCACCGCCTTCGCCTAAGAAAAAACGTCGGCCTGATAACGTGAATCATTCAGCTATGAGAAAAGAAGTGTGTGACATATTACGAATGCAGATAAAAGACAGATTTGTTCATACAGACCATTTATTGGCGTCCAAATTGTTTTACACTGACAAATTTTTAGACTACAATAAGAGTTTTCCGGATGATGATTTTAAGAAAGTGGTAAACACGTATGATTTCCTGGAAAAAACTAAACTGAAAAATGAGCTATTAGTCATTTATAGCAGAGAAGATTTTCACAACGCTGACGGCGCCGTTGCTTTACTTCAACATTTTATGGAATTTGCATTAGAATCCGTATTTGCTGAAAGCATGAAACTGCTAAAAATTATTTGTACCATTCCTATGACGTCAGTAGAAAGTGAGCGCTGTTTTTCGACGTTAAATAAAGTCAAAACGTTTTCACGCAATACTATGGCACAAGATCGTCTGAATGCATTGTGTATGATAAGCATAGAAAAACGCTTAATTAATTCCATCTCAGACTTTCACAAGAAAGTGATAGATGTTTTCGCTGGACAAAAAGACCGGCGAATGGATTTTATTTACAAATAAATGTAAGTAATTATATCCTGTTTTTTTTATTGCACACCCATAAAAAATATTCACGAGCCGCCTCTGCTTCCAACCACCATGAAGTGTTTATATGTCTCGTATGTATGCGTGTAAGATGTGTGTAAGTGTGTCTTCTTATTGCATTCGAACGGCAAAATTAAAATGCAATTCCGTTAATTTTATCCCAATGAAAAATGGTGACCCAACCGTGAATCAAAAATATGTAAGTTCAGGCGACCTAACCACTATACGACCGGGCAATGTAAATGCATAAATTTATATAATGTATGTAAATGTATAAAATGTATATAATGTATATAATTTAGTAATAATTCAGTATAAAAATAAATAAAAAATACAACGAATACTCGCTTGTCCGGGAGCATAATGTTAAAAAACGGCTCGCCGTGGGAAATTAACGAGGAAAGTACTATTTGTGTCATAAATCGGTTAAAATATGTAGTTTGATAATTTACATGGTGACACTCTCACAAGTGTGGCGTATGGAGTAGTGAATTCATCAAAGATTACCGCCATAGCCATATAAATAAAGCATTTATCTCGGTGGTATTATCTATCTACAAAAAATGCTTTATTAGGTTATTAGAAAGGCACTTTTTAGAGTTAAAAAAATGCATTCAGCAAATATTTCGAAAAACCAACATTTTGTTTGCTTTTTGGATATTAGGTTTAAAAAAAACAAAATAAGCGCGAAGAATCTCAGAAATGTTGGTTTTTATTCGGTTTTTGATTAATATTTTCAGGTATTATAGTACAGGCATCTTTGTCATTCAAATACAAATTAGTTAACATTATAGTATGCTATTTTATAAAGTGGTATTTTATGCCATGCCTAAATAATTTTACTGGCAATTCTAAATTTTCCAGAGGAATTCTGTTGTAGAAATGTGTACATTGCCCCATTAAGAAGTTCTGACCTTTATTAATCTTATCTTGGGGACTGAGAGCTCGTTTCTATTTCTAGCATTTATATTATGGCGGTTACTTACATTATTGAACATCTTTATTTTTTTACGGATTTACATAATAAAAATTAAGCTGACAAGCTACAGTGAGGTTACTAATTTATTTGAAAAGTTCCCGCAATGCCGCCCATATATTGAACGAATAGCCCCTTTTCGCAGCAGGAAGATAGTTTGAACATCAGCAGCTCTACCCCATAACAGAATGGCATAAGACATGATGGTAGGAAAGTAGCTGAAGTACAATAATCGGGCCGACTTCTTAGTAAGTGTTATGTATTCTCCACGCTTTTCTATGAGATGAAAGGCTAAAACCTTAGTCAGGTCCTGTGTAACAAACAGGAGACCTCTGAAATGTTGGTTTACAGACGAATGCTCTGCATTTCGTAGACGGAGAGGGTGTCGAATGTTGCAGTCATTTATCGAATCGAATGAGTAAAAATATAGAAGTACTCAATACCATCCAAAAACGTCCATCCATTAAATTACGTGCTTAAAATCTTATAATAAAGAATATTGCAACTAGTAATTCAAAGAGGAATTGAGGGTCAGAAGAACATTCTGGCTTAAAAACCTAGTGGAGTAGTAAGGACAAAGTACAGGATGGGGCAGAATTCGCGCAACCCAAAGTTCAAATGCGTAGCAAAATAAACAAAAACTGGTTAGGGAATTTGGAATCACGCTAGTGGCAACAGTGATTTCACTTCTTAGATATGAATGAAGGCATAAGTCGCCAGTTCACGCATTTCATTCTCTGTGACGGTTTATATGTTGAAAGTTCGAAATTCAATAATGCTTTGAGTACAACGAATTTTCTTACCCCAAAGTTCAAAATGAATATCAAACCAATTTTCCGGGAGTGCTGGTTCCAAACAAATCAACAATAAAGCGAATGATAAATTCAATGAAGTGGGGGAATATTGCCGGAATATGGTTAATCGTACAGAGCGCTGTCGTCGAGAGAGTCTTTTTGTCTTTTTGATGATTTTGGATTTGTTTCAAATCAAATAAATTTGTTTCTATTTGTTTTTGATTTTTTGACAATCTGGGCGCCTGATTTATGCCCCACCCTGTATAGCACCTTTGCTTTGTGGAACTTCGAGATTAACGAGTGAAGGTATAACGAGAATGAAGCTATAATAAGAGTGAAGCTATAATGAGAGTGAAGCTATGAATGATCGCCAACTAATGATGAACCATATGATGAATGATAGCCAACTTTCGATAGAAGATGGCACTTCTAGAAGAAGAAGTAAGCAATCCAAAAATCGATGTTTTAAAGCTAAAAAAGGAATAAAAAACGCGCCAAATCTATGCGACAAATAGCGACCGTGTGGCGTAACGCGGCGAGACCCGACGCGACAGAAGCCCTGCGGTAACCGCCGTTCCATTAATCCAGCCAATTTCATGGTAGAAGTGACGCAATCAGTCGTTATGATTGCAGCCGTAGGTTATAAATAATAAATAAATCAGTGTACACCGACTGGCAACATTGCGGATGTTAATTACTGTGACACTAGGACAGGGTGTATGTTCTGTTTATATTTTTCCATAAAATGCTTGGGTAATTTCATCGTAAAAGAGAATGGGTAAGGTCGTACACATTTGGGAAGTTTGTTGTAACACTTTGCCACGTATGCCAAACGAAAGCTTATTACATGTGCAATATTTCACCCTTTAGTACTAAAGCTGAAATATGTGGCTAAAAAAATATAAGGTGTTAAAATTGCAAAATATTTTCCTAAATAATCTTTTTATTTTTTGTAAAATACCTTTTTGACATCCTTTTATTCAAACAATACAATTGTTAGTTAATTATATACAAGGAATATATATGCAATATTAAAACTATATCTAAACCTATTTCAATATCAACTTTTAATAGTAAAAAGAAAATATATCAAAAGAATAAAAAAACATGAATGCCGTTACAGAAAGTGAACTATTAAATTTATAATTATTTTCATTATGGTTTTGTAAGTTTTTTTGTAATTTATATATTTATCTATGTAGATAGTTGTATATTTCTGGAATGTACTCAATCAGACCTTTCATTTGATATTAAACACAACATATTTAATTTAATGTATTGATATTTGGACATTTAAACATTTAGACAAATAATTACTTAATACTTATTATTATTATTAAATTTATTCAAAGAAAAAGATACATTTTTTTAAATATTACAATCTCACCAAACTGGTATACAGTTTGTTGGCGAGACAAACTCTTACACTACACTAGTCTTACACTTAATAATATAAAAAAACAATGCACAGCAGTATTACTACTGGTCTTACTACAGGCTTAAATTAGGCCAGTATTGCTACAAGCTTAAATGACGACAACTTGAACAGTTAAGGTACTATAAGCCTCTTGGAATGTCATAACGGTTCTAACAATACTACAGACTTTTAAATCGGCCCAAGCATTTAGAAGTTACGGTGGAATAAAGAAACGGAAAACATACATAGATGCACCCTGAACACATTACACTTCTATTTTGTTGGGCAGTCATGTAAAAATAAGTGCATAGTTCCGTGTGAGTACTTTTACCTTACCCAGAAAGATATAGAGGTAAATAAATTTATGAATACATGAGAAACAGCCGATAAGTAAGATAGAGATATAATATGATACTGATAATTTGGTGTGCACACTGTGTCAGGTAATATTTCGCGCCTGGGCTGTCGGTATTCTTTTATTTTACGTTGTTTAAACAAGCTTGTGGATAAAATAGACACAGTAAATTAGCAAGACAGACATATACACTCAGTGTTTGAGCGGCACGCAGTGTATGGTGCGTCTGAGTGGTTGTCATTCCTTCGTTCTACGTTAGGGTGTTATTCTGTTTCCATGTGATTTCCTTTTTGCTTTCTGGCTGTGATACCGGACCTTATTGATATTTGCTTTACGATTAGATTTTAGTTGAATCGTTGATTCAAAAAAACGATTTATAATTCGCGACCTTCTATACGCACTGGATGTTCACTTTTGTGTCCACTGGTGTGTTTTTAGTTATTTTTTTATTTTTTTTTTGTTATACACATGGCTTTAAGTCAAACAAAGACTAGTGTTCAAGAACCAGTATGATTTTTGGTATTAGTGTAGGTTTTTCTCTGATGCCGTGAGTTATCGATGATCAGAGCCCCATTTTGTCACGTGTTGTTCCCTAGACATAGTAAATGCGGTAAGATAAACACAATGTTTAATATTTTGACCAATTAATTTATCCCATAGACCAGTCAATAGAAGAGATGGCTTCGTTTAGTTTAGTTTGTCTGGGATTTTTTCCCGCCCTTGGCCTCTTGATTGGGCCGTTGTGCGTGGCTCACGTTTCTATTTATGTTATGTTACTCCAGCCAACCCAGGCTGTCCCAGAAGGTTAGCAGCCTGGTTGGGTTATTAGAGGCCTCCGGGACAGATGCTGGAGATTGTAGTATTTTTGCCTGTTGCTCTGCCACGCTCCTGAATTCCATGAGCACATGCTGTGGCGTTTCTTCTTTCTCCGTGCATCCTCTGCATAGAGGGCTGTCTGCCACGCCTATGGTAAACAGGTGTTTGTTTAGGAGACAGTGGCCTGTCATAGTACCTATAACTTTACGGATTTTGTCCCTTTTTAATCTGGTGAGGTTGCGGGCAAGTTTTTTAGACGCTTCCGGAACTGCGTTCTTTGTTTGCCTGCATCCTGCGTTTTTTTTTCTCCATTCTGTAAGGTGGGTTTCATCGGTGTTCCTGCGTAGCCATGTTTTTATTTGGGCCTGGGATATGTGCATCAAGGGTTTCGGTCTATATACTATTTTCTTTGATCGTCTTCTGGCCTATTCGTCTGCCGCGTCGTTGCCCAGTGAGTCGCTGTGCCCTTTAATCCAATGCAGGGTCACTCTATTTGACCTTGCAATGGATTGAAGCGCATTGTGGCATTCCAGTATAAGGACAGAGGTTATAATATTTTTTGCTAGCGCTTGTAGCACCGAGGCACTGTCGGAGACAAATTTCTCACGGAGATGGCTTATCATCGATAATATTAAGAGTGAATAATTATGCTAATTGTACGTGCTTATATATCGGTAGAATTGTTATTGGTGGGGTAATTTTCGTGAGAATTAAAACTTACGACTATGAAAGACCTTCTTTTCTATACAATGATAATTTGCAAAGTATGAAAGACTCGTTTAAAAATGAAATTATTATTTCTTTGAAAACCGTCATCAATCGGGCAAATCGAAATGTTCGCTTGTTGAATTACGTCAATTGAATCTCGGAATCAGAAATGTTTGTTGATTTAAATGTTACATGGTTCATCATCATGAGTCACTACACTAGTTGATTCTTAAATAGTGAATTCTCGATCATTTCGATGTGATCTAGCGTGTAATGAATAGTAGACTCTATATCCTTGTCATTATGCGTCTCGCATATGATTCGCCCTCAATTCCAGTGCATTCCACGCGAGCGGTAAGTTGGCTGCGGCGGCACCGCATCAACCGCCGCCATCCGTGCACAACGCAGAGCCGAAGCACCAGCGACGCGAGAAATTCAAATGTTTGCAGTTGCGTCCTTGTCCCCGCTGGTTTGCCGACGGAGCATATTCGCGCCACAAGCCGGCACCAGATGCAATGTGCATTTTACCTCGCATCGCATTGTGCCATGTTGAAAACATGCTTTTAATTGAAGAGGTGAGTGGATAAAGTTGCTCACTATTCTGAGAAAACAGCATTCAAAGTTTAGTTTGTAATTCACAATAATCTACAATAAACTGGACCACATGTAGAATTGAAATGTCATAGGTAAAAATCTACCAGCGAAAAACTGATGACCAAAACACCATTCACCGATCCATTAATATTGAAGGTATTATACAATGCGTTTGTTCGATCTCACCTTGAGTTTGCTTCTCCAATATGGTCTCCCTATTATCAGGTCCACATTAACAGACTGCAAAATATCCAAAATAAGTTCGTTCGATACTTAAATTTCAAGACGAAAAGTTATTGTAATACTACTAATGAGGCGGCCTTACTATTTAAAATAAATTCGCTATGTTATCGGCGCAACTTGAATGATGCTCTGTGCCTCTATAAAATAATGAACGGTATATTCGATTGCTCTGACCTGGTGGGAGCGATCAATATTAACGCCCCAATGAGGACCACACGCCAATTTGACCTGTTTCGATTGCCGCGCTTTAAAACTAATGCATCAAGGAATGGAGTACTCACACGCTGTTGTAAGCTTTATAATACCTATTTAAATGGTATTGATATGTTTAATAATTCCATAATCACTTACAAATACTCCGTAAATCAAACCCTAACCGATACAATAAGCTGACTTGGTTTTTAGCTATTTTTATTGATTATTATTATTATTATTATTATATTTTATATACCTACGCCATTACTAATATCATACCCGCTCACACTCCACACTTACACGCTCAACACACTCCCACAAACACATACACACACCCTGCATACTCGACTCTTATGTACTTCTAAAATTGAAAAAAATTAAATTGAAGGTACGTTAGTTTTATTAAGTAGTTAAAAAAAAACGTAATTTATGTAATTTTATTGAAATCCGTAACCGGTTTTATTTGTTGTAAATCTGCATACATTTAAAAAAATATTATTACTGTAATACTGTGTGATTTCTCAATAAAGAATTGAATTGAATTGAATTGAATTGAACTGTTACCACTGTTTCTATTTGAGGAGTCGGCGAACAAAACGATCTAAATCGGTTTTTGACCCAAACACGCTTTTTTTTTTAAATCGGTACGCCTTGGGCCGTTGTATCGTTTGGTAAAACCATTGATTTTTGGTAAAACTATTTAATACCAAAACGATCTGGAAACCTTAGAAAAATGAGGCAGAAATCACCAATTTCGTTCAAAACGATCTATCGCTAAGTGAAAATGGTTGATTATTTAGAATTAAAATGAATTTCATTGAAAATTATCTAAATCTCTAAATCATAGCAAGTAAAAAGTTTTCTTTCAAAACGATCTAAATATTTTTTTGCAACTTTTCTTGTTTTTGTTTTGGTATCCCTAATTTACATTTATGTCATCATTCACATTTGGCATAGCTTCGGTAAAGTGAGTTACTGTGCAAATTGGTTTGGTGTAAATGGTGAAAAAAATGACATCTGGCACTGTTGCGGCAATCAACGCCGGTTCTAAGAAGACATATTCATATATTTCTTAAATACTATTCATTATTTTGAGATTTTTTTAACCTATTTATTAATTGAGGATTTAATAGATTAAGATTAACATGTAGAAATATCAAAAAGAAAAAAAAATGCTTTAATATTTAATTTTACTATTTTTATAACACCAGTAGCAATTAAAACGGAATAATTTATGAGTACAGTTGCGATCAAAACTATCTAAATATTCCGGTTTCAATTAAAACGATCTAAATAAAAATTATTTTTTTATTATGTCCCATTCTCGCAATGAAAAATTACTTGCGAATGCTAGATCAACTAAAAAAACAAAATAGACAAATAAACAAATTGAAGTATGCTATTTAGTTTTTCGCCTCTCCTGTAAACTTGAGTTCAACGCTTTTAGATCGTTTTGTTCGCCGACTCCTCATTTTAATATCAAAAAACTGCCCTAAACTTAACACCTATTTTTATAAATATGTTTATGAATCTATATAAAATCTAAAAAAAAGAAAAACACATAATAAATTTGAAAGTATATATACACTAATAGTTATTATCAATCCATATTAGCTGAGCGATCAAACTAAAATTTGAAAGATAATTTTTAAACAATACTATACAATACAATAACTAATATTAGTTAACCATAATCATAATAAATAAAATATAGATAATATTTAAATATTAATAATTGGTAAAAATTATTGTGTATAGATAATACCTAATTGATATTAAATAATATTTGGTAAAATAGATCGGCCTGGAATGGTCTTATAGAACGGTCTCATACTTCGGTCAGACTCTGACAGTTTACTAAAAATTTCGTGTCATAGTACTGATTCCTATTCATACTCTTTCTGTGTCCATGATGCATAACTCTGGAGCGATCTCCCGGCAAATATACGAGACACGCCTTCTTTACCATCATTTAAGTCTCACCTATTACCCTTTCTGGCGGAAGCGACCAGCAACCACCTTTCTAGGAAGCAACCGTTCTTTCCTTTCTTTTCTCTTCCTCTCCCAATACCCTCTCCTCGGGCATTCTTAGATTTAAATCTTTAGATTTTTTTTTTTTTTCACTTTTGCACTGATATAACTAGCCCCATATATTCACCATTAAAAAGTGCTAAAAAATAAATATAATTATAACAAAAGTAAAGCGACCCATCTACAAAGCACAAAACAATTTAATTCAAATAATATCTGCAATAAATTACGCCATCTACAGTTTGAGAGGATAACCAAGTCGGATAATAGAGATGGCACCATTATCAGCATTATCGTACGCCTGTAAAAAATGCAAAAAAAAATCGTAATCGCCGACGAAATTCTGATATGTACGGAATGTAAGGAAACTGCGCATAATGGATGTAATACTGCGAGAAAAATAAAAAAGGTAGCGATGAAGTCGTGGAAATGCCACATCTGCGAGAATCTGCCAAGTAACATCGTTCCACATCTGACTGAAAGCGCTACCAAGAAAGGGTCCAGTAACCCAGAATTATCGTTTAATTTGCCAGGGACATCTCTTACACAACCCGGTAAGAGCTCACTTACGCCAGAGCTCCTGCAAAGAACTCTCAACGACTTCAAAACCAACATTGCGGGGATGATGGAGGATAAGATCCTTCAAAGATATTCCGACTTATCATCGCAGAATAATGCCATTCTTGAAGCCGTTCAAATGATGTCTGGCAAATATGATGACATAATGCAGCGTATAGCGGTCGTCGAAGAAGAATGCAGCCAATTGAAAAAAAAAATAGGGATGAAAATGAAAGCCTCCGTAAGAGGGTTGCCTTGCTCGAAGAAAAGTTCGACTCGGTTGACCACCCGTACATTGCATCGGAGATAGAAATACGTGGACTACCGGAAAATCTGCAAGAAAACTTATTGCAGACAGTGGCAAACATCAACCTGCTAGTCAATGCTAAAGTGGATGCCAAGGAGATCATCACTGCCAATCGGAAAGCGACTAAACCTACGGACAGGAATCCTAGGCCCGTTATCGTTAAGTTTTCGAATCAGCAGCACCGCGACTCTTTCACCAAAGCTTTTAAAGTCTTTAACCAAAGAGCAAAAATTGGAGAAAAACTACACACCGCGCACCTGAATATAAAAGGCGAGCGTAAGCCTATCTACGTAGGGGACCATCTAACTCGTCCCACGGCTTATTTATTAATGATATCAAAAAAATTCGCGAAAGAGCATAACTTTACTTTCTGTTGGTGCAAGAGCGGAGCTGTTTTCTTAAAAAAACAGGAAAATGCTAAAACATTTCGGGTGCGAAGCGAAGATACACTTTTGCAAACCATTCAATAGATAAACCTTCTTTTTCTATAACACGGTTTGAAAACGCGAAATTAAAAATATTTACGCATAGAATTTATCATAAAATTACATCTATTTATGTTATGTATATTATATATATATATATATATATATATATATATATATATATATATATATATATATATATATATATATATATATATATATATATATATATATATATATATATATATATATATATATATATATATATATATATATATATATATATATATATATATATATATATATATATATATATATATATATATATATATATATATATATATATATATATATATATATATATATATATATATATATATATATATATATATATATATATATATATATATATATATATATATATATATATATATATATATATATATATATATATATATATATATATATATATATATATATATATATATATATATATATATATATATATATATATATATATATATATATATATATATATATATATATATATATATATATATATATATATATATATATATATATATATATATATATATATATATATATGTATTATATATTATGTTAAAAAAGTTCACTGTGAAAGTTCACAATGGGCGGGTATTGTATGTATTATATAAATTTAATTCTATAATAAAATATTCCAAAAAATATAACAACAATAACCTATACAACTCAAAGCCACAAGAAACATATATACTTATTAATCAATTGATTACTATTTTTCACTACTATATACAAATAATACATATAAAAATATGTCGTAAGTGGAGATATAGGCATTCTTTCTATTCCCTTGAATCAATAGAAGTGGAAACTACAGTAACGAGGTGTAATACACTGCCGATTTTTAACATGCGACAATATATTTACTGGCGATAATATGACAAACATAATTGATGAAATGGGGGATCTTGATACCTTTGTTTTAAACTCTCCATCAGAATGTTTAGACATATTCACCAATCAATATATGGTAACAATATTAGCCCTAAACATACGCAGTATATCAAAACATTTCGATCAGGTACCTCTGCTACTACACGAGCTAAAAATAAATGTGGATATCATAATTTTATCAGAAGCATGGATACGAGATTTACCTCAGCTAATCGGGTACAACCCTAGAGGCACTAAAAATAACGCTAATAGAGCGGATGGTTTGGTGGCCTACACGAAGGTAGGAATTATCGCTAACATTTACGATTTAGAAATTTTAGAATGTACTGGACTCTTAATTGAAATCAATGACATTAGAGTGCTTGCACTGTATAGATCTCCATCGATTATAAATATCGTTTTTTTTTTAGATTCACTACAACGGATTGTGACACACGTAAGTAATGACAGAGTAAAACATTTTATAATCGCAGGAGATATCAATATTTCGACAAGAGGACCCAAACATCACCAGGCTGATGTTTGGGTCCATCACCAGGCTGATGTAGGCAGACTACGAAGGGTTAATGAGCGAAATGGGGTTCGTTTCCGCGATCAACACAACAACTCGCCCTGCAAACGGTACTTGCATAGATCATATATATGTAAAATCTAAAAATAGCCTCACTGCTGCGGTCGCACATACTACCATTACTGACCATTATTCCACACTCTTTGGACTACATGGCAATCAAAACAATACGAAGGCTGACATGACAAAATCCAAGAAAATTATTAACTATGAAGGGCTGCTTAATGACATAGGTAAAGAAAATTGGTCAGAAACATTTACTAATGACGTTGACAACGCAACGGTAGCTTTCTTAAACACTTTAAATTACCATATACAAAACAATACCACTACAAAAATAACGACACCTAAATTTACACTACTAAAACCCTGGATGAATACTGGAATAATTAAATGCATTAAAAAACGGGACAAATTACACAAACAAATGAGAAGATTCCCAAACAACAAGACGCTACAAGACTACTATAAACGATACAGAAATATTTGCACAAGTATAATTAAGAGGAGCAAGGAGGACTGCTACCGGAAAAAAATTGAGACGGATAACTTTAATTTAAAGACTGTTTGGAGGGTAGTTAATGAAATGAGTAATAGTCGTGGTAGGGCGACAAGCAGTGTACAGGAACTCCAGATTGGCAGGCAACTAATTAAAAACAAGAGCGACGTTACTCAACATTTCAATAGATACTTCACTAATGTTGGAGTAAATCTGGCCAAGGCCTTCAATCAAACTTCCACAACGATTAACGCAACTGAAGACGATTTTACTTTGCCTAATATTGAAAGGAAGTTTAAATTTACCCATGTTTACGAAGATGACATTCTTAAGACAATCAGATTGCTAAAAAGCGATTTCTCCCCAGGTCCAGATGGTATCAGTGTAGGTACTCTGAAGTTCATTGCTAAATTCATAGCCAAACCCTTGGTGTATATTACCAACCTCACATTAGACAAGGGAAAATTTCCTGAAGTATTTAAGACAACCAATGTGACACCGATCTTTAAGGAAGGTGACAAACGTGACCCTAAAAACTATCGTCCGATTTCAGTAATAAATACAATAAGCAAAATACTAGAACAACTAACCGCAAAACAACTAACGACTTCTTTACAGATCTATGATCTATTGTCAGACGGACTGTATGGCTTTAGGCCGGGTCGAGGAACTGCCGATGCAATTCTTGAATTAACTAAATGTATAACAGAAAACCTCGATAGAAACAAAGATTGCATTGGTATTTTTCTCGACTTGGCTAAAGCTTTCGATACAGTACCTCACGATAGACTAATCACGAAACTTGAGAAACTCGGAGTTTTAGACGTAGAGTTGGACTGGTTTCGTAGCTATATAACTGGACGCACGCAGCAAGTTAAAATTGGCAGCGAGACAAGTGTATCCCTGCCGTGTTCCTATGGGGTCCCACAGGGTAGCACACTGGGCCCCATACTCTTCTTAGTGTAAATAAATGACCTATGCCAGCTTCAAGTACTGTCCTACGCCGACGACACTGTTTTGCTATTCTACGGCGACACATGGACGTCTTCGTTTGACAGGGCGACTGCGGGACTGAAGCTGGCTAAACGATGGCTTGATAATAATCTTTTGACGCTAAACGAGTACAAGACTAAATATATGACCTTTAGCATCGACAATAGACATCATCCCCAGTGGCGTGCCCGGGGTTGGTGAATGGGGCAAGCCCGACATACCTTTTTGTGTTTTTATATGTTTTTTTATAGTAAAAAAAAGTGGTACCTCTTTCCTCTTCAATCTTCAATTTGAAATTTACTGCTTTTTATCGCGCCGGCTAAATTATTTAGATCATCATAACCGGACGAATTCCAAACATTTAAGTCGTTAAAAAAAATACAGCAGTAACAAAACAATTTATTACAATGGGAGCATCCAACCCAGTGAGTTTTGTACACTGATCTATTAAATTGTCTTTTATGCGATTTACTTGTCTGAGAAATGCACAGATCGGGTGTAGGTTTAGGTCCAGAAATTAGTAACTTCTTTAGCTCAAAACTCAGAGGAATTATTGCAGTAAAGGAACCTTTCTCAGAAATCGAAAAAATAAAGAAATACTACTAGATTCGATCATTGTAATAATAAATGTGAAAGAAAAAAGCTTCGGACGCGTAAAATTTGAAGACCAAATTTACATAAAAAAAATGATTTTTTAAACTCAGTTTTTAAGGTTGTTTAAAAAAAACTAATCTAACCCACCGCCAAATAGGTGTTTATGTATTATTTAAAATAAAAAAAAACTAACCTACCAAATGTATGGGTTTGGCGCTTTTGTGAATGCCTATATCTCGCTTATTTATTGAGACCGAATAAATATTATTGCAGATTCGGAATCATCGTGGTCAATATAGTCTGGTGACGTTAAAAAATCAACAATCTAGAAGAGGTTCCTATACTGCAATAATACCAACCGACTAAATACAGTGAAGTGAAGTTGCTCTCACGTTGCGATAATTTGACAAGTTCGCTTTCAACCTCATGGGCATGCCTGGCTTTGGCTTGCATAGTAAAGTCCTCTATGTACTTATAATTGTTTTGCGTAATTTGCCACTGGTTAGAGTGAGAGGTACACTGATTTTGAAAGCCGTATTGAAAGCCCATATGTGCGAGCGAGCGAAGACACGTCGGTACATTGCAGCAATCGCTCGCTATCTTTATCGACGGCGCGGCGTGCCGCGAATTTCGCCACGTGGAGCGAGCTGCGTCCGCTAGATAGCACTCGTTTGCGCTAGCAAATTAATTTACTTAATTGTTTTTTTACGTATTGTGTTATTCATTTATTTATTTGTTGATTACGAAGATGAGGCAAGCCGGGCTTTTCGGCTTATATGAAGAGACCGCCACTGATCATCCCAATACTAACCACCATATTACGTTACATAAATGCGACTACATGAACTGTACATGTTTACCACTTGAACGCACGAACACAATAAAATATCTAGGAATGGTCATTGACCAAAATCTAAAATGGACACAACACATTGAAGCTACGACTAAACGGACTAGAAAGTTGATTTATATATTTAAAAATATAAGAAGCATACTCAACATTAACCTACTACGGACTGTTTACTATGCACTGGCGCAGACTCTACTTACATACGGACATTTTTTTTTTTAATTATTTAAATCAATTTTTTTTTTTAAATTATTTAACGCTTGACTAATAAATAAAAGTTTGACAAGCGTTGAGCGCGCTATGCCATCTAGCAGTAGGTAAAATATCTCGAATAAACAATATTTGCGATATTTTACCTACCGCTAGATGATGCAATGCGTTCAAGTCTTTTTATACTATTTTTCAAAATATAAATTTTCAATCATTAAACAAAATAAATAAAATAAAAAAATCTTTTTTTTCGTGTTTTTTTCGTTTTTTATAGTTTGAAGTTGCTTTGTTGCTCGTACTACTTCACCCACTTTAAGGTTGTCACTAATTAAAAAATCATCCTGTATATAATACAAGGTGTGTAGTCATAGACAGTGTATGTAGGTATCCAAATCTATCTATCTACAGTCTATCTATCTATCTAGGTATCTAAAAACATTCTTCTGCTATGCGAAGGCTTACTTATTTATTCATGGGCCTAAAACACATTATTTACAAGGTTAGCAGCTACGGAACCATAAATTCTAATATAAAAGAATAAACGAGTATGTTTTCTTATGCGAAATGCGTAAAATTTGTATTTATTGCATATGCTGCTCTGGTTTTCTCGCCACATTCGAAGTATTTTATGTGTAGAAAAATGAGTCCACCAGAACCAGAGTGGCCCAACGCAAAAATCATTTTTGTGGACATAGGCCAAAATAGTTGAAAGGAATTCTTAAGTGAAAATAGTAAAAAAAGTAGTATAGCACATAGTTTTTATTTTGATTATTTCTTGAAGATATCAATTGCGGGCTACTCTGGAATTGTAAATAATGTTTTTTATACGGATTTTTGCATTAAACTCATAATCACCAAAATGTCACTTGGGCCACTGATTCTGGTGGCCTCAAATATATTTCTTTTATTCATTACATTTTTCAATTCAATTCAATTCTTTATTAAGAAATCACACAGTATTTCATTAAGGTTTATGTATTTTTTAATCATTATATAATGAGATTAGGTAGGAAAATCGGAACGAAAGGTCAGTCTTATTATACGACCTGCTTTTCAACTCCATTGACCTATATGGAAAATTTCAACCTGGATGGATGCCAGATATCTGACCTGTTCCGATGATATTTAAGTACATGATTTGTTGACACACTTTCCGTGACCCGCTTCCAGTGACCTTTAAAGTCTCCATTGGTCATTCCTATTACGAAATGTATTCTTACCTTATTCGTATTCTTTATTTATTTATTTTATTTTCGGGAAACATACAGCCCTTCATTAATTATTACTAATTATTCTAATACAGTGTTTCGCTGGCCGATTAATTGTTTCCAACATTATTTTATTATACGGTAAATCGAAAGTTGCATTGCACTAAAAAATTACAATTGAACTATTGCAAGGATAGGAAAGGAGAGGGATGGGATATATGTAGGATAGGATATAGGTATTCAAATTATACTCTTTGTAACTCTCACTATGTAATCACTTCCTAGACGCTTAGTGAGCTAAGGACAGCCTCGCTGAATTTAGGTTGATTCAAGTAAAAAATGACGATATCTTTGAATCGACTATTGTATGTGGTCATCAAGCGGTGCATAACAGAGTTTTGGGCGTAACTAGTGTTCACACGAGGGATTTCGAACGTACGAGGAGAGCGAACCCTTCGTGTATCTTCTTCTTACCTTATGTATCTTACCTGTATTCTTACCTTATGTATCTTACCTATTTCAAGGGAATTAATATGTTAACCTTTGCATGTCTATTCTTCCCAAATATTTTTTTAAATGCAAGCTTAGTTGTTTTAATAGTCATCAGTATCCACTGGATGAATTTGATGCATTCGATGCATCATTTGCTATAATACAACCGTTCATCAAATTTAGACAAATGAATAATGGAAATAAATCAATGGAATAAACAAAAGAGAAGAAATGGATTAAGAAGAGGAAGAAGAAAATAGTTGCCTGATCCGTAAATTTTAAGATTCCGGGTAAGATTCCCATCTGGGTCAGTATTTTCCGTTGGGATAAAATTAACGGAATTTTATTTTAGTTCTGTAGATCGAATGGAAAAAAAATGCACATAGTTACACACACGTTACACGCGCACATACATATAAACACTTCATAATGTTGTAAGGGATTGTCGTATGGAAGCCAACCCACATAGTGTGAAATTTCACAGTAAATGGTAGAAACAAACAAACAAACAAGAAAATCTGCGCGAAAATAGTTGCGAAAAACCTGCAGCATAATCAATCAACAGAAGGGAAACATATGCCGATTCTTTGCGGCAAAATAACCCTTAAAAAATCCCCATTAATAAATCACCCCAAAACACACCATTTTGTAATATTTAAAAATACTGAAAGCCTGAAGCCTGGTAAGGGAGTACCTGATGCGAATGATCAACAAACCATCGTCAGAGCTGTGTGGTATTAGGATAGATTGAAGGAAACAACGGGGATTTTAATATCAAACGATTAAAATAATATTAAAAAAAAAAAAACAATCACATTACTTTTTTTCCACATCCACTTTCAGGGGTTAAAGTTGACAAGTTGATAAATGACAATTTGATACGATGTGATTGTTATTGAATAATTATAACGATTATAAATAAAATATAAACGAATTTAACGCGTGAATTTTATAACGCTCGACTTTTTGGCGATGTTACAAACTTCACGCGGTAAATTCGTTTTCATTTTATTTATAAATTCAAACACCAGCAATAGTCTTCGATTTCAAAATTATTAAAATGTTAGAGTCGTACCTTTACATTACAAGTGATTCCTGTATATCCTCTCCCGCATGTACAGCTATAACCTCCAACGCGGTCAGTGCAAGTTCCTCCATTCATGCAGGGCATTGACTCACATTCGTTGTACTCGTATTCACATCGAGTACCAGCGAAACCTGAGTGAACAGGAAAATACCAGTTATCATTCTACACGTTTGCCTCTATCTTTCTCCTGGTTGCTGTTAAGGCGACATGAGACCTCAGAAAAATATCCGAAATGGGCGGACACGCGAAGTAATAGGCGCGTCAATTTCGTACTGTCCGACCAATAAAAATCCAACGTTGAGGAAGCTTCAGGCACAGATTCCACGTCCGCTCACGCCGGCGACTGAGCGCATAGTAAACTTTCTATCACAGCGCTAGCACAGAATAACTATCTTTGCGCAGTGGTGGTATATGGGTGTTAATAGCAAAGCATATCTAGCATAACTCTCAGAGCGATGTCACGTTTCAATTAATTGTAATTAATTTAGGGCCCAAATAAAAAATGCGGCAATGGGCGACGCTAGAGAATTAACCAGTCAATTTAATGAAATTAAAATAAAACACACTCACCGCTTACACTGTAGGAGTAATCGCGCCTGAAATTTTTTGAAATCAGTTTAAAGATTTAAAGTCCAAGGCAATGATGAACTATTTTGAGTCTAAATTGTAAATTGGTTCCTTATCGATATCATATCAATTTAGGTGGTCGAATAAACATTTATTGTCTAGTTTCATTTAGTATGTATAGAAATAGAGAAGTTGATGGCATTCGGATGTGATATATAATGTCATGAATGATATATCATATCAATTTAGCTACTGCATTGAATATGTATTGTCTAGTTTCATTTATTATGTATTACTAATATGTCCCCGCAAGGATGCTATGCGAGAAATCGAGAGCGATAGATAGAGAGGGTACCTAAACCGTCCATTTATTAATTCCTATTTCATCCTCTTTTGTGTTTTACTTTCCCGGCCCAACAAAAAACGAAAAGAAAAATATTTTGGTCACGCTAAATTTTCTTCGAGATGAAGACGGAAGTATATATTATTTATTTATTTATTTATTTATTTATTTTCAGGAAAACCAACAGCTAATTATAATTTAACAATGCCGGAGTAACATAGCAGAGAGCCAATTAAAGGTTTTCACGTTTAAATAACGTTGTAGAAACATATGCGATCTTTCAATTAAAGCTATCGATTAAGAATGCATCAAAAATTAATTCAACAATTAATGCTAAAAAATTCACTGTTCAGCCGCTGCCTAGCTGAGTTAACACTCGTACAGAATAGATCAAAGTCAAAGCGTTTAATCATGTCATTGAAATTGTCACTTGTTCGCCACAGAAATGCATTTTGCCTATAGTTGGTACCAGCATGAGGAACATGAAGAGCAGGGTTAAATCTATTGAGTTTGGAAGGAACACGGAGATTAATTTTATTTAGTAAGTCAGGACAGTTAATATTATTGGAGGTAATTTTTAGCAAAAAGGTTAAGTCCGCGGTTTCACGCCGGTTAATCAAGGGGAGGATATGAAATTTCTTGCATAAATTGAAATAGTTAGATGAGCTGTATGGGATTTTCAGACGGAAGTTATCAACCCCCCCTAAAGCCGCGTTCCCACGGCGCTCTCTCACAGATCAAACTACGCCGCGCCAAGCCTACAGGTCGTGGCAACCGTCGCGCTTGCGCTGGTGTGTGGCTGGTTGTCCGATCCGTCGCGAGCGCGGCGAAAGGGCGTCCGTCCCAACGACGGCCTTGGGCATGTGCGCGGTCTCACTCATTCATACCCTATTCATTCACCATTCATTTCGTTTATGGCCGTACGTATCTGCGAACACATGATGGCGTGGTCGAACGAAAGATATTCTGCATCTGGCCGACACGCCGCGCGCGCTGCAGCGCCGCGCCGTGGGACCGCCCGGCTCCAACCGCGCCAACCCTCGATAAGCATGGCAACGTTTGGCGCGACCTGGCAGCTAACGGGCCGTGGGACCCCACCATAAGACAATTAAGATCATTTCCAAATAGAAGTCTCTCTGTGTGTTTGTGTATGGCTTATAGCTTCGACTGTTTTATTATTACTTTTATTACAATTGGATTACTTTTAAATGTATGTTGATTATTTCTTACATCCTTATTTTTTTTCGTTTTGCTTGAATTTCCTAGACTCGTAATTAAAACTATACATACAAGTATGTAAACAGTACACACAAAAATATACATGCGTATTCTATTCTTATAACCAGCGGTTACAAACATGAAATTGACATTGTACGGCCTGTGGGCAAACTGTATAGAACCATTTTCTACAAAATCATCTGTACCTCTGTACCTTACATACAGTTATGCAATAAAGATCTATTATATGAGGCCACCAAAACCAGAGTATCCCAAATGCAAAAAACATTTTTTGTGGATATTGGCCAAAATAGTTAAATGGAATTCTTAAGTGAACATAGCGAAACAAAGTAGTAGGACTCATAGTTTTTATTTTGATGATTTCTTGAAGATATCAATTTTGGGCGAAGATATCAATTGTAACTAATGATTTTTATACGGATTTTTGCATTAAACTCAAAATTCCCAAAATGTCACTTGGACCACTCTAGTTCTGGTGGCCTTATATGAGCCTGTGTTTATTCCTCCTCGATATCGCCCAAGCGCTTAATCCGACTGAACTGAAATTTAACACATGCAGGCATTATTTGGTCATGGCAAGAGTTAACAGATAGTGGTGGAAATCGGTCACATTGTGAAATTTTGGTTGGAATATCTCATATTCAAGGAACACTAATAATATATACATACCGCCGTATTAACTCCTGACGCCACTTCTAACAGCGCAAAAATGTATTTTTAAAATCATGCATCGCCAACCATATCAATATTCTTCTAATAAACTCTTAAAAGAGGCTCAAGTTATGAATGCTATGTTATTATTTATTAAAACCGCACTACTTTGGGTTTTCGTGGCCAAACAAAATAAATCTTTTATTATTACCGCACACGAAACCCACTAAACTCCTGAGTGATAATTTTAATGTACCTAGGATGAAGACGACTTTCGGACAGCGACACTACTTTTTATAGCTACAAGACTTTATAATAAATTAAGCAGTGACATAAAAACCAGCCCCAATTGTCATTTGTTTAAAAGCAAAATAAATAAATGGCTGTTGCAAGAAGAGCTTTTATATATCCATGCCATGATCGATATAGTAGAATAAGTTGAAGTTGACTTAACACATATTGTGTTTATATGTATGTATGTGTGTATACGTGTATGTGTGTATTTAGTACTTCTATTTCCTATATATTATTGTAATTTTTATAAAAAAGGTATTATTATATATATTTATTATTAATATATATATATATATATATATATATATATATATATATATATATATATATATATATATATATATATATATATATATATATATATATATATATATATATATATATATATATATATATATATATATATATATATATATATATATATATATATATATATATATATATATATATATATATATATATATATATATATATATATATATATATATATATATATATATATATATATATATATATATATATATATATATATATATATATATATAGATATATAAGATGTTAACTCTTTAATTCCTAACCCTATCAGAACACCAAATTTTTACTTATTGCCAAAAATTCATAAACCTAATAATCCAGGAAGACCGATAGTAGCTAGTTTTAACTCACCCACAGAAAGAATTTCAGCTTTTGTCGATTACTTTCTACAGCCATTTGTAAAAAATCTCAAGTCACACATTAAAGATAGTTACCATTTTATCGAGATTCTAAAAAATACCACAATTCCTAAGACTGACAACGTATTACTTGTTACAATTGACGCTGTCTCTCTTTATACTAATATTCCCCATGATTTAGGCTTAGAAGCGATTTCCCATTACCTTAATCAAAGGCCCAGCCCCCAAATTCCTTCTACAAATTTTCTTTGTAAGTTGGCTGAATTCGTCCTCACTAAGAATGCTTTTTCTTATGAGGATGAATTTTATCTCCAAATTAAAGGTACAGCAATGGGAACAAGAATGGCACCTTCTTATGCGAATCTCTTCATGGGGTTATTAGAAAATAAATTTCTTATTACTCAAAATTTACAACCACTAATGTGGTATAGGTTTATTGATGATATTATACTGTTTTGGCCACATGGACATGACACACTCACTGACTTCCTTACAGATTTAAATAATTTCGGACCCTTAGATTTTACATACACTATATCAGAAAATCAAATTACATTCTTAGACGTTGATCTAACTCTATCCGAAGGCACCATTAAAACTGCAATTCATATAAAACCTACAAACAAAGAGCAATACCTACATTTCGATAGCTGTCATCCGTTTCATACCAAAAAGTCAATTCCATATTCAATGTCCATTCGCGGACACCGTTTAATTAATAATAAAGAAAATTTAGATAAGTACCTTTCTAATCTTAAAAAATCACTAATAGAAAGAAATTATCCTGCCTCTTTGTGAGATAAAAATATAATAAATTCCGAAACAAAATTTTCACCTAAACCTAAATTGGTGTCAAATTTAAATCAAAATAAAATCTTTCTGAGTACTACTTATTTTCCTGGCACTGAGAAACTGCGACCTATTTTAGCAGATTTATTCCCTATTATAGCTAACGACCCATCAACCAAAGGTTTATTAGATATACCTACCACCAATTTTATCATTTCGAAAACCTCCTAATTTAAAATCAATACATAATAAAAATAATCGAAATTATCTTAGTAATAACAAAAATTTGGGCCTACAGCCTTGTGGTCGATCACGTTGTAAAACATGTCCTTTATTAGATCGAAGCATTTATTTTACTAGTCCTAACACTCCCAACAGTTACAGAGTTCCTTTTAATAGTAGTTGCATTTCAAAAAATATTGTATATCAATTACTTTGCCAGACCTGCAATGCATTTTATATTGGGGAAACAACTACACCTCTTAGCATTAGGTTAAATAATCACAGGGCCAGCGTAGGCAATGAAAGTCAACTTCCAATAGCATTGCATGCTAAGGCACACAATTTAACTTTTGATAATTGTTTTAAAGTAAAAATTATTAAGTGCCTTGGCGATAACGCTAAAGAAAGAGACGTTAAATCTTGGGAGTTGGATTTTATAAATATTTTAGGCGCTTGCAAGGGAGGTCTGAATAGGCAAAATTAATACAGTAATTATATTTGTTCAGACATATTCATTAAAAGCTTATTAATATTTTTCATTTAAAAATCATTATTAATAATGTTTTTCAAGGTCGGTTATAGTTTATTTATAACGATATTGCAAAATATTATTAACCCATTTCTCTATGTTCAGTTTTTTTAAAATTTAAATTTTGAAAAAATTGTTCTATCAGAAATGTCATAGAGATGAATACGACTAGTGTCGAAATATTCTCAGTCATATAATTTCTTCTAAAATAATTTACTAACATCCATTTCTGTTACAGAAACCATCCTCCTATACTTATTACATCCAAGGGCATACAGTAATTCGGCTGCAATAACTAAGAACATCATAAGTTAACAATTGCGGAAACAGGTGCTGCTGCCCTAAGTATTTAAAGAGGACATTAACTATCGTTAAAATGTTTCTGGTCCACCAGGACCCCAGATAAGTAACTTTTCATGAATCTAATTTTATATATTATTGAAAATAATTTTTAAAAAAATACACCCTTAAAATATCAATATATATATATATATATATATATATATATATATATATATATATATATATATATATATATATATATATATATACATATATATATATATATATATATATATATATATATATATATATATATATATATATATATATATATATATATATATATATATATATATATATATATATATATATATATATATATATATATATATATATATATATATATATATATATATATATATATATATATATATATATATATATATATATATATATATATATTTTAATTACTATTATTATTATTGTGTTTGGCTGGTTCATCGACCCTCGTTTTAAATGTAAAACTATAAATTGCTTGCCCTGGAACGGGTATATCCCAGGTCGGCAGCATTAGCCAGTGAATGAAAGAGGAAAGTTTTTGCCATTTGTTTTAATATTATACTTATTGTAAATTGTTAATTTGATAATTCCAATAAAATAAATAAATAAATAAATAAACTATCAACCTGAAATAAAGGATTAACATTTCCGCTGTTGTAACTAATGTGTCATGGTCACAAACCTGTCACGTTGAAGATTATCCTTGCTTATATGTTTCGGCGAAGTCCACGGCAATACTTTAACTTGTACTTTCAATCAGGTCAACCTTCTTCCCGATAAGTCCTTGGCTACTTGCCAGGAAAGTTATGGTGTGATACAACCGATTTCTTAAATCATTCTCTTTACAATGTAAATCAAGTATTTTGTAGTATATCCTAATGTCAAAATTCGTTATATATTGAAACCAGTCGTTGGCTTTATCTATATATATATTAAAATGGTTGTTGGTTTATCTGTGTGTCTGTCTGTCTGTCCGAGCTTGAAAGACTCCGACACTGTTTGACCGATCATCATGAAAGTTAGCATATAGGAGTAGGTTTTTGTGATATCTGCTTTGTTGTAACTTACTACTAGATGGCACTGTAACACATAATCGCCATAAAAATTGGGATACATAGATATTTCAGCACGCATAATATTTTTGTAGTCTAGGCGGTAAGTAAAAAAAAACGGCAAATTGTGATAAAAGCCAATTATTTTACAAACGTGTGTGTTAATTAGACCCAAATGTCGATTTGGCCACACGCTCCCGACATATTTGGCCCAGTGAACTCAAAATGGCGACCGTTTCCAAGATGGCCGCTAATAAACCTAAATTATTTTTCTCGTGCTGATTTTAATGATCATTGGGTCTTTTACGGCTATTTTGGAGTCGTACATTTCAAATATGATGCTGAAATATAAATTCCGGTAATTTTAATACCATCGCACACCATTTCGCAGCAGACCGAGGGTTTTCTTTTTTCTCTAACAAATCCTCTAGCAGACAATTCAAAACAAACATTCACAGACACTATATATAGTTCAAATTTTCCATGTTTTCTGAGTAGCAAAATTCAGAAATTACTTCTAGCATACACAAAATTACTCTCTCGTTTGACTTTTTGACAGTTTTGACTTCAGATTCGTCTTTTCCAGTGTGCAAATACTCGAAAAAGACGCGTATAACAGTAAGTTGTAAATACTCGTCAAAAATTAAAAAAAAAAATTCAAATCGTTTTCAAAATTAACGGAATTTATTTTTCAGCACTATATTTGAAATGTACGACCCCAAAATAGCCGAGGAAGACCCATCGGTCATTATTAAAATCAGCACGAGAAAAATAATTTGTGTTATAAGCGGCCATCTTGCAAAACGGTCGTCATTTTGAGCCTGCGTAATATTATCGCGCTATTAACTTCATTGTAACTAGCCACCAGATGGCGATGCAGCCCATCAACTTCTATACCGCTCAACCGATAGCCATGAAAGTTAGTATACATTGGTATTTGAGCACGGATAATATTTTCGCGCTATTCATTTTGTCGTAACTCGCCACTAATGGCGCTGCAGCATATAAACTTCCATACCATTTAATCAATCGCCGTGAAATTTGGTAGACATAGGTATTTGAGCATGGATGATATTTCCACGTTGTTGTAGCTTGCCACTAGATGGCGCTGCAGCAGGTCAAATTCTATACCTACCGTTCAACTGATCGCCATCAAAATTTCGTAAATTCGATAGTGGAAGGAACGGCGATTAACATAGGCTACTTGGAAGGGGAGAGAGAAGTAGTAATGGTAGGGGTTAGGAAACGGATACCACTAGTACTTTAGATTATTTTAAATGGCCACTAGATTCCAGTAGTACATTATTAAACTATATTCAGTCAATTTCATTAGTGTGTAAAACTGTGAATTTTTTGAATTTTTATTTATTTTATTGTATTTATTTACATATACATATACATTCAAATTCATGAGCACAACAGAAAATGAAATGACAATTTAGACAATGCCGTCGTATGCTTTTAAAATTATATACACATCTGTCTTTCTATTATGTATGCTTTTAAAGTTATATACAATCTTTCTATTATGCTAAGCAAAGAGCAGCTGAGCCCGCCTTGCTAGGCACCCCTGTGTTAAGGCGAGCTCACTTCGGGATTCACACTAGAGTGCTACGGTTGTGTCAAGGAAAGATCTAAAATATTATTTTTTAATTATTTTAATTTTAATTTATAATCATTATTAATATTATTAATATTAATATTGTTATTATTAATATAAATTTTTTATTATTATTTTTTTTTATTTTATATTTTATACCCTTTTTCAGTATTTTAAACAATTGTCTAAACCGCAGAATAAAATCTACAAGCCCGAACCCCCTCTTTTGCAGTATAGAGGTGATTGTCTCATCGTATTCATATGAGTTCCGCTCGTTTCACTGTAAATACTGCTATCCATAATGCACAGTTTCGTACTGAACGCAACTGAACTGATTGTCTAGTCATAGTGATTAATTAATGACTTCAGGGGTTCGCAGCAAGCGGTTTTCTGACAACGTAATCATACAATCAATACTTTTTAAATAATAAAAGTTATACAGTTACTAAATTAAACTAAAAAGTTAGATACATACATTTTATAATAGCAACCGTAGATATAATTATATTAAAAGAAATTAAATAGCATACATTCATAATATAAATGGATATATGACTTAATAGATAGTCAAAATTATTAAATTATTAGATAGTCAGATAGTCAAATAAAACATATTAAAAAAAATGTTTACGGCACTTCTAATACATTAAAATTCAAGATGGAAAAATAGCGTTTCAACCCCTTCTCTACCCATATTTAGAAGCCAAGTATGGATTTGTTTCTTGAAAATAATGATGCTATTTACAGATTTAATATAGTTTTCAACTGTATTGTAGGCTCGAGGAGCCATAAAAAGATAATGCCGTTGAGCAAATGCAGTTCTTGTTTTAGGAACAAGGCATTGTTCCACAGTTGCTGACCTGGTGTTGTGATAGGAGCATATTTATTTATTTATTTATTTAAGAATTAATTACTATGAAACATTGATTAGCTTATAAAAATAACAGGAACCGAATGGCAAAACCTTAACCTTTTGCTTATTTGTTTCTGTCACCCAACTGGGACTAGCCCGTTCTAGGGTGGACAGGACTCCAATATTACAATCAAGTTTGCTTGATTGCTTGGTTGCTTACAAATATTCAAGTTTTAGTAAAAAGCTAATGACACTAAATTGCCCTAAAATGTGGTCTTCAGATATGGTCACTTGTTTGCTGAAATTTTTATGGAAATGGGTCACGATACTTTTTATTTAAAGCTGTCTAATATTGAGGACGGATGCTTCATTGTACCTATAGCGATTCCGAAGGAAATCTCATTAGCCGACGACACATAATTTTTTAAATAAGTTTTTGAGCCCTAAGCAGCTTATCGATGTGTGCCAGAGAACTTCCACCCCAGGAGTGAATTCCATACATCGATATTGACTGAGCAAGGGCAAAATATACAGGTTTTAGCGATTTACTATCTAAACCTGACCTTAGATCTCTAAAAACATATGCCAACTTTCTGGTTTTATTGGTTATGCTATTAATGTGCGTATTCTATCTTAGATGACAGTCTATTTGCACTCCGATATATTTTATACTTTCATTGCGATCAATAAAAGGAAATTTGCATTTTGTTAATCTTTTAATATAATCGCACTTTTCATTGTGAATTTGTATTCTGAGTTCAGTCAGGTTTGTTTGAGGAAGTTATAATAAAAGGGACATGTTTTGTTTTAGAGATATTAAGAGACATCAAACTATTATCAAGCCATAATTTTATCTCCATTTGTGAAATGAAATAAAACATCGTCAGATGGCGGTTCATCCGCAGCATCGATAAACTATATTTGTGAGTCTTGACGCATGTAACGCCGGGTTAAATGTACTTGATCTACAACAGCACAAATTTGCCTACTGGCATGCTAGCCACAAACCTCGTTTACTAAATATCGCAGATAACCAGATACATACCCGGTCTACAGAAGCACTTGTATATGTTGAGGCCGCCGCTGTCCGACTCGTCGACGCATATACCGTGGACGCAGGGCGACCCGTTACACGGTCGGCTGCCGAATTGATCTAGCGTTGGCGCTATGCTCACGTCGCAAAGGTCCCCGGCGAATCCGGACCGGCACTCGCACCGGAAGTGCGTCGTGTTTCCGGGCAAACACTGACCGCCATTTTGGCACGGCGACGAGCTGCACGGGTCTACTTCCTCCTGGCAGTTTTTACCCTTGTATCCTGTGGGAAACGAGAATAAAATGTTCTAAAATAAAGTTCTCTGGCCAATTTTTATCTGGGACCGGGACTATTTTTACACGACTTTTCAACAAAAAAGGAGCGTAATGTGTTCAGGATTCATCTATGTATAATACGACTATGTTTTCCGTTTTTAATTCCACCATAACTTCTAAACGCTTCAGCCAATTTAGAAGTGTGTAGTATTTTTAGAATCGGTTTGTCATCTCGAGTAACTTTAACTATCCAAGTATAAGAAAGTAGTGGTCTAAATGCCCACATGTTTAAATATCAATAAATTAACATAGATATGTCGTGATTAGTATAAGATGAAAGGTTTGATTGAGTACATACCGGGAATATACATGTATCCACATGTATACATGTGTATTCATTAACCACAAATATTTCATCCAAAAACTTTAATAAAAATAATTAAAAATACAATAGTTTAGTGCTTTTTATTCTTTTTGAAATATTTACTTGTTATGAACACTAAACCTAACAGTACCGGTCAAATTGACAGTTTTCAATCTTTTGTATAATTTACACAATATATTTAAACGTTGTAATGTATCTATCAAACTGTATGACTTTTCCTAAAATATGCATAGAATATACATTCTTCAGCATTTACTTTTAGTTTTTTTTATCTTCAATAAATATGCATTGTGACCCTTCTTACCGCGGTCGGTCAATTTGACCCGTGGAGAAAATATTTTATTTACTATTGGGAGGGCCGATTTCTATATAAGACTTACAAGTAAATGTATGAGTAAAACTGTCGGTATGTTTAATACACAGAATATTTCGCGTTTTAATATGCAACCGATATCGGTGAATCGAACCAACTTACCGACCACAGTCGGTTTTCTTCATACACAATGCGATATAAATGTAATCGGTTGACTTATCTGCTGTTTGTTGTACCACCATCAGGTGTTTGTTGACATTGTTTTCAGCTACATTTGAAACGATTCGTTGGTCGCCCGATCCTATGTGAGCTTCGCGGGCAAAGAGCGCCACGGTCCGCAAAGTAGCGGTAATTCAAATTGAATTACCGCTAACCTCATGTGGAGGTTGCACAAGCGATTTTGAATCTGTGACCAGACTGGAGGATTTAGAAGTCCGACCGAATCTGCTAGTAAGGGAGGGAGTTCTACCCAATAGGTCCTCTTCCCAGTGCCTCGCGATAAGTCGTTGGACTCTTATCAGCATGTTGTCTTAGTTGGACGATGGAATGTATTGTCCCTAAGTCTCTGCGTTGACCTCACAATTATGTAGAGAATGATCTAATATCGTTATAACTTCATGGTGTGGAGGGATCGCCCGTAGTAGTTCGTAGTAGTAGTAAATAAATACAGACAGGTCTCATAATCACACAATTTTTATTATTATTTATTAAAAAAAATATATAGGAATTATTTTTACAAAATGATTTTGTGTTACTCCTAACAAGACAGTACCTGTCCTAAGAAAAACGCAAATTTTATATGATATCAATTTTATTTAATTATATAAAAAAAAGAAATTGTGGTAGTAAAATAAATAAAAATATAATAAAATAAACAAAATATACATTTGATATCAAAATAATCAATAAATATTAAAAGCAGCAGAATATAATTATAAATTAAACCCAAATAAACATATGTTAATAATACTTAAAAATAAAAATCTGAATTCACTCTTGTTTACATATAAGTAATTTAAATTGTAGGATGTGAGGGTGTGTAAATTGTGTGCGTGTATATGTGTTGCTAATTTTGAAATGTCATGAGGATACATTCAGTTTCATTTCTTTCTTTACTAATTAACCACTGAACGAGACTTTTTTAAGAACCACCTGCGTCAGTCCAAAAATAACGAAGTCTTTTCCTAAAATATTCATTAATCTCGGAGCAAGCAATGGATGATATTGGTGTTGTCTAAACGATGCCCGGTCGCTCCGTAACATCCCCTGGGGGACCAAATGTCGGCCGCCTAACACTCCGTAACGTTCGTTACGGGACCAAACGCTCGCCGATGCGAAAAATGCAATTTACAATTCGACACGCCGTACTATATACTTTCTGAGGGCGCTACGATATGGCCAAAATATCTTTAATTCAAGATTTGAGTCTGGCAATATCGAAGGACGATTTAAAAAGTGAGCATAGACGTCAAACGCAAGTGTCCGCCGGAAACCCACACGGCCGCGTACGGCTCCGCGAAATGGGGATAAAAATGGTGTGTGTGCAGTGTTTGAGTGCCCTTTACTGGAGAACAGTGGGTAATTTGCATTTTATGTAGTTTCTGAATGAGGATTAGTCATTTGAGATAGTCTATTTGCTGTTTTTCACGAATTTTTAAACAAAAGACTTCGCGACAACACACCCCTCGCGAAAAAATTGTTGTTTTTATTTTGTAATGTTTGTGAAATATCCCGATATATCACGAAATATGACGTAATGTCGCTTTAATTAACTAACAAAATAGGTATTGCTTCATTTACATCCTAAGTTATCACATAATTAGGCGTATTTTGAACATTATATGTTGTTTTCTAATATGACTCGCGCAAAGAAAATTGTTTTGATAATTACTATGAGAGAATTAAGTGCGATTTTCCATAGTTTTTCGATGAAATGTGACTCTTTAGAGTATAGTAATTAGTTATTAGACATATAATAAGTATATAATGAGAGAATATAATTGAAAAAATCTAACGAATTTTAAATTATGAGCATTCAAAGTTTATTATTAAGTTTTGGACGCAAACTCTCAAAACTTTAGATTTTTCTGTAATATCAGACAAAGCTCAAAGTTCTGGTGTGATTTCTAAGAAGTGTGATGTAGCAATAAAGTTATTTTGAAAGAATTTCATATAAAAAATACCATAAGTAGTCACAAATTAATTTTTTTTTTTTTACGAGAATACATAAAAAAATTCTGCTGAATAAATAAATATTTTTGTATGCAAATAAGTCAAAAAAAAATATGGTTTTGGTAAAGCATTTAATAAAGAACATAACTGTATTTACAATTTTTGCATATTTTACGTATTTTGTGACAAAAAAATCGAAATGATTTTATAGGCGAGTTTTTTCAGTTCGCCAATTTTGTAAAATTTATTCATTATTATATTAATTGCTTTACGAGATAAAGTTATAATGTTTTATATTTCAAATTTCAATGCGGTCATTTTACAGTTATTCTTTTTATGTTCAGTGTAGTGGTTTACAAGTTATGGTAGTTTGTATCAAGGTCGTCGACTCGCGTCCATTTTACGCCGAAATATGTCGCGCACAAAAGTGATAGCTGAATTTTTACTTCGTGAGAGGAGGGGTTAATCTGTGTAAAAATTTAAGGCATTATTTATTTATTTATTTATTTTTATTTATTAATACACAATAACTTTATATATGTCATATACACACCATTAACATAATATGGTTGAGTTGGGAGAGATTGAGTACATCATATGGTGAAAATGTTTATCCGCATTCCTTACTAGGTCAGAGACCCGTATCTAGGGATACTAATTTTTGTTTAATGGTATCGACGAGCTGACTCTTTTGATATTATGAACTTACGTTGCATTGCATAATACATAAGAAAATATGCATATATACATACACATACATACACACATACATAAATATATAAATACATACCTACACACATGCAACCGCCTTGATCCAGGGTGATCTGATGACGCCGTTGACAGTCTACCCTGGACGGGCGGTTGAAACGTCGGGTGCTACAAACATCACACTATAAATTCGTTTTAATCGAATTGTAATTCGTTTGTAGATTTTATTCTGCGGTTTAGTAAATTGTTTGAAATACTAAAACAGGGAAAAAAATAAAAAAAAATATATTATAATAATAACAATAATAATAATAATAATAACAATGATTATAAATTAAAATTAAAATAATAAAATATATATATATATATATATATATATATATATATATATATATATATATATATATATATATATATATATATATATATATATATATATATATATATATATATATATATATATATATATATATATATATATATATATATATATATATATATATATATATATATATATATATATATATATATATATATATATATATATATATATATATATATATATATATATATATATATATATATATATATATATATATATATATATATATATATATATATATATATACATAAGCAAATAATACACGAGATTTAATATTAGTTAGTAATACATAATTTAATAAAACAACTTAAATTATTAGCGAGAGCAATTGAGACTCAGCATACAATGGACCCCTTTCAAGGAGGTACTTCTTTATAAGTATTTTGAATGAATTTAAGTTGCTTGCATTCTTATAACTCTCATTTAAATTATTACGTGTATAAAAAAACATATTGTGGTACCTGCGCCGATTTTAGGTTCTTAGCAGGGAACAATGTCTCTGCTTGCACGCGATTGAGATTTAAAGCAGGTTTTAAACAATACAGTGGCCTAATATCAAGTATTTTCGCTTTGAAAAACAACTCATTAGATGAATACATTTTTGTTTTTTTGAGTATAATAAGAATTATATATAGTGCTTTGTATGATACTATTTCGACTGTAGTCTTAGAGCACGCTCCCCACAACAGCATAGTGTATGTCATTATAGATTGTTATAAAGCGTAGAATCATTTTTAAATTACCAAGTTCAAGAACATGAAAGACTATTAGTTTTTTTAAGCTTCTACTCGTATATATGGCTTCTATTCTCTAGAATGGCAGTTTACTTTATATGTAATGGCTCTTACATAACCGGTATTCTTCTTTTATCGCGAGTAAACCTGCAAGCTTAGCGGATACGCAGCAATAAATTTATGTCGACAAGAATAATATGTGTCTTCTGAGTGCGAAATGCGTAAAATTCAAATTTATCGGAGCATCTTATCCCGTGTATTACAGGGGATTGGTGGTATGAGTTGCTACATCAGAAACTGCTTTAATACCCAGCCAACAGGAAAATATCATAGGTTTTGCAAACCACTTGCAAATAAAAGGTATTACAAATGGTACGTTATATTTTTAAAAGCCTTTTAAGGCCATGATAAATCGGTCATATTTTACAGTACGTTTATTGTGCTTTAACATTTAATCCTGGAAAATTACTCTGTTCAACGACGCGTAGAAATCGTTAAACTTTCGTTTAACATTTTAATTCTAAAATTTTTAATCATTAAACAAAGCGCATGTCCCACTATCCCAATATTGAAAGTTTTATTTTAAAATCGCTAATGTAAACACCGTAATGATAATTCCTATATGTGGACAAAATATATCTTTTTTTTAAACAATTCACACAAATATTACAAATTAAAATATAGAATATCAAATAGAATATCATATATTTATAATCACACAAAATTAATTATCATGTAATTAAACTCAATTATTAAATGATGCCCTCTGTCCAATGTTGCCAAACTAAGCAAAGCTTGTGCTTGGGCGGACATTCCATAAACATGGAGTTGTTGAATACGTTAAAAGTACACGTGAAGACGTTCAAATTAATCGTAAATAATCACTTTAATTACTTTTGGGTATTAGATTGCTCAACGCTATACTACGTTTGACAACTAAAATTTTACTACGAAACGCATCGTGTAGATATATTGAGATGTCAACCACAACGGGCGAACCCGTCATCGCAGGACGTTTTAACGATTCATCGTTCTATCGACCGTGCAGTGAGCGTAGAAGACTTTGGACATTACAAATCCGACGTCTAGCTACGCCACAACCCGCAAGAAGCCTGGCGGGCCGACACTCGCGCCCTTGCTTCCAATTGTGACCAGATTTCTCCGGTCTCTCGACTGGTTCCGAGTTCGAGGTCGCTTGCGCGGTCGTCTCCCTTACGAAGCGGTGAAACGGTGTGCACCGAATCTATCGCGGACCAAGGCGTCCTTTGCCCGACTCTGAAACGGGATCGGATGGCCAATGGTCATTTCAAGAGCAGTCGCCGTAAGGTAGGCAACAACCCCCGCTCTATAGGAAACAATACAGTTCCCAGACTCCCCCGACTGTTAGTCGGAGAGTCTGGGGGGGCTAACGGGCCCATGATGAGTTGGCCACGATGACCCATGTGTTCAGGGTCGGTCACACTCACGGGTCAACACCCATCCGACGGCCTCCCCGCATGGGGTGCGAATCCTGGGTAGGACACTGGGTCAACCAGTCTCCCCTGGGAATCAAACCTCTGGCGCCCCTGGACGGTCTGCACACCGTGCGGCGCAAGCCAATCGATTGGCTTGCGCCGCTCGGTGCGCAGACCGTCCAGGAGCGCCAGAGGTTTGATTCCCAGGGGAGACTGGTTGACCCAGTGTCCTACCCAGGTTCGCACCCCATGCGTGGAGGCCATCGGATGGGTGTTGACCCGTGAGTGTGACCGACCCTGAACACATGGGTCATCGTGGCCACCTCATCATGGGCCCGTTAGCTCCCGCATCGTGTAGATGGCACTTTCCCTGTTAAATAAATAAATAAATAAATAAATAAATAAATATAGTTCACAAACATTGATTAATCTTCTCTTATATTCATTATGGCGCGGCGGTGATTGTGGTATAGCAGTATGGCTTCGCGCTGTAGAAGGCTCCCTAAACAAGCCTATACGGGTATCCGGATTTTTAAAATCATAGCTTTTATTATTTTTAATATTATATATATAAATATGTCAAATGTTTAACTTATTATGCTGGTTTCTATATGTAATAAATACGGACTTTAATATTTTAATAGACTAATAGAGGGCAATCTATCTCTCCGTATTAGTTTTGTGAAGCCTATAGCCTGTAAAGGAAAACGATATTTTTATTTATTTTCTTAAAGAAAACCGAATATTTTTTTAATTGCAGTACATTATTACATTACTACTAGAGACTCCATTGTAAATAGTAGCAAAAAAGCTATCACTCGATGTTCTTCACTGCTCGCAACCCTTAAGTCGAGAAATTTCTCATCACCCATCGCTTGCCATTGTCATGCCATTCGAAAAATCTCAGGCACTGAAAGAGCTCCCAAGAGAAGTCCTATTTTATAGTAAGGCAGACTATCATAAAATTAATGAATTTCTCTCCGTAACCAACTGGAACTGCCTGCTTCACAGCTGCGATATAAATGTTGCAGTCGAAAATTTCTATGGAATATTAAAAAAAACAATTGATCTTTACGTTCCGAAAGGCAGAAGTAAGAATTCCTCGTATCCCAAATGGTTTACTGCATCCCTGATTAAACTCATTAAAGAAAAATCAAAATACCACAGAAAGTGGCGTCAATATGGCAACCCCCGAGACTACGAATCATTTTCTCTGCTCCGCGCCCGGCAAAAAGCAATGAGAGATGATTGCTTCCAGCAATATATTAGCCGTTGCGAAACATCTATAAGGGACAACCCGAAGGAAATTTGGTCATATGTCAAAAGTATCCGTCGTCACCACTTGCTACCTCAGCGCATGATTTACGAGAACCTTAACATTGATGGGGGCCATGAAATCTGCGAAGCTTTCTCTAAGTACTTCGAATCGGTGTTTGACAAGGGCACACGACTGGACGCTGTTCCGGCTCCTGACTCCCCTGAAGAGCACCCTAGCAGTACAAGTAGTATATCCAAAATTGCCATCGATAAGGGACTTATCGGCAAGTATTTAAGCAAGCTAGACAAGAATAAAGGATCTGGAAGTGATGGAATTCCTCCCACCTATATTATAAACTGTGCAAGCCAATTAGCTCATCCACTCGCCTTGTTATTCCGCCGTTCCCTGGATGAAGGTACATTTCCCTCTCGTTGGAAAGAAGCCTTTATTGTACCAATACATAAAAGTGGCTTAAATAATAACATATCGCATTATAGGCCCATCTCAATCCTTCCGGTGTTCAGTAAAGTTTTCGAAAAAATTATATACGATCAGATTTATCCCGCCATTTGCAATTCGCTTTCTCCGTATCAGCACGGCTTCATGAGTAAGCGATCTGTAGTCACGAACTTAAGTCAATTCACTAACGAAATCCTGGATAACATGAACAATCGGATACAAACTGATGTTATATATACAGATTTCTCAAAAGCATTTGACAGGGTAAATCATTCTATATTATTAATTAAACTTGAGAAACTCGGTATACACGGCGATCTGTTAAGATGGTTCACATCTTATATTCATAATCGTCAACAGGCTGTCGTCGTAGGTGGATTTAAATCAGACTTTATTTCGATTCCTTCGGGTGTTCCACAGGGATCACACCTGGGACCGCTCTTATTCAATATATATATATATATATTAACGATATCGGTTCCTGTTTTAAATCTTGCCAGTTTATCCTATACGCGGATGACCTTAAAGTTTATTCTGTTATCTCAAAAGTGGCTGACTGTGTGGTCATCCTGCAGGCGTAAAGCCTGCAGGATGACCTGAGCCGTCTTAGCGAATACTGTGTTTTGAACAAGCTCGATCTTAATGTCAAGAAGTGCCATCGAATCACGTTTACGAGAAACAGAAATAAAATATTATACAATTATAAAATTGGTTTAGATAACATTAAGGAGACTAACATTGTCCGAGATTTGGGGGTTTTACTCGATTCCAAAATGAAATTCGACCAGCACATTGAAAGTATTGTCACCAGAGCATACAAATCGCTAGGTTTTCTACTACGGGCGTGCAAGCCCTTTTCCGAGATATCCACCTTGTTAGTAATATACCAAGCCTATGTCCGTAGTATACTTGAATTTGCATCTTGTATTTGGTCCCCTCAATACAATGTGTATAAGCAACGAATCGAGCGTATTCAAAAAAAATTCTTAAGGCACTTGTGCTTTAGGGAAAATAGACCTGCTGAATCGTACAAGGATAGATTAGCTCTTTTTAAACTCGATAGTCTTGAAGATAGGCGTACAACTTGCGATATGATGTTTCTCTACAACGTAATAAATAACAATTTTGACAGTGCGTATCTGGTCGAAAAGATATCCATTCTGGCTCCTCCTCGCATTACTCGAAACCCGAATCTGTTTTATATAAAGAGATATAACTCTAATTACACGAAACATTCCTTAATAAACAGAGCTATGACAACGTATAACGATAGGTTCGGGTACATTGATATTTTTTCATCAGTTAAAAGTCACTTTAAGGAAACCATTAAAAAATCCTATCAGTCCTTTGTCCCCCGTATTTCATATAATGACTATTAATCGCTTGAACAGTTTACATGAATAGCTTTTTTGTAATTTTTTGTTTTTGCAATTTTTTGTTTTTTAAAATGTATCTTTGGTACAAAATAATTAATATTGTATATAATCTCAATGTAAAATTTCATTTCCATTTGTTTTTTGTTCTTTTTCTTTTTCTATAATATTAAATTTGCTAAAAAATGTATATATATAAATAAGATATAATAACGGAGATATGTACTGTACACATTATAGATAGATAGTGTTAACATATAATTAGTCATAGTTTTATTGTTATATTTTGTATTTGTTATGTATAAACGCTGTTTGTTAACCAAATAAAATAAAATAAAAAATAAATAAAAATAAAGACTAGGCCTAGACCCTTACTAAGGCAACCGTACCAAGTAAACAAACCTCTATTACTAGCTATAGCCAGTAATAGATTTTAGCCAGCGTTAGAATGCTAAGAATACCTCAGTATTCATCAAATTTCATGTTCAGGTTATTTGCAGTGCAGACGACCCAAATAGGTTACTCTGTGCCTTTGCCCCCTAGACAACTTGAAACCTGATCGGGTTTATTTATCTCTTAAGATACATTTATTAAACGTAGGTATAAATGCCCCTCTCTCCTCCCATTCGCCAAACTTGTCCTTATAATCCCATTCCTCCCTTCGATACTGAGTTTACATATGTTATTAAATTCTGTTTAATTTATTTATTATATATATTATGTAATTGAATCAACTTACATATTGTGACCACTACTCTATTAAAATTACACTTTCTATATATATGTTACTTTCGTGGGAAACGTTTATCGGCCCAAGTTCTTCTTTTTTTCTACAATATGTTTATGCGCAAGTATGTATATTGTATTCGCTGTATGTTTCCCGGAATAAAAATAAAAATAAAATTAATTTGCCAACATAAACCTTTATTCACAATAACCCTGGCGGTATGCTGTAAGATACTGCAACTTGGCAATATTTTATTTTATTTTATTTTTAATCCAACAAAAATGTATATTGTATGTTGTATTATGTCCATCATGTTGTAATCTACTGTCTAAAGTTTTATACGAATAAACTATTTTGTTTATATTTAAAACGTAATTGCCCTCACTTAAAAGATCAGTTATGTTTTGTTAGAAATTCTTTATTTGCTAGGTGTTATTGCTAGTTTGGAACATTATCCGTTGACTGCTTCTGTTGTGCTCCAGTTACCGACTTAAGCTCACTTCCGCATACTTGCCAGTAAGTTAAGTTGTGTACGCTAAATCGGCTGGCTGCCTAATGCTCGCCCATGATCATTAATTATTTATGAACTCAGCGGGGCTGGGGTTTGCGGGAGAGTTTACGTAAGATACAACATGATCTAAAGATTTTAATAACTTGGAAGACGTTATTATGCATACGTCTACACCTGAGAGAAAAAGGATGTTTTAATATAAACAGGATAAAATGAAATTATTTACCTCATGAAGTTTTGTAGAACTATTTATAAAATTAAACAACCGCGATTGTGTTCGATTTCATATGATGTTTTATACTCTTACGCAGGCGTAAGTGCAGGTGCCTCTTGTATAATCCACTCAGGCAACGTGTTTGCATAAATATCCGAATCTAGTGGCGGAGGAGGATGTCAAAGCGGGGCAACTGCCATGGGGGATCATTTTAAGGGGCGCCAAATTTATGTGTTTGAAAAACAAATATATTTCACTAAATCGCCTAGCATCCAGAGCGCGTTGCACTATCGATTGTTTAATTGATTTTGGAACCACAGCCTTAGATGATTTTTGAACGCGTGCCTAGTGTGTGTATTGTCTCTGCCAAGAGAATTCCTGTCACGTTTAGAAAGATTCCTCCTCACAGATAGAAGGGGACAGTGCTACACGAGCGGAGTCGAATAAACCTGAACGGCCGAACGCCAAGCGACGGTCGGTATTTACGGGTGCGAGTAGGTAATCGGCATTGGTTTTCTTTGATAGCTTTGGTTTCTTTGAACGCTGACGACTGAATGGTTATTATATTTAAAAAATATATTTGTTTTGTGGGGCTTTTCTAAGGTCTTTATAAGCCTTGTAACACCGCGACCATTGCTGATCTATTGTGTTCGGTACCTACTATAGTTCTGCGCTAAGCCTCGTGTCATTTAAGAACCGCAATAGGCTTTTGACGCCAGATTGTTTTACCTCCTCAGGTTAGAGGTAATGAAAACCCAAGTGTATGTATCTTTTGAGCATCAGCGGGCCACACTCACACATGAGGTGCAGGGGAGTTTCCTTTGCCCCTTGGCAGAACCTGCACATTTTTGTGTCTCGGAGCTTGAGGTTGTACATGTGTTTGTTGAGGCCATAATGCCCCGTGAGCGCCCTCACCTGTATGCGTAAATTGTTCCTATTTAGCGATAAGGCCTCACGGGCCGTCTTAGGGTCGTAGGCCTTAATTAGCGCTTTGGATTGATTCAACCCTGGCGTGTTGTTTCAGTGGTTGAAGGATTGTTCTAAACATATTTGTTTAAAAATTAGGTTTGCAAGGCTTATTGGTACGCAACAGCAAAGTTCAGGGTCGTATAACGTTCTATTTGCTCCCATCTTAGCAAGTTCGTCGACTTTTTCATGTCGACTGAATGGTTGATTTTATAGACAATACTCAATTACCGATGAAATATATTACTAAATTCTTGATTAATCGCCGTGTATTTGATGCACTTTTAATTGTCCGCAGCAGCCAAGGCACATTTTTCCAGACTTCGGAGTTGCAAGAGTTTATCGCGCATCCGATATTAAGCGATTTTTCTGATACAATATAATGAATGTCAAGTTTATTGTTTATTGTTACTGACATTTCCATTTACTCTCTTGCGTTGGCGTTTAGTGGCCGTGGCCGTGTAGTGGCGTTTAGTGTAGTGCAGTGGAGGTTCCGTTTATTGTTAGTAGAATGTTAGTTAGCGGAAATTTTGAAGTTTAAAATTAGTGAAATGTCAAGTTAATAAGTATACAATATGGTGCCCTCGGAAGTATATCAGTGACCAGCAAATGGTAAGACGATAAAAAATACGTAAAAAAAATAGTAATATATATTTTTTATTCCTTTTTATAAAAAAAAACATCTTTTTTAATAGGATAATTTTTATGTGCAGGAGGTTATTTTACCTATAAAAAACACAGTTGAAGATTACTAACAGCAATTTTGATTTAGGCCTGTGTATAATAAGAACAATAATTTTGTATACCCAATAGTTTGAATATCCTTATATATCCTTGATTTTGTATATCCGATATAAAGACGGTTTTTCCTCGATAACCACGGTCGAAATAAAGTAAGTTCCAAATTAGTTTCTACTCAGTTTTTCACGTAAAAAAATCGTCTGTACAGGAATACTCGTATGTGTTTTTTAAGTTTTACTGTATAGCTTTACATACACCTTAAACCATTTGTGTTGCAGTCGCGAACACCCTGTATATTTTACCTTATGCTCATCTGCTATAAGCATTTTGCCTTTAGAATTATAACCATTATTCATGTGTGAATAGTTAGAATATTCACGGGCAGTTAACTGATGGATATGACCCCAAATTTGCACACATTTCACCCCGTCATTTTGCTTGTAATTGCCACAAATTCCCTTGCGACCGCGCCCATAGCGCCGCCATCCGTCACAAACCGCCGGGGCGAAGCTCTCGAGGAATGCGAATGTTTGCTATCGTTCCCGCCGTTGAATTATTGGCGCTCTTTATCGGCGGGCGGCATTCGCGCCACTGCGCGGTGCACCCAAACCGCCACGCATAAAATCGCCCAAGATGTATGACGGCCCGGGCAAAAGTGGCGGTCAAAAATACTTCCTAAACATAGCTCACTGTAATTAAGAATATATTATGCCTTTGTGAGTCACATCTTTCACGTGTATTATGCTGCTATTTAAATATGTAGTGAACGGTTTTGGGCCGCTTGGGCCATAAAGATCCACTATGTTTCCGGGTCGGTCCAACTAACGATTCAGTTCTTATTCAGTAGCCTCCTCGTGTGGAGGACTATAGGAAGAACTCTCGCGTCTCAGACCTCGCGGCTGGTGGATCGGTTTCCCCTGGAGGAACGCCTCCCGGCGCTACTGCGCAGCGTGCGGCGATAGGCAATCGGTATATGCACTCTGATTTATTACTGAAGGAGTCGGGAGACTATGGATATATACCGTTTCCTAAGCAGCGGGGAGGAATCTTAAACTATCATCAACCACTCTTGAAATGACCACCGATACCTTACAGTCAACCATTAGTCCATATTCGAAGAGGTTACCGGATGGGAGCTATACCGTGAGTTGGGCCGGCCTTAGAAAAGATAAACTGATTACCAGGCTCAAACTGCACGGTCCTGTCAATTTTCCCTAGATAAAAGAAATAATACAAAACGTATAAGAAGAGTATAACGATTGAATACTTAAAATGAGCCATTTAAAACGCGCGACATTTTTCGCCGCCACCTTTGGCCGGGCGATAAATCTTGGGCGGCATTATGCGTGGCGGCTTGGGCGCATCGTGCGGCGCGAGTGTCGCCCTCGGATAAAGAGCGCCAATAATTCAGGGGCGGATGCGATAGCAAACATTCGCATTCCTCGAGCGCTGCGCCCCGGTGGCTTGTGACGGATGGCGGCGTTGCCGCGCCGGTGGCACGGGAATTTGCGGGAATTATAAGCATACTGCCGCCGTGGAATGTGTGCAAATTTGCGGTCATATTCAGCTCTTAACTATTGGGAATATGCAAAACACTCGGAGATGAATAGCGAATATTACTTTTGAGACACTCCTTTGTCATCGGTACATTGGTCCTTACCTATGAAGTTGCTTTTCTAAAATGGAAATTTAGGGCAAAAACTTTGTATGAAAAATATATATTTAATTAATAGAAATATTGACCCCTGTGAGGGACCACCCCTCACTAGACTCCAATTGCTCGCGAGTGAGGGTGTGGTGTCATCAGGGGTTTTCTCCGTAGTAAAAGTCGTTCTTGCTGAAGTTGCAGTAGTTTATTGCAGAAGGTATTTGATGCTTGCCAATTGTAACGCTTCGAATGATAAGTCGCAGTGTGTGTAGTGTGTGAGTGATGATGATGATCGCAGCTGAGGGTCGCCAGATAATGATGAAGAGCGCGTGTACTTGTGGCTGACGGGCCAGAGGATGATGATGGTGAGTGAGCGCGGCAGCCGTCCACTAGAGGATGATGAATAATCGATCGAATGTATGTGCTTTTATACGGTGCTAAATGATGCACTGCCGTATGCGTGGGGGAAGTGAGTATGTCCGATTGAATCGATTAGGAGAAATGATATTAGTCATCGGCTGTGTCTGCATTAATTGCCGAAATTATATGGAATTCAATGTCGGTTGGCGCGTGTAATATTAAGTGTGTTTGCGGTTATGGATTTCTAGAATCTAATTCTTTTGTTGACTCGATATGTTGGGCGAAGTACCAACACCCCTATTACTATGCAGATTTTTCATTTAAATGGGAGTTGCTTAATATATCTGCTATAAAACTCTCGTCTACCAATAGATATTTTGATTGCGTATTTGAGAGACTCTTCAAAGTTTTTTTTGCCTTGTTAAAAGTTAAAAATTTATTAACAAGGCAAAAAATTAAAAATATGAAAAAAAAACTCAATTGGAGCAGTCTGGCAAGTACGGTGGGTGACCAAGCGTCTCCAGCTGAAACTTCTACAACTTTGCGACTGTTAGCAGTGAAATCTGTAGTTATACGTTGTTATGCAGAATCAGTAGCGATGAGCGATTGACAAGATTCGGGTATTTAACACTAGAAGGATCAAGGGGGTTCAATTGACCCTTCGGCACCTTCGAACGACCGCCACTCCCACATTTTCAGCCTGATTCTCTTCAATTTTCTTGGCTTTTATTCATTTTGGCCCTAGATCATCCCCAATTTTCAGAATTTTTGTGCGAAAAAAATGGTAATTTAAAAAAATATATTTTTAAAGAACAAGCGGGCTCAATTGACCCCAATTGGGTTTTTGCATATAGGCGCTGTCCAACACTAGTTTAACGACTGGATATCATCACCTGCCATAATAATATATGTCTTCCGATAATATTGGGAAAGCAAACATAGGGTACACTCTTAATTTATAACGACAAATTCACGAAAATATTTCTGCAGAAATACCGAAAACCTTAACGATAAGCATATGCACCCAGAGCTTACATCAATACGTGACGAGTCAATACTGAGTTGTTGGCTTCAGGAGAATGGTCCTTTGCCATCGCGGCGCGCTGCAGCGAGCAGCAGTACTCGTCGGTGGGGAATCTCAGCGAAACAAGTCTTAACACACTGAACGCCCAAATAGTCTCGGATTAGTAACGCCTTTCCCCGATTGTTTTCGAAGCTATCGAGGCGTAATGGCGCTTCGGGTCTGACTGACGCTGATTCATGGAATTATCTCATAAAGCTCAACATTTCACCCTCGCAATCACTCGTCGAGTGATAGCAGATTTGTTCTTAAGAGGGAGCCCTCAAGTGATTCCCCTGACAGTAATTAATCAGAAGATTCTAGCCAAGCTGATACTCTAAAAATACCCTATAAGTACACATCAGCATCTAGTGGTCCACCAGTGCGTACCCCAAGTGCTTCTGGTCGGTCTAAGTGTCAGGTGGGACTTTGCAAGGCAATAAAACAATGATTAAATACAGCAGCTGTAAGAAGTTTGTCTGCGGTTCGTGCCAAAGTGACATGCCAAAGTGATCATGTGCAAAAAGTGTGAACCAAACCCTTAGTTTGTCACTGTACGCGATGGGTCACAAATTCATGTGTGACTTACAGTGAATTCTTTTTATGTATTATAACATTACAAAATATCATAAAATATCTTTAACTGCAAGAAACTAATGTTAATTCAACACTTTTTTACCCTCGTGGCGACAGAAAGGTGTTTCATGCTGAATCCATCCTACACAATTTTTAGGTTTTGACTTGTATTTTATATTTACCTATGTTGTTAACTATGAACTCTGTAATCAAATTATTTTTTTATAGATTTTAATGTAAATTCATCCACAATAATGGTAAAAACGATGTATACTTACCAACTTAATTTGTTTTTGCTTCTCTTGAAAGGAAATTAAAAAAACCTTGATATTGTTGAATTTTCATCGTTATTTTTGCACTGTACCGGCCTAATGACGACACTGTGATATTAAAACTATCATGGAAATATAGCAGGAACATATTTAACACATTTCGATGTCAGTATGAGAACAAATAGGCACTAAGAAGCCTAAATACATAAGAGGGGTCAATTGACCCAGCTTGGTGCTTAAAGGGGGCGGAAAATTTTGGTCCTTCTAGTGTTAATAATGAGTTTCGCCTTCATTGTTTGCAGTTTTTAATAGTACACGATAACGGTAACTATATAGCCAGACTTCAAGAAGCTGTACTAGAAAACACCGGCACAGGACCTCATATTTGAAAATAATGCAAATTGTTAACTTTACAATGGTTGCAAAAACAAAAATATTTGTATTAGGGGAGACCGGAGACGGTAGGCACACAAGAAGGTTGGCGCAACACAAAGATCTCACAAGGCAGCATGTTGACAATACAATGTAAATGGGTTACTTTCGACACCATTCGACGATGCTCTATTGGCTAATGTAAACCACATTCGAAACGATCCGTTGGCCATTCGATACCGTGTTAGTGACGGGCAAAGGGCGCCACGGTCCGTAATAAATTCGAACTGAATTACCGCTTACATCAGGTAGAGGCTGCGCAAACCTCGAATCTGTGACCAGACTGGAGGATGGAGATATCCTTTCAGATTTGGTAGTAAGGGAGCGAGGTCAGCCCGTTGAGTCTTCTTCTTCTTAGTGCCTCGCGGTGAGCCGTTATACTTGACTGTGGGTTGTACTGGTACGTAATTTTTACGTTCACACTATGGTCAGACAGAATGGCCTGATGTCGTTACTTCCTGGGGTGATGGTTTTGCCCGTCGAAACTGACAACTGTCTTGGTTTCTTATATAGGAAGTGGCCAATGTATAAAAAAAAATACCAATTTTTTTTTATAAAAATATACACCCTTAAAAATATACAGTCAAAAATATTCTTCACATCTCCCCTATTTTTATGTTTCAAAAAAAATGTTTGAGTGGAAACATGTAATTAGCTTTGTCTTTAAAATTTAATTAGTTAATATACTTATAACTATGTTACATACTGTATGTATTTTTATAACAATAAAAAAAAACTTTAATCGAGACATTAACCCAATTGATCTAAGAAGATTTGCCATTTTAATGGGAGTCTGTAATGCCGTTGACTTTGCTGTGGAACTCAAATATATCTCAATCGTGGATAATATTTTGAAGGCGGTTTTCATTACTTCTTTGGAGTTGGTAAGTATGGGATTAATAGTTGTGCTAGACTTTTTTGGATAACACCGGCCGAGAACCTCAAATTTTAAAAACCGAGAATTTTCAACAATTCCATGATTAAGCGTAGTTACAATTAGTTACATTTATACGCATACATCTAGTTACATATACGTACATAGTTAGAAAAATTCAGAAACGCTTTCTGAGGTTTCTGTGGGATCGTAGGGTACAGCTCACTATGCATAAGAATAAGTTGGCTGTCAATCTGCCTAATGTATACAGTGCTTAGGTGGCTCGTTGAAAATCCGATCACCCTTAGAAAAGTCGTCTGTTTGTATCCGCCAATTACTGCCGTGCTACGACTCGGGTATTGTTCACGTTACCCCGAGCTAGAACTAACATCATACAACACTGATTCATGGTGCGGACGCTTTGTGATCTAAATGAACTATGTTCGTTTGAGCTAGAATTGAATATATTCATAGATAAATTAATACAGCTACAAGTTACGCTAATGACATTTCTTAGGAATCAAGTAATTAGGTAAATATGTAGTATATAATATAAAGTTGGTAAAAAAGTAGTACCTAGTAATAGAAATGAAGTTAGATAATAATTATATATGACCATAATGAATTCAAGAATATTAATTAACGATTTGGAATTGTTTGTATGGTTAATTAAGTTTTGGTAAATAATCAAAAAAAATTAAATAAATAAATATAAGTTCGAAGTGGTCAGGGTGATAAAACAAATAACTAAACGAACATATAGCATGTATTATTGTAAGGTAATGTAAGTGAGCTAAGGTACTTACCATAAGGACAAAGGCATTGGTATGTGGTACCATCATGACCTTGCGAGATGTCGACACAGATACCGTTATTGGTACACGGAGAAGGGTAGCAGGCATCCTGTTCTTCGCAGTGTGGTCCGACAAACCCTGGACAGCATTGGCATTCGTAGCCTTCCTGTATAAGTACAAAAAAAATCGTCCATAAGTTAATCGTCCAGACACTCATTAAATGTTGTATATTTGGATTACAAAAAAGCATTTGACTATGTCGACAATATTAATAGATATCTAATGACAATAAATGGAAATTTAACGATATACAATATATATTTAAAGATAGTGAGCTCGCTTTATCACAGAAGTGCCTAGCAAGGCAAGCTCGGTTGCACTTTCTGCAAACCTGTGCTCCGACTAATTTAGAAGCATATAATGGTTATTTATTGATTACACTTGATTTTTCTTTTGAGTTCTTCCATTTGAATATGTATGTAACTAATAGATAAATAAATAAATGCATTGATTATTGAAAATACGGATTTCGTGTTCTCGGGTAAGCTGTTAAAACTTGTCGCAGACTAGGTACTTGGGAGACTGGCAACTATTCGTTAAATATGATCGGTTTGAATCCAAATTATATAGCATCCTAGTGTTATATTTTTTAGATTCAAACCATCCATATTTAACGGTTTTTTGCTGGACTCTCAAGTAGTCTGCGAAAAATTTCAACAGCTTACCCGAGAACCCAACATCAGCATTTTCACTAAGGTATGAATTCCTATTACCGATTTTAAATAAATGCCTAAAGCAAGGCATTTTCCCCACTGCTATGAAAACAGCAAAGGTTTTGCCGATATTTAAAAAAGGCAGTAAAACAGATATAAATAACTTTCGTCCTATATCTTTGTTGCCGTGTTTCTCAAAGGTCTTTGAGAAAATTATATTTAATAGAATAAATACTTTTTTAGATACTTTTAATGTTATTATAAGAAATCAATTCGGCTTCAGAAAGCATAAGTCGACCACTATGGCAATTAGCGAGTTAGTAAAGCAAATTTTAGAATCACTTGACACATCTCAAAACCCCATAGCCGTTTTTTGCGATCTATCGAAGGCCTTCGACTGTGTGAATCACCAGATTCTTCTAGATAAACTAGAGAGGTATGGTATCCGCGGTAGAGCTCATAGCCTGATCACATCATATCTAAATAGGAGATACCAAATTGTGGAAATAAACAATGCTAAGTCATTGCCAAAATTAATTGCACGCGGGGTACCTCAGGGCTCTATACTTGGACCACTACTATTTATTATTTTTATTAATGATATCGATAGGACAATTACGCCGCCAGTAAAGACGCTTCTATACGCCGATGACACCAGCTTCTTTTTTGAAAATAAAAACACCCAGGTCTTGGAAAAGCTGATAAACGAGCAGCTTCTTGTGGCTAACACTTGGTTTGAAAAAAATCAACTTTTCATAAACCCATCAAAAACGGTAGCGATGAAATTTTCAACTACTAAAAAGAATGACAAAAATATAACGATTAAAATGGAATCAGAAAATATAAATATTGTCAGAAATACTAAATTCTTAGGGATCACTTTAGATGAAAATTTAAACTGGAATCAACATATCAATAATTTGTGTGCAACTTTGTCATCGGCAGTCTATGCTATAAGAAAGGTGAAATTTCTGGCTGGCGAACGTGCAGCGATCAGTGTGTATCACTCCTGCTTCCATTCAAAGATGTCTTATGCGATACTACTATGGGGTAATGCAACCGATACCCATCGCGTTTTTGTGCTACAAAAGCAAGCCGTTAGGACAATTTTTGGTGTAAGCAGAGAAACACATTGCGCCCCTTTTTTTATTAAAGCTGGTATCCTTACCATGTCGTCCATGTACATATATCAGTGCCTTTTATACGCCAAAGAGAATGTTTTAAATTGCGAGCTTCACTCCACTCGGCATAGCCATAATACGCGACATAAAAACAACGTGTTATTGCCTAAAGTACGCTTGACTAAATATCAAAAAACATTTTTATATATTAGTTTTAAATTGTTCAATGCTTTGCCATCATCGACGAAAAGACTTGAGATGGCAGCATATAAAATCTGCTTGAAAAATCAGTTAGTCAAACATGCCCTTTACAAACTGGACGACTTTTATGATATTGCGTCCACAATTGCTTGATTATAAATAACCATATTATGACTATACTTTCGAACTAAGTTTTAGATTTTATTGACATTGTTTTTAATTACGCATGTTTCAGTTTTTTTTTTTTTATGGTATTGATTATTATTTGTTTGATTATTGATTATTTTGTAAATTTGACTATTTTTAAGTAATCACCTCTGATTACAATTATTTTTTTTTCCTTTTAATTAATCAAAGCGGTTTTATCATCCAGTAAATTATGATTGTAAAATTTGACATGTTCCTCAGTATTGTGAAATGCTTTTATGGAATGAATAAATGATGATGATGATGATGATGATGATGAATTGATTTATTTATTTATTTACCAGTTACATATATATTTAAATGCAAGAACTCAAACGAAAAATCATGTGCAATAAATAATTATCCGTTATATGCTTATTAAGTTATGCCTCTGTCAGAGCACAGGCGATCTAACTTCCAATAAATTTCTTAAAATTAGCCTAAAGTCAACTTGCGGCCATTTTTAATCAATTTATTTATTTAATCTAAACGAAGATGTTACATCAAATCATTGCTTATGTTTAAATTTTCAATCCAAATTTTCTTTTATTTTTTTGTGGTTATCACGGCAATCATAATACAATCAAGTAAGCATTTTGTGCAGAACTGAATAATTGTAAAACTCCATATTTACTACACGTAGTAAGTGGAGTTATACAGTTATTCGACACAATATGCCTTTTAGGCGTGCAATATTTGTTTCAAAACAATATTACTCAAACATTAGCTAATCGAGGAGACATTAAATAAAAAAAATACGTGTAGCACTCGGGGACTGCCGCAGTAAAGCTATTGCATAGCATTTTTAAGAACTTATGCAATTATAATTATTTATTTTTTTTTTTTTTTCTGATATCAGATAACTGCGCTCTATCCGAAATTATTCCGAATCATTTGCGGCTGCGGTAGCAAATGATTCGGAATAATTTAAACGTCTTCCGATAGAGCGCCGCGCACGAATTTTTTATTCGATAAAGCAAAAAAATCGGATTATTCGAAAAAAATGGTAGATAGAAAGATAGATAATTAAATTATCTTTAAAATGGTGCAGGTTTCATAATAATACGCCATATAGTATTTGCGTAGTAGTCGTTTTTGTGTTCGGTTAGACCTAATTTCACAAATTAATTAAACTATGTAACATAAACAAACTCTAAAATATTCAAAGCTAAAAATATTAGGAAAATGTTCTTGTTTAACATATATTTTTTTCGAATCATAAGCAGTACTCGTTTAGACGTAATTATCAGTTTAAAATCATTAATTTTCGTTAAGAAATTTCTTCATTCGGTCGCCGCGCTGGCCCAGGCCCGCGATAAAAGCTATGCAATAGCTTAAAAATAATTCTATCAAACAATTCATTTAAAAAAACATATGACAAAAGCACATAATCAAAGTACCTAACTTAGTTAGGTAATACCTATTCATTATTTTTTTAAATTGCTCATGATGTCAAATTATTTATATCCACTGAAAGTACTGTGGCCTGGGAGCTCTTGCAGCGGAATATTACAGCACTATTTGCATGAAGCCAAGTTCGGAACCTGTATTTAAATAATAATAAATGTTCAGTAATGACGTATATAAAGTCGTGTGCACGCGTTATGTACGAAAACTCCAACCCTGTTTGTGTGTTTCATAAGTTACTAAAATCGGTCATTTAGAATCCACATGCAAATTCTTATTTCCTCACTTTGGAAAAACTGAAAAAGTATTTTTTTACGATTTTCGTATTTTACGCAGTGTGGATATTATAGGTTTTTATCTCCTACTGAATTTATTGTAGGTACTATTGTATTGTAAATATATTTCTTGGAACAGTATTTCCGGCCATATCTTATGTTTTAAAATGATTCGTGGTTAATCTGGCAATACTAGCTTGTTAGCTAAGGTTTGTCTATTTGTGCCCGACAGCTATCTCCGCATTTGTATGCACCATCTGTGTGTAAAGCCGTCCTCGCCCACCAATGCTATTTAATTGAATATGTTAGGACGCGCGCTTTGCCACCTGAATCGATTGCTCTCAGCAGCAACAGATCTTGACATGTTTGTTTCTAGCCCTTTTCGGTTTACATATTTTGCTGTAAATTACGTATTTACATTTCAATAGTTTAAAGTTTTAATATATTTTAAGTATGTATGGTTTCGGATGTGGTATTATCCTTATAAATAGTATGAGAAGGCGCAATTGAGTAACACTACACACGAGCGCCGAGCGTAAAGCGAATGACACAAATATCGCTGTTTGCGGGAGCTGATATTGCGTGTGCGCGTGGTCGCGATCGGAGACACGAGAAGCGAACGCTTCGCCCGAGTGATTGCAAACGACTGGCGTTGCCGCCGCGCGTGCACGCCTGCGCGCACGCCGCGGCGGAGATCAGTGATGACATGCGATCGATAATCGCGGCGCGCATTTATCGATCGAACGGCCGTCGACCAAACCTGTACGGCATCCACATGCGAGTGTTATGTGTTATGATGTGTGTGTAGGGAGGTTGCCTACATATGTATTTTTTAAAGTATCATCATTGAATCGTCGTATTAGATTGCTTGATTTCGTACTACGATTTGGCAGCTAGGATTTTACTACGAAATGCAACGTGCAGTTACGAAACATGAGTAATCTTCTCTCACGTTCAATATGGCAGCGTTCGTGGTATGTGGCAGTTCGGCGACGCACTATAGATAGCAATATAAACAAGCCTATATGTTACCATATTATCTCGAAATAGAATAATAACAAACGAATTTTTAAACCGTAGCTCTTATTATTTCATTATTATTTACGTAAAGATGTTTTTTTTTTGGTATACAGGTTTCAACCAAATAAAAAACAGGGTTTCGCTTAAGGGTTTGGCGCGCGAGGGGGGTTTTCTGCTTGCCGGAAAAGTCTTGGGGTGACACAACCGACTTTTTTAGTTTGCGGGAGGCTTTGCTGAATAAAACTATTTAACTAGTGAATTGTAACGCTTGTCATAATGGAAGAAGGAGAGTCACATGCGATGAAGAAAAAGAAGTAAAAATCTAATTTTCAATCAACGTAATAATTACACACTTTAATGGTCAAATGGAATAATAGATAGCAGTCTATCTCATCGTTATATTTTAGTTTTTTCGTATTTCGTAATATTTCAATCAGCATATTTAATAAAAGTGATCGCACTAATATTTGAATATTATATTTTATTCAATTGGTTAATTATAGCGGTTTCATAATCAACCAGTCCACTATATAAAAAAAATATTATCAGTTTTATTATAGATGACCAAATAAACAGGTATTAGTTACGCCGTCAATGCTACCAGAGCTACCTGCATATTGCTGTTTAATAAGGATTTCGCTATTTTATCATCGGTTAAATTATTGGGCTTTTATATTCAATTAGTCCATTATAAAAAAAAAAAATTATTATCAATGTTATTAGAGATAGCCAAATTAATTGGTATTAGTTGCGGCGGACAGCGCTATTAGAGCCACCTGCATATCCCCAGCGTAGAAGGGTTACCAAAATGTACTATGCAATAATTGAGCATCCCAATACGCTATATAGTCAATGGGCCCGATTTCGTATCTTTGTGAACTAAAACTGAAATTAGTTCAAGCGAACGAGATAGAGCAATATGTTAGAGCGGAATATGAAACGAACGATCGTCGATAAAAACTACCTGCCCAACTCGTCCGAATAAATTTGAATACATTTTGTGCGGTCTTATATTCACATGCTTTATCTTTGGTGGGTCCTTTTAATGTGGCAACCGTTAATTTCACATTCCGCTCTAGCATATTGCCCTGTCTCGTTCACACGAACTAATTTCCGATTTTATTTCACGATGAAATGCAATCGAGCCCAATCAACACTATCTTTTAAGTTCAGACGCTGAAAATGACTTGGATGGCAATTCTGTGATGTTGTAAAATTTTTGGGAAATAAATTAATAAAAAACGTTCAAGATTTCTAAATCTGCCTTTTCGCCCTAACATCAACTGATCCCCGTTCCTTGTTATGTTACAATATCCTTTATTAAATTTCCGGAATCCGCTATATAAATATTCTTTATTATGTCTTGAGCTATTTACGGCTAGCAGCGGTCCAGTAGGGCGGCCCACCGTCGCACAATCCGGTGCAGGCGGGGAAGTGAGGGAAAATGTCGTATTTAATTATGCATACCCCCATTACCCGGGAAGAATTTACATAAACCAAGTCATTTCAATAAAACCCTTCTCGCAGTGGACTCGCTAATATTATTACATGGTGGTGCGAAACTAGAGCAAGTCGCCGTAGAGGCAGTGAAGGGGAACCGCAGCACAGATTAGGAAAGTGTGTACACTAGATAAGTTTTTGAATGCAGTAGTAGTTAATTAAATTTCTTTTATTTTTTATTACTGTAGTGACTTATGATGATGAACCATGTAACATTTAATGAACAAACATTTTCAATTCCAAGAGACGGTTGACGTAATTATACAGGCAAAAGTGTCGACTTGCCTGATGATAAATAATATTCAAAGAAATAATAATTTCATTTTTAAACGAGTCTTTCATACAAGGCAGTATTATCATTCTATAGAAAACAGTCAGTTTTTATTCACATGAAATTTACCCTACTTGCAGTCATTCTAATAATATATAAAACACGTACAATTAGCATAATTATTCACTGTCCGTTAACGCTCTTACTGGTAAGCCATCTCTCCCTAACTTCTCTGGTCTAATTCACGCAATCGTAAGATTAGGTTATTAATCAGTTTTTGAAGTGTGGCTGTAGGAATTGTTGGCACTTCTTCCTACCAGTTCTATTCCAGTTCGTCTCTTTAGCGTTGAACCTGTTTCTTCAAAGTTCTAAACCCATGTTTTTATTGCATGAAAAATAGGTACCAAATCATTACGCGAAATGTTAAAATGAATGCGAAATTCTCGTTGCGCGGACACATAACTATCATTATTTTTATAATAAGCTTTAAAGGCGTACGCTCGTTGTGCACCGCTCCACGAATCTATCATGACTAATGACTATCAGACAGATGTTATAAGATGGCGATAGTCTTGTTCCCCCTCCTTGACTACAAGATACTGGTTGCAGTGTTGCCAAATCGCCCGATTCACTGCCGCACCCATTATAAATTATATTTCGACTGACTGATTATGTTATTGTCTTAATTTGGTTTGAATTTAAGAATTTTGAAAAAACAAAAAATAATAATTAAAAGCATGACAAAACATTCAAATTGAAACAATGAGTAATTAAATTATTTTAATTTAAATTATATCAAAATATCTTATTAAGTTCTTTATTTTGTAATGGCACAAATTGGTTTTAAATAATTCTGATAGTATAGTTTATGAGTTTCTTCAATCTGTAAAGATTTTTGAAACTAGAACTGAACTGAACTGAACTTTCTATCAGCGTCGTATCTGTTGCTAAAAGACACAACATGAGATTAACCTGTGATCGCAGGGTCGGGTTATGGTCAAATTATTCAGGCGCCACTTCAAAGCGTTCCGCCGCCTCTGAAATATATCCGACAGAAATTTGGATAGGGCCCGCATTAAATATTGATGACGGAAGGATTCGGAAGATCTGAACAAAAATAGAGTATCGCTATCCTCGCTATCGCTATCCGATAGCGCAAAACTATACTGAGTGAATAAATTTAATCAGCGCAGAGCCTTCGCGAGCAATTGAATTGCCCATTTTTCCGCTTCACCTGCTGGAACGGATCGTTTTATGAAATGGTGGTACATTCAGTGGCGGATCCGGAAATTCAGTATAATGGAATGCATGGGATTGGAGACACATTACGATGGTCAACGCAATATATTATGAAATATAACCAGATAGTTGTCATTCTGGTCTAGAAATTTTAAATAATCGTTTCCTTTTCTTTGCATATTTTCAAAGCTTAGTTTAGACCTTTAGGAATATGTATTCTAAAGAATTTTTCAAAATTTGAGTTATTTTCGGAGTTAAAGCGACTATTGTGACGTGGCAAATAAACCGATCGTGCCGGAACGAATCGATCAATAGACTCTCCTACTATAATGTTATCCCCGACTCCATGATTATGAAGATAGAACAGCTCGCTTAGCTGTAAGAACTTTAGAAAATGTTAATTTTGAAGTAGAACCAAATGTGAGGATTAAGTACCATTATCTGAATCACGATCCCGAAACTTTAAACGTTTTTTTCTCAAAACTACTTTCTTCGGACTAGTTGGCATGATATTTCAAGAGGATTTATTTGAAATAATCTTTGCTTACCCCTCTATGACCAAAAGTATGGATTTTGAAAAAAAATGCAACATATCTAAAAAAAAAACAGTGGCATTTTTTTTAAATCGTCGCCTAAAGAATTTAAGAAAATAAAAGAATATCTCTTTTTCTATGGTCTGAGCCGTACCGACGTCCTTACAAATTGTTGTTTTTCTTAGATTTGTCAAGATTTTTCTGTTTTTCTTTATTTTATAACACTGCAAGGGTTAAAAACATGTCAACCAGGACGCACCTTTTATTTTTTAGCTCCCACTTCACTATAGCTATTAACTGTTTATTTTTTTGGTGTTTTTTTTGTATTTTGTAAAAAAAATGGATTGTATTTTTTTTAATCCTACTCGACAAAACATCTAAAATTTTGGCCTCTAGAGCAGAATACCCCCTCAAGAGATTTGAGTCTTCAGTACCTATTTATATAAATAAAAATGAAATGCTGTTCGTTGATAATAGAATATTAGGTTGAACAGCTGAGCCGATTTGGCTATTTCTTTTTTTTTAATATCCGTAATAAACCAAATTAGGTGCTAATGGAAAGCAAAATTAAAGAAATGTCTGGAAAATTGGAAAATTGGGGAAAAATTGAAAGTGCTTTTTTCTACTCACGATTCAAACAATGAATATCCGTAATTCTTTTTTTGAATAGGAACGACTTATTAGGTTGATACTTTTTTGGTTTTGTTCGCTATGGTCTCGGAATGAAAATGTTTCAATCAAATGTATATACAGTACAACCTCTGTAATCCGGCATCTCAGCTCTCCGGCACTCCCAGTAATCCGGCATTCTTTTCGCAGTGTTGACGATTCTAAATAAATCTGGCAACGTCGGTCACTCACTGCCATGGCATAATGACAGCTGCTTCAAAGATAAGCCATGATGCGGCTATCGTCTCGTTCGCCACATCAATAGCGTGGGCAGAAGAAAATGGCGCCTGTGCTCAATGACGTTTTAGTGTTAAAACGGTTACAAGAACAAGCCCTTAAAGGACCGTTCAGAAATAAAAAACAAAAGACAATAGACAATTATTTCAAGCCTTCCACGTCAATGGAATAACGTAAGTTACACTACAGTAACACCTTTATATATTTTATATTTTTAATGTAGCCTACATTAAAACGAAAGTTTCTGTTAGACTTTTTAAAATTATTTTTTAATAATCCGGCGTTTTCGGTAATCCGGTAGTGCACTGGTCTGGTATCCGTCGGATTACAGAGGTTGTACTGTAATTGAAAAAAAAACTGAAAGATCTCGACAAAAATCCCGAGAAACGCATATCAGCCTAAATTAAAAAAAATACATTTTTTTACTTTTTCTTGTTTAGCGATCTGTTCAACAAATTTAGTTTTATTGTATGTATTCCAATGTATTTATCTGAGTATTGATCTGTATTTTGAAATGTGCCAGAATAATGACTTTGCCCAGACGCTGCTATTATACTTCGAAATGCCAAGATATCTTACTCGGAGTCATATGTAAATAAGTTAATAGTAATAACACTATTTAAAAAACAAGTGTTTATTTAAATGCTCTGTCCCGAGACAACCCTGGGTGCTGAAGCCATGGCGTAGTGGAACTTAGAACGGGAATCATAATTGAATGCTATACAGAATTTCGTGTTTGTGCTGTTGACCGTTGACGAGTCCCCTCATCGGGAGCCAACCCTGGGTGCAGCAGCCATGTCATAGTAAGATTTAAAAAGGGCTATCATAATTGAATGCGTATCCAAATTTGTGTGTCTATGCTGTTGATCGAGGAAGAGTATCCTAGTCTATAGCCGATCCTGGGTGTAGGAATCGGGTAATGTTTACCATAAAAATGCTTTGTCATCAGAACTAAACCAGCATGTAAAATTGCAACGTATGTCAAGTTTTGTGGAAATAAGATCAATAGGTTTTGTTTACATTGATGAGACATTAGTGACTGTGGTATATAAAGATGGAGTCATAACTTTTTGCAAAATTTTTATATTTTATTATTTAACTCGGAAAGAATACGTACTAAAAGAAAACAAATCAAATTCAATAAGTTGCATGCATAGCTCATTTACTCATAAAAAATCACTAGATTTCGTTGGTGACTTGCCATATTTTAGGAAAAAATAACGGTATGTTTTTAAACATTGCCTTTTTTTTATAATAATAAGATTCCGATGTCTCAATAAGATGAAAAATTAAAATTCATAAATTATTCGTATTCGTTTATTTATAAATTGATTTTGAATTAACGGGGCACATATGTCCAATGGTCCTTAAAGGGTTAATTACATCCACGAAGATACTATCCCATTAATATACTAAATATTTTATGCTCTTAGCGCAGCGAAATTTTAGTTTTAATTGAGTCATTCAACAAATGTTAACTGTCAATTCTTACAACAGACAGTGGGATACACCACAAAACTTAATCCGCTCAACTTTCGAGTAGCGGTTGTCCAATTACTGAGTTCGCGTCTTGAGCACAATTCCAGTATTCAATAAGTAGCAGACGGGGAGGCACTTTATAACTTTGGATGACTTGAAATATCTATCCATAATAATAAGGATATCTTATCTACCATATAGTAAAGACATCTATACATAGTATAGGAAGATCTATCAATTATACTATCAAATATATACCGATGTCAAATATCTATGCTGTCAAAAATCTATGCTGTCAAATATATACCGAAATTATTTATTTAAAAAGCCATGGATAAGCTCTGAAATCGCTAATAGTTGGTAGCATAATCGCTAATACGAATCGCTAATAGTTAGTAGGAATGTATTTAATTGTCGCGTAGTGTTTTACTAACTTTGTTTACAGCTGTTGCTTTGGTTAGTCGACCTCAAGTATGCTCTACAACATTGTAAAGAATAGCTTAAAATAAACACAGCTTATGTAACAAATGGCGCTATGCACACCTAACGAGGCTTCGCAGGCCTGTATCTAGATGCACATGATGCAGATGGTGTAAAAACATGGATAATAGTGATAAACTAATTTATTTCGAAATGAACAAAAGAAGAGAGAAAAGGAAGAAACAAAATTATAGATAACCCTCCACCGTTTTATATTACCAAATATAAAAATATTTTTAGATATAAGTAATAAAATTCACCATATATTGTGTGATGCAATATATAAATGATACAAAATTCACACACATGATACAAAGATTTTCTTCTCATACTATAATTCGTAGCAGTTCATTTTCTGTTATGCAAATTCTATTAGCCATATGTTAACTTTAAATTTAAACTTATCAATATTGGTATTTTTTATAAATGACATAGAATTATAAAACATATCAACATGACAAATCACGACAACATGAGAAATCAATTCTTTAATTGCATAGTACGTTTGTTTTTTGTTTCTACTCTTTATTGTGAAATTTCGCAATGGTCGTATCAATCACACCACAATCTCTTGCAACTAACTGTATGAGTGCGTGGAACATGTGTGTGAGAGTGTGTATTGCTATTACTTTTTATTAAAAACTGATTCATTATAAAATCAAATATTTAAACAGTGATAACTTTAATAACATTCTTTTATTATTGCTATCTATTACAGAAATATAACGGAGAGATAGAACACCATTTATATGAATATTAGAAATACTCTGAAAGGTTATGTTGAGCGGCTTTCTCATTTCAACCCAATAGACTTAAAAACACGTAGGACTATAACTGATATAACGTGTCTCGATGAGCTTTTGCACAATCGACTAGACAGCCCAGCTAATCTAGAAAAAGTTTAATTTCGTGTGCCACCGCGCTAACGAGGAGCTCTCAAACATTTTCGGTTGTCGCTTGCAATAACAACATCGGGTCGAATAGACCTCTTACCAGAATGTGTCGCGTTTTTGATAAATCATGTAAAAGATTAGATATATTTTATGATTCCATTAATTTAATAAAAGACTCGATCATACCTAGCCTATCTCCTACTTCTTAAGATTTCACTAACTGCCATCCTAATGTACTGTATTATATGATTACTATATTATAACATACTATTGTATTATATCATATTATGTATAATAAATATTATTATCCAATTACTCATACTTCTATTTTGCTCTCTCCAAATAACCTTATTAACAACTTATTTAATTATTACTTTTCTTACCCTTATATTATTATTAGCTTTATTATATTTTTTTCTACTATCAACGTGTTCATGTTATTTCTGTTAATTTGTAATGCAAGCATTGCAAACTGTTCATAGGATAGTAAATTTGTTTGGTTTGTATGTGTTTTTAAAATACTAGTATTATATATTTACTATCTGTAAGTTTGCTATAAAATAAAATAAAATAAAATAAAAATTAAAGTGCGTAATTACTATGTTTTGAAACCTGCATACCTACCATTTTTATACAATTGTCTTTATGTAAATAATAATAAATCAATTAGAGCTATAATATAAAAAGCGTTTTTGTTATATTTTTATTTTATTTCGAGATATGATACCGATTAAGCGTGTTTAGAGCGCCATTTATACTGATATACTACGCATGCCGCCATATTGAACATAGGAGAAGAATAATAATTGTTGGGAACTTCGAGTGCTATTCTACACGTTAAGTTTCGTAGTAAAATCCTAGCTGCCATATCGTAGTACAATCTATTTCGCTTTACAATCAATGACAATATTTTGGGTTGGTTGGGTTGGTATATTGGGGTATGTATTTTTCAACAGAGCAATACTATATATACAGTAAGAATGCCAAGAATCTGATGTAAACCCGATTAAAATAATTTTGTTCCGCAACAAAACGTCGTTTAATTTTAGATTGTAAAAATTTTGCGTACGCGAATGGCTTCTAAATTGGTCGCATTTTCTGTTGAAATTCCTGTTATACCGGTTTGATACTGGTGAAGAATTTTGTTATTGAAGATTATTAGCGTTATTTTTAGCAATCTACAGCGACAGGTAATTCATAATTTCGCATAATCTTATCACCCAAATATAAAATTATAACATATCTATTTATTTTGAGCTCCATATATATAAGGGCCTAAATTAGATAGAGAAAATAGTTATTTGTTTAAAAAATAACCCAGTTGATTGATTTTTCGGTTTACTGCAATATAAGTTCGACAGGCGACTCTCGTTACTTCTTTTCTCGCGATTAGAGTAGAAAAAGGCGATGTTTGATATTTGATATTTTCCTATGCAAAAGTAAAACGTTTTAGATGCGTATTACAGCTGACTACCAATATATACACAACATGCATTTCAATACGAATCGCTATTTTAAGTATTGATAAACTTTTGAAGAGTGTTACTTTTATGCGTCGTGGGTACCTAAATGGTTATAATATTGATATTTAGCATACTTTTTTGATAAAATTTACTGTAATGGACTAAAATATTTAAATATATATTTAATTCAAAACGTCGACTTCAAAAAATATTTTAATATATGGGATATACAGTATTTTTATTACCTAGCCTTACATGTAGACACTCACTTACATGTACTTTAGGTAAAATCACAAAAAAATGGTACAGTGAAATATGCAAATTAGTACTAAAATACGCCATGAAGGTCCTCCATTCCCACGTGCACATACGTTCACTCACATGCACGTACGATCTACACATACACACACACAACATAGACACGCTCTCAATCACACAAACATACACTAACACCCATAAACCAACACCCAAATACTAACACTTACCGATCATACCTCATAATTCAACATTATTTTTTGCTTTCTTTGTATCGTTAAGCATATTTCGTATTCCTTACGTTGTAAATAATTTAAAATAACATTGGTTTCACTACCGTTACATATTATGTTCATATATTATTATTTATGCTGTATGTTTTTGTTAAAATAACAAAAAAAATTTATTAAAAATATAATAACTAGCCGGCGCTGCATCTGTTATGGCCCAGTTCTAGCATCGATTTAAATTACAAATACTTCGATTTTTCTACATTTTCTGAACGATAGTGATACGCTGCAGCTTGTGGAGGACCACAGTACTTATTGCGCCGAAAAGATTTATAATTTAACGAAGCTAAACCGTAAAGGACAGGAACAGACATTCCGAAGTCGTAAAACAACACACTCACCGATGCAAGTTTATCGCTAACATAGGAGCTTCACCATTCCTCAGTGGGGCGGTGTCGACTACAGCGGGCGAACCCGTCACTTCAGGCAGGTATAATGATATCTGGTTATTCTTTCAGCCGTGGGCTGAGCATAGAAGACTTAGAGACAAGACAATCTACCGTCTAGCTCCGCCAACAAGCCCGTTAGAAACCAAAGCCTTACGGCAATGCACCGGGAAAGGTACCTAGCGGGCAGCCTCGCCCCCCTAACTACCATTTTTGGTAGGATATCTCCGTCTGGAGTTAACCTTCAGGATACCTCCATCCTTCCGACTGGTTCTCCTCATCTCCATGAACCTACGCCTATAGCTAAAACCGAACCTCATCCTTTCCCAATAAATTGACCTAGGGATGTTCTCGGTCGAATCTGACCCTACAGGAAACCCACTAAGAAGCGATGAGGACGAATAATGGCATCAATTATAGTGATATGATATTAATGATACGATCACAAGGAGGCGAATAAGTTCAATGTCACTAAAACAGGAGCTACCCATTTAAAAGCAACACGAGAAAGTTGTAGGATTCATCGCCTCTAAGGAGATATTCGTTGCCATCTCTGCTTTGAATTTACCACGTTATTATATATACAATTGTTTTGTCGTATGTTTCATTATAAGCAAGGCACACAAAATGCGTAATTTAAGAGTAGGTACTAAAATATAGCTGAACTTTAGGTAAGTATTTCTCATAATTGAATTCTTTCAATATTCATCAATGATGTTTAGTCAGCGTCGCTAATTGCTTACTCGACCGCCCTGTAAAATGAAGGCGTCGCTTAGTACGAACTGCGATTCGGGTTTTCCCCGGTGGAAGTGGATAAACAGAGTTGCTCCAAACAAGGGGATATTTCAATAAGCAGCCAACTTTGTACTCGGCCGGGCTGGGCGGGGCGGAATATTTGAAATTCAATTTGATGGAAAAGAAAGTTTCTACCGGACCGGAAATTGTTTGGCGGCGGCGGCTCAGTCGGAACTTGCGCTCGTAACCGCCGTTTGTCAGGTGCGATGGCCGCAGTATAGTTTCCAAGTGGCGCACACCTCGTCTTGGGTGGGACTTCTTCTTAGTGGTTGCGCATTTGCTCCCAGCGAGGCCAGCAACTTTAGCAGTTTTGACCTGTTAGAAGCGATTTCCAAGTGCATATGGTAGGGAGACCGAAGCTGGTAGAGCACGGGTGCCTGCCCGTACTACACATACTTCAACTATAGTACATTTTCCGCACGCTAGTGGTAGGTACTCAATGCAATGCTACGGTTTGGTAGCCAGGAAGAGACGAAACGTGTCGATGGCAACAATAGATAAAAGAATTCATTAAAATTCTCTTACGTTCAATATGGCGGCGTTCGGGGTTTTCCAGTATGGTGACGCACCTTAGATATTTATTTATTTTATTTATTTATTTATTTAAGAATTAATTACTATGAAACATTGATTTGCTTACAAAAATAACAGGAACGAATGGCAAAACCTTACCTTTTGCTTATTTGATTCTGTCACCCAACTGGGACTAGCCCGTTCTAGGGTGGACAGGACTCTAATATTACAATCAACACGCGTATAAGGTAACATATCTCGAAATAAAATAATAATATAATAACCATCTTATTATTTACATACATACATAATTTTGTTATTTGTTATACAGGTTTCAACGCGAACAATTAAGAAATGTATCGTTCAGATACACACTAGTAGATGGCAGTCTGTTTCTCCTTATTATTTTTGTTATGAAATCAGCGTATTAAAAAATGCAATAGATTGCATTACTATTAGAGTGTTATTATTGTTATCGTTGGTTAAATTATGTTTTGTTATTATAGATACTAAATAAATTGCTATTACTTTCGACTGACAATTATATCAGCACCACTTGCATGTCGCTGGCGTAGATGAGTTGCCAAAACGTACTATAGCATAGAGCAATCTAATATATCATTTAATAAATCTTGGTACGCTACAGCTTCTCTTTGCGTTATTTGATACCACTGAAATACAGTTAAAATATAAGTTTTTCTCATAATTGAAATCTTTCAATATTCATCAATGATGTTTAGTCAGCGTCGCTAATTGCTTACTCGACCGCCCTGTAAAATGAAGGCGTCCCTTAGCGCGAACTGCGAACCGGGTTTTCCCCGTTGGAAGTGGATAATAGAGTTGCTCCAAACAAGGGGATATTTCAATAAGCAGCCAACTTTGTACTCGGCCGGGCCGGGCGGTGCGGAATATTTGAAATTCAATTTGATGGGAAAGAAAGTTTCTCCCGGACCGGAGATTGTTTGGCGGCGGCGGATCGGTCGCAACTTGCGCTCGTAACCGCCGTTTGTCAGGTGAGATGGCCGCAGGATAGTTTCCAAGTGGCGCACACCTCGTCTTGGGCGGGACTTCTTAGTGATTGCGGTTTTGCTCCTTTAGCAGCTTTTAGCAGATCTCCAAGTGCATCTGGTACCTGCAGTATATACGCTGAGGGCTTAACAAATCAACTATTTGGGAATTCCATTTTTTAAACGTACTAACTTATTGATAATTTTAGCAATGGTTTCAGTGAGGAAAAAATATTTTTTTTGTAAACTAAATATAGGGTTTTTCAATAAGGGCGGATCGATGTTTTCAATCTGCGCTATAAAACAAGCTCTGTGTGAGGAATTCTTTTTTTATTTGATAGGTCCTATGAAATATGACATAGTTCAAATGGCATCATAATAGGATGTATAGAATATGACATCGTTCAAATGGCCAACACGGCTTCGCACGGTGGCACGGATCCGAGAGGTCAAATTTTCAATGACTGCCGCAAAGATCCGGCTGAATTTGAACGACGGCCTGGATTATGTTGACTTTGAGGGCATCGGTCGATTGCGACCTAATGGCACAGACCTGCGACTTTAGAAAACCCTATAAGAAAAAATCTAGCGGGGTCAAATCACATTATGTTGGTGGCCAATTCGCGTCACCTCTGCGAGAAACAACCATGCACTAACGAACACTCATTTCGATAACAAAGTTTTAACATGCTGCTTAATCGTGTAACTTGTCATTGTGATTTGTCATCAGTGAACTAACCTAAATACTGAACGACAGATTTGATAGACTCTGCGAGAATAATATAGTCGCGACCGACAGACGACTTCGTCCCACCCTTATTAGAATACCCTATATATTTGAGTTTCTAAAATAATATATTTTACTTAAATTATACCTCAGAAAAAACCCGAAAACTAGAACATAAGAAGAATACAAATATAAAAATATTTGAATTTCAAAAAAATTAATATATCTCGCTTAAATCATACAAATAGCGAAAACGTGGAAAAGCCACTGGCCTTGATAAGTACTTCCGATTAGAGTTCCTCCTAAGCGTAAACCAGAGGTTCATCGAGGTACTCCACCTCTGGACCTAAGGGAAAAGGTTAATCAAGGTCCACCATCACAGCGTGAACCTTGATCAGTCTTTCCCATTACACGTTTTATTCCCTTCGTTTCAGGACAGGCTACGGTCTTCCTTTCCAAAATCGATTCATGCGTCGATTCGTTTGGGAACAAGCCGCAAGATGGCATAAGTACATTGATAGTTATTCCCCGTGACCATTCAAATCAAAAGAACTCAGATCGCGCTCTGAACATGTCTGCATAGCTCCCTGGCTGGAGCGCGACTGACGCGGTGCGCGCGCGGGACGCGATTGGCTGATGGTCTCGCGACACAGAGCTAACGGTCGGACTGAATTGAACAATTTTGTATGTAGATTTATACCAACGATATCGCTTGATCCAAAGTTGAACTACCAACTAAATAATGCATCACAGAATTAAACTAACAGCTGACGTCAAATTAGGTTATCACATTAAGGCCATTGCAAAAAGAGCGATTTTATCAGTTGCGAAAGGGTTTCTAAATCGAATGAAAATTAATAGCCGATACATAGAAGAGCGTAACATTTTGTGTCGCTTTCAGAAGACGACATTCGCGAAAGTATATGAACCCGTGTATCAAAGAGATTTTATTTTATAGTACAGTATAATGATCATACTGATACATAATAATAATTCAAACACATGTTAATAAAGTTGCATACATATAATTAAATTTTACTCACCATTGAAATATTTGTGTAACACACTCCTTTCGATGAGCAGTCTTGGGTATCCCCGCAGTTATCCGACTTCACAGTCACCTTCAATCTGACGCATTGCGACCCCCAATTTTCAGCCACCACTAAAGAAAAATTAAAGATATGACATTATGTGGATTACAAAAATAGTCGAAATTAATCGGTATATCGGTAAGGTCAGATTTTATGTTAAAGTACAGGATATTTTACTCCATAAGTAGATACAGGCAGTCGGCGTTTCTTGTTGCCCAAATGAAAATAAGTCTAAAGAAAGAAAACCCATGTTTTTCGCTGCATTGTCAGGAATACTTATGGACAACATACTCTGCAGTGACATATACTACTGCCATAGCAACCTAAAAACCTGATTGGCCTAACACTGAAAAGAGTAAAAAATTTTTTAAAAATCCTGGTATTATTGATAGGATAGAAACGAATTTACCACGTGAAATTTGTAGCACCCGACGTTTCGGTGACGTTGCAGCCGCCGTTGTCCAGGATAGACATTGTAAGTCTACCCTGGACAACGGCGGCTGCAACGTCACCGAAACGTCGGTTGCTAGAAAATTTCACGCGGTAAATTCGTTTATATTCTATGTATAATGACAAACAACCGCGATAGTCTTTGATTTTTATAAAATCCTGGTATTTTAGAAGACCGTCAAAGCTTGAAATTCGTGGCACTATTCAAAAATGGCTACAACGCTAATATCGGCGCGACAACTATTAGAAGCGTCTATGCGATGCGAGCAAGCAGACAGAATCACTGCTTATCTCGCTGGATCCTAATGGTTTCGTGCAGCTTGGGTGGTGTTGGCCAAACTTTCTATTATCTGGTCTGCCCAAATCACGGTTAAACTCCTATTTGGTAGCCTCCTCGAAGAGGGGCTTACGCTGTCATGGCCGCTGTGAGCTCATGCCACGGCTGTAATCCTGCAGTCGGAGGCGATTGGGAACAAAAGATCGCGGATTCGGGGAAATACCTCGGGTGGAACTGGACGGTTAGAGCACCATCTGCAGTTGCGGAAAAACAATAAAGCCCCTGCCGGATAATAATCAGAAGAGGATGGAGACGTTTGTTTCCTATGACAGCGAAATATTGTTGTTGACCTGACGTCTTCAAACCTTGAGATCGATCCGTCGACCACCCGATCCCGAGTGGCCATGGCGGGCAAAAAGCGTCGCAGTCCGCAAAGTATTCCAACCGAATAAGCGCTTAAGTCAGGTAGAAGCCGCGCAAGCGACCTCGATCCCGTAACCAGACTGAGGGTCGGATAAATCCGTTAAAATCTGGTAGTCAAGGATGCGGCTATTACCCGCTGTGTGCTTCCCAGTGCCTCGCACAAGTCGTTGGCTTCTGTGTGCGAGTGGCGTAGCTAGATTAGCTAAGTCCCTATGCTCACTCCAGGTTAAAAGAACGCTTATATATCGTTATAACCTCCTGGGGTGACGGAACCTCACATTGTAGACGACACATTGACAGTGCTCTCCTCGATTTCTCTCGTAGGCTTAAATAGCACCACTGACTCTCTTTATCTATTGCCTCTCTCTCTCTAATGCAACATTCTCGGATCGCATTTTATGCCACAGCGCGGCGCAAGCGGGAGCGCCACTTTTCTTTACTTCTCCCTATTTATTTCGTAGAATTTCATTGGGCTTCTGACGAAGGCAACGCCGTATTAGAAATCCAACACAAAGGTATATACAAAATGAAACATTATTCGAAGCATTTGTGCCATTTGAAGTTACCGCGGGCACAACCGCACTAGGTTTTTGAATGTTGTTTACTTTACTAAGTGTCCAATCTAGTGTTTAATTGTATGGATACGATTACTCCCGTGGTTCCTTGTGACGTCTTACGATGCATCTATAAATTTATTTCAAAAGGTCAGAGACAGTGTTCTTCCCACTGTGCTATTGAAAATATTCAACTCTCGAAAAGAAGACTGTAAGATCTCAAAATGAAGAATATATATATTTAATTAGTTATTACACAAAATGTGTAATTGGCCTGCCTGCCCAACCGAACCTAGGACCGCCACTGATACTCTCTATCATTGTGTGTTCCTGTAACAAACTCTAGTATCAAATTTCACAATGTTTTGTCTGAGCAACCACTCTCCGCTCTTTATTCATTTATCGTATTGCCTCTTCGGTTTGATCAACTGCCTCCCTCTGCCGCTTTGTCCTCCCAACCAACTTGGAAAGCAGTGAAAACTTTGTACACGCCGTAGAATTAGTCGTATCGTCTTCTGCGCTTAACCAAGACATTAACTACATGTAATGAACGCGTACCTATAAGTAGGTTAACTCCCTCGGTGAGATCTTTGTCGTAAAGCGTAACGAGCTTAACGCCGCCGCCATCCATAAGTGGAGTTATATCCAGCATTACTCCCTCTGTGACATCACAGTGCTCGTGGCCTTGTCTGGTAACTTGATATACTGACGGCTGAGGCGAGGGGTGATGTAACCTGAAACAAACGAGAGGCATTAGTGTAAATTTTTAAGTAAAAGTCCGTCTGGGGGTAGATTAGTGACGTAAGACGGTTTTGTACCTTATTCAGCAGAGCCAGACAAAACAAAATGCCAGGGTTACCTGAAATATAAACGCCCGATGGCAAAAAATGTTTAGATAAGATGAGATATTTTAAAGGGCCATGGGCACGTATGAAATCCAGACTAACGACCCAACGGAGATGGGACATATTAAATGGCCTTACTAATGATTTGGTCATATCAATGGTTATCAATGACCTTATCAATGGTCATATCAATGGGTTTAACGTGTACTTCATATTGTTCTGTGGCAGCCAAGTTCATTTCAATTGTAGAACTGAGATACTAGGATATTTTGGGACAATATTTAAGTTAGGTTAGATTAGGTTAGGTTAGGTTTAGCTGAAATTTGGCATGCATGCATCATTTGGTGATCGCATGATTTGAAAAGTTGCTCATGGCAAGATTGGCCTTAAATACTTCTAATTTGGTACCCAGGTGCCTTGGGACCGAAATTACAGTAGGGCGGTGTCGACTACAACGGGCGATCCCGTCACCCCAGGCTGGTATAAGGATATGTAATCGTTCTTTTAGCCATGGAATGAGCGTAGAAGACTTAGAGACAAAGAAAATCTAATGTCTAACTCGCCAGCAGTTTTCATATATTTTCGTTATTGAATTGCTGATTCTCTATGTTTTCTCATTATTTCTGTTTATTTTTATTTTTCTAGTTTTTATGTCTTTGTTATTTATGAATTTCTATGTTTTTTTTTTCAATATTAGTTTTTTATAGACTTTTTTATAATTTGAAATCTAATTTTATTTGTAGAAATACCAATTTTATTTGATATGTAATTTCTATACCCAGATCGGGTTTTTGAAAATATTTTTTTCTTATTTCTTATTTCTAGTTCTTTAGAGACCGACGCCTTACGGCGAGGCACCAGGAAAGGTACACAGTGGGCAGCCTCGCCCACTAACTACCAGTTTTGGTAGGATATCTCCGTCTGGAATTAACCTTCAGGATACCTCCGTCCTCCCGACTGGATACGGGTCCAAAGTCGTTTACGCGACCTTTATGTTGTATTACAGCGGTAATTCAATTAGAATTTATCGCGGACCTGGGCGTTCTTTGCCCGCAGTGCCACACGGGATCGAGTGGCCCAAGGTCATTTCAAGAGTGGCTTGACGACAGGTCAACATCCACCCCCGCTGCTTAGGAGACAGTGTATTTCCATATTCTCCAGACTCCTTCAGCAATTAGTCAGAATGCACAGCCGATAGGCTCCAGTGCCGCCGGGATGCAATACCGCCGGGAGAAACCGGTCCACCAGCTTTAAAGCCTGAGACACGAGAGTCTTGCCCGGGGTAGGTTATATACGTTATTATACGGGTATATACGGTTATTATATAAATAAGTTTTTCACAAAATTATCTAAATAACTAAAATAGCAAAAGTACCCCAAATATCGCCCTAAAATGTACCAATATCTCAGTTCTGTAATAAAATTTAACTTAGCTGACACAATATAATAATAAATTAATAGTTAAATGGATTTTTAACAACAAGCTTTACTTTCCACCAGGGAGTTTCAGTGGCAATCTTCCAGCTCTATCTTCAGACCCTCGTCATCGTATGTAATGGAAAGTACTCATAGCAACAAAACATACTAGCCCAAATTCGACTTTCCTACCATTTGCTATCAAGCAGTTTCACGCCCTACATCCCGGCTCAATTATCAAATTAGTTCGGTGGTATAATATTGCATTTCCACCAAAATTACCTAATTATGCTAAATTTCAGCTCAATCGGATACCAGAAAGTAATTGAAAAATGATTTGCAAATTTTGAAACAGACAACTTACCTACGAACAAGCTTCCAGATGCTTTAAGAGGCCTATTACAAAATAGCGTAGGTATTCTTTTAAAATGAGTTTAAAAAATGAACGCATTTTTTTTTGGATGTAACTATAAAAGATAGGATAAATAAATAAATAAATAAATAAATAACTATTCAACCCTGGGAGAAAACCGCGGCACTGAGCGCTCTTCTCTTGCGCAAGCAAATATATACACAATTTCTAATTGTTTTTTGCAGTGTTTTCTCCTTTCTAATGACAATAATTTATATTATGTCGTATTGCTAAAAGAGTGAACTTTAATATAGTATAAGTATTATATAAGAATCTTATTTTATTTCTGAGAAAATTAGAATGATACAGGAAGTTTTTTTTTAAATTTTGTGTAATTGTAAGTAATGTATACCTTGGATATGTGGTCAAAAAACGAAAAAATAAGGCCGCTATGGTCAACAAGAATACATGACGGACATAAAAAAAAATAGTATACGGTTTTCGTTGTAGTGATATTACTGTATTAAGGAGCTCAAAGTTTGCCTTCCGAGCGTTTTACGAATAACGACTTTCGGAAAATGGGCTGAATAAGTAAATAATATTCGTTATATCTAAAATTAAAGGCCGCTATGGTCAACATCAAGAAATGGTCCAGGTAATTCAGTAATTAAAGTTTGTAGAAATCTCTTCATTTCTTGGAATTAGAACGCCAAAAATCCACTTTTCTTGCCTTTCTGGAAAAAATATGTGATAGGGCTCTTAAAAATCATTGAATACAGGTCAAACTGACCGGAACGGCCGCTGTTATCAATCAGCGACTGTTTTCACTAATTTAGGTGTCGGCCGCCGCCGCGGCTTGCATACATTAATTTCAATCGGTCAAAAGATTTAAAAACCGACCGGCGACCGCTTTAACCAGTCATTGAGTGTTTGCAGAATGACCGAACCAATTCTTAATCAACGATTCGGTCCATTTTCTTTTTTAAGCAGGGTTAAAATGACCGAATCAATCGCGACTAAAACCACACACTAGTAGGAACTTAACAAAAGCATCAAGAAAAAATAATTAATCTAAAATATTTCAATTGTCCATATCTACAGTGTCAGCTCATATTATTATACTCAAACCTAATATTATGATTTTTTTGTGATTAACTCATTTTAATGCGAGGATCACGTATGGTTTTTATATTTTTGGTTGCTTTATTGTTAGAATTGTTATTTTTTAATTAAAAAAAAGACAAAGTTTAGGCGTTTTAGACGCATGGCTGGTGTCCGTTTCGGTTTTTTAAGCGGACGGCGACAATTGAAATTCATTTCCTTCCATCTTCGACGCAGTATTATGTCAGACACAGTTACGCCAGCTTCTTCTAACTGTTCCCTGATTATTTAACGGTTTTTTTTTCTATTCTGAATTGTTATTTGACGATTTTGTTTTTGTCGAGGAGTAGTGATCCTCTTGCGTCCACATTTACCCACACGTTTTGGCAAGATAGACTCATTGTTCGTCACATTTCTATGAATATTCCTGTTTATTGACTGCGATACTCCAACTATTTCTGCTATTTTCCGTTGAGAATACTCAGAATGACATAACGATTTTATTTCAGCTTTCTTTTTTGGATAGACATCTGTACGCTTTCCCATTTTCGAAAACCTTAAAAAGTTACGTTATTTCGGTAATTCAATTTTTTTAACATAATACTCAGAAAAATGTGTCCAATAGGAATACAGAAAACAACAGAGTCTTACTCACAGCTTGAGAGATAAAAACACAATGGCGCCATCATTAGGGATAACAGCCGTGAAAAATATGAAAAACAAATGTTGCAAGTGTTAAAAAGTGCTCTTAGGTCGACATCGAAGTTTTGGGTAAGAAATTCTAGCATGAATACTTTTTTCTTTAATAAACAAACTAAATAAACAAATAAAAAAAAATACTGTTGAGTATAATAATTTGAGCAGGCACTGTATAATGGAAATTGTTAATACCCACACAAAATACAGTTCATGCATTACCTCCCATTAGAATAGACTAATCTGTTGCAAATTCCGGTGCATCCTAACCTCTGCTTTACATAATAGCCTTCCGAGTAGTTAATTGATTATGAATTCAAATGGCCGTATGTTCATATCTCTCATTAGTGAAGCTATTGTTGAGGATTTAATTATTCAGGGACGGATGTGCATTATATTACCTATTTTGTACTCAAACAAGATCTCCAGAAATAAGCTTTTAAACAAATGAAGGTATGCTAACGGAATATTTTATCCAATTAATAATTATGTCAGCATGGGTCTTTATTCATAGCATAACAAACTTCAGCATGTTTACAATCGAATTCATTTATTTCGAAAAAATCTTTACAGATTGTAGAAACCTAAAAGTAGGCATTAGTTGAGCTGAATATTTTAATTAATTTTGTTTTTGTTTTTATAAAATAAGCCAGTTGATAGTAGTCTCTCCCTACTCTTGTTATAGTCAAATTATTTTACTTGATTGTGCGGTATATCTTATGTGGTAAAACAAATTTTTGACAGCTTCAGTATTTTTTAAAACTGTAAAAACCGTTAAAAATAAAAGCTAAAATAAATACATAAGGTCCTTTCAAAATAACTTGAGCTGCTAAAATACCTAAGAAGGTAAAAATGAAAAAAACAATTAGTCAAAATATAAAACCAATAGCCAGTTATAAAATAAATTATAAATATAAAATTACAACAATAAAAATTGCGCTATAGAAATAGTCATTATAATTTCATCTCCAATTATCAAAACGAACATAAAGGGTTATAAAAAGTAATAAAAATAATAATTAAAGATTAGAAAATTTAATATAATATATATTGGGCAATTGTTCGGGATTACAGTATATTAACAACAACTTTTTGTTCCCAATTTGAAATTAAATGTATCAGAAAATGTAATTTGGGTAAATTTATATGGAGCAAATAAATGAAACATGAGAGATATCATGCAATGAACATGAATTGAGAATTAAAAATAAAGAAAGTTTTTAAACATATATCACAAAATAAAAATAAAAATATAAATCTTGAGCGATAAATAAATGTAGAATAATCATAATAATTTATTTCATTCTAAATTATCTCAAGATATTAGAATAAGTATAAATATAACAACATTAGAATAAATATTAGAATAAAACCTATAATAAATGACGGTCCGGTGGCATAGTGATTAGGTCGCCGGATCTAACATTTAAGGTTCCGGGTTCGATTCCCGGCTGGGTCACAATATTCCGTTGGGATCTAATTAACGGAATTGCATTTTCAATTCTGTTGCTCGAATGCAATAACAAGACACACATACACACACACACACACACACATGTTACACGCACACATAAATACGTCAAAGTAGGGTTGGTTGTAATAGATTGTCATATGACACTAAACCCGCCCATTGGAAATTTCACATTAAAGAGTTGAAACAAACAAACAATAAGTCCGTTTATGAAAAATATGACTTAAAACGGATAAAACCTCTTGGATTCCATAGTCAATTAAAACGAAGTAATCACAACTTGAAATAGTCAGTAAGTAGACTCATAAAATATTAAAATAATGGCATTATAATATCACCTTTAATTAGTTAATACTATGAACATAATAATTTGTACCTAATTGAAGTATAGGTACGTAATGCATTATAGTCGATATTATGATAATATAATTTCAGTTTATAAGTGATTCTATACCAATCCTAAGTCATCTACCTTATAACTAATGTTTTTATAGAGGGGGAAATCTTTAAATTGAAATATACCCAAAAATAGTTTTCAATATTTATGAAATTGGCTTTATTTGACAGATAATGTTATGGCATTAATGCACTCATGCAATACTTGGCTAAGCGTTACTCAAGTACTAAACCAATAGTCAATTATAAATTAGGGTGTAAAAACAGGACATAAGACAGCAAAGAAGTCTAAGATAAAAGTCGTTTATTGGAAACTATATGTTTAACCCATTGAGGACCATAAGAGTATGGACATTTTTGACACATAAAACTGTTAAAAGGCGATATAAATAACATGTATGTCAAGTTTTGTGAAAATTGGTTAAATAGATTTTTTATAAATTGATAGCACGTGAGTGTCCATGTGGTCCATAAAGGTGCAAAGTTAGTTTTTTTTACAAAATGTGGTTTATTTATAATTTAACTCACAAGTCATACGTACTAAAAACGTAATAACAGAAAAAAATAAAAAAGTCGCCATATATACTTTATTTATTTAACTAAATCACCAGAGTTCGTTGGTCATTAACGATATTTGAAAAAAAAATACGGACTTTTTTTATAGAATAATTTATTTTCTTTTGCTAATATTAAGATTCCGATGTCTTAATAACATGAAAAAATATGACTTATAAATTACTCATATTCGATAATTTATAAAATGATTTTTGAAGTTATGGGACACTAATGCCCCATGGTCCTTAAAGGGTTAAGATATTATATTATTGAGCATAAAAGTAAATATATCAGAATTCTAGAAGGAAGAGGCACCGAAGGCAACTGAAACCCACGGTTCATTGTATGTAAATTCACAGGCAAGCTTATGTCCATTTCGCTCATTAGTGAAACTATTGTTGAGGAATTAATTATTCAGGGGTGAGTATGCAATGTGCTAGTGGCTATTTACACCTAATCAAGATCTCTTGTAATGAGTCATTAATTCAATTAATTTCGATTCGCATTTGCATAACAGGGCGAGGTTTTGTTAATGTATGTAGGCAAGTCTACATGTTGCTACTAAGTAATGGGTTTGCTATTTTAGCGTATTGGCTGGCGTTAGAATGTTCAACATTTCACATACCTTTATAGATACTAGTAAAAAATAAAAGAAAAAGAAATAAAATTAAACATTTATAAATTTTATTTATTTATATAAAGCCAAATAAAATTTATAATGTTGTACAAGCGTTGGTCAATACTGGGATGGGTGACCGCCTGAGTATTTGACTACGTGATACTATAATGTTCACCTAGAAGATGTTGCAGATAGTCAACAAGGCGGGTTCCACAAAAATGTATTAGCCTTGTGGGTAAAAGAAAACAACATAAATTACAGTGTAGGAAAGAAAAAAATACTTAATCATTGTTTGTTAAACAAATAAATTACAGATTTATTGAATTTTGTCAACTCCACTAAACAACAGTCTATTTTGGAGTGATCCCTGTGCTATAGTCTGTTAATAGCACACCTATTTTTATACAACTTTAAATGAAATAATTGACAACATAATTTAATATATTTAAAGTAAATTGAAACCTAAAGTAATGTTACTGTTAGTAAAGCAGTAATAATAAAAGGAACATATAGCCAGTATTAATGCACAACACCAAAAAATACTTTAAAAATAATAACCTAAAAGTTGATGCGCACCGTTCGGCGTCAGCCCATCGATTCTGCATTCCGACAGAGCCGGGGGAGAATGGATACAGTGTTGTTTCCTATGGAGCGGGGGTAGTTATTAACCTTACGGCAACTGCCCTTGAAATGATCATTCGGCTACCCGTTACCGGGTGAAGAGCCGGGCAAAGGATACCGTGGTCCGCGATAGATCCGGTAGAGCCCGTATCACCACTATGTAAAGGAGAGGACCGCGCAAGCGACCTCGAACTGTAACTAGTATTTACTCCGTTTCACCGCTTCATAAGGGAGAGGACCGCGCAAGCGACCTCGAACTCGGAACCAATCGAGAGACCGGAGAAATCTGGTCACAATTGGAAGTGAGGGCGCGAGTTCTCGAGCCCGCCGGGTTTACTCCTGGCTTACTCGCGGTAAGGCGTTGGACTCTCACGGGTTGTGACGTAGCTGGACGTAGAATGTACTGTCCAAAGTCTCTACGTTCACTGCAGGGCGATAGAACGACTAATCGTTAAAACGTCCTGTGGTGACGGGCTCGCCCGTTGTAGTTGACACCGCAAGATGTAACTAGTATAATAACCAGTCGGGAGAAACGAGGTATCTTGATGGTTAATTCCAGACGGAGATATCCTTCCAAAACTGGTAGTCAGGGGGCGAGGCTGCCGCTGGTACTTTTCCCGGTGCCTCGCCGTAAGGCGTTGGTCTCTGACGGGCATGTTGACATAGCTAGACAGTAGATTTGTATTGTCTCTGAGTCTTTCACGCTCATTGCACGGCTGACAGAACGTGGGGATTAATGGGCCCTTGCTGAGTTGGCCACGAAGACCCATTCTGTTCAGTGTTGGTCACACTCACGGGTCAACACCTATCCGACGGCCTCCACGCATGAAGTGCGAGCCTGGGTAGGACTCTGGCCTTGGTTAGTTTCCCCTGGGAATCAACCTTCTGGCGCTCCTGGACGGTCTGGGCACCGTGCGGCGTAAACCAATCGACTGTGCACTCTGACTAACAGTCGGGGGAGTCTGGAAGCAGTACTGTTTCCTATAGAGCGGGGATGGTTGCGGACCTTACGGGGCCTGCTCTTGAAATGACCATTGGCTATCCGATGCTGCGTGAACAGCCGGGCAAAGGACGAAGTCCGCCGGGTAATACTCCTGGCTATCTCGCGGTTAAGGCGTTGGCCTCTTACGGGCTTGTGGCGGAGCTAGATGGTGGACTGCTTTGTCCAAGTCTTCTGCGCTCACTCCAGGGAGATAGAACGACTAATCGTTAAAACTTCCCGAGGTGACGGGCTCGCCCGCTGTAGTCGACAACCCTAGTTGACTGAAAGAACGATCACATATTGTTATACCAGCCTGGGTCGACACCGCTCCAATGCCGAAAACTGATTAAAATAGACAAAAGCTGACAAAAATAGACTTTAAATCAGAGGCGCTCAAACTTTTTACCCTGAAGACCAAATACCATATTTCCGTAGGCCTATTGCCTGCCTTATATTGAATTTTCATAAATTTCAAATATGTGTCATATATCATATTACTGAAATATGCAAAAGCAATTATGTTGTTTTTTTTAATGTGATTGAAAGGCATTTTAAGGTGGGAATATTTTAATTCCGTAAAATATTTTTTTTTCAGATAACTCAAATATTAATCTGTAAAAGGAAATATCCAATTAAGCAATAAATTGTAGATTAAATTATTTAAAGACTTTTTCTATATAATAAAAATATTTGGAATAATAACGAAATTTCAGTTTTTTATTTGTTATTATCGGACTAATTATGAAATTTTATTCTATATTGACTATTGTAATTATTTTATTCGAATTTTGTTATGTTTTATATATTATGTGGAACTATAAAGATGTATTATATATTTACAAATCGTTGAGTTATAAATGACTATTTTAAAATTTAGGACTATCGCGGTTGTATGGCATTATAAATAAGATACAAACGAATTTACCGCGTGAAATAAGTAGCACCCGACGTTTCGGCAATATTGAATATAAAAAGAAACCTAGCCATCCATGCTGTCTATAACTTAGATAAATTTAAAAATACGTGTGGCACTCGGGGCCTGCCGCGGTAAAGCTATTGCATAGCATTTTTAACTTATGCAATTATAATTATTTATTTATTTTATTTGTTTTTTTTCTGATATCAGATAACTGCGCTCTATCGGAATACGTTGAATTTATTCCGAATCATTTGCGGCTGCGGAAGCAAATGATTCGGAATAATTTAAACGTCTTCCGATAGAGCGCCGCGCACGAATTTTTTATTCGATAAAGCAAAAAAACGGATTATTCGAAAATAAACGTAGATAAAAAGAGAGATAATTAAATTGCCTTTAAAATGGTGCAGGTTTCATAATAATACACCAGATAGTATTTGCGTAGTAGTCGTTTTTGTGTTCGGTTAGACCTAATTTCACAAATTAATTACACTATGTAATAAAAACAAAATTTAAAATATTCAAAGCTAAGAATATTAGGAAAATGTTCTTGTTTAACATATATTCTTTTCGAATCGTAAGCAGTACTCGTTTAGACGTAATTATCAGTTTAAAATCATTAATTTTCGTTAAGAAATTTCTTAATTCGGTCGCCGCGCTGGCCTAGGCCCGCGATAAAAGCTATGCAATAGCTTAACAAGGTTGTGGTTGACTAAGTTTAATATACTTGTTTATTGCTGAATAAACTTTTTTTATGTATATAAATAATTATATGATATTATGATATTATGATGAGGGATTATTTATAAATCTTTTACAGTATTTTTTTGTTAAAATTTTCTTATAGAGTAATTTCGTTTTTATATCTTGTTAGACTAGTGCAGAATATTTTTGAAAAACCTATTAATTATAAGTTTTTAAATATTGACTATTATTGTTTATTTTTTGCTATTTTTGTTTTTTTTTTAACAATGCGTACCTTTATTTAAAGTATATGTACATGTAATGAAGATATAAATAATTGTACGACAATGAAAAATGACGCATTCCACAGTATGTACTTTTTGGAATATAAAAAATATGACTATGACTATGGCTATGACTATTGCAACCGCCTTGATCCAGGGTGATCTGATGACGCCGTTGACAGTCTACCCTGGACGGGCGGTTGAAACGTCGGGTGCTACAAACATCACACTGTAAATTCGTTTTAATCGAATTGTAATTCGTTTGTATATTTTATTCTGCGTTTTAGAGAATTGTTTAAAATACTAAACCAGGGGAAAAATAATAATAATAATAATAATAATAACAATAATAATAATAATAATAATAATGATTATAAATTAAAATTAAAATAATAAATATATATATATATATATATATATATATATATATATATATATATATATATATATATATATATATATATATATATATATATATATATATATATATATATATATATATATATATATATATATATATATATATATATATATATATATAGAATTGATCAATAAGATGATTATAAAGTAAATAATTATAAAAGCCACTTACATCGTGACGAAGGATTCCCTTGATCGGATTCGGGAATGCTTTAGGTGTTAACGAGAATGATGAATGCCTCTCACTTGCGGAAAGAGGAGTAGGTTTAAGTTGGGCCCATTTTTCAACTAGTAAACGCTCACCCTTCATCCAATTATCTCAAAAATTAAGCTACAATCCTTCTTTATACGTAAACTCACTCAATTTCCTATTATTTCAGGGGAAATAACAAGACAAGACGAGCTACTTGACAGATGGAAGAATTTAAAATTTCGAATTTCGTTTTTTTATTTTCTAAAGGTGCGATATAAAGAAGCTGCGATCAATATTCAGCTGAAAACTTAAAACTAAAAGCGTGACATGCCCTCATATCAATGAAAGGAAGCAGTCAGCTCTTTCCTATTAGTTGGAAAGATTACCTTTAACCTAAATGGATTATTTACAATGAACGAAACATAAAATATGTAAAAATTCAATATTTTGAAATATTTGATAGTTTTGTGTATATATTCTTTTTAGAATTGATCAATAAGATGATTATAAAGTAAATAATTATAAAAGCCACTTACATCGTGACGAAGGATTCCCTTGATCGGATTCGGGAATGCTTTAGGTGTTAACGAGAATGATGAATGCCTCTCACTTGCGGAAAGAGGAGTAGGTTTAAGTTGGGCCCATTTTTCAACTAGTAAACGCTCACCCTTCATCCAATTATCTCAAAAATTAAGCTACAATCCTTCTTTATACGTAAACTCACTCAATTTCCTATTATTTCAGGGGAAATAACAAGACAAGACGAGCTACTTGACAGATGGAAGAATTTAAAATTTCGAATTCCGTTTTTTTATTTTCTAAAGGTGCGATATAAAGAAGCTGCGATCAATATTCAGCTGAAAACTTAAAACTAAAAGCGTGACATGCCCTCATATCAATGAAAGGAAGCAGTCAGCTCTTTCCTATTAGTTGGAAAGATTACCTTTAACCTAAATGGATTATTTACAATGAACGAAACATAAAATATGTAAAAATTCAATATTTTGAAATATTTGATAGTTTTGTGTATATATTCTTTTTAGAATTGATCAATAAGATGATTATAAAGTAAATAATTATAAAAGTAGCTCTGTCAAGTAGCTCGTCTTGTCTTGTTATTTCCCCTGAAATAATAGGAAATTGAGTGAGTTTACGTATAAAGAAGGATTGTAGCTTAATTTTTGAGATAATTGGATGAAGGGTGAGCGTTTACTAGTTGAAAAATGGGCCCAACTTAAACCTACTCCTCTTTCCGCAAGTGAGAGGCATTCATCATTCTCGTTAACACCTAAAGCATTCCCGAATCCGATCAAGGGAATCCTTCGTCACGATGTAAGTGGCTTTTATAATTATTTACTTTATAATCATCTTATTGATCAATTCTAAAAAGAATATATACACAAAACTATCAAATATTTCAATATATATATATATATATATATATATATATATATATATATATATATATATATATATATATATATATATATATATATATATATATATATATATATATATATATATATATATATATATATATATATATATATATATATATATATATATATATATATATATATATATATATATATATATATATATATATATATATATATATATATATATATATATATATATATATATATATATATATATATATATATATATATAAAATTCTCGTGTCACAATGTTCGTTCCCGTACTCCTCCGAAACGGCTTGACCGATTCTCATGAAATTTTGTGAGCATATTGAGTAGGTCTGAGAATCGGCCAACATCTATTTTTCATACCCCTTAGTGATAAGGGTTGTCCACCCTAAACATTTTTCTTTAATTTTTAGACATTTTTTTAATTTCTTTATTTTTTTTATTATGTCGCATTAAAAAATACATACAACCCTAAATTTTTACCCTTTTATCACCAACCCTTATTTTTAAATAGCCATTTTAGTAATTTAATCATTTTTCATCCCCGGTCGATAACTGATCAATCGTCATTTAATTAGTTATCCCCGCCAGTTGTCTACAGGTGTCACTTCTCACCCAGTAAACAGCACGGAGTAGGGATGAGAACGAAGCCGGTCTCCTGTTTCTCTCACACAATAAGACTTCTCTCACTCCCTACACACTATCATTATTGTTTATGCATCAAGTGTAGTAGTAACGTTGACAATTATTATTTTGCTATCTCATTGTAACTCTCATATTAACTATTAATCATTCCTATTTTATTAATAATAATAAAATTATCAATTTAGAGTGTATTTTGCACGATTAGTTAATCAAGTGATTTTCATAACCTCAAAAGTACTCAACACGTGGCACGAGCTTCCACCAACAACGGCTTTTGTGTTGTAAGTATATATTTTTTTAATTAAATCGAAAATGTTGTTGGAAACGGTCAAAAAAGATTCGGTGGAATTTAATTTTTATTAAAATTGGGCAAACTTTTTTTTGTATTCATTTTTTTTACCATTTCTAACCATTATTTTCGATATGATTATGAAAAATAAAATTTTTCGCTTTTGTAAAACAGTCTAATGTTTACATGAATATGTAAATGAATGTGTGTACAACCAAATATTAAATACATTATAACTAGGGCCAACATTTTTGCCGTGATTTCATTTTAACATTTTACAATTAATGCTCTTAAGGTGACGCTATTGGCTAAATCAAATTCAACTTTCTTTTGAGACAGGCGAGGGGTGAGATGAAGCGGGGTACGATTACGGTTGGGGTATTTTTAGCGCCCTCTATGAGTACACGGTTATAACTACTTCATTGCGCGCGACCACCGCGTAAAATTAGCGCTGTCGTCGCTCACGGCGCCATAGCGACATGTGACGTCGCCATTGGGACATGCGCTCGCAACCTAAGGTCGCGGTCGGCGCCGCTGTGGAAGCAGTTTTAATCTATACTAATATTATAAAGAGGTAAAGTTTGTGATGTTGTAGGAAGTAATCTCTGGATTTACTGAACCGATTTTGAAAATTCTTTTACCAATAGAAAGCCACGTTATTTGTCAGTGTCATAGGCTATATATTAATCCGAAAAATGTTAAGACTTTTTAGTGGTAGTAGGATTTCCAAAGTAAGTCGGAAAAAACGGTCGAACGAAAACGTTTCTAACTAACGCTGCCTTAACGATGAGAGATATATGATTGAGTTCTAGAAAAAAGATGTAGAGCTTGATAATGCCTACAAAAAAGTCAGCGACAGCATATATGTAACTTTTATATTTAAGTCACATAAAGTAGTTTTTCAAATTAAAAAAAATAATTTAAATCGTTAGGTCATGTTTATTGGTCATATAATCAACAATTATGAATTATTATCAAAATAAGTAAATTTATCGTAATAAGTGTTTAAAACAAAACACTTTTCCCTTTTACTGCATAAATAGTTAAAGAGATAATACGACATAGGTATGGAACCGCGACCGTGTCGTCTATCTATACTAATATTATAAAGAGGTAAAGTTTGTGACGTTGTAGGAAGTAATCTCTGGATTTACTGAACCGATTTTGAAAATTCTTTTACGAATAGAAAGCCACGTTATTTGTGAGTGTCATAGCTTATATATTAATCCAAAAATGTAAAGACTTTTTCGTGGTAGTCGGATTTCCAAAGTAAGTCGGAAAAAACGTTCGAACGAAAAGGTTTCTAACTAACGCTGCCTTAACTATGAGAGATATATGATTAAGTTCTAGAAAAAAGTTGTAGAGCTTAATAATGCCTACAAAAAAGTCAGCGACAGCATATGTCAAACTTTTATATTTAAGTCACAAAAGTAGTTTTTCACATTAAAAAAATAATTTAAATCGTTAGGTCATGTTTATTGGTCATTTTATCAACAATTATGAATTATTATCAAAATAAGTAAATTTAACGTCTCAAGTATTTAAAACAAAAGACTTTTCCCTTTTACTGCATATAATTTTACTTTTACTGCATAAATGGTTAAAGAGATAAGATACTCACAAATAAGACACTCACAAGAAGACACTCACAAATAACGGTAATTTAGTCAAATTGGCATGCAAATACATACATACATATGCAGTAAAAATATAACCCGTCTTTTGGCAGTCAGGAAATAAATCATAGCACTCAGTACTAACCAAACCACACTCATAATTTCATAACAAGTAGGTAAAATGTTTTACCGCCCAACGAAGTGGGCACGGGTCAGCTAGTATATATATATATATATATATATATATATATATATATATATATATATACATATATATATATATATATATATATATATATATATATATATATATATATATATATATATATATATATATATATATATATATATATATATATATATATATATATATATATATATATATATATATATATATATATATATATATATATATATATATTAGATCTTTCCTTGACACAACCGTGGCACTCTAGTGTGACTCCCGAAGTGAGCTCGCCTTTACACAGGGGTGCCTAGCAAGGCGGGCTCGGCTGCTCTTTGCTTAGCACAATAGAAAGATATAAAAACGCTATAAACTCAAAAACTTGTATGCGCCATGTAACCTGGGCTCAGACAGATGTGTATATAACTTTAAAAGCATACAACGGCATTTTCTAAATTGTCATTTCATTTTCTGTCTTGCTCATGCATTTGAATGTATATGATGGTTGTATGTAAGAATATCGCTATAGTGATAAGTGCGCCATTTGATCATAAATTGTCTTTTTAAAAACCAGTGCAATATTCATTAAGTTATTTTTTTATAGCACAATAAAGTTATTCTATTCTATTCTATTCCATATGTAAATAAAATAAAATAAATAAATAAATCTTTTTATCATATTTTGGTGTTGTAATTTATATACTATTGGTATATTTTTGTTGTTCATATTATATTTCTGGACTGTTATGGTTTCATTGCAAGCCTCATTCTAGGCAGAAATTATGCTATAATATAATAACAATATCTTATTTACAACTCATAATTTGAAGCAATAAAAAATCCTACCAAATATAAGTTTTAATTTTGACATTTTGTTGCGTTATATTCTAATAAATCGTTTTACTTTAATTTTTACGATACGATAAATCCGTTTCCTTTAAGGTCTGCCACGTTTAATAACTGTCAAACTCCGACGCGAACCTTAATCCTGATTAACTTCCGTGTCGTTAATTTATTCGGAATTAGGAAGTCGCATTGAATACTAAAAGTAGATTAAGCGCGAAATAATAAATGCGGGTAATAAAAAGCGGACCTAGATTAGGGTAATTAATTCAGATATTAGGTATTCCGGCACGCAACTCTCCCCCCTCTATCTGTCTCGCCAGCATCCCCACGGGCGACGCCGAAAGGGGGAAATATTTCGCCGCTAATTTTCCCCAACATATCCATCGTCGTCGGAGAGCAAGGACTTAGCCCGCCGTGCTCGAAGTTATACGTGTTCCGTGATTCTCTGTAACAAATACCGCCATTTGGGACTTGATATCCCCGCCACATGTGGAAATTATGGCCACACGATGTTCCTGGGGGGATATTATTCCTGATAACAATTTTAGCGAACGAGGCGTAACAAAATGATACTCAACATATGCCATGCCCATGCTGTCTGCTCATTGGAATGATAAGCGAGGTAGATTCTTCGGGGCCTTCCACATATTTTTGTGATTTTCGACCCCCCCCCCACCCCCCCCCCCCCCCCTTTATCCCATGCCAACAGACGTAATCAGCGGCCTGACCCCCCCCCCCCTCCCCCTAAGATTACGTAATCTAACCGAATTTGCAGAAAATCTGAAGAATCGTAAATCTAGCGTTTGTAAAGTGTTTGAAGACGGTAAGTTAAAAAAAAAATATAATGCTTTTAATTCAAATTTAGTACTTTATTAATTCAAAGTAATCACAAAAGCTCAGACTCTTTGGTTTATTTTGCAGATACCAATCTTCAATCCGCAGTGGCTGTAAAAACGGTATTAAATAAAAATAAAAAAACTAACCCCCTCCCCCCACGTACCTAATCAAGTGTAAGCCCTAGCTCCAACCCCCCTCCCCTCGGTAATTACGTATTATGTGGACGGCCCCTTCACACAGATTTCGTCGTAATTCCCCCGTTCGCACATATCCTGATCACATTAATCGCTACGGAATCGGCAAACATATCAAAATTGCTACAATCAATATTATTTCGACTTCAACATAAGCAAACAATCCGCGCTGTGAAAGTTAGACAACTAACGGTTCTGTGCAGCTTGGGCCATATGACTTACTCGTTTCCTGGGGTCAGCTCAACTCACGGTTTAACTGGGCCCGGCTCGGCCGACCTAACCACTATGCTACCGGTACACGTGGCATAGTGGTTAGGTTGCCTGATCTTACTTTGTAAGGTCCCTGGTTCGATTTTCGGCTGGATTACCATTTTCCGTTAAGATAAAATTAACATAATTGCATTTCAGTTCTGCCGATCGAATGCAATAACAAGTCACAGGCTTACACACATGTTACTTGCACTCATACATATAAACACTTTGTGGCATCAAACTCGACGCTTTATGTTTAAGTAATGTTTTATTCTATCATGTACACCATCATAATTAAAGTCAAAGTTGACAACACTGTTTGGATCGTCCGCTGCGCGAAGCGGCCGCCCGGCGGCGGCGCGCACCGGGCACCAGTGAGAAATCGATCCTCCGGCGGAGCGCACGTTGCTTTGCTGCCCGCTCCGTATCTTACGTAACCGCGCCGGCTGTTCAGAAATAAATCTTACGTTGCATACAAGGTGCCGTTGTTTCATTGTTCGACGTGGCCCATCGACCTATAAGTGGTGACCCCAAAAGAAAATGAGTGAAGAGAAAGCCACACCCGGACAAAGCCAAAATGGCAGCGGCAAATCGGCTGACGCAACGGCCGACGTGTACCGCGTGGGCGTCCGAGTACCAGCTTTTTGGCCCGAAAAACCGGCAATTTGGTTTGCGCAAATCGAAAGCCAATTCGCAATTTCGAATATCACGACAGACGCGACGAAATTTTACTACGTGGTGGCGCAACTCGACTCGCAGTACGCAGCCGAAGTGGAAGACGTCATCGTCTCACCACCAGCCACCGACAAATATCAGAAGCTAAAAAGCGAGTTAATCAAGCGGCTTTCGGCAACTCGGCAGCAAAGAGTGAAACAGCTCCTAGATAGAGAAGAATTAGGCGACCGAAAACCCTCGCAATTCCTGAGACACCTACAACAGTTGGCAGGCCCAAACGTACCTGGAGAGTTCCTGCTGGATATATGGACCAACCGCCTACCAATCAGCATCCAGTCGATCCTCGCATCGCAAACAACACATTCTCTGGAGGTGTTGGCCGACTTGGCCGATCGCGTCTACGATGTCGTACCCAAACACCAGGTAGCATCTACATCTGCGGCTGACTCATCATTAAATGACCTCATTCGTCAGGTAAGCGAATTAACTAGGGAGATGAGGACGCTCAAAAGCCAGCTAAACAATAGGCAGTCACGATCGCAGACACGACCTGACAGTAAGTCACGCAATCGTTCCAACTCAAAGAGATCCGACTCCAACTATAAAAAATACCCCAGGTGTTGGTACCACACAAAATTTGGCGAGAGGGCAAACAAGTGCGTGAAACCCTGCGACTTTCAAGCGGGAAACGACAAGGGCAGCCGATAATGGCGACCGCCGACTGCCGCAGCACTGGTCGCATATTCGTCACCGACCGCATAACGAAGACGCAGTTTCTCGTGGATACCGGTAGCGATCTCTGCGTATTTCCAAGGTCGGCACTTACAAACCGACGACAGAAAACAAAGTACCACTTATGCGCTGCAAACGGCTCTACTATCTTTACTTACGGCTACTTACACCTAAAGCTTAATTTAGGCTTGCGGCGTGATTTCAATTGGCAATTTGTTGTCGCGGACGTGACAAAGGCGATAATCGGCGTAGACTTTCTGTCATACTACAACCTCATAGTTGACTGCAGAAACCAACAGCTTCTCGATAATACGACTAGCCTCGTTACGGCGGCGTTGCCAGCTCGTCCAACTGAAGACATTTCATCGGTGAAAATTGTATCCGGTAAGTCGGTGTATCACCGCATACTAGCAGAGTACCCCGACATCACGCGTCCCTCCGGAGTGCATCGAGCTCCCAAGCATAACATCCTTCACCACATTCGCACCACGTCAGGACCCCCCGCGTCTTGTTCACCTCGACGGTTGGCTCCGGACAAACTGAAGATAGCGAAGGACGAATTTGCTGCCATGTTACAGAACGGTACCGCGAGACCTTCAGATTCACCATGGTCTTCACCACTACACCTAGCACCAAAAAAAGATAACGGCTGGCGTCCTTGCGGCGATTACAGGATGCTAAATTCCAGAACGGTCCCGGATAAATATCCCATCAGACACATCCACGATTTCGCTCACAATATTTCTGGTTGTAAGGTATTCTCTACAATTGACTTGGAGAAGGCCTATAATCAGATCCCAGTCAACCCAGAAGATATTTCGAAGACCGCAATCACTACACCATTCGGAATGTACGAGTTTCCTTTCATGAATTATGGACTCCGCAACGCGGGACAAACCTTCCAGCGTTTCGTCGATGACATGATCAGGGGACTCGATTATTGCTTCGCGTATTTGGACGATTTTTTGGTCTACTCGAAAGACGAAGACTCACACAAGGAGCACCTGCGACAGATCTTCACCAGGCTAAACGACCACGGCATGGTGGTAAACACCTCTAAGTGTGTCTTCGGTGCCTCGGAGGTAACGTTTCTCGGATACAGCATATCAGAGGAAGGCACGAAGCCGCTCCCAGAAAAGGTTGACGCTATCAAAAACTTCCCAGCTCCCAAGAACGTGAAGGAGCTGCGCCGATTCCTGGGAATGATAAATTTCTATCGCAGATTTATCCCAGGCGCAGCACAATTCCAGGCTCCACTCAACACACTGTTGACCGGCTCAGTAAAAGGCTCACATCCGGTGAACTTCGGCGCCGAAGAATATGACGCTTTCGCGCGCTGCAAGGAGAGTTTATGCCAGGCTGCACTGCTAGCACATCCCAACAGTCAGGCCAAACTCGCCATAGTCACCGACGCTTCTGATACGGCCATGGGCGCAGCGTTGCAGCAACGTACAAATGGAGATTGGCAGCCGCTCGCCTTTTTCTCAAGGAAGTTGACTCCCGCACAGAGCAAGTACTCACCGTACGATCGTGAGCTCCTCGCAATATATGAAGCCATCAAATATTTCCGGCACATGGTCGACGCACGAGTCTTTACAATATACACCGACCACAAGCCAATATGTTTCGCATTCCACTCACGTAAAGACAATTGCTCACCGATACAATTCCGGCACCTCGATTACATCTCGCAGTTTACAACGGACATCAGGCACATTTCAGGGAAAGATAACGTGGTGGCGGACACCTTGTCCCGGATTGAACACATTACACAGCCGGTGGACCTGAACAAGTTAGCACTGTCTCAAACCGAGGACACAGAGTTAAAGCAGCTACTACTCAGCGACACCTCCTTATGCCTGAAGAAGATCAAGTTACCGGGAACGCACTCCGAATTGTACGTCGATGAAAGCGGCAAGACGCCGCGACCGTACGTCTTAAAAGACTTGCGACGGCAGGTATTTGAAAGCCTTCACTCCCTTAGTCACCCAGGTGCGAACGCCTCTACCAAGCTGCTGACAGATCGCTACGTATGGCCAAGTATGAAAAAGGACTGCCGAGAGTGGGCGCGAGCGTGTTTGGCATGCCAGCGTACTAAAATTACACGCCACGTCTCATCACCACTGGGCACGTACAGACTTCCCAGAGCAAGGTTTATGAATATTCATATAGACCTAATAGGTCCTATGCCAGCGTCTCAAGGATACAAATATTGCCTCACAGTCGTCGACCGATATACACGATGGCCTGAGGTAGTCCCACTGCAAGAAATCACAGCAGAAGCCGTAGCAAAAGGGTTACTCCACGGGTGGATAGCTCGCTTTGGCTGCCCCAACGATATTGTCACCGACCGCGGCAGACAATTCGAGAGCACTATGTTTAGACACCTGTCAGAATTAGTTGGGTTCCAGCACCGTCGTACAACCGCCTATCACCCGGCGTGCAACGGTCTCGTAGAGCGATTCCACCGGCAGTTAAAAGCAGCCATCACCTGCCACGCTAATAGCAGCTGGGTCGAATCCCTACCGTTGGTCCTGCTGGGGATACGCAGTGCCTACAAGGAAGATTTGAACGCTTCTACTGCCGAACTGGTATAGGGGGAGCCGCTGAGACTGCCTGGAGAATTCATGGACGTTAAACCAGGAGCGGACGACACGGCGGACATGGCAGACTACATAACTCGACTCCGTAAGTTCGCACACAATTTGGCGCCAGTACCAGCCACTCGTCATACTAACAGGAGATCTGTCTTCGTATTCAAAGACCTCAGCACGACGAGTCACGTATTCCTGAGAGATGACACCTGTCATCCCCCACTACAACCAGCCTATACAGGTCCATACGAAGTAAGGCAAAGAGGAGATAAGGTTTTCAAACTCATAATAAACGGCAAAGACGTTACAGTATCTATCGACCGTGTAAAACCAGCCTACATACTGGACGACGCCGCAACCACTCCTGCTAATCACACCACACCAAACGTAACCCCAATCCCGAAAACAGAGGACACTACTAAAAGGACGCGCTCAGGACGTGAAGTTCGTATACCTAGCTATTATCGCCCTTGGCGGTCTCAGGAGGGGAGTGATGTGGCATCAAACTCGACGCTTCATGTAACCATCATAATTAAAGTCAAAGTTGACAACACTGTTTGGATCGTCCGCTGCGCGAAGCGGCCGCCCGGCGGCGGCGCGCACCGGACACCAGTGAGAAATCGATCCTCCGGCGGAGCGCACGTTGCTTTGCTGCCCGCTCCGTATCTTACGTAACCGCGCCGGCTGTTCAGAAATAAATCTTACGTTGCATACAAGGTGCCGTTGTTTCATTGTCCGACGTGGCCCATCGACCTATAACTTCATAGTAGGGTTGGTTGTAAGATATTATCTTATGACAATAAACCTGCCCATTGTGAAATTTCACAATAAAAAGTATAAACATACAAACAAACTCCCACCCGGTACCTTTCTCGAAGATGGTTTTATTTTATTTTATAGCAAACTTATAGATAGTAAATATATGATAATAGTATTTTAAAAACATATTCAAACGAAACAAATTGACTATCCTATGAATAGTTTGCAATGCTTGCATTACAAATTAACATAGAAATAACATGAACACGTTGATAGTAGAAAAAAACATAATAAAGCTAATAATAATATAAGTCTAAGAAAAGGAATAATTAAATAAGTTCTAAGGTTATTTGGATAGGGCAAAATAGAAATATGAGTAATTGGATAATAATATTTATTATAGATGATATAATACTCACTCCGAACTATCCACCGCTACATAATAAAACCCCTAACATACTTGGTTAATTTATCAATTCAAAATGGCGAATTTCCAAAACAATTTAAGGTGGCTAATGTAACTCCGATATACAAAGCAGGTGTCAGAACAGATCCCAAAAATTACCGACCTATATCTGTGCTCAATAGTTTAAGCAAAGTCATGGAAAAAATTGTAGCCAAACAACTGACACACCATCTTGAACAAAATGGTATTCTATCAGACGGTCAGTACGGCTTTAGACCAGGTCGAGGAACGTCTGAAGCAATCTTGGCTATCACAAAGTATGTGACAGAAAATATTGATGCAAATAAGATGTCTAGGAATTTCTCTTGACCTGGCTAAAGCATTCGATACAGTTCCACATGACAAACTATTAGAAAAGTTAACACAACTTGGTTTTGGTGACACCGAGATAAGTTGGTTTACTAGCTACATTACGGGAAGATCACAAAGAGTGAAAATTGACGATGTCATAAGTGATGCCTTACCATGCAACTACGGTGTTCCCCAGGGAAGTACGTTGGGCCTTTACTTTTTCTCGTGTACATCAACAACTTTTGTCAACTGGAAATAACTGGCTCCGTTCTGTCATTTGCTGATGATACGGTGTTACTTTTCCAAACAGACACATGGGAGTTAGTATTCGGCCAGGCAGAGACTGGATTAAAAGCAGCCCATCAATGGCTAGACAAAAACTTGCTAACACTCAATAGGGAAAAGACGAAGTATTTGACCTTTAGTATCAACAGGAGGCAGCAGCCATCACCTGAATTGCAACTAATACTGCATGAATGCAATTATGACAACTACTGCAACTGCCACCCATTGGAAAAAGCATGTCAAATAAAATACCTAGGAATCACTATTGACAATAACCTAAAATGGTATGACCATGTTGACATCACAGCGTCAAGAATGAGAAAACTAATGTATGTCTTTAAAAATATTCGAAACGTCTTTGAAATCAATGTCTTGAACACGATATATTACGCGTTAGCTCAATCTCTGCTAATATACGGACAACTAGGCTGGGGTGGTATGGCCAAAACAAATCTGGATCCTCTGATAAAGGCCCAAAAGGCCTTGATTAGGGTTATAGCCAGGACGCCATACCGCTACTCCAGTGACCAGCTCTACAGGGATTTTATGGTGTTGGATGCAAGACAGCTATACGTACGGCAGGTCTTGATATGCTACAGGAAAGAACTCCAACGGGACAACAGCAAGCCGACCAGTAACGCCCATAGACACGACACAAGACATAAAGACAGACATGTACAACCAAAAATGAGAATGACCTTTGGACAAAGACACTATATTTACCTTGCGAAAAAAACTCCATAACATATTTACCACGCAATTAGGCCAAGCTACAATCATTCAAAATGACGCTCACTACAAAAGACTGGTAACATTATGGTTGTTACACTCGACGAGGGAGCACTGTGAGTCGTTAGTAACTAACGTTATTAAATAGGTGCACAGATGACTTATATTACTTATTATTGTTATTATTATCTCATTAGCCTCATAACTGTATTCATATATCTCCCATATATATTATATCTCATTTAATTTAATAAATATTTTTTGTTTAATATATATACTTATATACTATAATAGTTATAAAATATACACTTGTAGGATTTCCCAAGATTAAATAAATTACCTATACACCCGGCAGATGAACGCAGTACTAAATATCACCTCAATACAGGCTCTGCCTAGTGAGGTGATAAAATCCCGCCGAAGCCGCACCTTTAGTAAATTTCCAGGGTTCACATTTTGTATGTACGACTAAATCATGTAAAATATACTATAGAAAATTTAATCATGTAATACTAGGGATAAATAAAATAAATAAATAAATAAATAAATACAATAGTATGTTATAATATAATAATCATATAATACAGTACATTAGGATGGCAGTTAGGGAAATCTTAAGAAGTAGGAGATAGGCTAGGTATGATCGAATCTTTTATTAAATTAATGGAATCCTAAAATACATCTAATCCTTTACACTATTAATCAAAAACGCGACACATTCTGGTAAGAGGTCTATTCGACCCGATGTTGTTATTGCAAGCAACAACCGAAAATGTCTGAGAGCTCCTCGTTAGTCGCGGTGAACTTTTTCTAGACTAGAGGTTGATCCTGGAAAGATCCTCTGTCACATTTATGTCGTGGTAATAGAATCATATCCTATGGAGGAAAGACTTCGGGCGTTGCTGGACGGTTATCCAGTCTAAATAAATTAGAGTGCATGGTGAAACAAATGGTGTCGGATTGCGTGGAGATATAGGAGATAAATTACGGTTCAAATACGATAATATTTTTTTCTTCTGTATCATAGCGTAAATCCACGCAACGTGGCCTCGAGTTACGACTCACATTCAGTTCGACTTCACCGACAGGCTGACATACGGCAGACAGAGAACTCTCTTTTCTCCCAGGTCGTCAGACAGTAGAGCGCACCTCTAAACGCACTTCTAAACTAAAAGACTGAAATATGGTAAATTTGCTCTATCCTGGAAGGATTGTAATCAGTTTATTCAGCGCATGAAATCGGCCGAAGAGTTTGCTTCGTATCTCCGTGTTGTAAATCTGGCACGATAGGTTATTGTTCATATATATAACTAGGTTTCTAACCTCGGAACTCATAGGAAGATCTTACAGGCTTTTTTTAAAAATCGTTTTTGTTATCCCAAAACTTTTACGGTAAGTAGTCAAGGACCTATGACAAGATTTTGAGAGCGATATTCCTTCGGGAATGAGATTGACCTGATTGAAGGAATATTTGGCGACGAGCGCGGAGAGTGAGCATGAAACGCTATAAAAACGTTCAATTCACTCTTTTATGCAAATATACTGACGGCCCAACAAGGCATCTGTGTACCAAATTTCAAGTTTATTATTACATTATTTCGAAATTGAAATATGACTAGTGCGCCCCTGGTGGACCGATTACATCCAAAACCTTTTAAACTCTTGCCAAGATCAAATGATGCCTGAATGCCAAACTTTATCACAATCGGATTAAGCGTTTGGGCGCTGTCTTAAAATAAATTAATAGTTTAAAAAAAAACACTAAAAACACGCTTTTGGGCTATGATACGATATTCACCTACACACTGCTATGATACGATATTCCATCATGGAATGCCAGTGCCTATCTTCCGGCTTCATCATCAGACCTTGAAACCTAATCGTGGTCAAAGTTCATTCCAAGACTTTTCGAACAAGTCCAAACACAGCTATAATACGATGTTCCATCATGAAGTTCCAGTTCATATCCTCCGACTCCATCATCAGATCAATTCGACAGTACCATATTATTGTATTGTCATCTGAACTACATACAGCTGCCAATTTTCATGACGCTACGATCCTTGGAAGATGGTTAAATTAGTTACCTTAGATTCCATTACATAGTTACATACAGGTCGACCTAATAAAAGCGTGTTAAAAAGACACAAATAGAGACAAACAGCCAGACTTCCAGACGGAAATGGTCTAAGTAGCTTAGTGGGCTCAAAATATCCGTCTTCAATATAGGGGGCTTCAATATAGCTTAGTGGGGACAAAATATCCGTCTCAAATATATCCGTCTTCATCACGAAAACAAAAATTGCGCGTTCACAATAGCTTTCCCTTCTCGTTGGATGGTAGGCCGGGAAAGTAAATTCTAAATTTGTAAACAGCTTGGAGATATAAAGAACTCCATGCTTTACGTCTTTGCAAATTATAACCGCCCAAGCAAAGGACTGGACGCATTCTAGCGGATAACTATGTAACAAAAAAGGCGCTGCGAATTCTGAAAGAGAATTTACAGCGCCAATTGAAAAGCGGGGCCTTCCCCGAAAAAGCAGCCGCGCGCCTCCTTCAAGCGGGCGGGCAACGCTTAACGCCCCGTTGGCCCCAGTCTCTGGCAATAAAATATTATCCCTCTGCGCTGCCAGCATCAAGTCTTCGCAATTAATTACTGTAGTTAAGTTGGCGCCGTGGAAACCAAAATGTAAAGAGCGCGAATGTGGAAGACGGCGCGGCGGCGCTGCGCCCGCAGGGCGACGGGGAGGAAAGCGAGGAATCGTAAACCGCGCGTACATACCAACAACGGGACCCCTAGCCGAGGACCGCTGCCTCAAATCGTCGGTAAAGCAGCAAGTTTAACTTTCAGTATCCCTATTGGCACTGCTAATTACTATACCTATACTATGCTATATTACGCATCAGGATTTGCATGGAGAGTTCTTAGGTGACATAATCCTATTGCGCGCTGGTTGAATCATATGGGAGTTAATGGGCCCTTGCTGAGTTGGCCACGAAGACCCATTCTGTTCAGGGTTGGTCACACTCACGGTTCAACATCTATCCGACGGCCTCCATTCCATGCATGAAGTGCGAGCCTGGGTAGGACTCTGGCCTTATGGTTAGTTTCCCCTGGGAATCAACCTTCTGGCGCTCCTGGACTGTCTGCGCACCGTGCGGCGTAAGCCAATCGACTGTGCACTCTGACTAACAGTCGGGGGAGTCTGGAAGCAGTACTGTTTCCTATAGAGCGGGGGTGGTTGCGGACCTTACGGCGACTGCTCTTAAAACGACCATCGGCTATCCGATCCTGGGTGAACAGCCGGGCAAAGGACGCTGTGGTCCGCGATAGATTCGGTAAACACCGTTTCACCGCTTCGTAAGGGAGAGGATCGCGCAAGCGACCTCGAACTCGTAACCAATCGCGAGACTGGAGTAATCTGGTCACAATTGAGAAAAGGGGGTGAGTGTAAGCCCGCCGGGTAACACTCCTGGCTATCTCGCGGTTAAGGCGTTGACCTCTTACGGGCTTGTTGGCGGAGCTAGATGGTGGACTGTTTTGTCCAAGTCTTCTGCGCCCACTCCAGAAAGATAGAACGACTAATCGTTGAAACTTCCTGAAGTGACGGGCTCGCCCGCTGTAGTCGACAACCCTAGTTGGTTGAATCATATATGGAGCTAATGCGCCCTGCTGGAGTTTGCCACGAATATCCATTGGTTCAGGGTCGGTCACGCTCACGGGTTAACACCCATCCGGCGGCCTCCACGCATGAAGTACGAGCCCGGATAGGACTCTGGCCTGAGGGCTAGTTTCCCCCAGTAGTCAATTTTCCGGCGCTTCTGGACGGTCTGTGCGCCGTGCGGCGCTAGCCAACCGACTGTGCATTCTGACTAACAGCCGGGGGATACTGAAAACAGCACTGTCTCGTATAAAGCGGGATTAGTTGTTTACCTTTTATTTTATTTGTTGTGTGGGGCTTTTCTAAGGTCTTTATGAGCCTTCTAACATTGCAACCATTGCTGATCTATTGTGTTCGCCACCTACTATTGTTCTGCGCTAAGCCTCGTGTCATTTAAGAACCGCAACAGGGTTTTGGTACCAGGTTGTTTTACCTCCTCAGTTGTTTACCTTACGGAGACTGCTCTTGAAACGACCATCACCTACCCGATTCCGGGTCAACAACCGGGCAAAGGATGCCGTGGTCCGCGATAAATTCGGTAGACACTGTTTCACCGCTACATTAGAGGGAGGACCGCCAAGTCGACCTCGAGCCCGTAACCAGTCGGGAGACCGGAGTAATCTGGTTGCAACTGGTAGTAAGGGCGCGAGTGTCGGCCTGCTGGGTAACATACCTGGCTATCTCGCTGTTAAGGCGTTGGCCTCTTACGGGTATGTGGCGGAGCTTGACGGTGGACTGTTTTGTCCTAAGTCTTCTGCGCTCACGCCACGGGAGACAGAACGATCAAATTTCGCTAAAACTTCCTGAGGTGACGGGTTGGCCCGTTGTAGTCGGCTGACCTAGTTGGTTGAATCCTATATAATTCCTAATGGATCCGTGAAGTTTATGTGACGTTGGCCAAACTCTGTTTCTTCTGGCCTGCCTAGCTCACGGTTTAACTCCCGTCGCATTTAACACCCCCTCCCTGTCAGGGCCGCTGTGAGCTTCTGCCATGGCTGTAATATTACTGTCGGAGGTAGTTGGGATCAGAAGTGCGGATGCCGGGGAATACCTCAAGCTGAACTGGGCAGTATCCGGTTTTCTAGGTATTTAATGCTCAGACAGCGATTAACCAGTGGGAAAAGGGGGGTCTTAATATGTATATTTCTTATGACAGTGGAAGATAGTCGTCGATCTGACGTACCTCCTCGAGAGCATGTATACCCTGAACACCAATAAGCAACTGCGTGGACACTCGTTGAAGCTAAATAAGACAATTGCAGCATCGAACCCCAGGAAATATTTTTGAGATATCGTGTAGTGGATGCATGGAATGCGTTGCCAGAGGATGTGATCAGTGCCATCTCTGTCAATAGCTTTAAAAACAAACTGGACATTTTTCTTAGTGCAAAACAGTCACAAGTTTAAAAACAAGTGCATGTGATATACACGCATCAGCCTTAAGCTGCTATAATAATAATTATTATTCTTATTATAATTATAATAATAATAATAATAATAATAATTCAACACTTAAGTCGATCCTTTGCCACCCCATACCAAAAGACTACGGCGTGCAAAGAGCGTTTCGGTTCGCAAAATATTTAAACCGAATAACCGCTTACGTGAGATAGAGGCCGCGCAAGCAACCTCGAACCCGTGAGCACACCAAGGGACGGAGAAATTTGGCCAAATCTGGTAGTAAGAGCGTGAGGTCGGTCCCCCGTGTTTACTCCCAGTGTTCCGCGGTAAGGCGTTGGCTTCTTACGGGCGCGTTGGCGAATCTATACTATGGGCTGTGTCTACGTAATCATCCCACTGCCAAAATAACGATAAATATATCGTTACACCAGCCTGGGGTGTCGGGTTTGACCATTGCTCAAAAGTGGTTGAATATGCTATGTCGTTCTTCTATGTAGCAGCTCACATCAAACTTGTATTCACTCTATAGAAAAGGGTCGTACGTGCAATATTGCGCGTTGATCCAGGGCAGCCAAGTTGTGAACACCTCCAAAAACTATAGTACGGGCCAAAGGAACGTTCCGGTGAGACAATAAATCATTAAGCCGGCCCGCCCCTTTTAATACCTGCTTTTAGGGATGCGTGTCATAACCTTCGCAGATTATCTATCAGATTATTATATTATTGAAATAGAGCATCTAAACTTTTGTCGGGTCACATTTCAGTTCGTCAAAAAATGACCAAATGTTATGTATAAAGCACCGAGTCTGCATGTTAATATCAACCTTTAACTTCAATAGCTCCAGGTTAGGAAATATGGTCTCAATTGCTCAACTGATAGGCAAGTAATGATATTTTATCCGCGCAGCATTTTATGGTATACATATGTGGGACTCATTATTACAAAATGCCACGATAACATTTTACTAATGACTGTTTAAAATTAATAATGACCTATGATATGTCATGATATGATAATCAATAAATCTATTAAGTACTTATTTAATACTCACATCACATAATTAGGTCATTATTTGATTACTCTAATTCTAAAATAATACTTAAACCGAAAATATTAATAAATATAGCAATCGGTACTATAATAAATGCAGATGTATAATACTGTTTCAAGCAATATCGACGTTAGCCGCATCCTTGTTGACAGCTCGGTTTATTACCCCATCGGAACGTTCCTTTGGCACGTACTTTAGTAATATTGGCTATATATTCATATTTTGTACAAGAAGCTCTTCGCGAATTCTATTGCAATAAGATTTCAGCAATATACCACAAAGAAGTATATCGCCATTACACCAGGAATAAAACCCATTACCCCCAACCGATCATACCACGTACGGTTAAATTACAGGCGGATAGTCTCTACATAAAACTTTATTGCCTTATAAATTAAAGGCGTTTACAGACATCGATATTTCCAAGAGATTAATCGGGATGTATCTGCTTGTGAAGCTTGTGTGTTTTGTTCCTTGAAATTCTATTGAAAATTTTATTTTATTATGTAATCTTTATTTCTTTTGTACTTCCTTATGTTTAGTCTATTATCCTTATAGAAACTCCGGGTCTCCTGCCTAAAGAATACCATTCCTTGTGTCCTTGCATGCATACGTACATATACGTCAATACCGCTGCCCATCAAAACAGAGAAAAAATAAGAGTTTATTATTTGTGACCCAATGTCCGCTTGATGCAACTAGTACAAAAAAGAATCTTCCACATAAAGAAATGCACATTTTAACTTATTTTAATACAATTTCCATTAGGATTTTTCTGATCGGCTAGTTAGGAATAAATTACCGCATCGCAAGGTAAGCCATTTCATATAATCGCCAAACGCCATATTTAGGTTACCCTTTCGCACAAAAAAAAACTATTTATTTATTTCCTTATACCTCGCCGAACACTAACTGAAATAAACGAACCGGCAAACAACTTACGTGGAGATTATTCAGACCTGTAAAACCGGGCCTGAATACGTGCCATGTCTTCAGAATAACATTTATAGCATTTCGAGGATATAAACTGTCAATTTAATGCCCATCGTTTTTACGACTGGGTCGGGGACTAACTAAATGGCGTCTAGTGACGAAAAATCTGTAACAGACGATAAAACCGTATTTTACTGCAAGCGCTTAATAGTGGCCCTCTCTAAGGCACTTTAGTTTTGTCGGTCTTGCACAGTTTTTTGACGGCGGGTTTTATAAGGTATTTATTTACTGACCTGTCATCGTTCTTTTGGTACTCAGAATTCTCGGTGACTAAAGGCTTTTTCGTGACGGTTTGAGCGGCGCTAGCGTTTGTAAGTTGGGTGTCGTTGATTCTAACGATGAGGATGTCTCCACTCTGGATGTCAGCTGAGCCTTCCCAGGATAGCACCACCGGGAGGCAGTCGTCGTCGGGGCTGCCGGGGCCGATCAGGGTGTTGGTGCACTCTTCAGGTATCTGGAGACAAACAATATATCAAGATATATTTTATTTTTTTACCGATTATTTAAGCATTTTACACATTTCGTACTCCACTCCTAGTGTTAACACTTTAACAGTGGATCACGTACTCAGTACGTGATGCAATATATTCTCTAACTTGCGAATCACGTGCTAATGACGTCATCGATTTGCATACAGTTTATCTAAAAATCACGAACTCGGTTTGTTATTCGTGTCATATCAGCGTGTAACTTAGAATTTTGTCTATACAGACATATGCGATTCATTAGCATTAATTCATAGGGTGAACAAAAAATAGCATGAATTCATAGGGTGAACCAAAAAAAACGAAGGTTTCGAGAGTCTGCAAAGTTTGCGCAGACATTGAAAAGAAGCAAACTGGCAAACGAGGTCACTAAGGGACAGTCTACTATTGCCAAAATTGCAATGTACTACTATGCTAATATCCATGTTTCAAAAATTCCCACACAAAAAAGAATTATTGTCAATGATTACGTATGACTACTTCATATACAACTTTTTTTAATTTGAGCTATTAAGTCGAGACACCAGATTAGACCCCAGATAGACACCAGAATCGCCACATTGCGGCCACAGTATTAAAATGGATATCGAAGAGTTAGTGCTCCCTCCAAATAAATCTACAACTTATTCCCAACATTTCTTTTACAAATCTCTATAAGAATAATCCGTTGAGGAACTATCCCAAATTAGGGGTCTGCTTTCAATTTCGATATTAAACTTTTCTGAATCGAAATTATCTATCGTAGCGTATGCTGCAACTAACTACAAACCTCTTGACAACAATAGTGTAGGCGTGCGAAAGAGAAAAGTGTGGGGAAAGGGTTAGTCTCTCGCAGCGCGAGTGAGTGACACACCATACAGTGCTATACTATTAAAGGTGATGCGACCAGCGTGGTTGCACTGTCAGTAATAATCTGTGTTCGCGTCCATCCTGGTCGCGCCGCTATAATGGTTGCGCGGACACCAAGTGAGATACTCTCCATAGACGTGGCGGCGACTGATTGCGCCACCATAGTGTCATGGTGTAATAGGGCCCTTTGTTCACAGACTTTCAACGCCAATATTTCAATCAATGATGAGACTACATGCAATCACATGGGATATTCTCTTTATATTCGACGTCTGAGCTAACCCAATTGTTTTATTCCAATAACCATTTTAGTATTTTTTTGTAATATAGTTTTTTTAACCTTAATACTTTCCCGCAGAGGGATTTATCTTTCGCTCGCTTGTATTTTGCATGCTTGTGTTTGCAAGACCTGGAAAGTCTTTAGGTTTTCTCTCGACATTTTCAATTTTAGCTCCTTAATCTTATTGGAGGACAACAATTTAAAAAAAACATTAAGGAGATGCTGATAGGCCACCCTTTCTATAATCTGACCGAATTCGAGGTAGAATACTTTGGAAGAAAGCTTTGCAAATAGGAAGAAAACTTTGCAAATATTGTACCAATTTGAATGATAATTATATATGTACTTCTAGTATTTAAATTTAAGATTTAGCTTTAGTTTGATTATTTAACAAATTACTTACTACTTTGGATGTTACTATGTACAGTTTTTAGTACGTATATATTTGATTTATTGACTATTTCAATTGTTAGGCTTCTGCTTTGATTATTCAACTTTTTAACTGACTATTTTAATTATTGTGTGTTTAGTAGGTAGCCATTGACTATTCTTTAATTTGTTTTGTAATACGATTCTACGACGAATAACTTTTAGTAGGTTCCAAAGTTTCTTAGATACTATATATTTTTTTAAATTAAAATATGTATGTAAAGTAAAGATTAAAGTAGTAATGACATTTACTACTTAAAACACAAATATTTTGACACGTCCAAGAGCGGTTTTTAGCCACCAATTGGACACGACGAAAATGTAATGTAATGTAAATGTAATGTAATGTATTCTTCACAAGTTTCGTCTCCAAGAATTTAGTTGTACCCGCGGCTTCGTTCGCGCTTGGAATTGACTTTTTCGATTTTAACGTCTTAGTCTTTTTCTTCTCATGTTTCGTCTTCGAGAATTTAGGTGTGACCACTGCTTGATATAAGGAAATTGAAAAAGAAGCATTTTATAAGGATTAAGAGATTATTAAAATATTAGTTTTTATTTTAAAGGTGTTTAAAAAAGTTGTGGTTTTAGCTCATATGAATACCAAACGTACCAGTTTGAAATATGCTCCAGTAGGCTTTCGATATCAATTTCTACGTTTCGGAGATTACCGCAATCTGAGGGTCGAACAGAATGTATATAAACAGCACGTACGATTGTTTTCCATCCATTTGAGGATCAACTTGCACACTGTTGAGCCCCTTTCTCAGATATACTGATGGTATTACCTACACATCAACCTTCCTCGAAAGACGTTCAACGAACAGTTAACACCACATCGAGACCCGTCCTGCGGTTCATGAGTTTATAGCGATGAAATAGGCAGACAGACAAACAGGCAATTTTTGGACTTGGGAACAGGGACTTGGTTTATTTTATTTTCGTTTAATTTTTATTGTAATTTACAATAATTTAAGGGCATTATTTACAAATAAAATGACATACGAAAACCCGTAGCGAAAGTCTATTAACATAATATGCCAAAAACTGATGACAGTGATCCTATTTTTATGTCACCTAACCATAAATAGAGGTATAAACTTACTTATGCAATATATTAGTAAAGAAAAGAACTTTAAAAAAATGAAAAAGTATGTACACTAATAGTTATTACTTAAAAAATGGGGAATACAAGTAAAATTTAAAAGATAGAATTGTTAACCATAACCATAATGAATTAAAAATATGTGCAAAATATAGTTTTTTAAATATCATATTTGTTAAAAAATATATTAAGATAATTATGCCTAATAACATAAATTTAAGATTAGTTAAAGTAAATAAAAAAACAGGTTTAAATGAGCTGATATATAAGTAATAAAACAATAATAATGAACTAATTATTTGCACTTAGAAATTAGAACACAAACAGGCGAGCTTATTGCCAAATGACAATAAATTTATGAGCAATTACCTACAATTAACCTAATCAGTGGTACATTCGAGCGTTGTAGAAATACAGATAATTAAGTCTGTCTGCATAAAATACAAAGTACTATATCTACGCGTAAAACTAATAATGCCCAAGGAGAGGAAATTAGAAGAGAAAGGTAATAGAATGGGATGAACTGGTTATTTCTTAGAAAGTAGTAATTTTTGAGATGACTCTTAAATTATGATAAAGAAGGCGAGTTTCGTTTATTTGCTAGCAGATCGTTCAAGACTCTTGTACCACGGGTACAGAAAGAGTAGGAGTAGAACTCAGTATTACGATCGGAACTTTTGAGTAAATTATCAGAGGCCGTGGGAACTTAATGGTTTTCAAAGCTTGTGGATATAAAATGGTGTTGATTGGGACAATACACGATAGGAAGACCAAGTATATGAATATTTCGCTTTTGGCGTACTGGTAACCACTAATAAACATAAACAATAAAAGAAAAAGTCTCATTTCTAAAAACTAATGCCCTAAAATCGATGTATGGTTTCTATGTCTCAATCTATTATGTTTTGTTTTAATTTATAATTGCTTGCTTTCTCCAGGTCGTAGTAATAAAAGTATACATAAACAGAAATAGGTCAGCCCATTGCCGCAACCCCCTCTCACGAAAAAGAAAAACAAGAAAGCATAATGAAATATTTCACATTTATGGCTAGATCGCGGACAGTTTATGATGTTTATTCTAGACCGCTGCGACCCAACTTAGCAGTGCCGTTTGTTTGTACACGAAAGGCAATTAAAGCTGTCACCGCGGAGCCATTAAACCCCGAGATAATTTCCAGATTTGATTTAGCATCTCCCGACGACGGGAATGGGGTGGGTGGATGATTCCCTGCCCGCTAAACCTTAAACTTTGTCGGTGGATGTAAATCTTCTACATACAAATTCCATTACATCATCTTACGTCACACTAACGACTTCGTTTCGGAAACTTTGTTTCGATTCCGCTATATTTATTATTGTTTATGTTTATTACTTTCACTGTAACCACCGTAAAATAGGGTCATCCCAAATACTAAGATTGGTTGATGTTATGAAATGTTGTATATGTTTTGATCATGTATATTATGGAATTTAATATTGTATATGTATATGATTAGGATCGTATGGCGCAGCACTGTGGTCAAAAAACCGAGATTGGAGGGGACATATTTTTTTTGTTTAGTATTCAGTAGAAATTATTTCAAATTCAGTATAAATTATTTTTAATTTAATCACGATTCGGATAACATGTCTTTACAGGACAACACGAGTGTTTGCTTTCGAGTGGCAGGTCACATAATTTATTTACGTACATTAAGAAGTATACAAGGCCGAGGACATTCCCTTTGGGAACGCCATATTGGACTTAAGCAATATCGCTTTCGATTCCATCGATTACTTTGACCTGATATTGTCTTCCAGATAGCTTTTAGGCCACTGATTTTTTTTGGGTGTTATGCCACAACTTTTGGCTATTTTCGTTGCAGAATGTACCCTAAAAAAAATTAAACCAAAATCAATAATAAATTTCTGGCTTGGAATATAGTCTCGTAATATCATCTTGACTATGGTCTTGGAATATTATCAAGTAACAGGATACATAATCTTTACATACATTACATCATCACAATTGCGCAGTAATTACCAAATATTAATCTTAAATCATGTGTTTAATTTGATACACTATAAATAAAATACAATAAATTATTCCCCAAATACTTTTCTTATTGAAAAATACTATAAGAAATAACATAAAATAAAATACAATAAACTATATTGGTATTTTAAAATATCGTTTTGCGCATTTTTAGTAGGTAGGTAACGCTGATGGATCTCTTAAAAATCACGATGTTTTTAATCGCAATTTAGTTTATCAAACAATTTACTAAGAAGTTTAAGTTCTATATACACAGAAGTCGCCTGAAACTTTGTCGTACGCGGTAGGATCAGTTGCAGTTGCCTTTCATTCCACGTGTCGTTCCAGTGTACTTCCTCGTGGGATATTACCAAGTTCTTATTGCAATATCGCAATGTTTTCTTGAGCAAACAATACATATACAGTGAGTATCCCTAGTATTTGCCCTCTTCCTCATTATAGTTTGGCCAAAATCCAATATCGCATGTGTGTCTCATTTATGTAGAGAGAATACAACGTTTATGTGCACTGCAGTACCCCATAAAAGAATACCATAGCGCAGATGGGATTACACAGCGTATTACGCTGATATCACCTCAGATCTATCCATGCAACTCTTGATCTGTAGTAGTGCATAGCAGACCGACGATAGTTTGGATTTAACGTGGAAAATTCCAGGACACCTTTCTATCTAGGTTCAGTCTGAGTAATGAGAGTCATTCCGCAACTGCAACCAAGTAGTTAATTTTAAGAGA
>OX155952.1:3968782-4049782 GCA_944548615.1 Micropterix aruncella
ACTCTAATGCTGTAGTATTCGTATTATAAGTATTAGTAGTATGCAGTAGTATTAGGGTTATAGCATTTCATTACCCCCTCAATCATTCACACAAATCACGAAACAAGTCATATCAAACCCATTGATTTCCAAGTCTGGCATTGTTTTATGGGCCAAGATAGGCAGTCCCATTTATGCAGCATCCTCCTAGTAAATTGTATTTCTCCAACAAACAACTCAAGTAGTTGTAAATTAAATTATAGGGGAGCGGAAGCTAACAATGCGACGGCTCTCTGGAGGGAAACGTCAAACACTCCTTTGGCCGATCCCCGCCCAGTACCTTCCCTCTCTTCGATCTCATCCCCCTTAACGAGATATTTACCGAGCCGCCTTCCAATAAATCAACCCTTACGTCCCGCAGCTGCCTGTTTCTGCGGTAATTATCGGGATTTTTTATTGGGGTGAGGGAATCCGCGCGAGTCATTGTTGTAACCCGTGTTTTATTCTTTCTCTCTTCCGTAATTCAGCCACAGATAACAGCATTTGCGCTACAATCCACTGAAAGTAAGTGCAACCCATATAGACTACTAGGCTGTGTAAAAAAAATTGGTTAATTATCTCTTTGCATTTTATTTTATTTTCTCTTTTGTATATGCTGTTTAAATGCTGGATGATAATGTAGCCAATGTCATTGATGTCACTCAACACGAGTCTCATGTGTCATCGAATGTCGATACTTGCAGACGAGTATTAACAGGAGGCTCGGCCCTAAGGATGCTATGCCTTAACATCAGAAGTTTGCAGAAGAATTTGGACCAACTGCTCGTTATGATGTATGATTTAAAAATTGAATTCGACATTCTGATTTTAACGGAAGCTTGGATAGGAAAACATTTTTCTCATATAGGTATACCAGGGTACAGTTTCTTTCATACTAAAAACAACCACCTTCAAAATGATGGAGTGGGTATTTATGTAAGTGCTAAATTCACAGACATAATGGTCAATGAGATAAATTTATTTGGAGCAAATTGCTTACATATTACATTAAACAAAAGAACTTGCATAATAGCTATTTACAGAAGTCCTTCGGTTCTTAATATTAACAATTTCCTAAAGAGCCTAGATCGCTTACTAACACAGAATTCCAGCATCAAAAATGTAATCCTAACAGGGGACTTAAACATAGACATACATGGGAACAAAAGCAAACAGGCTAACGAATATCTGGAGCTCCTTTCGCTACATGGGCTCCACTGTCTAGTTGACACACCGACCCGAGAAGCCAATAACTCGAAAACATGTATAGACCATATCATGTGTAGATCGCCCAATCCGACAATCTCCTTAGTGTATCAAACTACAATCACTGACCATCACGTTCTTTTATTAAAAATGAACTATAATGCTGACTATCCAAAAAAAAAAGATACTGAAAATATTACAAAACAAACATATGACTATAAGAAAATACAGAAAGAAATATCTGACATAGACTGGTCGATTGTCTACAAGGAAAAGGATATTAATACTGCCACCGAATCACTATTACAGCAAATCCAAAAGGTGATAAATACTAATTGTACGGTTAAACTTATTAAACTAAGACATAAAGAAAAAATATACAAACCATGGATTACGAAAGGGCTTATCTTCTGCATACATAGAAGAGATAAACTCCACTCGGCATCTCGACGTAACCCTGATAACCTCGATTTGAAAAATCGGTCCAAGCAATATCGCAACTTGTGCAATAAATTAATACATAATACCAAAGTTAGATACTACAAAAACGAATTAGAGAAAGTTAACGGAGATCCAAAAAAAACATGGAAAATTATTAACGAGATTGCTAATAGAATACCCGCCAAACATACAATTGACCAATTAATCGATGGAAATGAAACAATCAGTAGGGATATCGCACCGCAGAGACTTGCAGATTATATAAATAAACATTTCACAAATGTTGGGCACAACTTAGCGCAAAAAATACAAAAAAGAATTACTCTCTCGAGACATTTGCCTCCGTCGATAGATTTTCCTGTGTCTCTTTTCCTGACTCCAACAACGCCATATGAAATTATGCAAACAATAGGATCCCTAAAATTAGACTCGGCTCCTGGTATTGACAATCTTAATTCAAGAATATTCAAGCTTTCAAAAAGAGAACTAAGTTGTCCCATTTCTCATATTGTGAATTCTAGTTTTAAATCAGGCATTTTCCCCGACATACTTAAATGTGCAAAAGTCATCCCTATTTACAAAAACGGCGATAAATTAAACATTGACAACTATAGACCCATATCCCTACTAAACACTCTATCTAAAATCATAGAGAAAGTGGTTAAAAAGCGTCTTTCGAAATACCTGCAAGAAAACAATATTCTATCAAAAAATCAATTTGGATTTAGAGAGGGTATGGGCACTACTGATGCTATTGCAGAGGTAACAAGTATAATTTATGATAATGTGGATAAGAGGAAAAAATGTTTAGCTATTTTCCTAGATCTAGCGAAGGCATTCGATACGGTTTCACACGTCAAACTGCTTCAGAGGTTAGGGAATGTGGGATTTAGGGGTATCACTCTGGACTGGTTTACAAGCTATTTGACAAATAGGAAACAAATTATTACCGTTAACAATACACACAGTAAGCCAGAATACCTCCAGTATGGTGTCCCTCAAGGCACTGTTCTCGGGCCCATTTTATTTCTTATTTACATCAACAAACTCTCCAATCTAGTCGGCAAAACAATTTCCTTCGCCGATGATACGGTCGTTATTTTTGAGGGCTATAACTGGAATGAAACATTCTCCGTAGCCAATGAGGGTATTAATGAAGTACATGAATGGTTAGACAATTCTCTACTTAGCCTGAACATACATAAAACCAAGTACCTTACGTTCAGCAACAATAGTAAAGGCCAACCACATTTAAACCATAGACTGACCATTCATGACTGCGACAGAAATACTCAGCATTGCAACTGCACTACTCTAGAAAGAGCACAACAGGTACAATACCTGGGTATAACGATCGACAATAAGATGCGTTGGCAACCACATATTGATAAGCTGGCGATGAAGGTGCGCAAACTCGCATGTATATTCAGGGAAATAAGAGATATTGTGGACCCGAGAACACTGAAAAACACCTACTATGCATTGTGTCAGTCAATACTATGCTATGGTATTATAGGATGGGGCGGTTGTACAAGGTCCACTCTACACCCTCTAGAAGTAGCGCAAAAATGTATTTTAAAAATAATCGCACGTAAACCATATCGATTTCCGTCAGACACTCTTTACATCCAGTCCGGGGTTTTGGATGTAAGACAGCTTTATGTTCGCATGGCCCTAATATATACTAAAAATAAAATGACACCTTATAATCAACGAGTTGGAAAGACGAGAGCAACAAGAACTGGTGATATGTTGGTGCCAAGATCTTACACAACATTTGGCCAGCGCCATTTCACGTTCATTGGCCCTAGAATGTATAACAATCTTCCCGACGCAATTAAAAGTAGTGAGAACACATCCACTTTTAAAAAATCTCTAACGGATTGGTTGTTGGAGGTGGGTAGGGACGGTTTAGGGAAGATGTTGACTGTTGTATTTTGAATGATAGTATTTAGTACTTAGTATTTAGTTTTTCCATGATAATTTTAAATGACTATTATAGGTATGTGAGCGTCATATCAATATGTAATTGATTTATATATGTATATTATTTTAGTTTTTATTTTATTTATTTTGGTTTTATTATTATTTTCGTATAAATATATGTATGTGTATGTGTGCATACATGGATATATATTTTATCTATAGATGTATATAAGTATCTATCCATATTTGTATATGCGTAAATATTTGTAGTTTTAAAAATAAGTACTAATTATAGATTAAGTTGACAGTGCACACTTAATATCATCATTAAAAGTCTGCCTTAGAACAGGCCTAGGCCTAGTTAGGCGACTGTGTCAATCATAAAAATAATGTCGCATCAATTTCTTGCTAACATCTTAATCAAATATGACATTAACTTTTTACTAGATGTGTTACTACTAAATAAATAAATAAATATTCTTGCATTTTCTTTTATTTTTTTTTGTATATTCTAATATTTGCCTACGTTTTCGTGTTAGTTATATTTACGATAAAAAATGCGTAACTTTAATACGACTTACATACCTTTAAACCAATGAAATGAATATGAATATAAAAATGGGAAACATAAACGCGATGTCTGAATGGTTGTCTACTAGTTGCGCGTTACTTTTCTGAATGGGTTCGTGTAAGTTCTAAAAGCTGTAGCGTTTCGTAGTTCAACCTTGTTCTAAGACTCCTTATTGTTATTGAGTCACAAAAATACGATGACTGTAATAAAATACTATGACGTGATATTACCCTGAAAAAATAGGAACAATAATTTAAAAAAGATAAAACACGTCGAGTAAAAGACTGTCGTTAGAAAAAGCGAACTACTGTATTTAAAATTAATATAGTGAAATTGTTCGCACTGAAAAGCATGTTTTTAGAGAATAACGTTATTCGTTCGAACAAAATTCAATTTACGCAAGATCCGTTACAGCCCCGTCGACGTGTGTATTTCTATACACATTCAGTGCTTATAGTATAGTCAATTTTTTTGAAAAAACGAACTTTTAGAAGCAAATCATGTAACATTTAGGCAACAGGTGTTTCCTCCCGATTTCAACCATGCTAAATCCAAAAATGCCGGTTTCTCAAGCGAAATACTGACGGGAAATAAGATATCCAAGATGGCCGCCAATATGGCGCTGAAACCAGAAATCGGCGCTGTAAAGCCCCCCTTTGACATAAAAACGCGTTCAAAATAGCTAGATGTATGTTTTTGAGCATAGGGAATTTAAAAAAATATTGGTCCGGTATTTCAAGATGGCGTCCAAGACTTTAACGGGCTGCTCGCGAGCTAGACAGTAGATTTTTTTGTCTCTAAGTCTTATACGCTCATCCCACGGCTGAAAGAATGATTACATATCATTATACCAGCCTGGGGTGACGAGTTCGCCCGTTGTCGACACCGCCCTACTGTATTCTAGCATTGGCCCGGGGAGCTAATGGGCCCCATTAGTCAACACCCATCCGTCGGCCTCCACGCAGAAGTGCGAACTCGGGCCTGCGGGCCAGTTTCCCCTAGGAGTCAACCTTTGGGCACCCCTGGAAGGTTTGCGCTCCGTGTGGCGTCAGCCAATCCATTGTGCATTCCGACTGACAGCCGAGGGAGTCTGGAAACGTATTGTTTCCTATAGAGCGGGAGGAGTTGATAACCCTACGGCAACTGTTATTGAAACGACCAATCTGCTACCCGATACCGGGTGAACAGCCGGGCAAAGGAATTCCGTGGTCCGCGATAGATTCGTTACACCGAATCACCGCTACTTAACGGAGAGGACTGCGCAAGCGACTTCGAACCTGTAACCAGTCGGGAGGCCGGAGAAATCTGCTCATAACTGATAGCGAGTGCGCTTGGTATGCCCGCTGTGTGAACTGCCCGGTGCCAGGCGTAAGGGTTAATCTCTCACTGGCTAGTTGGCGGAGCTAGATAGTGGAGTGTCATTGTCTAAGCTATTATCATTGTCATTGTCAGCGATTGTCATTGTCAATGTCTACGCTTATCCCACGGATGAAAAAACGATTGTTGAGTATGGAGTTGAGTATGGAGTTCAATTTTAATAGGTTTACTATTCATCAGGTATTCAAAGGTCTGTGCAGAGAGTGTCAAAAATCCCCACGATTGAATAAGGAAAAAGTGATTTTTGTAGTGTGTCAACTTGCCTATTCACCAGAACTCCGTCTTAGTGATTTTTTGTTCCTTAAGATCAAAAAACATTGGACATTTTGTTACTATTGGTAACATCCAACTAGTTTACGACCGCCAATTTATGGATGTTATTAAACGTTATGATACATCCATATATCGTTAAATTCAATGATTGGTGTAAAGGGCTTCCTAGACGGTCAAAATCGCTTGTCAAGCAGGTGAATTTTTCGTGCTTGATACTATTTTGTTACTATTGGTAACATCCAACTAGTTACGACTGCCAATTTATGGATGTTATTAAACGTTATGATACATCCATATATCGTTAAATTCAATGATTGGTGTAAAGGGCTTCCTAGACGGTCAAAATCGCTTGTCAAGCAGGTGAATTTTTCGTGCTTGATAAGCAATTTTGACCGTATAGAACTAATCCTAATGGCGTGATAAGCAAACTACGTGCTATGGAAAATGCTTGTTGAAAATGTATATTTTTGCAAAGCTTGTCAAGCCTTGCTTGACCGTCTAGAGGAATGCTTATCAAGCAACTCACAGCCAGTTGTCTCGAACCATCCCGTTTTTTGGTATTTCTACTGATATAGGGTCTGTATTACCGAAATAAAGAAATGTAACGATTTATCGTCGATTTTTGAGAATTAGATTAGATTAGACGTTTTAAGATTTAAAATACTTATGTAGGTTTAAAATTTCATGTCTTCTGACCTGTCTATTTAAAAATATTTTAAATTACGTCTAATTAAAGGTGATTCCCTGGTATTAAATTCAAAATTTGGCATTTTTGGTAAATATTGAAAAATATATATATATTTGCATATTTCCTGCGGGTTGCGATCGCCTCCCAGCGCGCGACGCGGAGACGCCGCGCCGGCAAATTACCTATGTAGATAGTCAAAACTGGTTGACAAACACGCGAATTTTACCCATCGCGCGACGCATAGGCGCGGCGCCGGCAAAGGTGTGTATGAGTGACAAGCATGCTTAATGTTTATTTATTTATTTTAAACAACATGATTTGAATATGATATTCGGTATACAGTACAATAAAACGTGCAGGAAAAACAAGTTGAACCCATAGCCGTTGGCTCATCGCATACCTAGCTGAGCAAGAACGCCTGTATCTAGGGATGCTAATATTTAACTTAGCATATTGCGAGCTGACAGGTATGACGTTCGGTTATATAATTGGAATAAAGTTCAAAACATTAATTCTTGTATAATACAAATACACAAACACAGTTATACCAACATTAAAAAAAAATAGTAGTAGTAAGAAATTATTATTAAACCAATATATAGTAATACCTAAATAAAATAAATACATATTTAAAATAAATATGCATACTAATATAAAATACACATATACACAAAACGTACACAAATAAATTAAATTGAAATACCTTTAGTCTTGAGCTATTTCTATTTGAAGCTACCCTTCTATTTGAGCTAACCATTCTTGGTTAGACGCTTACAAATGCCTAAAATGGTATCTAATCAAAATTGGTTAGGGCGCTCCGCGCTATGCTAACTTGTAATATTTATTCATTATTATCTTAAGAGCCTTATTACAAAATAGCGTAGGTATTCTTTTAAAATGAGTTGAAAAAATGAACGCATTTTTTTTTTGGATGTAACTATAAAAGATAGGATAAATAAATAAATAAATAAATAAATAACTATTCAACCCTGGGAGAAAACCGCGGCACTGAGCGCTCTTCTCTTGCGCAAGCAAATATATACACAAATTCTAATTGTTTTTTGCAGTGTTTTCTCCTTTCTAATGACAATAATTTATATTATGTCGTATTGCTAAAAGAGTGAACTTTAATATAGTATAAGTATTATATAAGAATCTTATTTTATTTCTGAGAAAATTAGAATGATACAGGAAGATTTTTTTTTAATTTTGTGTAATTGTAAGTAATGTATACCTTGGATATGTGGTCAAAAAACGAAAAAATAAAGCCGTAGTGTACATCAAGAATACATGACGGACATAAAAAAAATAGTATACGGTTTTCGTTGTAGTGACATTACTATATTAAGGAGCTCAAAGTTTGCCTTCCGAGCGTTTTACGAATAACGACTTTCGGAAAATGGGCTGAATAAGTAAATAATATTCGTTATATCTAAAATTAAAGGCCGCTATGGTCAACATCAAGAAATGGTCCAGGTAATTCAGTAATTAAAGTTTGTAGAAATCTCTTCATTTCTTGGAATTAGAACGCCAAAAATCCACTTTTCTTGCGTTTCTGGAAAAAATATGTGATAGGGCTCTTAATTGTTTTACGAGATAATGTTCTAAATGTTTTATATTTCAAATTTCAATGCGTTCATTTTACAGTTATTCTTTTTACGATCCGTATAGTAGTTTAAAAGTTTTTTTTTTTTTTTTTCAAGGCCATCGACTTTACGCGCAAAACTGTCCCGGGCAGAAGTGACACTAAATTTTTACCCCGCGATATCAAGGGTTAAACCTCACATATACGTCTATTATATTTATAAATAAATAAATGTGTCACTAAGCCACGTCAAGCGTTGCCTATCAAGCACGTAAAGCCTGAAAAGCAGTTTTAATCTTCTAGGGAGCCCGTAAGAGTAACTGTACCAAATGCATAATATACGTCCAGTCGTTTACACCAGTAAGTACCTACGGGTTGTATAAAAGCAATATTGGCAAGCGATAGCAACGCTTCATATTCACGTATCCAACAATACATCCAATTTATCGGTGGCTTTAAAGCTGTAACACGTTTACGCGAAGCCTGAAAGTGACATATTGCTGACACCATAATATGGTTTCAGTAATATGTCAGCTTCATAACCACCGCTTTTGAGAGGCTTTCTTCAATAAGAGTGGTGAGAGATTGATTTTGGGCATTTTATTACATTAAATTATTTAGTATTTAGAATTTAGTATATTTAGTATAATAGGTACACAAACAATACTCTAATATTACATGGCTATCGCTAACATTTTTACTTTGTTTCTAAATAGAGTATAATATTTTATGCGTACTCCGCATGCTTAATTTATAATTGGGTATGCGCCGTATCTCATGATTTACAAAATTGTCAAAATTATCAGTACAAAATTAATATCCTTAAAAATTATCAAAACAAAAATTTAAAATTTTAGAAATAAGTTTACAGTGAATTCTGAAAAACATTTAAACAAATGGTAAAAAAAATTAGATCAAATATTGTCTGGAATAAAATAATAAAAACATACGGTAAATTATCAATTTGTTTCATAATACGTTATTTATAATGGACGTAACTACTAATGGTCCCAGGTTGAAGAAATTAATGTTATCGGTTATAGTGTTGTATAACCGGCATGTACGTGAGGTAGGATTGTGGAAAGATTGATTTGTCTGCGAAATGGGAAATGAAATGGGAAGGTTCTGCCTCAGTCGCTTGGATGGTACGTTGAAATTTAACGCTTCTAATAAATCTGGTGAGTCTATCCCGCCGTTAAAAAGTTTGTGCAGAAACATTAGGCTTCCGCACTCTCTACTCTGTCTAAGAGTAAAAATCTTAATATAATTTAGAGAGTGCGTGATAGGCCGGTTTTATAGGTTACCATACGCATATACTTCCTCTGCACAGACTCTATCGCTTCCGAATGCACCTCATAGTATGGATTCCAAATTATGGAACCAAACTCCAGTTGGCTGCGTACAAGAGAATTATAGAGCAAGTTAAAAGAGTTAATATTTTTAAACGGTTTAGTAACCCTATATATAAAACCCAGTGTTCGCTCGCTCTTATATTATATTGCATAAACCGAAGAAAGTAAATAATGCATATATCACTAGCTAATGAGCAAACCAATTGAACTGACATGGCAAGAATAGAAAAGATTGTGGTTAAAATCGGTCCTCCAGAGGGCGCGCTAGTCATATTTCAATCTCGAAATATTGCTGTTAGAGACTTGAAATTCGGTACACAGATGCCTTGTTGGACGTTGTGACCGAAATTAATTTTGGTTGGAATATCTCGTATACAAGCGACGCAAATAATATTTGAAGTCCGCCATATTTTTAATAAAATACTGCATCATTTTTGGAAAAACTTCGTTTTAATACCACGGAAAATATCAAAAATTGGCGCGCGGGGGAGGTTGGTTGGCGCGGTGGGAGGGGGGTTGTCTACTTGCCGGGAAAGTATTTGGGTGACACAACTTTATCGGCGCTTCATTGGGTCGGATATCGCTATTTTTGTGTAATAATTGTCGAGAATCTAGACTGGAGTTAATCTATACTAATATTATAAAGATATAAAGTTTGTGACGTTGTAGGAAGTAATCTCTGGATCTACTGAACCGATTTTAAAAATTCTTTTACCAATAGAAAGCTACGTTATTTGTGACTGTTATAGGCTATATATTAATCCGAAAAATGAAAAGACTTTTTCGTGGTAGTCGGATTCGCAAAGTAAGTCGGAGAATAAGCGGTCGAACTAAAACGTTTCTAACTAACGCTGCCTTAACAATGAGAGATATATGATTAAGTTCTAGAGAAAAGTTGTAGAGCTTGATAATTCCTATAAAAAAGTCAGCGATAGCATATGTCTAACTTTTATATTTAAGTCACAAAAAGTAGTATTTTATATTTAAAAAATAAGTCGTTAGGTCATGTTTATTGGTCATATTATCAACAATTATGAATTCTTATCAAAATAAGTAAATTTATCGTCTCAAGTGTTTAAAACAAAAGACTTTTCCCTTTTACTGCATAAATAGTTAAAGAGATAATACGCTCACAAATATGACACTCACAAGAAGACACTCACAAATAGGCATGCAAATACATACATATAGTCAAATTGGCATGCAAATATTTACATACATATGCAGTAAAAATATAACCCTTCTTTTGGAAGTTAGCATACTAACCGAACCACACTCATAATTTCATCACAGGTAAAAAGTTTTACCGCCCAACGAAGTGGGCACGGGTCAGCTAGTTTTTAATAAAATACTGCATCATTGTTGGAAACACATCGTTTTAATAACATGGAAAATATAAAAAATTGGCGCTCGGGGGAGATTGATTGGCGCGGTGGGAGGGGGGTTGTCTACTTGCCGGGAAAGTACTTGGGTGAAACAACTTTATCGGCGTTTCATTGGGTCGGATATCGCTATTTTTGTGTAATAATTGACGAGGATCTAGACTGGAGTTAATATATAGATAATTTATATTGTACTAGCTGTGCGCCGCGGTTTCATCCGCCGTTTATTTTAAATGAAATCGGATTATTTATAAATAATTTATAGTACTTTGGCATATACAATATTTTAGTGATATTTTCGTGTGGTATTCGTACATATTGGTTTTCGCCTCAACCTGATCTAGGATAGGGCCTGCAGAGTTCGGCTCTTCTCGGTAATGCTAAGTTCTCGTCGGGGAGGGGGGGGGGGGGGGGGGGGAGGGGGTGACCCCGGCCACCGACCCATCGTGTCGCATCGCCCACCAGCACTTTTTTTTCGTATTTGCTTAACGTTTTTTTTGCTGGGTTCCTAAGGGCCGTAACGTGGTGTTAATAGCCTTGTATCCCAAGAATTGGGCTGGGCTATCAAATTCAAAAAGATTTCTATTAACCCGACTAATACTTCCAGAGATTATCGCGTTTAAACAAAACAAAATAAACTCTTTAACCTTACTATTGGTATAAATACTTTCAGCTGTAATATATGCAATCGAAATATTTCGACTTTTAGCCGGTCAAGAAGATGCTTTGAGTCTATATTATTTCTTGTTTCAATCAAGAATAACATATTTAATACTGTTTTAGGTAAGTGATTCTTATTGTAATAACGGTTTTGGGAGCTAACGGGCACATGATGGGTTGGCCACGAAGACCCATGTGTTCAGGGTCGGTCATACTCACGGGTCAACACCCATCCGACGGCCTCCACGCACGGGGTGCGAACCTGGGTAGGACTCTGGCCCTGGTCAGTTTCCCCTGGGAATCAAACCTCTGGCGCTCCTGGACGGTCTGCGCACCGTGCGGCGCAAGCCAATCGATTGTGCACTCCGACTAACATATTGAGATGTCAACCACAACGGGCGAACCCGTCACCGCAGGACGTTTTAACGATTAATCGTTCTATCGACCGTGCAGTGAGCGTAGAAGACTTTGGACATTACAAATCCGACGTCTAGCTACGCCACAACCCGCAAGAGACCAACGCCTTTACCGCGAGATAGCCAGTAATGTTACCTGGCGGGCCGACACTCACGCCCTTGCTTCCAATTGTGACCAGATTTCTCCGGTCTCTCGATTGGTTCCGAGTTCGAGGTCGCTTGCGCGGTCCTCTCCCTTACGAAGCGATGAAACGGTGTACACCGAATCTATCGCGAATCAAGGCGTCCTTTGCCCGACTCTGAACCGGGATCGGATGGCCAATGGTCATTTCAAGAGCAGTCGCCGTAAGGTAGGCAACCACCCCCGCTCTATAGGAAACAATACAGTTCCCAGACTCCCCCGACTGTTAGTCGGAGAGCACAATCGATTGGCTTGCGCCGCTCGGTGCGCAGACCGTCCAGGAGCGCCAGAGGTTTGATTCCCAGGGGAGACTGGTTGACCAAGTGTCCTACCCAGGTTCGCACCCCATGAGTGGAGGCCATCGGATGGGTGTTGACCCGTGAGTGTGACCGACCCTGAACACATGGGTCATCGTGGCCACCTCATCATGGGCCCGTTAGCTCCGACTAACAGTCGGGGGAGTCTGGAAGCTGTATTGTTTCCTAATAGAGCGGGGGTGGTTGCGTACCTTACGGCGACTGCTCTTGAAATGACCATTAGCCATCCGATCCCGGTTCAGAGCCGGGCAAAGGACGCCTTGGTCCGCGACAGATTCGGTGTACATCGTTTCACCGCTTCGTAAGGGAGAGGACCGCGCAAGCGACCTCGAACTCGGAACCAATCGAGAGACCTGAGAAATCTGGTCACAATTGGAAGTAAGGGCGCGAGTTTCTCAAGCCGCTGGGAAGTAATTCCTGGCTTTCTCGCGGTAAGGAGTTGGTCTCTTACGGGTTGTGGCGTAGCTAGACGTCGAATTTGTTATGTCCAAAGTCTTCTACGCTCACTGCAGGTCGATAGAACGACTAATCGTTAAAACGTCCTGTGGTGACGAGCTCGCTCGTTGTAGTTGACAACTCAATATGTGTATGTAGTTGACAACTCAGGGTGGTGAACGATTTTGTGCAGCTTGGGCCACAAGATCCACTTTGTTCTCGGATCGGCTCAACTCACGATTCAGCTCTTATTCAGAAGCCTCCTCGTGTGGAAGGCTACCCCGGGTAAGACTCTCGTGTCTCAGGCCTCAACGCTGGTGGACCGGTTTCTCCCGGCGGGATTGCATTCCGGCACCACTGGACGGTTTGCGCACCGTGCGGTGATGCCTATAGGCTTTGCACTCTGACTAATTGCTGAAGGAGTCTAGAAAATATAGGACTATAGGAAATACACTGTCTCCTAAGCAGCGTGGGTGGATCATGGGTGGTCAAGCCAATCTTAAAATTACCTTTGGCCACTCGATCCGTGTGGCACTACGGGCAAAGAACGCCCAGGTCCGCGATAAATTCTAATTAAATTACAGCTGTAATACAACAGGTAGAGGTCGCTTAAACGACTTCGGACCTGTAACCAGTCGGGAGGACGGAGGTATCCTGAAGGTTAATTCCAGACGGAGATATCCTATCAAAACTGGTAGTTAGGGGGCGAGGCTGCCTGCTGAACCTGAGGCCACCCGACCCCGTGGTGTACTACGGGAAAATGTCGCCCAGGTCGGCGATAAGTTCAAATTGATTTACCGCTGTAACTACAACAGGTAGAGGCCGCGTAAGCGAATTTGGATCTGTAACCAGTCAGGAGGACGGAGGTACACTGGAGGTTAATTCCAGACGTTTATATCCTTCTAAAACTGTTAGTTTGGGGGCGAGGCTGCCGGCTGTGTACCTTTCCCGGTGCCTCGCCGTAGGGGCGTTGGCCTTTAACGGGCTTTTTTTAACGGGACAGTAGATTATCTTGTCTCTAAGTCTTTTACGCGTATTTAACGACTAAACGAACGATGACATATTGTTATACCAGCCTGGGGTGACAGGTTCGCCCGTTGTAGTCGACACCGCCCTACGGTGTATTGAGCATTTTGATTATATCTGTTATCTAGTTTTCAAGATATTTTACCACTAATATAAAGTAACCTCATTAAGAGATAATTCAATAAACTGATTTTTGAGTTACCTGGATGTATCATTCAGATGGCGATATTATATACGACTGAAATGAAATGAAATGATAACGATTGGTCCGTTCCTTGTGTTTTTTGTCGAAATATTTATATTCTTATTTATTTATGAAGTTTTGATTATATGAATTATTATTAAGCATAAGCTAACTGAATTTTCTTCTCTATTAATTTCAATATTTATATATTTGTGTTTTATGATAAACAATAATAGTTTTTTACGTTTTAGTTATAATTGCCAATTGATGTAATTGTTTTTTTAGTCCAGTTAAACATTTTTTTAGCCTTTTTAATTCTCTTATGTTATCTAGTTTTTTATCTTTTAAACGCGTATGCCATTTGGCCTTTTTTTTACTACGTTTGTCTTAAAATGTTTGCCTTGGAACAAGTTATCACATAGTATAATTTATATATTTATTTTTATAAAGTATATATTTATTTTTATTTTTATAAAGTATATATTTATTTATATATGTATGTATATATTTATATGTATATACCTAAATTTAATATTATTACGCATTCTTATTCTATTTCTAACCTTTCAAATGTAACATTATAATATACAAAGATGTATTACAGCTAGTTACGAAAACAGCTATATCTTTTTTTTATATTAAGCCTACCTTAGTACAGGCGAGGCCTAGTTAGGATGGCTTTGAATTTTAAAAACACATGTAATATTATAGATAAATAAAGAATTTTGAATTTGAATTTGAATTTGAGTTTTACTGAATAGGACCAATCATCACATACAAGCATGCTGTGGATTTATATATTTTAAAGTTAAATTTTATGCCATGGTTAATTGTATATATTATCTACATTTCCTTTGCTTTCTTTGATGCTAAAGTATTACAAAGTTACTCACCATAATAGGCAGGGACAGCTCATGTGTCTCGTTCCCTCGCCATAACCTGGATTCTGCTGGCAGAAGTGGAATGTCACAATCCAGCGCCTCCAACCTCTCATCCAATCTCGATGGCATTCGATTCTGATGATGCGTAGTCCTCCATTCAGGAGTCGCCTTGCGTGTAGTTGCTGTGCTGGATTCTGTGAGTTCTGAAACTTCTCGAGTAGTCTTCACAGATATTTTAGGCGAATCCGTTTGTATTGTAATCGCATCAAATACAGTGTTGGTATGAGTGGACGTTGCTGCAGATGTTTTAGTAGCTTCTGTCGTTAACGAAATTTTAAATGGGGTGGCACTATCTTTTGGAGTAGTGCTTTTTGGTGTTGTCGTAGATATGACAACACCGCTCGTCCGTGGAACAGACGTTGTGACGACATTTTTTAATTCTGGTATTATTTCTGTAAACGTATTGTTCACTGCACTCGCACACCATGTTATTATTAAAATCACCAAGCACGTGCTTCTCAACAAGTTGTTGATCACCAGAGACATTTTGAAGTGGTCATTCCAATGCTTGTTGAAATTTGATAATCACAGTCACATATTTAGAAGGACTGCATCTAAAGCACTGATCAATTATAAGAAACACTAAGTTTTGTGCCTTCTTTTCTGCGTTTTGCGAACGTGGAGCTCATTTCAGTTAAACGCTTTGTCTATTCCCGTGGGACCATCTGCAACAATGAAAAAGAAAGGATATTAATAACAGGTAAATAAAAATGTAATATCAATTATTTGATTAATATTCGCCTCATGCCGTTTCTTGAAAATTAGATAAGAGTATGTAAAATTTAAAAAAATATTGTTTTTTTTTGTGTGATGGCCTTACACATGGCGATGAGCATTAATGCAAATAGAAGTGTGAGTGTTGTGTGCACAACAGAATTTAAAACTTCGCGAGCGCCGCACCCGCCGCCCCACCGCCGTTATAATCTGCGAAGTATTAGCAGAAGTTTTCCGCCTACCCGGTGAAGAATAAATGGAGGTGGTCGTGACCGAAGTTCCCCCACCTCCCAGAGACAAGCCGGTTGAAACTTTCGACAGAGCGACGTCTCCGACACCCCGGTCCGAGCCTCGAGTGACGTCCCTCGAATTCGAGCGAATGGACAGAGACGAATATATGACCGTGACGTTCGGCGACTTACTAGATCTTGTCCGAAATGTGATATCCAAACCGGAGAAGGCTAAGTCACAGGACTTGTTCCAAAGCGGAAAGCTCTTTGGTAGTTAGTTATTTAAATCGTCCGGGCAAAGGTTAGGACACGTCTCTCCAAAAATATTTGGCCTGAATTGTCTTGTTGTTTGACTCTTGTAGGTGCTGCTGTGATAAGGGTTGACAGCTGTGAGCAGGATAGGAGGTGGTTTTGACTGTGCAGCGTTTCACAGTCTTATGTTGGAATCGCTGTGTAGCCCTAGCGGACGAGATTGGCCCGGCATCTTGTCACTTTGTCCTTTGGCCGGCCGGTGGTAGAAGGATTGACCGGTGAGTTTAGGCTCACCGTTTCCAGGGACGCTCGATTGTTCATGATCGCAGACTAGTTAGTTGAAAATGTGCACAATCTTCGGGGAGACTCCTTCTGTGTCCCATTTTATATTATACTAGCTGCGCCCAGCGATTTCACCCGCGTGGTGATGGAAAATTGTGATAATACTACTAATAGAAACATATATAATTATGCATTATATACGTGTGACTCCAAAGGTTTTCGCGGCGCACGCCAGAATAGCTCGCAGATGGCAGATTTTTTTCCTACTTACTTGATACTTATCGTTATATTTTGGATAATTCACACTATATCTTTATAAATGTGTTATTCTGATGTGTAAGCTATGTTATTGTAAAGTTTCATCAAAATCCATTGGGTAGTTTTTGCGTGAAAGAGTAACAAACATCCATACATACATTATCACAAACTTTCGCGTTTATAAAAGCAGTAGGATTATGATTTAATAATGAAAATTCAAAATTATTGCTGCTGTCACTTGGAATTTTGAATTTAGAAGTTGGTAGATTTGTTAATTTAGAAGCTCTTTGGTATCGTATCGTAAAATATGAAATGGACATATGGAAATGGGCATATGGACTATAAAAATATGAAATGGACATATGGACTACATGTGTAGAAAATATAGCGAATTGAAAGGCCTTATTTAACAAACAGAAAAACTATAATAAAAAGTGTTTAATTATATGAACGTAGATAAATATAATAAAAAAGATAAATCTTATTGGTAATATAGTATGACGAGCAAATCGTGACTGTAGGGCGAGTTATTTTTACACGACTGCCCAACAAAAAAGGAGTTTAATACGTTCAGGGTTCATCTATGTATGTTTTTCGTTTCTTTGTTCTACCATAACGTCTAAACGCTTGAACCGATTAAGAAGTGTGTGACATTGTTAGAATCGTTATGTCATCCCCGGTGTCGTAGAGTTTGTTAACAGTCCAAATATCAATAATTAGTTGTCTAAATGTTCAAATGTCCAAAAGGTCAATATATTAACATAAATATATCATGTTTAGTGTCAAATTGAACCTCTGATTTAGTACATTCCAATATAAAATGTATTAAAAAAAACCGTAATAAAAATATTATAAATACAATAGTTCACTTTCTGTATCGGCAGTCGTGTTTTTATTATTTTAAAAATATTTACTTTTTTTAAATAAAATTTGGATTACAGCAACATTTTGCGAAGCTGTCATAAGCCGGATACGGTCGGATTAAGCAATCTTGAAAACGCGTCTTCTTCTACTAGTAGGTACGTATGGTGTTTCGATAGTGCGAACATCTTAGGAACAAATAAAAATTGTATTATGGTAGGCCGGCATTTTATTATTATAAACTGAAAAGCAACTAAACATTAGCGAAAGTTATTATTTCTATACAAGGTTAATTATACGTAAGAATTCGTCCCGCGTAAACAGGCTTTGTTGAGTTCTTGAGTCAGAGCGGCACATCCCTACCTGCTTTGCTGCCCTGCTCGCTCGTCAAGGGATAGTGATCACTCGCATAGAGTTTTTTTTAATACTTAAAAGTCATTAAAAGTAATACATAAAAGTGAATGATAAAGGATCTAGGAAAAATAAGAAGATACCTCTGTCGAAATATCGAGTGATTAAAGCTTCGCGGTGCGGGAAATGTCATTTGTCATTAATTATGTAATTAAAACCTTTTAAAATTACATAGAAGCCGATATACGTCAAATTCGTCCACCGCCTTTTGATGCGGGTGAAGGCTAATAATCGAAGTAATGTCGCCAGATTGTGACAAGAAATGGGTGACGTTAGATGATAACGAAGCGCATAACACTGAGAAGGGTGCGCGTTAAGTATGGGGAGGGAAATTTCCGAAGGGTTAACAGGGTTGTGCCTGGCAGCCGCAATGTGAACGGACGCCAGGGACCAATACCCTCACTATCTACGAGCCCATTGTGCCGATGAAGGGGTAAAACTCCACGTGTCCTTCCGGAATTTTAGTGCTTAGTCGTGCCTTTGTCGAGGTTTCATTCATTTATAGAGGTAATTGCTGTTTCAGAAAATTTTACAACATAATTATTTTTTTTTTGCCATTCATGCCCTGTCGTGTAAACAGCCCAATGGCAGTTTGGTTTGATGGCCTTACGTTATATTGGGAAATCTCGGGTTTAATTCCTAGCTAAATTGAATGCATTTACACGACTATGCTTGTGACATACACCTATACTTAAAAGTATGTTGGTTGTAAGAGATATTTTAAGGCCATTAACTCGCCCATCGTAAAATTTTGGCATTTTGATATGCAAAGATATGCATTGCTAAAGTTGTTTTTGGCGACTTTTATTTTTTTTAAAACTCCCTATGCGAGTGATCCCTATCTGTTGACGAGCAAGAAGGGCAGCAAAGCAGGTAGGGATGTGCCGCTCTGACTCACGAACTCGACAAAGCCTGTTTACGCGGGACGAATTCTTAAGTATAATTAACCTTGTATAGAAATAATAATTTTTGCTAATAATTAGTTGCTTTTCAATTTGTAATAATAAAATACCGGCCTACCATAATAAAATTACCATTTGTTCCTAAGATGTTCGCACTATCGAAACACCATACGTACCTACTAGTAGAAGAAGAAGCGTTTTCAAGATCGCTTAATCCGACCGTAATCCGACCGTATCTGGAAAAAGTTGCTGTAATCGAAATTTTAATTCAAACAAGTAAATATTTTTAAAATATTAAAAAACACGACTGCCATTGCAGAAACTAAACTGTTGTATTTATATAATTTATATTACTTTTTTTATGATTTTTAATACATGTATATTAGAATATACTAAATCAGACGTTTAATTTGACACTAAACACGATATATTTATGTAAATTTATTGACCTTTTGGACATTTGAACATTTAGACAACTACTTATTGGATATTTGGACTGCTAACGTACTCTACGACACCGGGGATGACATAACGATTCTAACAATATCACACACTTCTAAATCGGTTTAAGCTTTTAGAAGTTATGGTAGAACAAAGAAACGAAAAACATACATTGATGAACCCTGAACGTATTACACTCCTTTTTTGTTGGGCATTCGTGTAAAAATCACTCGCCCTAAAGTCACGATTCGCTCGTCATACTATATTACCAAATAGATTTACCATTTTATTATATTTATCTACATTTATATAAATAAGCACTTTTAATTTTAGTTTTCCTATTCTATATAATAAAAATGAGTCGGGTTTTATGTATGTTACCTAATAACTCACGATCGGCTAACCCGATTTGGATGATTCTTTTTTTGTTTTGTTCATAATCACTTCGGTCTTACTATAGGCAATAAAAAATCCGGAAAATCTCTCGGAAAAGTGAGAAAAATGTGAAAAACCGAAAATTATTTTAGTACTAAACTTGATCATAGATGGCGTTGCTTGACAAGAATAAAAATTCGAAAATCAAGATGGCGGTACAGTTAACATTTGACAGTTAAGTTGAATTTTACGATTTCTTGATAGCGTTTTCGTGATTCTGAAGGTAAATCAACTGAATTAAATGAATTTGTGTAACTCGTGAAGAGAGGTTCGAGCAACTGAAAGCGATGAGCGTCGCCAAAAATTGAATAAAGCGGCACGGATCCGTAATGTTGCAGTGAGAAGACGATTGAATTTGAGACAAAACACATACAGAGAGGCAATCTATTATGACCCGACGAAACAATACAGCGATTATAAATGCATGCAAATTGGAGAAATGGACCATTTGTGCCAATATTGCAATGCATTGAAGTACCGCCATGAACCACTCGCTTTGTGTTGCGCAGGGGGTAAAATGAGATTGACACCATTGGTTCCATTAGGATCGTTCGTGTCTGGAAATGCACCAGATTCTAAGCATTTTATGTCTAACATTCTCTGTCAAACAAAATCGTACTTTTTACACACTTTTCTCCTCCATTTAGGACACAGCGAGCACTAGCAATCCACAAATGGCAATTGATGAAACTGCTCTTTTGGTGAGACAAAAAATAAACAATCAGACTGCTTTCAATGAAGAATTTAAACAAACAATGCAAATTTCAAACAACTGTCGATGAAAATTACCTATGTTAACGCCATCTGCTGCTAAGCGAACAAATTCGTGGCGAGACGAAGTTCGCCGGGTTCCGCTAGTTGTTTAATAAGTCTTTCCATTGGCTTTATTTTCTACCCATGTAGTCCATATGTCCATTTCATATTTTTATATTGTTTTATACTGTGGGGGACGAATTAAATGCCCTATTTACGAGATTTAAACTTTATTTACTAATTGATCGATACGCTACGCAGGCACGCGTCTTCATCCCCGCCATCTTCCTATATTCTCCGCTTCCGGTTTTTTTGATGGCGCCATATCCACCGTCTGCCTGCCGGTAGAGTTGGACACTCAAACCGCGCCGAATTCAAAATTATTGTTCCGCCACTACAATACGTTTATCATTATATACCTATAGGTATATTTAAAACTAGAAAACGGTTGTAGAACTGTTATAATATATTTATTTCATTTAATTTTCTCATTTTATAAGAAATGTCGAGGTTGAAAATTAAGGTATTGTGTCAATATATACCTACCTGTGACCATATTGGACACAGGTAACTTACCGTTATCAAAAGCAAAATGGACGCAGAAGGAGTTCGATTAATAATATCCATTTACTGAATATAAACTTAAGCCCTACGACAAGCTCAGATTAGCAAGAGATAAGCGTGTGAGAACAGGGAAAGCCCTATTTTATCCTGCAAATCCCAATGCCCAAGGGCGTCGTACCACTAATCCTAACTTATTCCCTTGATCCTCGGTCAGTTCACTAGTGCGCTGAAAATAGCCTCATTTTAATGGCCGCCTGTTGGTACATCCTGAGCTGATTAACTGTGAATCTTTAATGCTGAAGTTTTATATTAATTAATTAATATCTGACTACATTACGTCATAAAAAACAAGGTTGATTTAATTTTAAAATGTAATTAAATGAATTTGTGAAGTTTGTCAATTTTAAATGATAATTTAAAATTTTTTGTGCATTTTTTTTACAATTTTAAGTAGTTATTTTGAATTATTCTGACTTTTCTATTGAAAAACTTTATATTTTATATTTATAGATTATTTTAATTTGTGGTTTTAGTAAGTACATCTTAAAAATGATTTTGAATATCGCCAGTACTAAAATGTTGCATATCGACATGTCCTAAAAGCAATAATGAAGTACGTTGAACTGTATGTACGTGATGATAAATTTGGATATTGTAAAAACGGACTAATAGACTTAATTTAAATGTACCTAAATATTACGTTTCTACAATCTGTTAAGTTTTTTTGGAAATAACTTGAAATTGAAATTGAAATAAAATTAATGAAGAAACCGCCAGATCACCGATTTTAAGTTCGAACCACTAAATTCGAAACACAAATGCACAAGCATAAATTTGAATTTGGAATTCCTAACCAAACGGCAAATATTTGAGATCAAAGTGGCCAGTTCGAGAAAACGCCAATTTCATATTATGTAAGGACCTAATATAAGAACATCTCTGGCGTCCTAGAAACCAATTTCACCTTGGCTACATTCGGCCACGTAATCATACTAAAGTAGACCGAAGAAGAATCGTATACATACATTTTGCAAACGTTCAAGTTTTTTAAGCATTTCCTCTGATAAATCGAGAATCGATTATCCAAATATATTTATGTCAATAATCTTAATCGTAATCGCAAGTTGATATCATAATGATGCGTGTAAGCCTCTCGGTAGGTTATCGAAGTTCATTAGCCACGTATACCTACCTATGTATGCCATTAATTATTTAGAGATAAAGTCAATATGGTTGGGACTGAATTTGCACACGGACTGCTAGTTTCTAATTAAATTAATCCGTCCGCTTGGACCAAATTTCAAGCTTAGCTTACATAAAAGACAAATTAGACACAAATTACAATTCCTAATACACACGTGGATACGTAAACACATGATACGTAAACACGTGATACATGTGGATACGTAAACACATGCCGTGTGTATTTACTCAGTTAAAAGCCTTGTCATCCCTCTGTCTCGGCGGCAGACAAGCAATGAAACAGCACAGATCGTATCGACGTGCCTAAATCACATTTGAATTTAGTACATGTGGCAGGCTGCCGGAGCAAAACGAGGCCCGAACCATAGATTAGAGAAGTAAAGTATACACTAAGTGATAACATTACTTCAAAGCGATCACTTCGCTGCAGTCCGCCAAGATGGTGCTACAATTATGTAATAAACTGTACCGTTTGTAAACATTACGATAGCCTTTATTTTAAGAAATTTTTATTTGAATGCGCTACTTTCTTGTGCGTTTGGTGCCGTTGCATAAAAAAAACTGGTTAAAGTTTTAGCTCAATCGGATAAATGGAAGGGGTTACCGAAGAGCTTAAAAATCGAAAAAAATACACAATCACAGCTCTTTTTAAATTTATTTTGCGAAATAATAATGGAATAAAAATATTAGACGAATAATTAAATATATAATTTCGAATAAATCCTGAAACATAGTTTTATCCTAAATACTTTAGTACTTTAAAAATATACTTTATTGCGTTATTTAAAATAAAATAAAGTTGAAACTAATCACTTGATGATGCGTACCTAATTAATTGTTTTACTCGTGAAGGACCTATCGCTCACTTATTTCAATTCCAAAAGTCTCCGTCTATTTTTTTACCTCTCTCTTTCTCTCTCTAAAAGATGGCTTGTCAGACTATGCGTTCTTAAGTTACTAAATTTAAAGCTGGATAACTTGACTGACAAAAAATCTTTCAATAATTAGTTTAATTCGTCGTATTTATGACCTGATTACAGCTGCCATATACAAATTGATATAAATTCAGAGTAAGCGTTTTGAAAGGTACTTTCATCTTACCACTTGTTTTGTAATTCAACATTTCTACGATTTACTACAAGTAGAATAATTTTTAGTAGTAGTAGTAGTTCAATTCTCTTTTGAGTACGCACACACACACACACACGCGAGGAGTCAAAGCGAAGCAATGTTGCAAATGCAATGCAATTCTTGCAATGTTGCAAATGTTTACATTGTTGCAAATATTTATTGTTTTTTAGCAAGTTTAGCAAAGCTGCTACAGTTTGCTATCTTGCTATAACCCGGACTAAAAAGCCAAGGTGAAAAAGAAAAGCGCCTTCACATGACAAACGAAATTAGTAATCAACCTTTTTCTTTTTTTCTTTCTCGTATAGTTTTGAGAGCGAAATGATAGGATACCATCAAAAGTGGCAAAAAAATTTGTGTTATTAAAAATCCAAACTATGACATTAGGAATTTTGACAATATCGAGTTTTCTCAGCTGCTTGACTTTCTTTATTCTATAATATTTCTATTATTGAATTATATCATTGTTAATTTTTATTCTTTGTTAATCTTATAATATAGGTGCATATATATATGATAGTCTAGTAGTACTTTCGTTAGTTTTGACTCTACGAATGTACGAACTTCTTTCTCCTGGTTGATCAATAAAATAAAATTAAAATAATCACTTTCCTACCAAAATACAAATTATAATGCTATAATGTTTGTTTCGATTCATTTACGTAAATTTGAGCTTAGGATACAGAAATATAACCCTTCTTCTAGTTATTACATATATAATATTGATTGGTTTCTAGGTGATTACAGAGTTGTGTAATTACTATTTTTTCCAAAATTTTTGCTAAAACATTAGGTACTGATATCCGTCGATAATTTGAGGGATCAAACTTCGGTCCATATCTGTCACCTGATACTTGATAAGAAATATGTTTCGGTTGATTATGTTTAAAATAAAGTGATAATATTATATTAATTAATTAAATTCACAATTTTATATGTGCATAGTTAGGAACCTTTTTAGGCTACTTAATTTATTAGTCAATTTAGTTATATATTAATCTATATATTTATTTATTTTACTTATCTATAAACTTAAATATTTTCATTTTCTTTATTCAATATTAGTTCTTTATTTATATACACATTTATATATTTATATTAACATTAAAATTTATAAGAATGAATGAGCGATCGGAATGAATTAGAAAAAAAAGAAATTGAAGTCACTATGATTAAAGTGAAGTCTTAAATACTATCACCCCAGAACAGATATACATACAATCTAGTGGGGTGATAAAATCCACACAAATGTAATCTTATCTGCTTCGCAAAATCAATTGTATTGTATTGGATAATTTTATAAAATAAATAAAAAAAATATATAACTTTAGTAATAAGCTAACCCTATAATTAGTTACTCTCAACGCAGGGATCTGAGGGGCAGCTGGCCGTATGAATTACCTTAAGTGCCGCATCTATAATATGTACGCATATTTCTCCGATTTATCTGTGCCACAACCGCGTGGCCTTATCATATTTGCCAGACGTAATACGCATTCTGCGCCGACATCCATCTTCAAGAATAAAGGATCAAAGATGGATCACTCCGCCCTCTAATATATATGCAAAATTGAAGAGTGCGATGCTTCCGAGCAGCCATCAACAAATTTACGTGCGAGCCGAAGCGTTCTTTCCTAAATTCTCGCTCACAAAAATGCGTAAAGGAGGAGAAAATGAGGATAAGGGAAATAAAACGTGTAGCTTGTTACAATTGAGTTTACGTTGGGTAAACTTGGCCAATTCGGGAGTATACATATGATTTTCTACTATAGCCCGAGTGTTTTTTTTAATCTTTGAATATCCAAAAATACTTTGCATTTGTCATATATTCTGATTTAACCAATATACGGGACCTAATGAGACAATGCAAATTGAGACTGATAGCCTGCCTGTGTTTATAAGGCCGGCCCAACTCACGGTCCAGCTCCCATCGGTAGCCTCCTCGAAGACGGACTAACCTAGAAGGGGCTATTTAAACTCTGGGGTAATCCGTGGGTAGTTAGGAACTTAGTCCGATCTGGGGGGACACTTCGGTCGTAGCTTAGCAGTTTGTAACTCGTGCGGCTTCAGCCAATCGATTGTGCACTTCGGCGAATAACCAGGGGAGTTTTGAAACGTACGTTTTCTAAGCAGGGGGGTCTTTGTGGACCTGATGTCTGCCACCTTTGAAAAAAATCCGTTGGCTACCCAATTCCGTATGGTATTGGCTGGCAATAGGCTTTAAGGTACGCGATAAATTCGAACTGAATTAACGCTAACGTCAGGTATGGGCGGTGAAAGTGACCTCAAATCTGTGACCAGACTGGAGGACAGGGAAATTAGTCCAAATCTGGTAGTAAGGGTGCAAGGTCGGCCCGCTGGGTAGCACTTCTAAGTGCTTCATTTCCTAGTGTTCACAGCAAATGACACCATCAAACTATTTTGATGTGATTTTACTGATAGTCAATTAATATTGTTCAAATTAGTAAGAGTCTTTTAAGCTCAAGGTAATACGATCTCATGTTGTTCATAAAAATAATTGTATATGTTGTTCCTTATAGGTCTATTATAATTATTTATGTGATGGCCCAATGTGGTTTTCATTTAAATAAAAGTTTTAAAATAAAAAGATATTTTACAAAATGAGTGTTACTTTTAGTCTGATGTTAAATCGGGGGGTGTTGACTACAACGGGCGAACCCGTCATCCCAGGCTCGTATAACAATATGTAATCGTTCTTTCAGCCTGGAATCCACTATCTAGCTCCGCCAACTGAACCGCGAAAGTCCAACTTTAGCCACCCGACACCGGGTAGTTAACCTAGCGAGGTGACCAAGCGCCCTCGCTACCAGTTATGGCCGGATTTCTTCGTCCATCGACTGGTTACGGATTTGGGGTCGCTTGCGCGGTTCTCTACCTAATGCAAGCGGTAATTCAGTTTGAATTAATCGCGGACGGTGACGTCCATTGCCTGTCTCTTCACTCGGGATCTGGTGGCCAATTGGTCGTTTCAATAGCGGCTGCCATTAGGTTAAAAACCACCCTCTTTCCATAGGAAAGCCGTTTCCAGACTCCCCCGGTTAACATTCGGGATACACAATCGATTGGCTGACTCCGCACGGTGCGCAAACCGTCCACATGCGCCTGTCTAACGACTTTCAGGAGAAACTTACCTGCGCGAAGACTCAATTGCAGGAGACAAGAGTCCTTACCGGGTTCGAACTTCTAACTTGTACTTGGAGGCTACCGGATGGGTCCTGACCCGTGAGTTTGGCCAACCCATAAACACAGCGTGTCATTACATCATCATCATCATCATCATCATTTATTTATTCATTCCATAAAAGCATTTCACAATACTGAGGAACGTGTCAAATTTTACAATCATAATTTACCGGATGATAAAACCGCTTTGATTAATTAAAAGAAGAAAAAAAATAAATTGTAATCAGAGGTGATTACTAAAAAATAGTCAAATTTACAAAATAATCAATAATCAAACAATAAATAATAATCAACACAATGAAAAAGAAAAATTCTGAAACATGCGTAATTAAAAACAATGTCAATAAAATCTAAAACTTAGTGCGAAAGTATAGTCATAATATGTTTATTTATAATCAAGCAATTGTGGACGCAATATCATAAAAGTCGTCCAGTTTGTAAAGGGCATGTTTGTTTGACTAACTGATTTTTCAAGCAGATTTTATATGCTGCCATCTCAAGTCTTCTCGTCGATGACGGCAAAGCATTGAACAATTTAGAACTAATATATAAAAATGTTTTTTTATATTTAGTCAAGCGTACTTTAGGCAATAACACATTGTTTTTATGTCGCGTATTATGGCTATGTCGAGTGGGGTGAAGCTCGCAATTTCATAATGGCTTAACTGCAGAAGATCAATTAGCATCCAATCCGATGTAACAGAACGCCTCCAAGCAGCGTCGGCATAAAATTAACACTTCTCGTGAGGGTCAAGCAAAGGCACAGACAAAAAAATATGATTTTTTCCCCCAATGGATAAAAACATTTATTTTGGGTCTTGCCAAATTTCACTCTCAATTTTAAGAACTATCCGTCTTAAAAAGGTACTGTTGCGCTAGCGAACTAGCCGGCGCGCAGCGGCCGACGAGAGCGAGATGGCTTGTGTCGCAACTGCTCGCCAAAAGGGAGCAGATAGTACATCTGGTGTAGTGTGGTAAGCAATATGTTATCTCGTAGGGTCTTGGCAAGACCCAGAACAAAAGTTTTTATCCCGGAGAAAAAACATAAATATTATTGTATATTGACGTTCAGCGTACTTACGTTCAACGTACTTACTTTCATTTTTTGTATCATTTCATTGTAATATTTCTAATACGTAAATAGAAGGCCAGTTTTGCCAAGAAGAACCCACTGGCTACAAAACCTCGTTGAATGGTTCAACTCAAGCACCACCGAGTTGTTCCGCGCCGCAACATCACGGGCCCAAGTGGCCATAATGACCGCCGACCTCCGATAGGAGATGGCACTTTAATATGAAGAATATTATTATTGCATGGGAAAACATCCTTCATGATTGTTGGTCAATCTAATAGTGTGCTTGTGTTTATTCTGTCACTTCTGTGGTCGGGAAATAGCTCTTTGGTATTCCTTCCATATCCTCAGTCTATCTTCAATATCCATAGCATAATTATTGCCTTTATCCAGGAGAGTGGTAAAGTTTGGTCTCTTCATTACGGCCCAAGTGGCCATAATTACCGCCGACCCTCGATAGGAGATAGCACTTTAAGAAGAAGAAATATAAATCCCTCGCGTCTGTAATTGGTATGCCTAAAATTCCGTCATATACCGTTTAAGATATAAGATGTGTAACGTCCCTTCCGGGATGCAAAAGGTACGGCCGAATTTTTACTTCACAAGTTTAGAGGTGGATGTTAACTTATAATAAACAATTTTAGAATTTCAACTTATTTAACGTCAATGAGAATAACTAAAGAGAGCATATACATAGAACAAGTAGATATAATAAAATAAAAAAAAAACACGACTACCGCTACAGAAAGTGAAGTATTATATTTATAATTATTTTTATTACGATTTTTAATGAAATATATGTGGTTTATGTATTTATCCATTTATATATAAATGTATATTATATCCAAAATGTATTCAATCAGACCTTTTAGTTGTCACTAAACACGATATATTTATGTTAATTTATTGACATTTGGACATTTAAACAACTAGGTACTTATTTGATATTTGGACAGGTTATGTATGATATAACACTCGGGATGACATAGCGATTCTAACAATATCACACCGTTTTAAATCGGTTCAAGCGTTTAGAAGTTACGGTGGAATAAAGAAACGGAAAACATACATAGGTGAACCCTGAACACATATAACTTTTTTGTCAGGCAGTCGTGTAATTAATCTAAAATGCGACATTGACATTTGAAATTGGATTCTTATGTTTTAGGGACTATTTGGTTGTCAATTTTTTTATGTATTTTTGAAATTTTAATGTACATTTAATATTCATTTATTTTTACCATATTTATTTTATTGATAATTAATTAATTATACTTTTTATTTGATTAGGGATTCTTGATTATATTTGGTCTTCCTTTTTTTTACTGATTAATAATAAATAATATGTTTTTTGTTTTTTCTTAAATCTATTGTAAGGTCATTGGTCATTTGAAGTCTACACATTTCTTTTTATATAATGCCGTATATATTTCTTTTATATAATTTAGTATATTTTTTGTACTGCACATTAATATAGAAAGTCTATCATCACCCATTCCTTCCTTTTCCATCTCCCAACCCCTATAGAAAGCACTGTTCTTACTAGAGACTTAATTCACTGATACTATTTTTAAAAACATGTCATCGGCCAGAGATATTGTATTTAATGTAATTGTATTAATTTTGTAGAACTGTATGTTAGAAATATATGTAATAAATAAATAAATAGAGAATATGTATTATTCGCATGCACTTAGATGACTTCCATCTAATTAAAATATTCCCAATTAACACGCATATTTACCCCATTTACACTTAACATTATTACATTCCGATCTGATTCATACATTTAATTAAAAAGCATGTGCAATAACCTGCCAACTCGATTTAGCAGAAGTTTTCAAAAGGTTATAAATCTTACAGAGAGGTTCGCGACGTTTGCGTTTCGCTGCAGATTTAAGTTGGCCACCAAAATTACTTTCGGATGTTGCACTTTATTGCTCTCAGATGTGCAAGAAAGGCTTGAACCGTTGTTTAGGCGTTCGAATTCTTTGGCTTGAATATTGAATATTTTAAAATATATTATGTTTTTTTTATCCAGCGTTTACTTTAATGTCCAAAGAAGATTATTTGTCTATTTGTTTGCCTGATTTTGTGTAATTTTCAGTATTGAGGTGTAATAGACACTCTATGCAAACTTAAATATACTAATCTATATAAAATTGAAGATTATCGTAATAATTTCATTTATTCCCGAAAAGAAAGCGTACAACAATAGATAAGCAAAACTATTATTTACATGTGCTATTATACAATAATCATTAATTATGCACAAACACATAAACACACACGCACACATACACACACACAGACACACGCACACAAACACACGTTTAGAAAATTAAATACCCTCTCACATACACACACACACACCCCCACACGCACACACACACCCTCGCACGTTTAAAAACACCCTCTCACATACACAAACACTCACCCTCACACATTACACCAACACACACACACCCTTGCACACACATACGCACTCACATGAACATCATGCGCACACATACACACACCCTCACACACACACACGTTTAAACACACCCTCTCACATACACACACACGCTCTCTCTCTCTCTCTCTCTATCTCTCTCTCTCACACACATACACACACACACATTCACACACCCTCGCACTCATACTGACACACGTTCGCGCGCGTACGTACACCCCCATACTCAAATAGACACAAACTGTGATGACTTACTATAATCAGTATTCTTTCTTTCCTAATGTTTCCAAGTACTTAACGTTATTTCTCTTCTTTTTAACCGACGTCAAATAAAGGAGTAAGTTATCAATCGGTTGTATCTTTTTTGTTTACAATGTTTGTTACCTCAGAACTCGTCATTTAAGAACCGATTTTTTGGATTTTTTGGATTTTTTTTAATTTGAAACGATATATTTCGACATTGGTCTAAATTCTCTTCTGATGATGGGATCGAAGAGGAATTGGGGGATATCCTCAAATATTATCACATGATGTTGAAAATTTACATGTTGGTTCAGTTTTAACGACAATGCACTTTTTTATCGTAAGCATGACCCGATTCTTCACCCAGGGTTAGATCCCGACGAGGGGACTCCTCAACGGTCAACAGCACAGACACGAAATGATAACCATTCAGTTATGATAGCCGGTTCTAAGTTCCACCATGATACAGCTGCTGCACCCAGGGTCGGCTCCCTACGAGGGGACCCCACAACGGTCAACAGCACAGCCACGAAATTGTGTATATGCATTCAATTACGACAGCCCGATCTAAGTTTCACCAAGACAGGACTGCGGCACCCAGGGTTGGCTTCCAACGAGGTAACTCTTCAATGGTCAACAGCACAGACACGAAATTTTGTATACGCATTAAATTATGATAGCCCGTGCTAAGTTTCACCATGAAATGGCTGCTGCACTTATAAATAATTTTGAAGTCGGTTTTTTGTTAACATTTGGTATTATTTAATTCTTTCGTGGTATTATTCTCCTGACATTTTCAATCTTGCCATTAGTAGAATTACCTAGTCAATAAATTAATAGTTTAAAAAAACACTACAAACACGCTTTTATAAATGCACGTAAAAACCACATCATCAGACCTTGAAACCTAATCGTGGACAAAGTTCATTCCAAGACTTTTTTAACAAGTCCAAACACAGCTGTGGTACGATGTTCCATCATGAAGTCCCATTTCATATCTTCCGACTCCATTATCAGATCAGTTCGACAGTACCATATTATTGTATTGTCATCAGAACTACATACAGCTACCAATTTTCACGATGCTACGATCCTTGGAAAATGGTTAAATTAGTTACCAAATTCCATTACGTAGTTAGTTACATACAGGTCGACCTAATAAAAGCGTGTTAAAAATGCTCAATTATCTGTAATATGTGCAAGATTATTATTATGTAATATTGTAATATGTGCAAGATTGTAATATGTGCAAGATTGTTATAGGTTTATGTACTATAATTTGCTTATTTCATTAGTCTGTAACGATGGAGGCCTTCCAAATACCTACATAAATTTAAAAAAGAAATAGGTCGAAATAGTACATCCACGTTTTATATTCCATGGTATATATGTAACTGTATTATGTCATTGCCCCTCAATAAAAAAAATATGCGAAAGAAATTTAAATGTGGCAATCTGCATGTCGATCACATAAACGAAGAATGGTTTGAATGCTAAGCAATCGGTCGTGATTAGATAAAAAAAGAAACGGCGCCCGAAGCCAGTACGTCCCTGCCTCCGCCCCCGACTTCGTCTGCGGTTCGCTGATAAACGGAAAGAGAAGATAAGCCCATTCGTACAACTTTACTGCTTGTTCAAGTAGTATCTGTATAAATCACTTTGGGAGTTAATGGGCCCTTGCTGAGTTGGCCACGAAGACCCATTCTGTTCAGGGTTGGTCACACTCACGGGTCAACATCTATCCGACGGCCTCCACGCATGAAGTGCGAGCCTGGGTTTGGACTCTGGATTTATGGTCTGTTTCCCCTGGGAATCAAACCTCTGGCGCTCCTGGACGGTCTGCGCACCGTGCGGCGTAAGCCAATCGACTGTGCACTCTGACTAACAGTCGGGGGAGTCTGGAAGCAGTACTGTTTCCTATAGAGCGGGGGTGGTTGCGGACCTTACGGCGAACAGCCGGGCAAAGGACGCTGTGGTTCGCGATAGATTCGGTATACACCGTTTCACCGCTTCGTAAGGGAGAGGACCGCGCAAGCGACCTCGAACTCGTAACCAATCGAGAGACCGGAGTAATCTGGTCACAATTGGAAGTAAGGGCGTGAGTGTCGGCCCGCCAGGTAACATTTCTGTCTATCTAGTGGTTAAGGCGTTGGCCTGTTACGGGCTTGTGGCATAGATAGATGGTGGACTGTTTTGTCCCCAAGTCTTCTACGTTCACTAAAGGGAGATAGAACGACTAATCGTTTAAACTTCCTGTGGTGACGGGCTCGCCCGCTGTAGTCGACAACCCAAGTTGTATAAATCACTGGGAGCTAATGGGCACAGTGTAGTTGGGCCACTATGACCCATTTGTTAGAGTCGGCCCAACTCACAGGTCAATACCCATTTGGTAGCTTTCACAGTTCGGTGTTAGCCAATCGACTGTGCACTCCGACATATAGCCGGAGGAGTCTGGAAGCGGCTTTGTTTCATATAGAGCGGGGGCGGTCGTTTTTTTTTTTTTTTTTTAGATTTAATACTTTATTCATTTATTTGTTTGTACATTTAGCCCCATTGTTATCAATGTTATAAGTAACTCGGAAAAATTGAACACCGAAATGCAGCTAATGCTCAGTGCCCACCTAACTAGGACTTAAATGTCCCGTATCTAGGCGGGTCAGAGTAAATAATTGAAATAAGTAAAACAACTTACGTAACAATTAGCCTAATTAAAGTAAAAAAAACCTTTTTATTTTTATATTCAATGAATGTGCTTAATTAAGATTGAATAATATATCAGTATAAATGAATAACATAGGTAATACAATATGGCAAATACACATATACGTTTACCTTGTGGCAGCTGCTGTTAAAACGACCATTCAGCTACCCGATACCGGGTGACTGTTGGAGAAATCCGTTCGAATCTGATATTAAGGGCCCGCTGGGTTCACTTCCCAGTGTCTCGCGGTAAGGCGTTGGACTCTTACGGGCTATTGGCGTATTTTAGACTGTGGACTGTGTTCGTCCCTAAGTCTCTGCGCTCACTCAATTGGAGAGAAAATGATACGATATAGTTATAACTTTCTAGGATGGCGTGTTCTCCCGTAGTAATTGACACCCCTCGATACAAGAGACCTGATGGAGGGTCTGCGTTGTTGACCTGCTAAACTTATAGCTCAGCTTTCGTTCGATAGCCTCATCAAAGAGGAAACTAACTTGGAAGGCCTCTGTGAGCTCAGTTTGTAGCGGTATCCTGCAGTTGCCGGCAGTTGGGTTCTGAATTGCGCCGGGTGGATCTACTTTGCGAACGCTGAAGCCAGTAAAGGTCTGTTTACAAATGACTCGCTAACAGCAGAAAAAGAAACATAACCTTTTATTAAATTTTATAGTATCTACTATAAAATTGCTGATACGTTTTTAGCATCTACTAAAAACGTGTCTCCCAATGCTGGATATAGGCCTCTTTTAAGCACGCTTCTGTGGCTCGCTATGCTGTCAAGTTCTCCGTCTTTCTCATCTAGTCTGTTCCCGCTATTTTTCTCAAGTCGTCAGCCAACCGCGCTGGAAAGCATCCTACGCAGCGTTTCCAAGTGCACGGTCCCTTCTAGAACCTTTCGTCCCCTGCGGTTGTCGATTTTTCTACCCCGCTTCTTAGGAAGCATATGTTGCCAAATTCCTCCAACAAATCGCCGGCTGGACACTTTGTAGAACACGTTCAACACTTTGTAGAACCGTCCAGGGCCGCGCGAGATTTCCGCTTTTCGAGAAGGATGCTGGTTAGGATTTGCGCCATTAATGAGGAACCATGAACAGTAGTTTTGTAGTTAGAGCTCTAGAAAGTAAAATAATAATGCTATTTGAATTCTTTATTATTCTAAAAATACTATTTTATTGCGGCTGCCGATTGATATTCTAGGAGGCGCTTTCATGGTTGCTGCAAAGACGTGACGATTTTATGAAATCGTTAGCTTTCTAAGGTAAATTATTACAGCTGCGTTTGAAAAGGCTGAGATACTGATATATAAATGTCTAATTATATGACTGCCCAATTAAAAGGAATGTAATGTGTTAAAGGTTCATCAATGTATATTTTCCGTTTTTTATTCCACCACAACTTCTAAACGCTTGACCCGATTTAGAAGTGTGTGGTATTGTTAGCATCGTTATGTCATCCCGAGAATCGTAGAGTACTTGAACTGTCCAAATATCAAGTAAGCAGTTGTCTAAATGTCCAAATGTCAATAAATTAACAAAAATATATAGTGTAGCAATGCTAAACATCAATCTCCGCAACAAAATGCGCAATGAAGAGATACGAAGGCTCGCGGAGGTGATAGACGTCATGAAACGTATTGCCAGACTAAAGTGGGGCTGGGCAAGTCACGTCGCAAGGCAGGATGACGCGAGGTGGCCGAAGAGGCTTGTCCAGTGGAGACCGAGAACCACAAAGCGAGGCGTAGGGAGACCACATCTACGATGGCTGGGCGACATTAGAAAAGCAGCAGGGACCAACTGTCTGATAGCAGCAGCTGACAGACTGACATGAAGGAAGAAGGAAGAGACCTACGTCCAGGAGTGGACTCAACCAGGCTAAGGAAGAAGAAGAAGAAGATATAGTGTTTAGTGTCAAATGAAAGGTCTGATTGAGTACATTCCGGAAATATATATGTATCTATATGGATAAATAAATAAAACACATTTTTTTCATAAAAACAGTAGTAAAAATAATTACAAATACAACAGTTCACTTTCTGTAACGGAAGTGGTGTTTTTTATTATTTGTAATATATTTACTTTCCTTTTTGTAATCTTGTGTAGCATGAAACGAACAGCAATCTAATAAAAAAACATATTTCGACGAAATTGACAAACTTTGCCTAGCCGCAGTAAACGATTCATTTAATTAGTTGTAACGGTGAAGTGTATGAAGAATATATCGCGCCTCTGATCAAGTACAGTATTAATTTGAAAAAAAAAACAGCTATGGTGTTTCTTTATAGAAATTATCGCCATTTCTCATTTTACACTCCCAAAAAGAATTATAACTGATATTTCACTAATTCCTCAGTGGCACTACTGACGATTATTGCTCTTTTTGGGAGCGTAAAATGAGCGATAATTGTATTTTTTCAAGTTATTATTGTACTAGCTGACCCGTGCCCACTTCGTTGGGTGGTAAAACTTTTTACTTGTGATGAAATTATGAGTGTGGTTCGGTTAAAAGGTACTGAGTGCTATGATTTATTTCCTGACTGCCAAAAGAAGGGTTGTATTTTTACTGCATATGTATGTATGTATTTGCATGCCAATTTGACTATATTACCGTTATTTGTAAGTGTCTTCTTGTGAGTGTCTTATTTGTGAGTGTTTTATATGTTTAAATATTTATGCAGTAAAAGGGAATATATATGCAGTAAAAGGGAAAAGTCTTTTGTTTTAAACACTTGAGACGATAAATTTACTTATGTTTATATGAATTCATAATTGTTGATAATATGACCAATAAACATGACCTAACGATTTATAATTTTTTTTTTATATAAAAAAATACTTTTTGTGACTCAAATATAAAATTTAGACGAATAGCATATACAGAAAAGTTGTAGGCATTATCAAGCTCTACAACTTTTCTCTAGAACTCAATCATATATCTCTCATCGTTAAAGCAGCGTTCGTAAGAAACGATTTCATTCGACCGTTTTTTCTCCGACTTACTTTGCAAATTCAACTACCACGAAAAAGTCTTTTCATTTTTCGAAGTAATATATTGCCTATGACACTCCCAAATAACGTGGATTTCTATTGGTAAAAGAATTTTCAAAATCGGTTCAGTAGATCCAGAGATTACTTCCTACAACCTCACAAACTTTACCTCTTTATAATATTAGTATAGATTTGATCGAAGGTGCGATATGCGCTGGCATAGTGGACATGATACCCGTGCGCTTCGGGCACATCTATCTTTTTTTATAACGGCACGCCGCGCCGTCATCGCATAGCGAAGATGTCGTTACCGCTTCCTTTTGCCAGGCGACGTCTTATGCATATTCAATAAAGATAAACACGCCCGCCTTGTTCTGCCATCCCGCCCTGCATCGTTTTCGCCCGTGGCAAAGCCTGCGATGTCCGCGCCATAACAATGAACCACCCCCGCATGAGAATTTTCTCTTTATGCCAGCGTTCCTCAATCTTGGGGGGAGCTAGCTTATTTTTATTGACCGAGCGGAGCGAGGTCATGGTTTCAAATAGGCCGGAGATAACCGTTTTAGTTTTTATTTATTTGCTTGTTACGCAACCACGATCAGACGCGGGATGTAGGGACTGGAACTCCCTGATGGCAAATGGTTGGTCAGTCGAATTTGGGCTAGTATTACTGGTTATCATGTGTACTTTTCATTACACACGATGACGAGGATCTGAAGACGAAGCCGGAAGATTGCCACTGGAACTCATTGATGGAAAGTGCTAAGATAGTCGAGTTTCGGCTTTTCTTGAGTACTTTCCATTACACATTATGACGAGTATCTGAATATAGAGCCGAAGGATTGCCACTGGAACTCCCTGATGGAAAGTCCTGATGGAAGTTATGAGTACTTTTCATTACACGTGACGGCGAGATTCTGAAGATGGAGCCGGGAGATTACCGCGTGAACTCCCTGGTGGAAAGTAAAGCTAGTTTTTAAAATCTTTTTTACTTTTAATGTATTATTATTCATCTTAATAGGACTGGGATTAAACGCAACAATACTAAGATGCATGGTATATTCCTTGGTTCGCATTATTTTTGTTATATTTTAATTGGTAATTACATACCGCATTAAAATCACCTTCTCGATTTAGTTGGGTTTTGGTTATTGATTTCTTAGAGAATAATCAAAACTTAATAATACAAAATACAAAATGTATATCTATTAAAACAAAGTCGAGTTTGTTAGAACACGTATAACTTGAGAACGGCTAGAACGAAATTCATGGTTTTTGATTTGTTGTATTTGTCTCCGTCCCGAATAGCAGAATAACTATTAAAAACAAAAATTGGAAAATTGACGAAAAATTAAAATAAAAGAAAAAACATTTTCCCATTCAAAATGTAAATCCGGGTTTTTCTCATGGCCAGTTGTACGTGGCATATTCACGTGTAGGCAAATCATCCGCTTTATTTGTTCTTGCACCTGATAAAAAAATAAAAAATGTCGTATATCACAAGGTGCTTCAATGAAGAGAATTAAACCGAGTGCATCCCATGCTGCACAATATTTAAAAAGTTTAATTCAGTCATGTCTTGCTGACACGCGATTGATATACTTAATTTTTGTACTTTTATATTTCTTTGTGTGTTATTATCTTAATAAAGTAGTGAACTTAATATTTATTTTTTATTCATTGTATTACTTTCATAAAATCATAAATTAAGTTCAGCTATTCTGTAACACGACATTCATTGACTGTTAGGCGGTACGAAGTTCGCCGGGTCAGCTAGTAATGAAATAATGTTGCAATAACGATATAACTGAATATTCCCAGAGCACTGTATTCAATCGCAACCCGGCACAAAGCCCCGCCTCACCGCAATTGGAATAATTTAAAAAATCTCATTCAGAAAGAAAAACAAAACTCCAGAGTGAAAACAATCAACAACAAACAAAATGTACAAGCGCTAAGCACCGCGTTTAATTATTTCATGAAATTTAAATTATTTTTTGAATACCTATTTTTCCGCTCGTTTGCCACGTCACCAACCGCGAAAACCTTTGTCTGCTTGTCACTTTTATAATTTTATGAGGCGAGCGCTCGAATTATTTAAAACGCCTGTTATACCGTAAATAAAGAACACTTAATTATACATGTTTTATCTATATACATAAAAATAGATGTTGTTAAAACTGTCTGTCCGAGGTTAATAGACTCCGAAAACGTTTGGCTGATCACCATGAAAGATGACAGATATATGTATTTTTCGATGAAGAAGATTTTTATAATATCCGATTTACTGTAACTTACCACTATATGGCGTTAAAAACGATCGCCCTAAAAATTGGTATACATAGACATTCGAGCGTGCGTAATATTTTCGTGGCATTTACTTTATTGTAACTTGCCACCAGATGGCGCTGCAGCACATCAACTTATGTGCCGCTCAACCGATCACCATGCAAATTGATATACATAGACATTCGAGCACGCATAATATTTTCGTGCTATTATCTTTGTTGCAGCACATCAACTTATACGCTGTTCAACCGATTGCCATGAAAATTTGTATACATAGGTGTTTGAAGATGGATGTAAAGCTTTGGTTTCCTAGAAAAGCGGTGCCGTTGTGTAGCGGCCGTAACGTTGACTGACGTTGACTGACGTCAGCGTCACATTGACTGACGTAGCGTTGACTGACGTCACCAAAACGTTGTCTATGAAAACAATCGGCTTAGGTTTCCTAGAGAGCGTCGAGTGTCACCGTAACGTCAGAAAGCTGTCCTGTCCTTTGCATAACGGCCGTCATAGTGGCGATTAACTGTTGTGTATTTTTTCACGTGCAGCGGTGAGCATTCATTTGAAAACTATGACCGGAAACGTGACTTGGACGAGCGACAATGACGAGCAATTAATTGATTTTGTCAAAAATCATGAAGCTGTGTACAATATCATATGAAAAGAGTATAGACAAGCCCAGTTAAAGCCAAATATGTGCAAAAATATTGGAATAAGACTTCAAAAATCAGGTGTGTACTAAAATTAGAACTATGTAGTCGAAAAAAACAAAACAGTTCCAGTTTAAAAATAATACAATTGTCGATTAAACCTTATAACCTTATATAGAAACCTTATATATAAAACCTTATATATAGAAATTATAAGGGAAATAATCGCATTCAAATGAACGCGCGAAAGCTCTCGCCATATGGTGACAGCGGCACTCAAAGGTACATTTTCCTTTGCTGCCATATGGCGTCACTGGAATCTTAAAGGTTATCGTACGTATTCATCAAAAATATAGAACCGTTGGTAATAATATGCCCATAACGGAATCGGTATCTATTGTGGACACCTATATTTTCTCTAGCGAATGCCATTTATAAAATTGGGTAGTAATCCCGCAATTCGCGTAAAGCATGCGCAGCACCTATCAACCAATCACATCGCCCCAAAATCGCAGGATTAAAAAGACATACAAAACGGGGACTGAACGAAAATGAAACCGTAGTAACTGTTGGGACGATACGGGTTATTTATATCCAACGCGTATATGGTTGCCGAGTTACGAGCTTCGTTCACACGAGAGGTATTTGCCAATGCTTCAACGGCAACGGTTAATTATATACCTAATCTCTATGAAAAAAAAATCCAAAATATGTACCAATATTATAATAATATAGGAGAGTTCAAATTTATATTATTAATTTCTATTTATATATTATTAATAAATATATATTATTATTTAATTTATTATTTTCAAATTTCAATTTATATTATTAATTTATACGAGGTACGCACTGAAGGTTTCCTAAATGAATTAAAAAAATATATTATTATTATTTATTATTTTTTTTATTATTTATTCCGTAGCCGGCGATTGTGGAGGGGGTCGCCCTCGCAGCCAATACGCTGCTGTCGGTGCCGCTGGATCTCGTACTCCATTCACGATTCACTTCCATTCTGGACGATTTTTTGCCACGTCTCGAGCATCCCTAGCCGATAATCGTTGTTTCTTAAGGTCGTCTTTGATGTTATTTAGCCAGGTTTTCTTCAGTGCCGATCGCTGAATTCTCCATTCTGTCGGACGGTCTCGCCAAAGAAGTTTTCGTGGCAAGCGATTATCGTTCATTCGGCAAACATGGCCGAACCTTCGTAGTCGACGTTTTAGTACTTCTTCCTCGATCGTTGTTAGTAGATCGCATCTTTCTCTAATGGTCTCGTTTCGAATTCGGTCGCGGAGTGAGACACCGAGAATCTGCCTCAAGCATCGCATTTAGAAGACTTCGAACTTTTTTAGGTCCGATTGTAGTAACGTCCACGTTTCCGATCCATAAAGAAGAATTCGAAGAACCATTCAAGAACAAACAAATACATTAAATGGCAAAAAACAATTTATTGGTTCTCAAACTATTCTCAGTGATAGTTTAGCATACGTATAAACCATAAACTTTTTCTTACTGATGTAGTTTGAAGCACCCGACGTTTCAGCAACGTTGTAGCCGCCGTTGTCTAAGAGTAGACTGTTGGCCGGTAGGGTAGACGTGTCTGCCCAGTCTACAGTAGACAATGACGGCTTCAACGTCGCTAAAACGTCTGGTACTACAAACTTCACGCGGTAAAATCGTTTTATCCTATTTATAACAAATCTTTAGTTAATCTCAGAGTGTATCAACTAAATAGCACACTAAAGAAATTGTGAATCTTTCAAAGTTTACTAGTTTTTATTAAAATTCGGTGAAGGTTGTTTTTTAGCGGAGATTGAATTTTTGCTGATTTTTACTGAAAGACCAATAAATTTTAGACGATTTTAAAGACTACCTCATCTTTTTTTTCTTCTAAAAGTCACTGTCGAATACTATTTTTATTACTTGTACTACATTACATACATGATAACCAATGGCGAAATATTAACTTATTGCATTTTAGGCTTCTTCGAACGGGCGAACCAGCAATTCTAGACAATTTCGGCTATATTAAGGAACCGTTTTACAGGCAATTTAAAATCATTTTTCACAATCAAACTTAGCCTTTTTGACACGAGCAGTTTATTGCGTCGAGCGGCGCTGTTACGGCGCCTGGGAGCCGTAGCGGAGCCGTTCGATTAAACTCAATAAACCGCCCAGGCTCCGTAGCGGAGCCACTCGAGTGGACGTAATAACCTGCTAACTCGAGCGGCTCCTGAGGTTATCTGAGTAAACTCTTCGAAGCTGGTTATTCTCAGCGCCGCCTAACTGGGATATACCCGTTTAACGGTAAGCCTTGCTAGGAAATTTGATACGAAACTATAAATTTTTAAAGAATTTTATATGGACACAATAACTAAATTGAAATATTTATAAAAGAAATATAAATAAAATACCATGTTATACTCAATCTAAATCAATCGTATTTTATAAAGACATATGACTTCGTACATTAAAATTTACACTAAAGTATGCAGCGCAATAGCACTCAAATAAATTTATTCTGAATAGGTGAGAAAAAATATATAAATGAAAGAATAAAAAACCGTAATTTGGATTGATTGTTTTATTAATTTGATAAAATTGTCAAATTATTAAAATAATCGGGGTAAAATAAATATTCAATGTTAAATAGTCAAATTAATAATAAAAAAATATTATGTTAGCGTATAATCAAAGACTACAAGAAAAAACAACAATTTCTAAAGAGCTGCTCGTCTGTACGAGCCCTTACTCCTTCCAGAAAGGCGATAATAAATATTTGGTCGTTGTGCGCAATATCCCGATTCGTTTTTCAATAGACTGCCTTCGGATAAAGGGCGAGTCGACGCGTCTGCACGCGCGGCTTTGCGTTGCCTTCGAATCTGCTCAACCGTGAATACACTGGCTATAAATAACGCATTCCGTCTGAGTTTCAATAAAAAGAGGGATCGAAATGGTTTCCATTACGTAATAATGTGTGCTGCGAATGATGCACTTCGTTTACTTCGTAATGGTGGTATGATCGTATTGTGACGATGCCACATACAGCGCAATCACACAGGCGGATACATACAAGAAAATAACCTGGAGAAGCATATTAACGCCATTTGTTGGCGCTTAGACCAACCCCACCCTTAGCTGAGAAGCGAACCGCGCCGCCCAATGTACTCGCAATGGAACAGAACTGAGTTCGTGAGCCGGCCGAGAGAGGGCGCTGTTCGATTTTATTTATTTAATTAATAATCAAATGAAATCAGTCCTTGGTTCATTACCGGAAAGTCTCGAGGTGACACAACCGATTTTTTTGTATGTAGCTGTTCGGATCATAGATATTGCAATTCGATTTATTATTCTCTTTCGTGTCCTCGTATACATATAAAATAATTAAATCCCCTGTAAAGGTTTTTGTATTCGAAAACATTCTGGCTTCAGGGACCCCTCTGTTCTCCGTTTTTGTTCTTCAAATTGCTATTCAACGTTCTTAATTAGAATGTTCTTTAACTCTAGTGTGATTCAGTGTGGCTTAAATAAGGCCTTTCGTAATATGTTTCGGATAATGTAGAGCGCGATCTCAAGAATATTATTTCCACGGGATAGTAAATACAGCGAAGATTATTTCGAAATGAAAACGGTACAGTTATTTTCATTTACATATATTTAAACTAGTTCATAACCGTACGGTGGCATAGAGGTCAGTTTGCGAGATATTACATAGAAAGGTTCGTATTTGATTCCCGCCTTGGTCATCATTTTTCGTTGGGATAAAATTGAAGGAATTACATTTCAATTATGTCGATCGATTGCAATAACAAGACTCACACTCACACTGGCATACATGCACTCATATATACGGAAAAAAACTTTTTATGATAGGGTTGGTTGCTAGAGATTATCGTATGCTAGTATATATATACACCCATTGTGTTAATTTCATAATAAAGAGTAGAAACATACAAACATACGAACACAAAGCCAGGAGCACGTTTACCCCTTACAAGTGACAGGCAAACAAAACTCATTAACCTGAACAAATTACAAAAAAGGGTGTGGTGTTTTAGTAACACAGTCTTTAATAACACACGTCTGGCGAATATATGCGAGCACCGGCTCAGCCAAACTGCATAGTTTAAAGAACTCGTATTATTTTTGAGGTTTCGATAAATAAAAGTTCCAACCTAATATTTTTAAAAATGTCTCTTTATAATTTATCCTTTTTATACCTCTTGGAAACCTGCAAATTTGTAAGATACCATGAGGAGTATTGCAAAATAATAATATACCGCCTGGAACAGGATTAAAACGCGAGAAACAAAAATAAGCTAAAAGCATGGAGGCCAAGTTTAATTATTTTCAACTTCTGTGGCGCGGTTCACTCCAATCGATGTTTGCAAAACAGTGCGCCGAGCGCGGCTTACTTCATAGGATTTTCTATGCATAGAGTGCTAAAATGACAAACAATGTTTTGTTACGTACACTGATTTTATTTGGTCGATAAATATTGATAATATGACAGCCGCCATTGCCAATCAAAATAGAAATGAAATGAAAATTCTTTATTCCATACAATAAATTATTATTTACAATAGACGAATAAGTTTACTGACAACATCTTACAGCCAACCCTGAATAAAAAAACACTAATATATTTCAAATGCGAGCGCATCCAGCCGCTATCACCGATCCAATTACGCACCGCAATTAGGGCCTTTTTAGCAGAGAGCCGCCACAGAAGAGAGCAAAAAAAAAAACAAGTTCTACAACAGGAAAATGTGGGGAATATCAGAACATTGTAGATAAAGAAAACTGTTTAAAAGAGTCACTATGCGGATTTTGGAGAGTTTAAAAATGGTAATATTACTTTGTTAAAAAAATCATATTTTTTGGAGAAGAAACCTTCAGAAAAAAAAGTATTTTTAGAGCTTCATTCAAAGATTTTTTCTGTACTAACATGTCAAACGAGGCTATATAACAATGTCAAAAGAGGCTAAATAGTGGCAAGGGTAGTGGCTCCCGCAAGTGACCAGTCTCGTGGAAGGAGACGTTCTTGTAGCAAGAATTCTTTACATAATTCCTAACCAGAAACAAGGAAACTCCACTTGCTTGCCAGTGGTTTTGCGGTTGGAGGAAGGACTCTGCTGGGCAGTGACCTAACTAGAGCAGTAAATTGTTACGTCCTCGTCTATTTGCGACTCAGCCCAGAGTAAAAGGACGACAGCGACGGTTATAACAATGGGTTCCCTCGTAGCATCAACAATCCTTACTAATTTACTTACAATAGCATCAGCGTATATTCTCAGTTGCTTGGTATAAGATAAAAATAACAAAAACGAGGTTAACCTGCACGTACATGATCACGCCACTCGAAGCTAAGCCAGCATAGACCACCTCAGTCAGTTTGATTATAATCTAAAAGTCATTTGTGTGTTTGGCATTTAAACTCTTTAATTATTCGAATATAAACACTGGCTCATCACACAATGACATGCTATTTAAAAAGGTAGACTACCTCAAAAAAATATTACAATATCTTCAATATACATACTTCTCATGAAAACTAACATATCAAAAATACTTCTATGACAAATAAACGGAAAAATTTAGGTAAAAGTAAAAATAAAAAAGCATTTGAAAGTGGTTATTCTTATACTAAAACATGTAGTGAGGTAAATAAACCTCGTAGAAATATTTGATTATTATAATTATGGTCGTTTCACGTATGCATTTATTAAACATTTTTTTTTTTATTTTGTCTTATTTAGTTATTATGAGTATTATATTTATCGATTATTTGTTGCGTTAGTTTTAGACTATTGATTTCTTTTTTAATGATTTTTTTCAATTATTTTTATTTATTGTTTCTGTTTTTAGCGTTTATTATTACGAGATATCCAACTGCATTTGCAATTTCGGATGAAATATTTATAGACTATTATTTATAGACTAACTTTACTAACAAAGTAACCTACTATGTTTACATCTCTATAAATATCGAAAGGAGTATATTAAAGTTCCTACTATAAATATCCTATAAAATCAGTCCTAAATTGTCTAGTGCTCTCTCAACCGATGAAGAATGTTCCGTTTCAGAGATCGGATATTGCGACAGTTGGGCTGGACTTTGAAACAAGAGAGAAAGCGGAGGTACGTATCCAAAAGGGTCGACGGAATGCGATCAACGTTCTAAGCGAGTAATCGAACGTCGAGTCGCTCACTTACTTTAGGCATTTACCATTAGATATAGTCTCACTGGGATCAAGGGATGAATAGGAATTCAACTTATTTGCGACGCCTCTACATATATCAGAGAATACTCAAGACCAATTCCAAAGTAATGTGTGATGGATAACCAATTTCTTCAACGACTAACATTAACTTTTTCGGGCTCACATTCGCTTGTGGGTTCCCCTGAGCTTCATGTCGACAATTCAATTTAAAAGAGTTATATTGCAATCTGCTGATTTGATATCTGTCTCATTTCATCTGTTCTCATTTCATGCTCTGTTTCCTATAGAGCGGGGGTGGTTGCGGACCTTACGGCCACTGCTCTTGAAATGACCATCGGCTACCCGATCCTTTGTGAACAGCCGGGCAAAGGACGCTGTGGTCCGCGATAGATTCGGTAAACACCGTTTCACCGCTTCGCAAGGGAGAGGACCGCGCAAGCGACCTCGAACTCCAAACCAATCGAGAGACTGGAGTAATCTGGTCACAATTGGAAGTAAGGGCGTGAGTGTAGGCCCGCCGGTTTTATCCAGGCTATTTCGCGGTTAAGGCGTTGGCCTCTCACGGGCTTGTGGCGTAGCTAGATGGTAGACTGTTTTGTCCTCAAGTCTTCTGCGCTCACTCCAGGGAGATAGAACTACTAATCTTTAAAACTTCCCGAGGTGACGGGCTCGCCCGCTGTAGTCGACAACCCTAGTTGTCTCATTTCATCGTTCTACAAAATAATAGTCAGTATGGGTTGACTCGGAAGCTGGCAAATATTTTTGGAGTTATGGTCTCCTTTTGGGTATTGTTGCATTCTTTTCAACTTAACTGACATTAAACGTAACGCTTTTCGTTAACACTAAATTGTATTACCCATAAAATTCTCATACCTGGGGGCTTTAAATAAAATCGATTATTAAGGATTAATCTCCAATAAACTTTAAAAAAGTAAAAAAAAACTGAAACGCCGTGCCGCTTTTACGAAGTGTCCGTGGATAAGCTACCATAGTGATTCATACCGCACTGACAAGCGCGCCTAGACACGTCTAAATAACCGTGAATTTTCACGGCGAAAAAAACGTCTGTGACAAGATGCCCTAAATGTATCCAGCGAAAACGAATGTATCGACAATTTTTCTCTGGTATATGCTGTATATGCAACACAAAGCTTTTCTTTTGTTTTCCTCAACCCCCCCCCCCCCCCCCTGCTCCTCCTCGATCTTATATTACTGCAATTTCTCAGCAAACATCACAGGAACACAGCACATGCGAAGCTCAAAAGCCCCGACAGCTCGACAGCACCCGTGTAGGCTGTCATAAAACGGAGAAGCTTCGGCTGCCACTCATAAGCCAGCCGCTTGTTATCATCCGTCTTATTTTTTTAGATCCCTGGGAGAAGGGTCACTCATTGGGGATGAATTGCAACATTATTCATGCTAAGCCTTACCTTTGACATTCGACCGTTTGCGGTCTGTCTTTGTATCATCCCTCAAGGTAAATAATGGAACTGGGTTATCTGTTTATCTCTGTGTTATCTGTATCTTCGAAGTGTATTCTTCGACGCATAAATTATATCACTTGATAGATTCTTTTGGACGCATACATTATATAGATCCATTATGATAAATTATAATTAGAAGTTACCTAAACCAAAAAATACATATCAAGACCTATGTAATTGCCTTTTATCAACAATAGCCACTTTGATATTAGATAATTTAATATTTTTTTCTGTCTGCTGGATGTGTTTGTGCTTGTGTATTCATCTACGATAGCGCTCAAACGCTTATAATGCGATTGAGCTGAAATTTGTTATGCAGATATCATTTGGTAATAACAAGAGTTGAAGTTATTTTGGTTGAAATCGGTCCACCAGAGGGCGCACTAGTCATATATCAACCTCGAAATATGGGACTTAGGGACTTGACATAAAATTTGGTACACGAATACCTTGTTGAACCGAAATCACATTGTGAAGTTTTGGTTGAAGTGCAACAAGCTACACTAATAATAATTAAATTCCGCCTTAGTCGAGAAACGAAACGTGCTGTTTGTGGCGTCGCAACAGAACCTAACCGGGTTCGTCGGCAGGCCGAGAGAGAGTGCTCATCGATTTTATTTATGAAATATTAATTTCATAAATAAATAAATTTCAGGGATATCAATTCAGTTGAAATCAGTCCTTGACTACTTGCCGGTAAAGCCTTGGTGTGACAAAACCGATTTTTAAAATGATGTTTTTCTTTTTTTTTCTCTCGTTGGCTATTACTCGAATAATTTCGTGTGCGCCATCAAGGAAAAGTTGAAAATTCGCGTTATTTTCAGATTCGCGTTCCGCCGTGGAAGCGACGCCGGAGAGACGGAAAATAATATCAATAATTTGCATGGATCAAAACCATGAACGAACACACCGCGCGTTCTTTATTGGTTTGCTCGCTTCCGTGTATGCTAACTTTAATAACATTTTTTAATATTGAATTTAGGGTTTGGAGCTTAACTTCACATATAAACACTATCAATACCATGCTGAAAGAGCTCGCAGGCCGAAAGGCCCGGAATAATATTAAAAATTGAGGTAATCTTTTGAAAAATACTTTCCTTTCGATACATCTCAGTTTAAATTTATGATGTTTCGCTGCGAGCGCTAGGCTAAAACAATCCACATTATGAACAACGCATTTATCACCGGATGTCAAGAAAAATAAAATGTATCTGATAGATATTATATACCTACAAATGAAACATACACACAAATGTAAAGCAATTAAAATACCAGAATAATAATAAAATTAACAAATAATCCTTCAATAATCCTAACAAAAATCAAAAAAAATCTGTATTAACATATTCTTGTAGTTGTCCATATTTACTCCAATTGATCTCGATCGCAATGCCATTCCCATCCGATTCTATTTAACCATAGAATAATAAGAGAAACTGCACATTGGTAGCAAAATGGCGGCATTGACCTCCAATCTGGTATTGAATATCAATCTGTACAGTAATCTCAATACGTACACTTCGCTGAACCACTTTAAGTTGCGGAGCGCGAACTCGAGTTGAGCTATATTATTTGAGTTTGCAGTCGAATTTAATGCCGATGTCGGTCACTTTCATCACTCCACGGTGCTAACTCTATTGATGTTTCATCTAAACTTCTTAGTATATTATTTAATATGTCGTTTTGTGTTGGTTTTTCAACTAAATTCTATAAAATGGCAAAAATAGTACCGGACTTTAAAAATGTGATATACATAATATCAAAAACTATGGGCCCTTTCTTTATTGAGAGTATAATATTAGTAAAATAGCATTAGGAAAGTCTTAAAAAAAATAGATAAGTGAGGATATGCGAGTTTATACAGTCAAATAATATTTCGAGCAACACACCATTTGGTTTCATCAAACTTACAGCGACCTAATGGGCAATGTTCAAGTGATACAATCGAATACATACATGTCTAAATATGAAAATGTATTCGGCTGCCATTTTTTTGTGACCTCACTCTCCGATTGTCAGGCAGATTACAGAAAAAGGTTGATATTTTCAAGAGATCCATCCGGGTGTATCAGCTTTAAATCAGCATGCATAACGACATTTTTAAATACTTTGAAAACAACATCGTTCTTAAATCGTCCAATATTTTAATATAGTCCTTTTTGTTAATTGCAATACATTTAGAATAATTTACTGTATATTTTTCTTTATTCAATTGAAAAACTTATTTAAAATAAGGTTAATATTCTTGGTCATTCCTATACAATTGTGAAGATTAATGTACATATATAACTACTCTGTATTCTGTATTCTATAACTCCCTGCCAGTAAATTGTTATGGTAAAGGGGAGCTACCGACCCACTGAATGACATTACCATACATTTGGAGATTTTAAATTTCAAATTACGAGAGTCACTCCAGCTATATTCAGACACTCCAAAGTAGCGCCCGTGCAAAGTGCCACGAAGAGAATGACCGCTTGTTTTTTTAGAAAAACTGCACACTGTTGCTTTAAAAAATCATTGTATTCTAAATGCTGATTGTTACACGGCCATTTTCTCCGCGCTTTTGCGACATTTGCGACATGTTTGTCGTCATTTGAAGGTCGCCTGCCCACCGCCGTCAAAACAGTGATGCTGCTACTGTTGCCTTGGAGATTCATCGCACCCTGAATGATCATTGATGCACGTCCATTTGCTTGCCAGAATTTATTGATAAACTCCGTTTAAAACAACTGTAACGCTGCATCATCTTGCACCATGGTAATGGCAGCTCTCATGCGGCCGATAAACATTTTTTTGAAGGCGAAAAACGTAGAAATCACGAGTCGTTCCTCATATAGTCCCAACTTGCGCCTTGTTACCTTCTAGTTTTCAAATATTAGGAAACAATTACAAGGTCAACGATTTTCATCGCCCAAATAGGTAGTCGAACAATATGAAAAACATGTTTTCGAGTCGCCACAGAGGAGTAGAATAAATGTTATGAAAATTGATGTGTACAGGTGACTTTTTTATCAATGACATCCTTGTAGTGAGTGAATCAGTACGAGCAAGTAAACAACTTTCCAAATGTATTTTTTTTTTTAAATAAAAAAAAAAATAAAAAAAAAAACTTTTATTAAAATTGTTTTTTTTAATAGCACAAAAAGAGTTGAGTTTGGTAAAGTATCGAGAATATTGCGAATACGCGATATATAACCTACTACTAGATGACGCAGCGCACCCAACGCTTCTCAAACTTTTATCGGTAGATAAAATTTACAAATTTCACAGAAAAAAATATATTTATGTATATTTTATGCAAATATTTTTAATAAAAGTTGCTTACTTATTTGTACTGATTCACTCACTACAATGATTTCACTAATAAAAACTCATCCTGTATATATGTAAAATGTATTATCGGGCACAGTGTATAGTTTAGTAACAACTAATTGTAATAACTTAGTAACAACATTAGTAACAACTAATTGATTTTTGTGTGGCATTGTGTGGAAATGTTTAGTGTGGCCCTCGTCTAAGCGACCATGTCGTTGATGTCAAAACACAGTTGCATTTTGATGTAGCGTAAATAACAACATAATTCAATAAATAACCTAAAACAGTTAAAGGGTCACAGGGATTAACCATCAAAGTATTTTATTTTTAGTTTTTGGTAACCCCATTTTAAAAATATAATAACTTATAATAATACCTTCTAGGCAGGGTTTGTTCGAGTGAGAACATAATATATTTTCTCTGTAAATCAAGTATAGTTTATTTTCTAAAAACAATGCATTTTACTTAAATTTATGCCCTATAAAATTACTTAAATTTTACATAAAAGTATCTCATCTTACGAGTAAAAGTCAAATTGACTTTGATCGTTTTCCCCCGTATCCCTTCAATTAAAAATATCCTTGTTTATGTTTTTTTTTTATATTAGAAAGTTAGTAACAAAATTCATAGGGTGAGTTACAAACCCACCGAGGGTTACGCTTAGCAAGGTAAACGTTATAAAGCTATGAGCCCTATTCCCTGCGTAACTACATTACCTCCAACGTCTATGTATCGTTTTAAACAGGGTTTATAAATCACGCGAGCCTCCAACATAGCGTCTCATCCCGCTATACCTCTAAAGAGTCCGATTTCCCGTTTGCCTGAAAGCATTCAGATAATCTTGAGCCATTCAGCCTCAGTGTAAACCTTTTCAGGCTGACGAGAAAGCTCCGTCGGGGTACGTGAGAGACGACGCGTCCAATAAAGGGGCCCGGTCTCCGTCGTCGGGTTTCGCAGACTACGTAAGCAGTTTCATTAAATCCGGAGATTGAAGAGATTCATGAAATTCATGAAATTCGTATAATATAATAACTCGCGATACGCGAGATATTAGGGTGTTATTATGTTACAGGATACCGTGTGACGTCACGTCGTTCGCCATCCTAATTAATACCGAAATTAATATTTATAAAACGATTTCCAGATACCTACACACGTAGGTACAATTGTTATAAGGAATATTACATCAATTTATTATAAACAAAATTTTTAGAGAGGTATATTTTTAAAGCGAATTATAAATAATCTTGATGAAATTCTCGCACGAGGCGAATAAACATACAATCAAGTATTCGAAATGTATAAATAAGATAAAACAGAACTTACCGCGGTTGCAACAACGCCGAAATTTCAAATTATTTATTTCAGGAAAGAAACGAAGGATTATTTACTCGAGAAATGCTTATATGACATAAATGAATTTTATTATAATTAATAGATTATATTTTCTGTAAGTTTCAAAATTTATTGATATTTTCATTTGTGATTTGTATATTTATTTTTAATTCTTGAATTTATTTTCTGACTGATTGCATTACATTGATTTTCATTATTTAACCTAGGTACTTTAATTATTTCAATTTCAATTATTTTAGTTTTTTTTTTAAGTATTTTTTATTTGATAGATTTTTTATTTTTAATCTTAAATTCAGGCTTTTACGTTTTGATAATTTTATTGGTGTTGTTAGATTTACCCTAACAAATTGGGTTTCTTACTATAGAAGTCTCTTCGGATACTTTCTATTTTTTTTCTAGTTTTTTATGTTGTTTTTACTGTCTTACTGATATTTTGTCGCCGTTGTCTAGGGTAGACTGGACTTCACGCGGTAAATTCGTTTTTTATTTTATTTATAATGTCACGAACAACCACGATAGTCTGCGATTTTATATTATGAATAGGAGTTGAATCGTGAGTTGGACCGAACCGAGTACACAGTGGATCTTCTGGCCCAAGCTGCACGAAACCGTTCGTTATCAAACAATTCAAATCGCGACACGCCATTTTCATAGGCATAGGATAGGTACATTTAATTTTACCCGAGAATTCGGGCTTGAAGAGGGAGTCTGCAAAATTTAAACCAAAGCTGCTAACGATGTATCAGATTTAACTCTGCTTGGAACCGCAATGATACATAAATGAATAAAATGCTATATCAATAAACGTTTCAATTATTCTTAAATATTCATCGCTCGGTTCAAAACGGAAATTTCCTCGAGCGTGTAATATTGTATCGCTCCCTTTTTGTTTCGTATCAATTGATTCTCGACAAACAAAGACGATGCGGTATTTCCGCTTTAACGATTCAGAGGGCTGATATCTGAAATCGGATGCTTTTTATGAAAGTGAGCATCAGTGAAAGCGCGTATAAAGAAAATATTCCTCGCGGATATTCATACATGAGAGGATGTTCGGTGATGATAATGTCTGCCTGAAAATATTATTATGTTAAAATCTGAAATTCGTGATATCTGCCTTCGAAATAAAATAGCCCTGAATGGGTGTTCCGAAATAAATACCAGAATATCTAACATAGTTTTCCCTTAAACAATATCATGCACTCAGCAAATGTTAAAAAAATATATCAAATTGGTAGGAAAAAGAAAATAACACACCGCTCTCGATAAAACTAAGCCTGGTTGCTGTGCTTGCGTCACTGCGAGTGAATGGGAGGTGGGGGACGGATCATGCATAGACAATTAAAAACGTAGCTAGACAATTAAAAACGCACCTCGAAAAAACTGGCTACCCCGTCTTGCCCCCCTACCCATGTCATTGGCGTAACGGTAGTTGTTGACAGGTATGATGTTAATTCTAAAACCATCATTACGATTTGCAAAATCCTCTTTAATTTTTATTTTATTTTATTCTGGAACCAAACAGAACTACATACAATGCCATAAAAACCTATTTAAAAGTGACAAAAATCCATTAATGTGATTCCGAATATAAAGTATACAAAATGAACGCTATATAATTTTATATTTTTTCCGCTTGAGAATGAGGAAAAACAGGTGAAAGGAAGAGACAAAATAGATTAAAAATATGATTATGTATGTATATAAATATATTTATATTTAATTTTAGGTAGGTATGATATATATATATGTATTATAATGGATATACTTGAGATAAAATTATGTCCATGAACTAAACTAATTAAAATATAATATGAATAAATATTTTGTGGTCATCTAGATAGACTCTAGATTTTTTTATTGAGGTCTTATAAGAGGTTTTTGATGACTGTAATATGTCCACACTTAAAAAGTCTGTATTATATCTATAACACGGTGGATATGAAGTGACTAATGTCTGATGAAGATCCTTGATCTAGTAACCCAGACGCGTTTAAAGCCTTTCGCTTTGGCGATTTCTTTAGCACCTGAAAACAAAAGATTTTTGTTTTCAGGTGATAGGTGATAATTAATAAAGATTTTATTTTCTTGATCTTGAAACCCAATATCTTTTGTTAAGAGATTGATTTAAAAATAGACATAGACATAAATATTGAAATAGATATATTAAGTCCTTTGTTTGCCCTTTGAATAAAACAATAATCATTTGTTTTCACTATATGTAATTCGAATATCCCTGGTCTATACATACCTATTTAAATTTTGATTAGCTTGCTCATTTACACCTTGCCGAAGGCTTTTTCGTAATCAATGATGTATAAAATCACTGCCTGATCCATATCACGATATCACTAATGAGCACTTATGAGCTAAAAGTCCATTTATTGTGCCCGAAGCCATCTCTAAAACAAAAAAAAAGGGTTTTCAATAGTGTTTCTTGGTATGCGCAGGTATACGGGAAATGTTGGCAACGTAATTTACAAGAATGCATAGGAAAAACATCTTTTATTGACGAAAATGCATACCAAATGTACAGTGTGCCATTCAGGTTTTGTTAATTTGTGCAGTATTCTTTGTAGGCTTCGTCGCCCAATCTCTAGCTCAGATGCATTTTGGCGAACGGAGCGGCGAGGGCTCCTCTCGATGGAAAATCGTACAGCTGCGTTGTTATTTGGGGTACTTACCGTTCGAACGCCACCTAGTGGTTAATTTTCAAAGCTGAACAAGTTCCTTCAAAATTACGCACCCACGATGTAATCCCATGAGAAGAAAGGACACGTCCATGACGTCCTAGCTGGTAATGATGTCGAAATTACTTTTGAGCAGCAATCGCACCATCACCCTGCTTGTAAAACGTTCTCACAACGATAACACGGGCTGAACCACTCCAATGCTCCATCATTACTAAATTGCAACGCTCACAACAACTAGGATCGTTTTCGAACAACTTCCGGCACTTCAGTGTTACCAACTTTAATTTTATATATATCCTGCTTCCCTGCGCAACCCTATATGTCTTAATGATCCTGTTTAGAGCCCCACGGAGAAAAATAATTAAAACCTGGCTCATCAATGAGATAATTCGGTATTCATTGCCTTTCGTGTTATAACGGTATGGCGGCGCTTTGTAGATGGCGCTCTAAACACGGCTATGCGATATTAAATGATAATATTATAACAAACGAATGTTTAAGTCATAGCTCTTATTATTTTAATATTATTAACATAAAGGTGTCAATGTTGTATTTGGTATCCAAGTTTCAGTACGTACTAATTACGCACATTCAATTTCAGATAGACTTGTAAGGGACCACCCCTCACAAGACTCCAAATTATTCGATGTGAGGTGGTGGTGTCAACTTACGAGTTAGATCCGTATTCAATGGCGGTTTTGATGAAGCAGAAGATATTTATTGATTGAATCGATTGAATATTGCCAGTTATAACGCTTGCCGAACACTCGCGCGCCGAATGACTGAATTAGTGAATGAATACTTTGGTTGCTTTTTGGTCGGTTTATATAGGCCGTGAAATGATGCAATTCGAAATATTTTGAGTAAAAGTATTGTTTCATCGTGCTGATTCATAGCTGCACGAGTCAAAATAATAGCTGAATTGTGTCAGTGGATTTCACTGGAAATCGATGCATTTGTTGATCGTATGTAGTGGACTTAAGGTCCGTTACAGACTAATATATGGGGTTTAATCTCTCAGTATTTTTAATGATGTAATCAGCCTAGTTAACAATTGCTATAGATAGCACTAATAATTGAATTTTATAATTGTTATCATTGGTAATATTTATATTATAATTAATTAAACCTTTATATACAAACCATTAATTATCAATGTTATTATAAATGGCCAAAAAAAAAACATTTTAATTTGGCCGTCGATGCCTATAACCATCACCTTCATTTCGCCGTCTCCCATGTGCCATACTATGGAGTGCCATAATATGGAGTTGAGCCCAAATATTATTATCAATGTTAGATATAAATAGCGTCCCATACCCCACAAGCGGCGTGACTTCAGCATGACCGAGCATTATTTTATGGTACATAATATCAGAGCATCCTAAGAATTATTTCTTTGATCTGTTATTGCTATTCGAATGGTAGCATCTGGACCGACGGCCATGACATATCACAGAAAGAGGCATCCGTTTCAGACCACATAACGTTGTTTGTTGTCGATATCGGCGGCTGTTCATTGACAAAGGAAAAGAAGGATAAGCTCGAGCGGTAATGAAAATAGTTTGTCATATAAATATAAAACATAATTATATATGTGGAAATATTATTATATTTTGCAAAGGATTGCAAAGAATTAACTCCGGAGAGGAAGTAAACAACGCATTTAAAGCTTTCATTGATTCCTAGGCACAACAGTTTTGGAGCATAAGCATCGACCAACTCTCATAACAAGAACAAAAATTAAAAAATATAAAAAATATTACTGCCGTTACAAGGAGTGAACTATGTATGTATTTAGAATTATTAGAAACAATGTGTATACTCTGAAAAGCACGTTTTTAAGAGATTAAAGTTCTTCATAAGTGAGTTAACCATTTTTGGTTAGACGCTTACAAATGCTAAAATTGTATCTAACCAATATTGGTTAGGGCGCTCCGCGCTGCGTAAAATGCCAACTTTTTAAATATTTATTCATTATTATCTTAATTGTTTGACGAGATAAGGTTATAATATTTTATATTTCAAATTTCAATGCGATCATTTTACAGTTTTTCTTTTTACGATCCGTAGAGCAGTTTATAAGTTATGGTCGTTTTTCTCAAGGCCATCGACTTCACGCGCAAACTGTCCCGGGCAGAAGTGACGACTAAATTTTTACCCCGCGATAAGAAGGGCAATATTCGTTGAAACAAAATTAAATTTACGGCAACTCCGTTACGGCCCCGTCGGCGAGGGTTTTCTTTACAAACTTCCAGTGCTTATAGACGATTGTGGACTCAGTGGACGGGCCTTGTCTAAGGAACTTGACGTCTTTCGCTGGGTAATTGCCCTTTAGAACGGCTTCAAGTAAGCCAGACCTATTGGCTCGGCTTTCTGAATATACATCGCGGCGCCACGCCCTGCGGCAGATATCTCGAAACAATAGCGTACCGCCGCCGCCGCACTCTCGTTTACCTCGGCGCTCAAGTAATAAAACGTTTTTTTATTAAATATTTGAGGTTTATGTATTTATCCATATAGATTTTCGACACATCTACAGATGCATCTAAATTTTCGGAACGTACTCAATCAGACGTTTCATCTGATACTAAAAACGATATAGTTATCTTATTGACATTTGGGCATTTAGACAAGTACACTTGGACAGTTTAGGTATCCTATGACACTTGGGATGACTTTTCAAAGAGTTTTTGTAGTATTTATATTATATTGTTTTTTTTGCTTACATGACAAGGGAAATTGATATTAATTTTATAATGAATTAATACACTAAATATTAAATCGTCTCCATATGATGTCCCGGCTAAACAATTTTTTTAATCGACGTAGCAAGCCCGCAGGGTTATCACAACATTAAAATTTCTTCATTGTATTTTTATGTCAGATGTGCCTCTTTTTATGGCGACAAAATACCAAGACACCACTTGATGCGACAAATAAAATAAAATTATTTAAAAATGACATTTATTCGTCAACTGTACTTAAACATACCAATACAACTATGCTGGATCGATCATTCAGCAAATAGACACCACACACCTGTAATTTGCAGAAAATCTGTAATGTACAAAGCTTCACACATATGTACATTTGTTTATTTTGTAATAACTAATAAGTTAAATTTTATTCTGTACATAGCATTATATTGCCGCTACACTTTTTATTCGTATTTTTACGGTTGGCTGTAAGATATTGTTAATATATATTAAGTCTGCCTTTTGTATATTTTAAGTTTTGTGCAATAAAGTTTTATATACATGAATAAATACATCCCTGCTGCCTAAACAATGACACGTATACGACTGTCCTCTTCACTCCGTCGCTCCGCTTCAGCTCAACGATCAGCTTCCGAACTTCAAACATTTCGTAACCGCACGGTATTTCATCCCAGTGCCACCACAGTGGCGCCACGCGCGCTTAGTAATTCAAATGTAGCAGCTTTTGCTCAATAAATACAAAAATAAATAGTGTATCAATTAAATCTTACATTCGTTATATAACGAACTGTGGACTTCAGAAAATAATGTATCAATACATTATATCAAAATCAACTTACTGTTTGATCATCAACCTTGAAGTCGCATTAAATGTCCCTTATCCCTCGTGTAACGAATGCGAGCAAAAGCGCCGTTGGTCGACTGTGGGTTCCTGCGGACAAAAATTGAGACGTTAATCATGGTATGCATATTAGCTCTGGTGATTTAACGTGGTGTTGGTGGCCGTGGTGGTCAGAGTAAATTAGGCTCACGGCCACCGTCGGTGTTTAGTGTATGTACTGAAAGTTGTGGCGACTTCACTGGAGGCGCCCGTATGCGATCGCAGATCGAGGTTTCGTCTGTTCAATAATTACATTATGATTGGGGCGAGCTGGTGAGACTGTTCATACTAGCTGCCAATTACTACTATATCCGTTCGTAAAAAGTGATGTGGCATATTTTAAGGTGCGATTCCGATCTACGCGGCAGACGGCAGACGACAGCGGCAGACAGCGACGGCATGCACCGTGACAAAAGACGGAATTGTATGGAACCGTTTCCGACACCGACTGCAACTGCCGCGCGGCAGGTCGTAATTTGTTTTGATGCGTAGCGGCAGACGGCATATCTACGCAAACACAGAACTGTCATTGCAATTCGACATTATGGACTTATTGAAAGACGAGGAAAACGGAAAGAAACACTGATTGATTTGGTGTCTCATTATTTTTATTTAAACGGCAATAACTTCAGAAAATATCTTCACTATCATTCAAATGTCTTAGACTTTGAGATGCGTTGGACGAAACGACCGATCTATTTATTGTTTCGACGATGCTACCATGCCGATTGCCCTGCACGAGAGCGTACGACTCGCGAGATTTACGAATTCGCTATTCCGGTGACGTCACGCAGGCTGCCCTGCCGCCCGTGGCCCGCTCGTATAATTTACGAGACGGCCAATAGAAATGGCATCACCGAGCGGGCCAAGCACGAAATTTTCTCCAGATTTATATCGACACAAAGGCAATTGTGTAATCTCAACAAATAACAGCAGGACGCTCGCGCGCCTGTGTGTGTGTGTGTGTTATTATCGAATAAATCGCTAGGACCTTAATTGGATGGCCGTTGTATTTTCTTATATTGCTAACGAAATGGCGGTTTTACGATCTATTCGTAATAGTGTCCACATTTTTTTTTGTGAACGGAATAATATGGTGAAGGGTGAATTATATTATTATTTACTTGCCAAAGAGTGCTCTCATAATAATAGCAGTATGCCAATATCCCTTGTTCCAATTCATAAAAAAAAATATTATTAATAAACAAGGGTGTCTAAAAAAATCTCTCGGTCTGTATCTACAGACCGAGAGATTACAATATGTATATGTTTAACTTATTAAATATTTATCGTAATGAAACAATACCGAAATAATATTTATTTCCCACGTTTCATTACTTTATCGACATTCCTTTTGTACGCGTAAAACCACCTGCACTACGGTTGCGAGTGCCGCTCCATAAGGCCGTGCAAGTGTGAAAGAGATAGCACGATTTCGATGATAAATGACCTGACCCGCCACTTTGTAATGCTGATAGTATAATGCACCGCAATGTGGTTATGGGAACTGATTTCATTTAAATAGATGGAAGTATTTATGCTGTTTTCAGCCATCTCTTGTGCGAACTAGATTAATCTTCGCTGTATTTACCATCCCGTGGAAATAATATTCTCGAGATCGCGCTCTATATTATTCGTACGAATGGCCCCATTTAAGCCGAACTGAATGACTTACTTGAGTTAAAGGAATGTTCTCTTACGTTGAATAGCAAATTGAAGAATGAATACGGAGAAGAGGGGGATATCTAAAGCGCTTTCCCTGAATGTTTTCAAGAACGAAAACCTTTACAGGCAGCAGGGTTTAATTATTTTACATGTATACGACGACATGAAGGAGAGTAATAATTTGAATTATAATTTCTGTATTCCGCTCAGATACATACAGAAACAGACAGCTTAGCCACCCTAAGAGTTTCCAGGCAAGTAGCCAGGACTGAATATTTAATAATTATTTAATGAATAAAATTGAAGAGCGCCCTATCCTGGCCAGCGAATGATTTCATTTGTGTTCTATTGCGACTGCCTCGGGCAAGGTTGGACGAAGCGCCGACAGATAGTGTTAGTATGTAATTAAAAATGAATGGCGGAATTTAAATATTATTGGTGTAGCTTGTGAATGAGATTTTCCAACCGAAATTTCACAATGTCGATTTGACAACCTTTTCAACTCTTACAATGACTAAATGATTCCTGCATGCAAAATTCAGCTCAATCGGTTTGAGTATTTGGGCTCTATCGTGGAGAAATAAACACACAGACACACACACACAGAAAGAGAGAGAGAGAGAGAGAGATAGAGAGAGAGAGAGAGAGAGAGAGAGAGAGAGAGAGAGAGAGAGAGAGAGAGAGAGAGAGAAACAGAAAGACATACAGAGAGGCATCAGTGTACCAAATTGCAAATCTCTAAGTCCAATATTTTCAGATTGAAATATGACTAGTGCGCTCCTGGAGGATCGCTTTCAACCACAACCTTATTTTAAATTCGAAATTAACAGCAGCATTAATTTTGAAGTTTCCTTAATAAAATCGTATTAAAATATAAAATGGGACACAGAAGGAGCCTCCTCGAAGATTGTGCACATTTTCGACTGTTGTCTGCGACCATAAACAATAGGGCGTGTCCCTGGAAACAGTGAGCCTAAACTCACCAACCAAGATGAGATGCCGAGCTAATTTCGTACGCTGGGGCTACACAGCGAATCCAACATATGCTGTAGGATGAAGACCACCTCCTATCCTGCCCGAAGCTTTCATTACACACCAGGACCTAGAAGAACTTTCATTACACACCAGGACCTAGAAGAAACGAACAACAAGACAATCCAGGCGGCATATTTTTGGATAGATGTATCCTAACCTGGCCCGGATACGCTAACTAACAACCTTTTCAACTCTTACCATGACTAAATGATTCCTGCATGCAAAATTCAGCTCAATCGGTTTGAGCGTCTGGGCTCTATCGTGAAGAAATAAACACACACACACAGTCACAGATACAAACAGACAGACATGCAGAGAGTCTTTTATCTAGAAATATTCTTAATTCCTCAAATGGGCTCCAAATCAACAATTTTCGTCTTCATCTCGAAAAAAAATGCGTTCATAATGCTTTCCCTCCGAATCGGTAGTTGGCCAGGCAACTACCGGTGGTAAAAATTGGTAAAATCTCCACTGACTCGACTCAACTGACACCTCACTGTTATCGTTATTACCCAGCAAGTTATTACGATATCAGGTCATTCTTTCTCCCAAATGAGTGAACGCAAATACTTAAGGACTACAGAGTCCACCGTTTAACTACGCCAACACGCCCGTAAGAGTCCAACGCCTTACCGCGTGGCGCTGGGAAATGAACCAAGCGGGTCGACCTCGCGCCCTTACTACTAGATTTGAACGGCTTTCTATGCCCTCCAGTCTGGTCAAGGGTGACAGGCCGCTCGCGCGGACTGATTTTAGTGGTAATTTACTATCCGTGGATCCGTGGCGTTCTTTGCCCGTCTAGATCACTCGGGCTCGGGTGGCCTTCGGGTTGTTCTAAGGATAGGTTAAATGGAGACACTTTTATAGCCTCTGGCTATATAAGTGTGCCACATCATGCGCTATAAGCGGCTTATAAGCGCTTATTCAGCTTTCAACAGCTACCCCCACTCTTTAGGAAACATACGTGTCGTGGCTACGTAAGCGTGGCCGGCACAGCCTGGTACGCCAACCTCCCAGTTCCACCTGAGGTGTTCCTCCGAATCAGCACTTCTGATCCCAATCGCCCCTGACTGTAGGCTTCAACCGCAGGCATAGCTCTCAGCGGCCTTGACAGGTTAACTACCTCTGTGAGGAGGCTGCCGGATGGAAGTTGAACCGTGAGTTAGGCCGACCAAGGTAAAGCAAAGAAGGCTATCACTACCCAAGCTGCGCGGAACAATTAGAAACCGCTACCATTAGAAATGCAAAAACGCCCCGGAAACGTTATCGCTACAGTTTTAGTCACAAGAACTGGTAATATAGTAGTCATATAAACGTTTATATAACGTCAATACCGCCGGATTAGGCGCATTTATACGGTTTTTAGCTGAATAGTGGCTGAATAGTGGTCATAACGGCTACCTTCGGTGGTATAAGAAAGCTGTATAAGCGCTTATAAAGCGCTTATAGCGCATGATGTGGCACACTTATATAGCCAGAGGCTATAAAAGTGTCTCCATTTAATACTTTATTACAACTTCTAGTCGGGTAATGCCTTATAATGATATAGAATGGTAACAAAAGGAAGCTGCATGATCATTTACCGTCGCAAACATAGGATTCCTAATGGCTACTGATATATTGTATTTTATTGACTTTAAAATGGTTGTATTGTAGATTAATACACCGAGTTCTGCAATCAATTCATCGACAATATTAAGTAACATGTTTAACAAAATGTTTAGGCGCCTTCAAAATATTAAAATATTTTAACTCAATTTTAATTCATAATTATTGTTTAAAGTTTTCTAAAGCACTTTGTAGTACCCGACGTATTGGGGATATTGCAACTGCCGCGCCTTTGTCCAGGGTACCCTGGACAACGGTGCTTGCAACATCGCCGAAACGACGGTTGCTAGGAAATTCCCACGGTATATTCGTTTTTAAACAATTTTATAATGTCAAACAAGCGCGATAGTCTACGATTTCATTAAGCAATTTTGTTTAACAAAACTGTTGTTTCTCTAAATAAAATTAAAATAAAACGATTGTCGCTTTTCACTCGCCGAAAGCGATTTGATTCCAAGAGTTCTCGTAACTGCAGGCTGTGATTCAAATACTCCATAATAACGAGAAGCACTAATGCAGATATTCAGGTTTCAGTTGTATCCAAAATTTGTGAAATGAATACTCCCCAAGCACGTCACATCAACCCATCGGGCTCCGGTTTATAAACACTCGGAAAACCCCCTCCCCTACGAAAATCCCCTCTCTTTCTCAACGCTTTCTCGCCTCCGCTCTCGCTCTGTCCCGTTCTCGCCGCATAGCGCCGCGAACTGTCGAGAGATCCGCTTATTGGGGACCGTTTTTTCTCCTGCCTGACGGCCAAGCATAATGGCGAACCGAAAATATCCACAGACGCGTTGCACGCACCCTCCTCCACTCCCCAATACTTTTCCCCTCACCCGTTACCTCCTCATGCTTTTTCTTTGCGTTTTTTATTTTCCGTTTGTTTGCCTCTTAAGGTAGCGGTGTTGCCAATATAATATGTATGTTTCTAAGTAGAAAAATAAACCCGTAATTTTTCATATCATAAAATCAATACAAGATTTCTTTGTTTACCATTTCTACTAGACATACATAAGGCTGCAGTTTTATGACACGAAACGAGGTCTCTAGTTTAGTCACATTTTTTAGGAAAGAACATACAAAGCTTGCTTGTTGATATAATAGAAAGAGAGAGAAATATAAAGAAAGAGACGAATTTATCTGTTCTTGGTTGATTCGGTCAACACTTTCGGCCAAACCTCAATAATACCATAATCTATCTATGTATATATATAAAACAAAGTCGGGTTTGTTCGAACACTTATAACTCGAGAGCGGCTGGACCAATTTTCATGGTTTTTGATTTGTTGTATTTGTCTCCGTCCCGAATAGCAGAATAACTATTAAAAACAAAAATTGGAAAATTGACGAAAAATTAAAATAGAAGAAAAAACATTTTCCCATACAAAATGTAAATCCGTGCTTTTCTCATGGTCAATTGTACGTGGCATGTTCACGTGTCGGAAAATCATCCGCGTTATTTGTTAATGCGCCTGATAAAAAAACAAAAAAATTGTATATCACAAGGTGCTTCAATGAAGAGAATTAAACCGAGTGCTTCCCATGATGCACAATATGTAAATAGTTTGATTCAATCATGCCTTGCTGACACGCGATTGATATACTTAATTTTTGTACTTTTATATTTCTTTTTATATTATTATCTTAATGAAGTAGTGAACTTAATATTTATTTTGTATTCATTGTATTACTTTCATAAAATCATAAATTAAGTTCAGCTAATCTGTAACACGACATTCATTGACTGTTAGGCGGTACGAAGTTCGCCGGGTTAGCTAGTAACTTAATAAATAAGAAATAGACTGATAATTTTGTAGACACAATGCCTATTATAAATAAGACAAAAACGATTTTACCGGGTGAAATTTCTAGCAGCCAATGCCCAGGTAGACTTGGTCAACCCTGGACAACGACGGTTGCAACATCGCCGAAACTTTGGGTGCTACAAAACTCACGCGGTAAATTCACGCTATTATTTTTTTTATCAGAAAATAAATCAGAGAATCCGAAATTGAAATCAGATACGTGCATAAATTGTCTTCTTTATAAAACCAGTGTAATATTCATTAAGTTATGTTTTTATAGCACAATAAAGTTATTCTATTCTATTCTATTCTAGATATAGGCCCACATGAAAAGCTGTAATTAATCACAACAAGCTATAATTTATCATAATGACAACAAAATATCTCTTCGTTTACCGCTTGTGGTCGTAGATTCAAATATCTAACTCACGTAATGTATCTACCGCATCTACCGCTTGTAATATCTACCGCACGTAAATGTAGGTGTTACCTTAGGGTGCAAAAGCGAGGCCTTTTAAAATAGAAAAATATACTTGAAAAACATTGGTTTACACCGCAGGTTCGGTTGCTGAAATACCAGAAAAAATAACAAACTAAATAGTTTAAAGAAAAACACTAAAACACGCTTTTATAAATGATCTTAAATCGTGGTCAAAGTTCATTACAAGACCTTTCTAACGAGTCCAAATACGGCTATGATACGATATTCCATCATGAAATGCCAGTGGCTACTTGAAATGTGCTAGTCACCTGGCAGCGCTACGACAGCTTCCTCCAAGCGTGATACTTTACACATTTCAGGGACTCAGTCGTCGCTGCGCCTTCTAAATTGAGAAAAAAACGGTAAAATATTTTCATTGGAACCTTAATTATTTACGCCCTTTTTAACACGCTTTTATTAGGTCGACCTGTATGTAACTATGTAATGGAATCTAAGGTAACTAATTTAACCATCTTCCAAGGATCGTAGCCTCATGAAAATTGGCAGCTGTATGTAGTTCTGATGACAATACAATAATATGGTACTGTCGAACTGATCTGATGATGGAGTTAGAAGATATGAACTGGAACTTCATGATGGAACATCGTATCATAGCTGTGTTTGAACTTGTTAGAAAAGTCTCGGAATGAACTTTGACCACGATTAGGTTTCAAGGTCTGATGATGAAGCCGGAAGATAGGCACTGGCATTCCATAATGGAATAACGTATCATAGCCGTGTGTATGTGAATATCGTACCATAGCCCAAAAGCGTGTTTTTAGTGTTTTTTTTTGTGCAAAGCACTTTTACAAGAACAACGATTCATGCGTAGCCGCAAAGCGTCTGTATCGGTCAGAATACAAATTGCTACCATCAATCAGTGCCCCAGTTTTAATTTAATTAAAACATGGTTAGGAAATTTCTCCAAACTAATACTACCGTAAATTTAAAGCAAACGGCTACAGTATCGGGATGCGAAGAAAGTGTGCTTGCAGTATCTCTCTATAACCAACTAAGAAGTAGTTCTCTATAACCAACAACCCGAATTTGAACTTGGTTAAATATTATAATGGCAGGAAGCGTACAGCTGTTATTCTCGACGGCTAACTCAGTTGGTTTCCAAGATTTGGACGCCTCCTCGTGGCTTCGTTCAATCATTGAATATATTTAGTATTAGATTTCTCAACATCATAGTACGTTTTAGCAACCCTTCTACGCCGGCGACATGTAGGTGGCGCTGAAATCATTGCACAACGAAACTCTAAGCAACTTATTCGGACATCTATAATGTAGATCAACTTTTTATAACGGAAGGATTGGTTATCAACACCCAATAATTTACCTAATGACAACAAAATAACATTCCATTGTTAGTGTCTTTAGTGTGCTAGCTGATTACATCACAGAAAGAATACGGAGATATGGGATGCCATGTATTAGTCTAGCTGAACATAAAGTGTGCAATTATTACGTATTGAAACCTGTATACCAAATTAGAAATTGTATTTTTAATGTAAATAATATTAAATTAATAGGAGCTATAATTTAAAAATGCGTTTGTTAATATATTATTATTTTATTTCGAGATAGGATACCACATAGGCGTGTTTAAAGCGCCATCTATAGTGCGCCTCCATACTACTATACCATGAACGCCGCTACATTGAACATAAGACAAGATTAACGTATGTTTGGAACTATGAGTGCCATCTACAGGTTGAGTTTAGTAGTAAAATCATTGTTGACAAATTGTAGTACTAAGCAATCTAATACGATATATAATCAATAGTTCGACGTCAGATCCAGTATTAGTATGACGATGTAATATGATAACAAAATATGACGCCGATGATAACGTGCGATTCACACGAAGCAATGTTGCGATTCAATAAAAAACGACCATGTTACTTGAATCCTTCGTTACATTCCATTAACATTTGCATCTATATTTTATAGAAATTACGCAAATATTGTAATAATATAATTAAGTGGTGGGAAAAGAGGGGAGATGGGCCATTAAGTCATTAACCCTTGACCTATTAGCCCACCTGAGCGGGAAAATAAGATGACCATACATTTAGGAAAAGGAGGCGCTTGGACGGATGCGTAAATCATCGAATGTTAAGGGTCACTTGTGGGAACCGGATATAGCGATTCAAGCTTAGGTTTCAGTAATTCAATGATGCATATTAGGAGTTACCAGAAACAGCCCTCACGTTATCACTCTAAGATAAACCGGTGGTGGGCGGCCTATGCTTGAAGTTGGTTGGTCATTTATTGTCTTGATATAGGCCTTAAATTACGTTTTATTAGTAAATAAGATCAACAATTCTATCTGCCCATCTTTTCGAGCTAATGGGCCCATGATGAGGTGGCCACGATGACCCATGTGTTCAGGGTCGGTCACACTCACGGGTCAACACCCATCCGATGGCCTCCACGCATGGGATGCGAGCCTGGGTAGGACACTGGGTCAACCAGTCTCCCCTGGTAATCAAACCTCTGGCGCTCCTGGACGGTCTGCGCACAGAGCGGCGCAAGCCAATCGACTGTGCTTTCCGACTAACAATCGGGGGAGTCTGGGAACTGTATTATTTCCTATAGAGCGGGGGTGGTTGTCTACCTTACGGCGACTGCTCTTGAAATGACCATTGGCCATCCGATCCCGGTTCAGAGTCGGGCAAAGGACGCCTTGGTCCGCGATAGATTCGGTTCACACCGTTTCACCGCTTCGTAAGGGAGAGGACCGCGCAAGCGACCTCGAACTCGGAACCAATCGAGAGACCGGAGAAATCTGGTCACAATTGGAAGTGAGGGCGCGAGTATCTCGAGCCCGCCGGGTTTATTCCTGGCTCACTCGCGGTAAGGCGTTGGACTCTCACGGGTTGTGACGTAGCTGGAAGTAGGATTGTACTGTCCAAAGTCTTCTACGTTCACTGCAGGGCGACAGAACGACTAATCGTTAAAACGTCCTGTGGTGACGGGCTCGCCCGTTGTAGTCGACACCGCAAGATGCCCATCTTTTCGCGTTTTTAGAACTATTTAATTTCCAGTAAACATACAAACAATAAAACGGTGTCGTCAGCAAAACTGATGACCTATCCTATCGATGAGATTTTGGAGATATCATTCAAACACACCAAAAAGAGAATTGGACCCTAAACGCTATCCTGCGAAGCACCATACGCTATATGCTGTAAAAATCTATTCTCTTTGCGACTTCCAGCCATCTGCAAGATTTCAGATAGATACGATTTAAACCAATTCACGTAACCAGTTCGTCTAAAGAACGTATCTTATGTTAAAATTGCATTTGTCCAAAAAAAATATTAAGACGCCGTTTGACCACTTATTCTGGAATTTTCCTCACTATGCTCAGGAGTAATATAAGTCTATCTGCAGCCAATGAATCACCTGCTGAATGTATGGATGATTTATTTTCTGTTGCCTGCGTCCTCTCAAATAGGAATCAAACTACAAAAGGGCGTCATGAGTTAGGTTGACAAACTGCAGACTCAGAATTAAAGAGTTTTTTAATCCGCTACTTTAACAGGTGCAACTTGGTATCTTTCAGTCTTTCGAGCACACTTCCCCGCACACACCGACGCGATCTCGAGAGCCAAAGTTCGCTCTCCGTCTGAGCGAAGAGCCGGAACTTTGGCTGAATAGTTTATCACATTCGCGAGCAGACTCGGAGCGAATGTATGCTTTCCGACTTACGGCGAATGTAAAGTCTTTAGGTAACCGAAATCACGTCTTTAAAAATACGGGAGGACGGAGAACGAGAAGAAAGTTACCGGATATATTGCTGTCAGTGTGGATCGCGCAATGAGATTTACTGAAATCGTGATAAAAATGCATAAAGCTAGCGAAACTAAGAGGGTGATTTTGTAATCGATAGAGAAAACGTCGTATCCGATATAACGTCACGATAGCGTCATTTTCTATGGCTTTTTATTCAAAATTCGAACACAAAACGTGGAAATGATATAGGTATGACATCATCTCGAATACGAACACTTACTCTATCGGTTCAAAAATCAAGCAACTGATTTTATGCTTAGTAGATAAACGTAAATATTAGTTCAACGTCATAAATAGAACGAAAAATGTTTCAGCAATACAGATACGCCACTTACACGGCGTCTCGGAGTATTGCAGGTTGTAAACTACTACGAGCGAAACCACCACTCCAGAGAGCTATAACGACATCAAGTTATCCGGTCTCCCATGAAGTGAACGCAATGACCTAATGGACAACACGATCCACAGTCAAGCTACGCCAAAAGCCCGTAAGAGTCCAACGCCTTACCGCGAGACACTGGGTATGCAATCAGCGGGGCCAACCTCGCGCTCTTACTACTAGATTTTGACGAATTTCTCCGTCCTCCACACTGAGAAAAATATTGGATTTACCCTAAAATACCGTTTTGTTATTACGGTTTTACACAGAATAATGAAATTCCATTCGTAATTTTGGTTATATTTATGAGCGTCTGATAATAAAACCAATTAAACTCAGTACAACCGTAAAGAAATTATATATTGACGTAAATAAAGCGTAAAGTGTAAAGCGGAGCGAGATAACAAAAATACCGTGGTTCCACTGTAACTTCATACAGGCGACTGGCGAACGCCGGACGCCGCCGAGTCCCTCTCCGTCGGGCCCGCGATCCACGCTCGTCGCGGGCGCAGGGGCGCGCGGGGGACGAGGAACTGGTAGCTTCACTACTGTTTATTATTTAATTTATTTAAGTGACTTGACGCACCATATCACTCCCTTCGCAGTGACGAAGTCACGTATAGACTGTGAAAAATAATGAGAACATACGAAGAAAAATCAGTTTTTGAAGCGAACTCTGGTCATTCTTCCATATCGAGTTCGTTGTCCATTTTCTGTTGTTTGCTGATTAGGTTTCTGTGCAATTATCTCTGTATTGTCTTCAGAAGCGAGCACGTAAGCAGGCTTGAGCCTATCAATGGATACTGTCTTTAGAATTCCATCAATGACGATTTCAAAATATTTATCTGTTCTTTTTCTGACCGGATATGGACCTTTATACGGGGCTTGCAGTGCTCTCTTGCCGCTTTCTCGTTTGATGAACACGTGACTTGCTGTTAGTAGATCAGAGTGAACGAAAGCAGTTGTTTTGCAGTGGTGTTTCAAATGACGCGGTCCTAGATTGTTAAAAGATCTTCGAAGCTGCGTCACGAAATCTTCAGGTTCAGTTAAAGTTTCTTGTCGGGGTGATAAAAATTCTCCCGGAAGGCGTATGGTTTGACCAAATACCATTTCCGCAGGAGATGCACCTAAATCCTCTTTGTATGCTGCACGACATCCCATCAATACTACAGAGAGCATATCCGACCATCTATTAGTATCGTGGCAAGTAATCGCGGCTTTAAGCTGGCGGTGAAAACGCTCAACCATCCCATTTGCCTGTGGATGATACGCTGTCGTTCTAAAATGATCGATGCCGGTTATCTTACATAGAGCTTGAAAGAGATTTGCCTCGAATTGGCGTCCCTGATCTGTTGTTATTCTCAGCGGAGTTCCGTAGCGAGCAATCCAACCTTCAAATAACTTGCGTGCAACTGTTGTAGCGGAGATGTCTCGTAGTGGGAATGCTTCAGGAAATCTAGAGAATCGGTCCACAATAGTGAGACAATACCTATATCCTCGAGAATGAGACAACGGTCCCACTATGTCGATATGGATGTGGTCGAATCGAGCACTAGGTGGTGCAAATGTTCCTATAGGGGAGTGCGTGTGTCGATTGATCTTGCAACTTTGACAAGCTGGACATTCTCGAACCCATTGCTTGACGTCTTTAGCCATTTTTGGCCAAACAAACTTTTCGGAGATAAGACGTGAAGAAGTTTTAGTACCTGGGTGAGAGAGAGAATGAATAGATTCAAACACATTCTTTCTGAAAGACTTGGGAACAAATGGACGAACAGAAGATGTACTGACATCGCAGTAAATTGTACAGGAACAAGTGGGAATTTGAATCTTCTTTAAAATGAGACTGTGCGAGTCTGATGATTCAAGTAGTTTCTTGAGGTCTTCATCAGTCTGCTGAGCTTGTCCAAGTGCGTCGAAGTCAATGTGTGGAGTAATTGCTTCAACTCTAGACAATGAATCTGCAACAATGTTCAAGCTTCCTGCAATATGTTGAATATCTGTAGTAAATTGACTTATGAAGTCCAGATGTCTGAATTGACGTGGTGTGCATTTGTCGGGCTTCTGCTTCAACGCGAAAGTTAGTGGCTTGTGATCAGTGAAGATTGTGAAACATCTTCCGTCCAACCAATGCCTGAAGTATTTGATAGCGTGATACATAGCGAGGAGTTCACGATCATAAGTACTGTACTTAATTTGTGCTGGTGATAGCTTTCGCGAAAAGAAACCGAGTGGCTGCCAACCGTTGTCAGTCATCTGCTTCAAGGCGCCTCCAATACCAACGTCACATGCATCGGTGAATAGCGCTAGATGAGCATTTTCTTCTGGGTGTATGAGCACAGTGGCTTTAATAAGAGCTTCCTTGCATCCTTCAAAGGCCTCGATCCGATCTGGAGTCCACTCTACGGGTTGATTACCTTTTACACCACATTTTAGACAGTCATGTAGTCTCGCTTGGACGTTTGCAGCATTGGGAATAAATCTACGGTAAAAGTTTATTATCCCAAGAAACCGTCGTAATCCTTTAACTGTTGTCGGCCGAGGATAGTTCTTCACAGCGTCAACCCTAGTTGATAACGGTTTTACACCTGAAGATGATATTTCATATCCCAGAAACTCAATGGTTGACTGGCCGAATTGGGATTTGTTCAGGTTGATGACGATCCCATATTCAGAGAGACGATTAAAAATAATGCGTAGATGTTCTAGGTGCTCTCCTTCATTTTTCGAGAATATTAAAATATCATCGATATAGGGAAATATGAAGTGTAATCCTTTAGTGATGTCATCAATGAAACGCTGGAATGTTTGCGCCGCGTTGCTGAGGCCTGGTGTCATTTTAATCATTTCGAAGAGTCCAAATGGTGTAATAACAGCAGTTTTGGGCACATCTTCTTCAGCGATGGGAAGTTGATTGAAAGCGCGAACCAGGTCAATTTTGGAAAAAATACGACATCCAGAAAGGTTACTAGAAAAGTCTTCAATATTTCGGATGGGATATTTGTCCGGAATAGTACGAGTATTGAGTGCTCGATAGTCTCCGCACATTCTCCAGTCTCCATTTGGTTTGGGAACTAAGTGTAGAGGTGAAGCCCAAGGACTATTCGAACGCCTTGCTATTCCAGATTGAACCATGTCTTCAAATGCCTTTTTTGCAATGCACAACTTACTCGGTGCAAGACGACGAGCCTTGAAAGTAATAGGTGGGCCTGGCGTAGTTTGTATATGGTGCACAGTATTGTGTTTCACTTCTCTGGTCATTGCTTCAGGTCTCGTAATCTCGGGGAATTGTGATAGCAATCCGTGGAAGGGAGTAGAAGTAGCGACAGTCTTGACATGTGGGAAAGGATCTTGTCGAACTTCTCCTTGACGAGAAAGGTTGGTCACGTTATCCAGCAGTCTACGATTGCGTAGGTCAACAATTAGTCCATAAAATGATAGGAAGTCAGCACCAATTATAGGCTTCGACACGTTGGCTATAGTAAAGTTCCAAGAGAAGTTACGACGTAATCCCAGATTGACTTGTATCCTGGTTGTTCCATAAGTATTAATAGGAGTACCGTTAGCAGCAAAAACTTCGTAGTCTGTAGGCTGTCTGCGTCCTTTTATTCTAGAAATTGGGTACACACATATGTCTGAGCCAGTGTCAATTAAATAGGTTTCCTTGGTGATGCAATCGCTGATGAAGAGACGGGCGGTTGTAGGGAACGAATCATTTACCGCCTCTAATGACCCGTGGGCTGGTTTTCCTCGTAGTTGCATGGCTTGATGCATTTCTTCGCACGGTCTCCGAAGCGATGATGGTACCAGCACTTTCCACTTTCTTGTCTGGATCTGGAACGGCTTCGGTTACGGTTTGAGTTCGGCGCCTGCATTTTACGATCAAGCTTGGTTGTTAAAGCAGCTACTTGTTTTGTTAAAGCTTCTAGTTTACATTCTAAAGCGGAATGAGAAGCAGTAGCATTATCAGCTAAACGGGGATTTGATAGCGATGTAGCAGCGACATGTGTGCTTGGCGTTATTTCGTGAATTTTATCAGCTAATATGGCCAAATTATCGAGTGAGGTCTCCATCTGCGTAGCAAGTATAAGTTGTGTCTGAGTTGGAAGACGACCAATCCACAAAGTGCGCAATAAATTATCTGGAAATGACGTACCCGACAGGTTTTTTAAAAACCTCAAGAAGGTGGATGGTTTTCTGTCGCCCAGTTCTTCTTTTTCCAGTAAACGCCGCACCATCTCTTCTTGCGATTCAGAGAAACGCGTAATGAGTGCCTGTTTTAATCCTGAATACGGGTTGTCGCTCGGAGGAGATGTTATCAAGTCTTTCACTTCTATAGCACTTTTCGTGTCTAAATGCGATATGGCGTAGTAAAACATTGTTTGCTCGCGTGTGATACCTGCTAGGTGTAGTTGAGCATCCAGCGTCGCGAACCACAAAGCCGGTTCATCTGGCCAAAAGGGTGGAATTCGAACAGAAACTCGATCAACGTTTCTGCTAAATCCATCTTCTTCGCTTTTTCCAGCTGTATTTGGCGTCGTCATGTCGTAGGTAGGTTGCGAATCCACCAGGTAATCGATAAGATGTCGAGTCGCTCGCAACACGTGCGGTATAAGGTATTCAACACGTTGTTTATGTTGTTATTATTTACGATTATCTCACGTCGGCGTCACCACTTTGGTTATATTTATGAGCGTCTGATAATAAAACCAATTAAACTCAGTACAACCGTAAAGAAATTATATATTGACGTAAATAAAGCGTAAAGTGTAAAGCGGAGCGAGATAACAAAAATACCGTGGTTCCACTGTAACTTCATACAGGCGACTGGCGAACGCCGGACGCCGCCGAGTCCCTCTCCGTCGGGCCCGCGATCCACGCTCGTCGCGGGCGCAGGGGCGCGCGGGGGACGAGGAACTGGTAGCTTCACTACTGTTTATTATTTAATTTATTTAAGTGACTTGACGCACCATAGTAATTTTGTTGAATTACAAGGAGTTTTGTTGAAACTCCATTACTCGATTATATTTATTTATTTATGTTATTTATTTCCAAAGCAATTTACAAAAAAATATGATTTACAATTGAAACAGCAAATAAAATATTAAACTAAATTACGTATACCACAGAAATAAATTAAAGTCTTATAAGATGATGTTTATTGTCCGATGTCGCCAAACTAAGCGAAGCTTGTGCTTGGGCGGACATTCTATAAACAGAGTGTACTTTAATAAATATAAAAAGTTTAAAAAAAAATATCACCTATTTAGTACATATTTACTACTATTGAATGAAAAAATATCGCGGCTGTTTGACATTATAAACAAGGTAAAAATGGATTTACCGCTTGAAGTTTGTAGCACCCGACGTTTCGGCGATGTAGCAACGTCCGTTATCCAGGGTAGACTGAAGTGCTTTCAGTCGTCGGTAGATAGGCGGCAAACTGCTGATTTCTACGCAAATTATAACGGTTGGGGGAGGTGACGATTTGGTCTCTCGTCTTTATATTACACTAGCTGACCCGATAGACGTTGCCCTGTCCAAAATTCAATATGTTTGTGATCGTTTTGTGAATTTGTGAAAGCTATTGGAATATGTAAACAAAGTAAAAAATCGGTTGTATCCCCCCCCCCCCAAACCCTCCCACAAACTCCCCCACAAACCCCCCATCCTACGATCGATTTGCATTGCTGCAAAACTTTGGCCATTGAACAGTTCTTGGTTGCAAGTTGGAGTTATGTTGATTTGAATATTCAACGGCAACTTGAGTGCTGAAGGAGCTGATCGAAATCAACTTAATATGTTGTTCATATTCAAAGAAAATAAAACGGATATCCATCGTTCAAATCGTGAGTATAAAAAAAAATCTTTCAGTTTTGCCGAATTTTCCAATTTTGAAAAAAAAACTAAACTTCAAAGCAAATTTTCCAATTTTCCTTCCCGTTAGAACCTTATTTAGAGTTTTACGAACATTTTTTAAAAATAGCCAAATCGGTTCAGCCGTGCCACCGAACTAACGAACAGCATTTCATTTTTATTTATACAAATATACATTTGCAAGTTCAACCGCGATGCTCTTCGATTTCATAGTAGTAGGTACATATGATAGGAGGAATGTTTGATGCTTGATTAGGTATTTTACTGAAAGAAAATTCTTGATTTGCGTGTCAAACTGACCCATGACCTGCCACTAAAAATTAGTCGGGCTATTGGCAGCGGTTTTATTTTGCGAAATTTACATCAAAATCTAATAAATTACTAAAATTGTCATGGTCTATTATAGGCATTATTATTTTTTAAATCTTATTATGTCTAAAAATTACTTAAATTTTATGCAAACTAGTAGTTGAAACATACCAGTAGAATAAAAATAGACAAACTGTTTCCTTCCGGTAAATCTGCCCCTATCGATTCAGATGATAATAACAACGCTACCCTATTGAAAATAAAACTTAAAAAGATCAACCTCTTAATTTCCTTTAATTGCGTTTCGCATGCACTCGAATAGGGAAATCTTTCCATTGCCAATCAAAAGAAATTGCTAAGGAAATATTCAAATTGGTATACTTTAATAGGATTTGGGTGAGGAGGGATGGAAGGAGGTTAAGAGGGGTTGAGTGGGTTGAGATGAGGGAGAGAAGTTTTTCCTGTCTATGAATAAAACAGATTGCTGGAAAAAAACAAATCGTATGATGCGTTACGAAGTGACTATTATTAAAAATTTATATTATGGAGGTTAGTTTTCATAAAGTAAATTTAGGAAAAAATTTAAAAAAGAATTATCTACCTAGGTACATAAAAGAAATCATGTTTTTGCCCAACCAAAGGGATTAATCTACTATCAAAGGTGTACTTCAGGCATTTCGTCTCATTTTTATGATGTTTTGTTTATAAAAATAGGATTAGGCACCGTTAATATTGTGAGCTTTTTGTTGTTCACTAAGAAGGAGACCTTTCTAAAATTTTTTAAATGTCTCATCTGACCCAGTCCACATTACATTTGCGAGTTTATTGCAGATCATGGCGGCGTTACAGGTGATCCTTAGTTAATAGCTCATTTTTTGTGTATGCAAACTAGTAGTTGAAACATACCAGTAGAATAAAAATAGACAAATTGTTTCCTTCCGGTAAATCTGCCCCTATCGATTCAGATGATAATAACAACGCTACCCTATTGAAAGTAAAACTTAAAAAGATCAACCTCTTAATTTCCTTTAATTGCGTTTCGCATGCACTCGAATAGGGAAATCTTTCCATTGCCAATCAAAAGAAATTGCTAAGGAAATATTCAAATTGGTATACTTTAATAGGATTTGGGTGAGGAGGGATGGAAGGAGGTTAAGAGGGGTTGAGTGGGTTGAGATGAGGGAGAGAAGTTTTTCCTGTCTATGAATAAAACAGATTGCTGGAAAAAAACAAATCGTATGATGCGTTACGAAGTGACTATTATTAAAAATTTATATTATGAAGGTTAGTTTTCATAAAGTAAATTTAGGAAAAAAATTAAAAAAAGAATTATCTACCTAGGTACATAAAAGAAATCATGTTTTTGCCCAACCAAAGGGATTAATCTACTATCAAAGGTGTACTTCAGGCATTTCGTCTCATTTTTATGATGTTTTGTTTATAAAAATAGGATTAGGCACCGTTAATATTGTGAGCTTTTTGTTGTTCACTAAGAAGGAGACCTTTCTAAAATTTTTTAAATGTCTCAGCTGACCCAGTCCACATTACATTTGCGAGTTTATTGCAGATCATGGCGGCGTTACAGGTGATCCTTAGTTAATAGCTCATTTTTTGTGGTAAGGGACCACAGACAAATATCCGCGGACCTTTGTATTTTTGTTTTCTACTCTTTATTGTGAAATTTCACGATTGGCGGGTTTGTTGTCATATTACAATCTCTTACGCATGTAGCATGTGTGTAAGTGTGTGTTTTCTTATTGCATTTCATCGACAGAGTTGAAAATGCAATTCCGTTAATTTGATCCCAACGGAAAATGGTGACCCAGCCGGGAATCGAACCCGGGACCTTACAATGTAAGATCAGGCGACCTAACCACTACGCCACTGGGCCGTGTGCCCAGTGGCGTACCATACCATGGGTAATTCATTACCATATCAGTTTCGAGTATAGAAAACCAAGGCTATTTTTACAAGCTTTATAATAACTTGCAATATTCGTATGTGAGTTGTCTGTTTCAATAAAAAATCTTAGCATTTTCAACCACTTGCTGGTATCGGATTGAGCTGAAATTTGGCAAACTTATGTAAGTTCGATGACAATGCAATATTATAGCACCATCGAGCTGATTTTTTGATCGAGCCGGGATGTAGCGACTGGAAAATCCTGATGGCAAATGGTAGGACAGTCGAATTTGGGCTAGTATGTTTTGTTATCATGAGTACTTTCTATTACACACGATGACAAGGGTGTGAAAATGGAGCAGGAAGATTAAAATTCAAATTTCTGTATTAAATACAAAAAGGTACATTTTCAATTACAAGGCCATCTTAACTAGGCCTCGCCTGAACTAAGGTAGGCTTACTGTACTAAGGTAGGCTTGCCACTGGAGCTCGTTAATGGAAAGTGCTAAGATAGTCGATTTTGGACTCGTTTGCTTGAGTACTTTACGTTACACTTGATGACGAGGGTCTGAAGATGGAGCCAGGAGATTGCCACTGGAACTCCCTGGTGGATAGTAAAGCTTGTTTTTAAACATCATTTTATAAATTTTCAGTTATTTCTTATATTTTATGTAGGAATTCCGAAACGTGGAACTCACATCTTCGTCCCATGGAGGCGTTCAAAAGAAAAGGAGTGAGAAGACTCCGTTGTGGTATTTTGAGACAATACTGCTCTAAGGCATTCTGTACCCTCTGCACATTTTTATGAGTCTTGTTATACAGGCATAGGCCTGTACACACAGTCACCATAGACTAATGTAGAATTAACTAGTGCCACAATGAGTCGAAAGCTAACATCTGTGCTGAGTCATGGCGTCCGCACAGGGCCATATTTGGAAAAAACAACATACTTGTTAACATGGGGTTGGAAGTACAAATTGCTATCGAAGACAAATCCGAGATTCGAAGCATTTCGAAGTAAGGATTTAACTATAACCTAAATACTGAAAGATGCCAAAGATAATATCAAAAACATCGGACAAGCTTTCGGAATTTTGAAATACTGAAATAGGTCATTTACATTGTGGTCGTCATTTTATTTGTATTGGTAATAAACATGTTTTGATCACTTTTATTTTATATGTGTTTCTATTATTCTCAAATTTAATATATTTGATATACTTGCTTAGGGTTAAGCCATGCTAACCAAGTCTATTGTACTTTCTGTTTTATTATTTTTGTTTGAGATCTATGAAAGCAAGTGATTGCGCCAGAATGGGCAGTTGGCAAATTCAAAAAACCAAAGTCTGTCACTATAAACAAAACTTTTCATACTGGAAGACAAGATTTTTAAAGGAAAACGTAACAAGTTGCTTGTATATAAATAAAAAAATTATTCGCTCTATTAACCACCAAATATATAAACAATCTTAAGGCTTGCTTTGAGCGAAAGGCAATTTCCTCAAGCGCGTCATCAAACAAACTCACTCAACCTTAAAAGGGTTAAAAAGGTCTCAGGTGGCCCCTTAGATCGGATGTCTGTCTAATATTGTGAAGTGGAAGGTGATGATACAAAAGTCAGGCGATTTATCGGTAGATCTCTTTTTGGCGCCTCGCTATCCTGGTCAAAGCACCGCTAAATAAGATAGCCCTAACTAAAACATCAGATATATCAACAGTCCAGTCTTATTTTCTAAAAGTATTTTTTAAATATTGGATATCATATAATTCGACTCTGTTTACACAAGAAAAAAATATACTTATCTATAATATTATCTATAATAATATTATAAAGAAGTAATGTTTGTAAGTTTGTATGTAGGGGGTAATCTCCGAAACTACTTACCCGATTACAAAAATTCTTTCACTAATGGAAAGCTCCATTATCGATGAGTACTATAGGCTATTTCGTTATATTTTATTGTGATAAATATTGGTTTTCAATAATAAATCATAATATTTGTAAATCAAGTCGGAGAAAAATGAGCTGGTGAGTTGCTTTATCGGCGTGTCCTGACGAAACGGTTTGATATAGATTGTGAAAACAATATATGAAAAAAACATCGGCATAAGATAGATCTATAACAAAGTCTGCGACAGCATATTTCCAATTTTTAAATATAAGCCACAATAACTGCTTTTATAACTCAAAAAAATAAGAAAAATAAGTAGGCAGTTCCCCATACAAAATGTAGATCCGTGTTTTTCTCATGCTCAGTTGTAAGTGGCATGTTCACGTGTCGGCAAATCATCCGCTTAATTTGTTCTTGCGCCTGATTAAAAAACGAAAAATGTCTTATATCACAAGGTTCTTCAATGAAATAATTAAACCGAGTGCATCCCATGCTGCACAATATGTAAATAGTTTAATTTAATCATGCTTGCTGACACGCGATTGATATATTTCATTTTTGTAGTATATTTCATTTTTGTATCTTAATAAAGTACCGTGAACCTAATATTTATTTTGTATTCATTGTATTGCTTTCATAAAGTCATAAATTAAGTTCAGCTAATCTGTAACACGACATTCATTGACTGTTAGGCGGTACGAAGTTTGGCGGGTCAGCTAGTGAGGTAATAAAGAGGTATATTGTCCTGGTATAAATAAGTACTTACATATATTATGATAATAAATGTTTTCATGCCTTTATGGACAGAATTGCCTTGCTAACAATTTGGATTAAAAAGATGACAATTCAAAATGCTAAGTTTTAATATAACATAGATGTGGAGTTAAACGTCAATGTATATATGTCTGTATGTATATATATGGTGTGTCCGCAAAGTAATGACACTGGCCAGCGCGTGGCGCTCCAGTCGCCAGCTGCCCGCTTCCATGCGGCGGGAGTTATAGTGGATGGTCTAAACTAAGCAACGCACTGGGCGGCAATCGGGTCCGATTTCTGACGCAGTGAGGATAACGCATTGCCCAAAAGCTGTTTTTCAGTTTTTGCCACGGAAGAAAATATCAAAAATGAAGCTTGAGAAAACCTTTGCAAACACTAGGCGGCAATCGGGTCCGATTTCTGACGCAGTGAGGATGACGCATGGCCCAAAAGCTGTTGTTCAGTTTTTGTCATGGAAGAAAATATCAAAAATGGAGCTTGAGAAAGTCTTTGCAAAACTGCTTTTGACACTCTTTTCTTAATTAAGGGACTAGGTTGTCTATTGGTTCAGTTAGTTCAAGAACGAACAGGAGACCTTTGAAGACAACGAGAGATCTGGACGCCCTTTAACGCGGTTTGGACGATAATATGGCTAAAGTAGAAATTTCTGGACCTCACGTCAGCGGGTTATGAAATGTCATGACGGAGACAGCGGTAGTCGCGGCAGTGAGGAGACGCTGCGAGTTTTTTTTATATAAAAGAATATAAAATTAATTTCAAATAGACAAGCATTGACAGGTCGGAAGAGTTGAAATGTTATAACTGAATTTTTGAATCGTAGTTTTTATTGTCTGCTTTATAATTTGTCTTATTTTATTTCAACGTTAATAATATCAAAACCGAGACAAATATCGATAAATGACTAGCGTGAAAACGAAAGTAAACTAACAAGCAACATTTTGTTGCTTATATATAATATTTATTGTTTTAAAGTTTGTATTTGAGTTATAAATAATTATTATGTATTATAAGTCTTCTTCTTGTCATTTTTTGAAACAGTAGTGAAGTTCACTCTTTTACAAAATCAAAAGCGCTTCATTGATTTCTCGCATAGGCGCCGACCAAGGTCGGCGCGACACTGCTCTGAATACAGCACCGTTTCTGTTTTTGAACAAACTCTGAAGAGACTCTGGGTCCCTCTGTGGTGACATAAATGCATATTAGTGTGAATGCTTGACAAGCGTGCTTGATGTGGCATCAATCCACATTAAACATGTATGTCAAGCACTTAAATTTTGACCGTCTAGGGAGCCCTTAAGAGTCGTTATGAAGCCAGTGCTCAAATACTTATTTTCCATCAATGATGCAAAGCAGTAACAATGTCTCTTCAACCATTTTTCACGGCTTCGTTGAATATTGGAGGGGGTTTGAAGACTCTTTTTATTCGCTAGTTTGAGTGAAAAGGTCGTTTTTTACGCAAAGCCCTCTCGCGCAACGCATTCGCGAGCAACCCAATGTCAATATGAAATATGAACGGGGGCCGATTGTGATAGGATCCAGGTACTTGCCACACGTCTTCTCAATAGCCATTTCACTCAAGTAGTCCCACCGGGCACAGACGGCGTCAAAACTGTGGAAATGTATAAAAGACGGAGAATTTTATTTGTACTACCGAGAATATTTCTAGTTATATATATATATATATATATATATATATATATATATATATATATATATATATATATATATATATATATATATATATATATATATATATATATATATATATATATATATATATATA
>OX155952.1:4049982-4179982 GCA_944548615.1 Micropterix aruncella
CCTTTCATATTCCCCATCATTTGTATTAACAAGGATAAAGCTGTTTAAAAAGTACGTATATACACAGAATGATATGCCTAAGAAAACACTTTGCTGATGTACTATTATAATAAACAAGTATTGAAAAGCAATCAAAGTCTTTACATACATAATGTAACAAGTGGATTGGGTTGCGTAAAGGTCGGTTACTATATCAAACAGTAAATTTAAACTGATCCCAAGTAAACATTGACGTTAAACTCTGGCGGCCCGCGCTGCAAATAAGCAAACCCGTTTCCGACGCTGGGTTTTCCGCCCCCGGCCTCCTAAGGATAACTTCTCCGCTTCTTCTACTAAATTATTCGCTGGGCTCCGGATTATGCTCTATCTCTCATCTTTGCTCTTTTGCTCGCGTGTACGGCGAGCGGCGCGGCAGCTACAGCTTAATTAAAACACCTCTTTAACTTTCGCCTTCGTTTTTATGAGCGTTTAGCTCGTTTTTTAAGGTGGCAGCAATTTTGGGAGCGGTTATTGTTGACTCTGTTGGCGCGCATGCGCAAACCAGGTGCGAGACAGCGAAACTCACACGTAGGGTAGACTGACGACAATACAATAAAAAAACAATTGTGACACCCCAATACTTCCCAGCAAGAATCCAGGGAGTTCAACTGAATAATCATTTCATAAATAAAGACAATGAGCATTTGGCGAAAATTCTTGTTAATATGCTACGCAAGGCGCCGCAGCGCGTCGTCTCCTTTAATTAAAGCCTTCGAATTCGCATTTCGACCGATCCACGTATCGCAAGCGTCGGCGTTTATAACGTTTCCGCTGCGGAACACATTTTAAGATTTTGTGCTCGCTGTGCGTTCATATTTCAGTGGTTGCGTGTTTATTCGTGTTTATTTATTTGTCTATTTATTTATTTTTAGGAAAACCAACAGCTAATTATAATTTAACAAAAAGACGGAGTAGGATAATAGAGAGCCAATTAAATGTTTTCACGTTTAAGTAACGTTGTAGAAACACATGTGACCTTTCAATTAAAGCTATCGATTAAAAATACATCAAAAATTATTCAACAATTAATGCTAAAGAATTCACTGTTCAGCCGCTGCCTAGCTGAGTTAATACTCGTACAGAATATATCAAACTCAAATCATTGAAATTGTCACTTGTTCGCCACAGAAATTAATTTTGCCTGTAATTGGTACCAGCATGAGGAACATGAAGAGCAGGGTTAAATCTATTGAGTTTGGAAGTAACACGGAGATTAATTTTATTTAGTAAGTCGGAACAGTTAATATTATTGGAGGTGATTTTTAGCAAAAAGGTCAAGTCCCCGGTTTCACGCAGAAACCGAAATAGTTATGAAATAGTTAGATCAGCTGTATGGGATTTTCAGACGGAAGCAGAGATATTTCACGAACTTCATTTGAATGCGCTCGATTCTATTTATATATTTATCATAAGAAGGGTTCCATACCTGAGATGCATATCCCAAGACGCTTCTGACAAAAGTGCAGTAAAGGATCTTTAGAGTTTTAGCACAGTGAAGCAAGCTGCACTCCTTATGACAAAACCTAAAGCTTTGGAAGCTTTAGAAACAATAGATTAAACGTGACTATCGAACAGTAGATGAGAATCATGAATGACACCAAGATCTTTAACCACGCTGCATCTCTGCAAGGTTTGAAACTTTAATGAGTATGAGGATAGAAATAATCGTTTTTACGGGTGTAGGTGACAACGGTGCGCTTGGATGGATTGAGGTCAATTTTATTAGAGAGATAGTAACAATCCAATCTTGAAAGGTCCGCCTGAAGGTCGGAGACATCACCGAGCGATTTATTTATTTTGAAAATCTTCATGTCATCAGCAAAACATAGTAAGTGACTATTTAGAAAACAGCTAGCTATATCATTGATGAAAATTAATAACAGCAGTGGACCAAGTAGTGAGCCCTGCGGTAGACCGCTAGGGATAGCAACCCACCTAGAAATATAGTTTTTGATGACGATAGCTTGGGAGCGATCATTGGTCTATACAGACCCCCAGGGGTCGATTTTGAAATGTATGTGGTCCATGTCAGCAAGAAAAAAATGGGGGTGCACGAGATGTAAATGAGGATCCATGTCAGTGGACCCTATTTCAGCAGGTCATCATAAACATATAGGCGTTCCGAAAATGTCGTACCTAAAATGGTATTAGCAGTTTTCGGTGCGAAAACTCGCGGGCGGGAGTTTTTATTTTAGCATCTCCGCATATATGCAATTATGTAATTATGTATATGCGAAAAAGTTAACTTCATTAAATAAGCCACTGTTGAAATGACAGGGCATTGACAGAATTGACTGTTGAATTTAGGTTGCTAAGGGGCCCTTGCTGAGTTGGCCACGAAGACCTATTCTTTTCAGGGTTGGTCCCACTCACGGGTCAACACCCATCCCACGGCCTCCACGCATGAAGTGCGAGCCTGGATAGGACTCTGGCCTTATGGTTAGCTTCCTCTAAGAATCAATCTTCTGGCGCTCCTGGACGGTCTGCGCTCCGTGCGGCATTGCCAATCGATTGCGCACTCTGACTAACAGTCGGGGAAGTCTGGAAGCAGTACTGTTTCCTATAGAGCGGGGGTGGTTGCGGACCTTACGGCGACTGCTCTTGAAACGACCATCGGCTACCCGATCATGGGTGAACAGCCAGGCAAAGGACACCGTGGTCCGCGATGGATTCGGTATACACCGTTTCACCGCTTCGTAAGGGAGAGGACCGTGCAAGCGACCTCGAACTCGTAACCAATCGAGAGACTGGTGTAATCTGGTCGCAATTAGGAGTAAGGGCGTGAGTGTAAGCCCGCTGGGTAACATTCCTGGCTATCTGGCGGTTAAGGCGTTGGCCTCTTACGGGCTTGTCGCGGAGCTTGATGGTGGACTGTTTTTGTCCAAGTCTTCTGCGCTCACTTCAGGGAGACAGAACGACTAATCGTTAAAACTTCCTGTGGTGACGGGCTTGCCCGCTGTAGTTGGCAACTCTAGTTGTTGAATTAACACTTCATTGAATAAGCCATTAGTATGCGTGCAGTAATACCCCCTATAAATGAATTGTTGAGGATTGAAAACATGCCATGGTGTGTTTCACTCCCATGGATAGCTTTCTAAAGGTTAAAGGAAAAGGGTTTAGAAAAATTAAATACTAGGCAGGCAGGGGAAACGATAGTCTACGGAAAACAACAAAAAAAATAGAGAAACAAAAAGTTTGAGTATCACTGTTCTAGACGAATCACTTTGCGACGACCGGGCACCGCGCGTTCGTCAAAATAATTATTATCTCGTAACTTTACTAATTCATACGTTTCAAAACATAAGCGCGGCATAATTTATCAAAGCAGAAGGAAGTGGATTTGGTACGAGGAGGGCTTTTAGCATGGAGAGCTTAATCGCCCTCAGCAGCCACGGGCGCGCGCCGCCCAGATGCCGCTGCTAACATTAGTGCTCGCTTTGATGCTTAATGCAGTGAAAAACGATTCGTCGTTTTGCCTCCACTCCTCGCGATGCTGACTTAACGACTTGAGCCGTGATTACGTAACGAAACAAATGTTCCGCCGTTACGTTTTGTTGTGCCGCAACAGCACCCGCTGCACTCAGCGCTCAAACGATTAAGAAAAAATAAATAATGAGAAATTATTGAGGAACTAGTACCTAACAAGAATAAAAAAATCATTCGTGCCACCCCAAGACATTCCCGGCAAGTAGCAACGGAATTATTTTACCTTTTCATTTTAAAATAATTTCCAGGAGCAGATAGAGAAAATTCCTCTTAATATGCGACGCAACGCTATGAAAATTAAAATTTGCAACGCGCGTTATCTCAGCCAATAATAAAATCAAATTGCAAACGCGGGTCGCTGTAAGCCTCCGAAGCCACCCTTCGCAAGCGTCGCCGATTTTAAGGGCCTTACTATTTAATTAATGTTATGCTCCAACTATTTAACTAACGGTATCAATCAATACTGATGTTGAGAGAGAGAGAGAGAGAGAGAGAGAGGTAGAGAGAGAGAGAGAAGAGAAAGAGAGAGAGAGAGAGAAAGAGAAAGAGAGAGAGAGAGAGAGATAAAATGTATAGATAAATATGTTTTTACTTAAACTATTTTATATTAATATTTATTTCCATGACCATGCTATATCAATATTTTAAATATAATTATAACTTTAATTTGAATTCGCTTATCTATTTTATATTTTGTCATATTTTGTATTTTTCATATTAATATTATGTACACATGAATAAATCTTTGCCATACATAGAGTTTTCCTTGGTACGGGCTATGGCCTAGTTAGGCAGGTTCTGCAACTAATACAATTCGCACGCTTAATAATAAAACGCAATAACTCAAAAATCGTGTTTTCTGAGATTTTGTAATAAAACGCACTAATTCCTCAAAAAGAATAGGTACAGTTCGACAGCCATTGAATTGTGAGCAAATTGACGAAAATGGAAGATCGGCCGTCTCTTTTTTTCCAAAAGTGGGGATAATGTCGTACGTCAAAAAGTGAATCATTCAGTGATGCGCCAGTGTCCGGTACTAGAAGACGTGTTTTGTTGTGACATAAAACCGAATATTGCTGTTTATGAATAAGAGGTAAGTCCATTTATACAATTTTATTTATTCATAGATTGAAATATTATGTTATATTTCACTTTCATTTTAAAAATTGTAGCTTGTGCATTGGAATATTTATACTTATTTCAGTTTAGTTTCAAAATCCCGCATACTTTTGAAGGAATATTTAGATTTATTTCAGTTTAATTTTAAAAATATTACATCTTTGTAGTAACAATTGTATATACTCCAGTTTACTAAATAAAAGAAAATTGAATTGTTGTAACAATTTAATATACTTCCGTTTACTACAAAAGTTTTTTGTGACAAGTTGTAACAATTACCGTTATTTCTATAATGACAATTAAATCAATGAAATTAATACAAGTTATTGCATTTTTTTCTTATAAAGGTGCTGTGTTCAAAATGTTTTCGAGGAGCCGAAAGATTTTAGGGCTTCTCAATACGCCCAACTCTCAAAATAAAGACCAAGAGATAATATCTGAGATCACTGCTTTGTCGGTTCGTATAACTACCTAATTATTTTACTACCAAAATACACTACTGTTATTAAATATTTCAATTTTGTTTCAGCGCCAACAGGAAAAAGATAACTCTGTTATTAAAAATAACCCACCAGATTTACCCTCGCCTCAGTGTGACCTGAGCTTGGAACCAATTACAGACGTAGAAGTGAGTTAATTTTAATAATTTTATTTACTTTACCTCATCTTACCTGAATTTATTTATGTTGTTTAGTTTCTTTATAGGTTTATGTTAAATTTCTTTTAATAAATACCTACCTTACATTTTCAGACAATTCAGACACAGCATTCAGTAGAAACCGACGAGTATAGTGCACAAAAAGAAACTGTCTATGAAAGCCAAACAAGTAAGCTAGCAAGTCTTGTACCTGCTTATGATAGCGACACTACAATGAGTGAAGACTGCGGAGAGACGACATGTTATCTCTCACGTCGTTCTGCGTCTAGTTCCTCCTCATCAAGCTCATCATCGACAAGTTCATCTTCATCTTCTTCAGATTCCGACAGCTCGTCGTCTTCAAATGAAACAAATCCAATTCATCAAAATCCAGTTTCTTTTGAAGAATCTAGAGATCTGGATGCCACTCCAAGAACAAAAAGATCGGAGAAAGAGGATGACATTATTGAGAATACGCCAGAAAATGTAAGATTTTATTTATTTTCTACAATTTTTATTCCATTGAAACCAATTTGTTGTTTGCCAGTGTTTCATATAATTTTTTTTTGCAGGAACAGGCTGGCAGTTATTCTGCACCACAAAGGAGCTGTGTTGTCAACTGTCCTCCTATGAAAATTTCCCCAGTATACACCGATGAAAGTGATGTGGACGATGATGTTGCGGACCCAACATACAGTTCTGAAGGGTTGAATGTCTATGGAAGAAGGAATATTATAATTCCACCAAGTTCAACTTCAGATTCAGATTCTGAAAATGACATACAAAAAAAAGGCCGTAAGCGGCTCCGATGCCCTAAAAAATGGAAGCAGAATAAAGCAAAGGTATTGAGAAACCACGGGGAAGATTACGTATCTCAGTCCAAGACCCGTAAGTGTATTCCTAGCCGATGTCTCAAAATACCTTGCACAGATAAATGTAGACTAAAGTGCACTGAAAAGATTGGCACTGAAGAGAGATACGAAGTTTTTCGTGAGTTTTGGAAATTAGGTAACCTAGAGAAGCAAAGGCATTTCATTAATTCATGCATGGTTGATATACAGCCAAAGTATAAATATACGAATGCTGAAAAGCCACGAGCTCCGAATAAAGCTTATTATTTAACGACGAAGAACAGTAAAACAAGGGTATGCAAAACGTTTTTCACAAGCACTTTGGATGTCTCTGACCGCATGATACACACAATACAGCATAAAAATAGTGGTAGTGGCTTTTTGAGTGAGGATCACCGAGGAAAGCATGGGAAACACAAAAAACTAAGTTCCGAATTGATCGATGACATCAGGAAGCACATAAATTCCATTCCTCGGATTGAATCTCATTATGTACGAGCCACTACTTCCAGGCAGTATATTGATAATGGCAAAACAATTACTGATCTTTATAAAGATTTTGCCAATCAACAGACACAAAACAATAAAGAAATGGGGAATTACACGGCGTACTACAACATATTTACTACAGAGTTCAATCTGAGTTTTTACCAGCCAAAAAAAGACCAATGTGATCTATGTATTTCGTATGCTACCTTTGACGATGATCACAAGAAAGGCATAGAAGAAACCTATCAAATCCATTTGAAAGAGAAGGAGTTAAGCAGGCATGAAAAGTTAACCGATCGGCAAAATGTGGATAAAGATAATAAAGTCGTTATTTATGACTTGGAAGCAGTGCTTCAATGCCCTAGAGGCAACACGTCAGCATTTTATTATAAATCAAAATTGAACGGTTATAACTTGACTTTAACAGAATTGAGCAACAAAGAGAAAAAGAAGCATACAGTAATGTTCACTGTTATTTTTGGACAGAGTCAGATGCAAAACGAGGCGCAGTTGAGATTGGATCATGTTGTGGGATTATTTAAAGAAAGTAGCATGTGAAGATGAGAGTACAGATAGAAAGAACGTAATATTCTATTCCGATAATTGTTGCGGCCAAAATAAAAATAAATACAATGCTTCATTATACATGTATGCTGTGCAAAATTTAAATATTAACAGCATTTCTCACAAGTTCCTCATAAGAGGACATACCCAGAACGAAGCAGATAGTGTGCATAGCCTCATTGAAAAAGAAATCAAGAAAAACCTAAAATCTGGACCCATTTACAGTCCTGATCAGTACATTGCACTGATAAAAAATTCAAAAAAGAGTAAACCTCCTATAAATGTCCACGAGCTAACATATGATTCGTTTGTGGATACAAAAAAGTTACAAGAAGATTGGGGATACAATTTTAATACAAATACGAATGGACAAAGTGTGAACTGGAACGAGATTAAAGTTATCAAGGTAACAAGAGAAAATTCATTCGTTTTTAATTATAAAACAGTATGAAGAAGAGATGTATCAAGAGGTGAACGTCAGAAACAAGCGAAAAAAGATGAAAACTGCGTCAGAAATCTCACTTGAAAAAGCCTATACTACAAAACAGGAATTAAGTGCAAATAAGAAAAAAGACTTGAAAGAGCTTCTTACAAAGGGGCTGATTCCCTTGTACTATAAAAATTTTTACGACTCCATATTATCATCTACTTAATTAGATAGCCATTTAAAGATTTTATTTTTTTTTTAGTTTGTGTTGTATGTTGATAATTCTAAAAAGAGCCCTAATTTGTAAGACAAAATGTTAATTGTTGTTGTTTAAGGTGATGGATGCCAAATCATACTTGATCTCAATTAGTAATAAGAAGAAAGTGACACAAGTATACGAAAGTTACTATTTGTTTAATTTTGCTAAAATTATTTGTAAACAACATTGTCATGACAATGAATTATGTTAATGGTGATTATATAAGGTGATGAAAACTATCAAAGAGTATGATTTAGTAAGTTAGCTAGTAAGAAAGAGTAAGTTAGCTAGTAAGAAGAAGTCTTATTACATGGTCTATCTCGCATTCCGTCACTTTCTTTTGACTATCATCGAACGAGACGACAAGCGAAATAGACCAAGACTTAGTTAAACCAAGGTTAAGCCACCTCATGATGGAATAAGACAATTATAGTCTACGATAGTTCCTATTAAATTTTGTTTTGTATTTGATCGAAGGTCCGTTAACTTCATATAAGTAAGTATATTGTTAGTAAGTAGGTATATTGTTAAATATTTTTGGAAAACTTACATAAATAAAACCCAATGGTTACGGACTATTTTGTTGTTTTATTATTTTAATTCAAATTAATAAAATAATTTTAACTAAAAAAGAGCAATTTTTAAAATAAAATTATCTATATCAGTATCTTTATTATAAAAAAAGAGAAATATATCACAGTCGTAACAATGATTCTCACATATTATTGAAATATAACTGCCTTATTTGATTTTATATCACGCAAAAATGTTGATAATATTTCTCATTTTAATAATAAACTGAAGTAAGTCGCAGTTTTTTTTTTAAACGACCATAATTTTAATCCTAATGACAATATAAAAATATACAGTATAAAATCTCGAAGCTTAGTTTCTTAGGTATTAGTTAAGTTCATTAAAACTCAAAAAACCTTCATGTAGCATTGTTAATTTTCCCGTTTTGTAAACGTGAAAATTAACGCAAACTTTAAACGCGATTTGCTAAAAATCGAAAATTTCGAGTTATTGCGTTTTATTATTAAGCGTGCGAATTGTAAATTTATGTTTTTGAATGAATAAAATTATTATTATTATTATTTTAATTGTTATAAAGTTATAATTTTATGATTTTATTTCATTTTTTTCGGAGTATGTCGAATCTCATATAGCATGGCATGTAATATTTATTTGCCTAGTATACAGAAGGTTAATAATCACCCATTTTATAATACTTGTGTCATACTCTTTGCTGAAGAAAACGGATTATATACAACGTAATAATTTATTCCTAGATTAATTATGTCCTTCCCGCTGTTTCTGTTGTGTATTTACGCTTCTGCGGTGCTTCCGTGTCTCACCTTTCACTAAATAATTACATCTCCCCAGATCATGACCTATCTCTCATCTCCCTCTCTCCATCTTCTTTGCCGGCGGGGCGACCCGTCACTTCTTAATTAAAACCACCTCCCAACTACGCTCTTCATTTTTAGCAACGCCATTCATTTAAAGCCAACGTTTTGTGGAGTTTTATATATAACACAGAAATGACTCTTTCGCAAGACTTTGCTTATACGCTTTATTTTTAATATTTTATAATTCACCTATCTCTATTTTAGGCCATTTATAATCTACTCCTCAAAGTAGTTATAGTTGGGGGTTGTATCTTGACCTTTGGGTACCTTGAAACTCTTTGTAATTCTCATATTATTCCCATTGATTATATACCGTATTAGATTGATCAACATCCTACTGCGATTTGGCAACCTGGGTTTTACTGCGAAACGCAATGTGTGGATGGCAATCATAGTTCTAAAAATAGATTAAACTTCTATTATTATCCTATACATGACGACTTTCCTGGTATAATAGGATGCCGCGAGCTAAGGATAGACGTCTAAACACGCCTTTGTGGTATGAAATAATAATATAATAACAAACGCATATTTAAACCAAAGCTCTTATTATTTTAATAATATTTACAAAAAAATGTCAATTTTTAATTTTGTATTACAGATTGAAACCTGTATACGAATATTTTGCAACCCTTCTGGAATGGGGAAATGCAGGTAGCGCTGATAACATTGACGGCCAAACTAATAGCAATTTATTAGGCATATATAATACCATTATTAATGAATGATTTTTATATTGGACCAATTGTTTATAAAAACCCCATAATATAACCAATAATAATATTGATTTGCAGTGTCATCTATTTCATTTTTAATATAGGCTGTTTAAAAAACAAAAATAATACGTAGAAATAAAATGCCATATTTTAGTCTACCTCAACGTTATGACGTGTAATTATTACTGAAATACGTAATAATTACGCACTTTACCGTTAAGTGGGACTAAAAGATAGCGTTCTATATATACGTATTATTTCTGTGATTTAATCAGCCTATAATTGAACGTTATAATTGGTTACGTTATTGGGTTTTTATAATTCCAAATGGTCCATTATAAAACATTAATAATTGTGCAATATTACATATCATTTTCTTAAACATATATACTAGAATGTAGTGTTTATTCATATATTTGTATATATTATTACTTATTTTCCACCTAAATTTATTGTATATAATGTAAAGTTTACTTTATTTTTAGCCCTTAATTGCATACATATATATTTATTTTTTTTTTCTACTTTAAATTTTACTTTAATTTGTGTAAACAACACATTTGTTAGATTTAGAAATATTTAAAATTGATCACCTTCGTCAGTTCGCGAGTTACAAAAATACAGTTGGTATAACACAGCACAGCCAGAGACAGACCTTCTAGGTCTAGTTGGTTGTGCGATTTCGCCTCATTCGGATATGCTAGCATATTTATATCCATAGAGCTATGTTTTTCGCTATTATAATGTTTGTTCTTAATTATTCCTCATGTACAACAGTATGCATGTCCTTGTATTTTTTTGTTCTTGTACGTTATAAATAAATAAATAAATAAATAAATAAATTTTTAATGTTGCTGTAGATGGCCAAATCAATTGCTATTAGTTTGGCCGCCAATGTTCATTTCGCCATTTTAGAAGGGTTGCTAAATTGTTTTATGATGTTGAGCAATCTAATGCTATATATAATCATTACTATTACTATAGACTTCTAGTGCCCAATTTCGACATTACATGATAAACTTAATTCAGGACAATATAATAAACTTTATTAGAAAAGTTTTGCGACCTCATCTTTTGGTGGCGGTGAAACTTTTTTTCGGCTTAAGAATTCACTTCAGAGGTAGCTGACGGTTCTTATTTTTATACGAGCTAGACGGCAATAGTTCTAACTTAATAAGTACTTATAACCTCTTTTATATATACAATATTTCTATTACGATGAAAATTTATTTTGGGAACGATAATTTCACTTTTACGTACTTAAATAAGTTTGAGGGGCAGCCGGGTTAAGTGGTTAGCTTATTTATATTAAATGTTCGATTTCGTGGGCAGACCGATCTCCGGATTTAACTCCACTCGACTGATATCTCCTCTCGACTGATTTTTAGAGGAGATACAAGGACATACATGAATTAATTACACATGCTGTTGACATATTATTATCATATTAACGATGGTTGACAGTTTTGAAATTCAAAATAAGACATAGAACGAGATAAGAAGAGCAAATATATAAATTGCTAATAACAGCAAATAATTTAAACATTTCATATACAAATTGTATTTGCCTAAGTAATATTGTAAGCTAGTTAGTTTGTCAATTTGCATTATTTGAGTAATATCTACTTACTTTAAGAGATCATTGCATTTTTAAATTTATCTCCCTACGTATATACTAGTGACTCTCATCCTGACTTAGGCCATATTTGACTATATCTGTTACTTGGTACTTCACCACAAATACAATTAGTTGATTAGGAGTAAAATAAATTGATAATATTGCATTAAATAATGAGATTTACAATTATGTGCATAATAAGGAACTTATCGTGTGCATAATAAGGAATTTCTAGGTCAATTTATTAGTTTATTTATTTGTAGATTTATTCATTTATCTTTTTATATATTTTATATGTTTAATATTAGTTTTTTATTTATAAATTTAACTATTTTTTTAAAAGAATGAAAGAACGATCGGAATCAATGAATGAAAAAAATAAATAAAAGTGAAGTATGTACTTACATAAATACTATCACCCCAGAACAGATGTACAATCTAGTGTGGTAAAAAATCCACACAAATGTTATCTTACCTGCTTCAAAAAAAAAGTGTAAAAAAATGTTATTATTTTTAATTCTGTTTTTTTTTTTGCCAAAATCTTTCTTTATTTTTTAAACCATGAGGTGAATGCAGACACCTAGGCCAACTACCCGTAAGATTCTAATTCCTTATGGTGAGGCACTGGAAATATAGCACAGAGAGCCGACCTCGCTTCCTTACTACCAGATATAGTCGAATTTCTCCGTCCTGCAGTCTGCTTCCAGATCCCAAATTTCTTGCGCGGACTGTACCTGATGTTAAGGTTATTTAGTTCAAATTTATTGCGAATAGTGGCGCTCTTTAATAACTCTCTGATTTGCGGTTCGATAACAGAAACGAATCAACGGTTTCTACTTTTCAAGCGTCTCTGAAAAATCATTACATGTCTCTACATTCCCAGTTATCCTACGTCTCGTCCCATCCTTTCCTGATTTCTTTTTCTTTCGAATATTCTGTCGAAATCGAATATCAGTCCTTACAATGGTTTAAAAAATGGCATTTTTGTTGTTTCATTAAATTATCTTATGTGTTGAGTTTTATGTTTATTTTATTCTCCTGGCATATATATTCTTTCACTCCCAAGAATGTTAGCGGTAAAATATTTTAATTTAAGCAATAAGTCGATTTCTATCCATCTATCTATCTACGACAGAAAACAAAGAGTTAAAACCTTGTTTGCATAAAACAATCCCCCATAGAAACATACAATACGTACGATAAGTCCGCCTGTCAGCTATTTCATTTTGTCCATTGTGCGTCATTTGCCGCTCAGCGTCAAATTCCGGAACTGTTTGCCCCGCGCGTCGCAATAAGAAGAACCCCGAATTTCAATAAAGGAGACGGTCTCAAACTCTCTACTACATGAAAATTCCTCTTCTTAAAATATTCTTAAAGCTTGTCGCCGAACGCAAGGACGTGGCACTAGATACAGTGAGTATTGAGTGCAAGGTGGATTTACAAAATTCATGAGCGCCGAACCCGCCGCCTCAACGCCGTTATAATCTGCGCAGCAACAGTAGCAGTTCGCCGCCCACCCACAGAACAACCAACGATGATCAACAGCACTTCAGTCTACCCTGGACAATGACGGCTGCAACATCTCCGAAACTTCAGGGGCTACAAAGTTCACGCGGTATTTTTTTTAATATCTTATTTATAACGTCAAGCAACCGCGATAGTGTTTCATGCTGCAAAGGTTTGATTCTCCCGCGGTGGCATGAAATCGATAGTCTATTAATGACACTATCTAGAATCCGCATATTTTTCCTACTATAGCAGAGCCATCATAGCCATCATTGTTTATTTCTGCCCTAATTTAAATTCATTGCAATAATATGAATACCTACGTGCTGCCGAATCAAAAATATTCTTTAGAATAGTGAGTTCCAATAGATCTATCATACCAAAGAAGACAGAGTTAAAACAACGTCTGCCTAAGCAATTCCTCCCTAGAGTCATGCGTACGATATATCCGCCTCTCAGCCATTTCATCTCGTCCATTGTGCGTCATTTGCCGCTCGGCGTCAAACTGCGGAACTGTTTGCCCCGCTCGTCGCACATCGCGCTGTCTCTCAATAATAATGACAGGCGAAGCTGCCTAGGAATGTGACGTCGTTTTTCTGGTCGGCCGGGCGCGCAAGTTGTCGCCGCAAATCCCTCCGCTCGCTGGGGGGATTCGGGAGCAACTTTTGCTTCCGAATGTCTTACACGCACACATACACATTTGCATCTTTTTATTCAAGGGGTGCCGCGTACCTAGAAGCGAATTTTGCGAAGTTAGGCGTAGACTACACCAGAAGCGGATCTACGTCTTGTTTTGGGGGGGGGGCGGACAGTGGGGATGGGTTTCTGTCTATAGATAGTTAAAATAAATTATAGTGTGAATTTAGGGCATCCAATATGCTGAATAGAGATAGGTATTTAAGTAACTAAGGATTATAAAAAGAGAAAAGAAATAATGAATACACTCGTACGTTTTTATTTTACTTCTAAATGAACAATGAACAAATGACACATAATAGTGCATAACACAGAATTAAATTACAAATTGCAGTTTCCGGTGTTTTTTTCTTTGCAAATCCTTCAATTATCTTCTCTTTATCTACTGGAATATCAAAATGAATATGCAGAAGTGCTAACCCTGTTAACCTGTCCTCTACCATCGTGGATCGTAGCCAGGTTTTTAGTAGCCTCAGAGTTGAAAAACTTCTTTCGGCAGTCGCCACACTTACGGGCAAGGAGGCCATGATAAGGATGAGGCGATGTATGCCAGTGTAGATAAATGAATTCGTTGGCCAGATCTAGAACATCTAGAATATTTTTTGGTTCCGAATAAGCGGTATTATTTCTCTTTTCCCTTCTAAAACTTTCTTTCCAGATCTTGGATACTCTCAGAACTCCTGCCGCACGAACTCCTATGAGACTCTTATGTCAGTGTAAAAGTATCAGTGTAGTCGTTTAGTCGTCAGTGTAGACGTATAATCGTCAGTGTAGGTAGATGGTAAAATCTGTAGATTGTAGGTAATCGTCATTCAGGAATCTTGCCTGCTTTTTGTCAACATTTTTTTTTCAATCCTCGTTGGAGGGGGGGCGGTCGCCCCCTCCGCTGCCCCCCCCCCCCTAATAGATCCGCGCCTGGACTACACTGCCACTATTTTGAAGGTCGGGACAGACTGATCCCACGTATACGATGCAAGACTGCCACGTTGGTATGCACACTTATCCCTCGTACGCAACATATATATGGCATCAGAAGTTGCTCTCACTTTTCAGGAAGTAAACTTTTTTGTATACAACCGCTGTACAATATATTTTCTGAATCTTAGAATGAGTTTGTTAACGATTTACTCTGTTTGTAATTTTGTAATATATATGTCCGCACCGCAAAACCAAAAAAAAATCATATTGTTTTTATGAGATAAATAGACGCAGATAAAGTCTGAATTGCATATAGTGAATACATTTTTTTTTTACTTCCACATGTCTTTCGTTGCGTATGCGCCGATGTACGACGTTGCATGGGACGTATGAGACAGCGTTGCGTATGATAAGTATGTTTCAAATTCCTCTGCTTTCACGCAATTTCAAAGGTCCAGATATCATAATGCATTGCAAACGTTACTTACGTGGGCTCAGTCTACCTTAAAGGGTCTGGCACACTGGTACTACGTACGCAACGTACGCAACGTATTTTGACGCATTTGACCTTTTCATAAAAAAAGACAAATCCCACGTAACTTTGCCTGAAATAAATGCTTTTATGCAACTTCTAGGGTCAGATGTCATAATACGTTGCGTACGTTGCTTACGTAGGACCAGTGTGCCGGCACCGTAAAGCACCTGCGGAAGCATGAAACCGCTCGGATTTGTCGATCACGTGGAGTGAGTGACATCTACTAACGATACTTTATCTAGACTCCGCATATTTTACCTACTATAGGGGATCTTGCATAGGTCAAAAATCACCAATTATTTGTAGCTTAATTTAAATACATTGCAATAACATGAATACGTTCATGCTGACGAATTAAAAATACTCTCTGTTTTAAGAAGTACTGCTGATTGTGAGAGTATTCAGCGGGTTCTCGTTCACTTGAAAAATACTGCGACAGAAAAGTTCAATGCAATTTTATTTTTTCGGAGCATACCCCACGAGTCTTGCATCGTTGATAATATAATACCGACCACGTCTTCTATTCGCTACGTAGGAATACTGCTCGACAATAAACCTCGTTACGACCAACATATCGAAATAATAGTTACTAAACCCATTGATTTTATAGCGTATTAGATTGATCAACGCAATACCATGATTTGGCGGCTGGGATTTTTATTACGAAACGCAACTAATAGTTCCAAAAATTGATTGATATTCTTTTATGTTTAATATGGCGGCGTAGGCAATATCAGTATGGCGGCGCACTTTAGAATACTGTATCCTATCTAGAAATAAAATAATAACAAACGAATTTTTCAATCGTAGCTCTTATTTTTATTATATTATTTACAATAAAATTTCAATATTAAATTTAGTATACAGGTAGTAAAGCAATAGATACACATTTAGGCAGCATTACAAAATATTAGGGTTTGTACCAAGAGATTGATTGATTGTTCGATCGTTCGATCGATCAATCAATAAATCAATAACCCAATCATTGATCACCAATCATAAACCACCAATTAATCAATCAATCAATCAATCATCAATCAATCATCATCAATTGTTCATCATCAAACAATCATCATTAATTAATTGTCATCAATCAATCATCATCAAGCAATCATCATCAATCAACATCATTAATCAACCATCATCATTCCATCATCAATAATCAATCATCAGCAATCATCATCAATCAATCATCATCAAATATTATTATTCAATTATTATCCATCAATCAACAACCAATCAGTCAATCAATCAATTATCATCAATCAATAATTATCATCAATTAATCATCATAAATCAATAATCGTAAATCCATTATCATCGATTAATCATCATCAATCAATCATTAACAATCAATTATCATCAATCATTAAACATCAAGCAATTATCATCAAACAATCACCATAAAACAATCACCATCAATTAATCATCATTAATCAATTATCATCAATCATTATCAGTCAATCATCATCAGTCTATCATCGTCAATCTATCATGATCAATCGAACTGGCGGCAAACCAGGATGATACTCGCAGCACACCATTGTGCCGCGGCACACCGGTTGAAAACGACTGCTGGGCTGTACATTTTTTGTATACTGTTACGAAAATCTCGCAAATATATAAATATATTGCTAAAATATTCGAAGTATTCTGCGGCAAAACATTTGTTTTCTACTGAATATTTATATTTCTAATTGATTTCATGGTGTCTTGGTAATAAAATTTGAACATACATATTTTCAATATAACTATATCTGTATTCGGTCGTATTTAACGATTTCCTTTTAAAAATATTTCTCGGCCCAAATGATTTTTTACATGTTGCAATATACTCGTAATTGTGAATAAATATTGTATTATTACTTAATATATTGAGAATAGTGGCGATTGAGAATTTTGTAAATTTGGGATAAGTGCTCTTAAAATCACGTACTTACTTCTAAAACTGTATCGGTTTTAAGTGCTCTTCAGCAGTCGGAATTGTTTCAAAAGTCAATTAGTTCCAAATGCCAAATAGTTTCAAACCGAACCGAAATGAAACTCTACTGATTTCGGTAATTGGAATTTGGCGACACGACTGAGGCATTATAGAGTCCGTTCACGAATATTCCCGAAGGCCCTTTTAACATTCCGGTCCGAGTCTGCGAATCGAGTTAAGAGGAAAAGGGATTTTATTGAGTTGTCAAACGGATCACGCGGCACACGATGAATAATTCTTTTATCACTGGTGGCATTTGTTTGTTCCGATAGATCGATCGGCGATCAACATGATTTGAGTATTTGTGTGAAGTCGTTTGCAGTCGAGGATATGGCTTTTTTATGTGAGATTTTTAAAAAATCAGACTGAAATACAAAGTTATTACTTGAAAATTTTATACTGTAACGATAACTTCTATATCATTTCAACATTAAGTCCGACACTTAGATAGCGATAAATAAAAGAACCACTTGACAGATTCTAATTAAGTTCCAATTGTTAATTAAGCCATCTTCCGGGAAAGAATTAACTGTAAGGAACATCGATATCTGTAAAAAGAGGACTGAGAAATGGCGACTTGAGAAGAGGATAATAATACATTAAAATTCGATATCCATAAGTCGACTGGGCATATTTCAAAGTGGTACGTTTGGTATTTCATAGAATATAAGTAAAATACCGATTTCTTCAAAATAACCTTATAATCAAAGCTATTTTTATAGCAACTTATCGATTCTCACAGAAATGCATATGTCAACGCAGTGTTTTAATATAGGCTGAATATTTATTTAGTATTTAATATACCGTATAACTACGTGCTGCTGTAATGTTTAAATAGAGGAATAGATAGCATTCTAATGTCTCCGTTTTATTTCTATTATGTAATCAGCCTACATAAAAATGTATAACACTAATAATTGGCACTAAAAATGTATAGCACTAATAAAAATAGACGTCACTAATAACTGAATGTTATTTTTAGTCGTCAATGGTTAAATAATGTGTTTTTATAATCAGACTTTTATAAATAACTATTCATCTTCAATGTTATTTTAGACAAGCAAATAAATTGCTATCAGATTTGACGGACAATGCTTTCATCGCCACTTGCATGTCAAGGGGCGGAATTGTTGCCAAAACGTACTAGGGAATTGAGTTATGTAGTACCTTATATAATCAATAGTAATATGTATGTCTGTATGAGGTGATAAGTTTAGCGTTACATATTACGTATTTGGAACTGGTTTGCCACTTTCTGACGAAATTCACTTCTACCTAGGCTGAAGTCAACCATAGCGATAAATAATACAGTTGAATGTTTCAAGAGTTCTGAATAATGTAAAATAGTTAGTAAATTTATTGTTTGCATAGTTTATATAAAATAAATGGGGTCGTTTAGTTATTTTCATGGGAACTCGCAGTGTTGTACATATTTGTACACCATATTTAATTTGGTGTACATATTTGTATTAGTGACAAACATGGCACACCAGGACCTAACATAGCCTAAAGGTATATCCAGGTATATCCAGAAAGGTATATTCAATATATCCAGGCCACATATTTTTGGATAGACGTGTCCTAACATGGCTCGGCCAAGTTAACGAACGAACAAGGTATGAAATGTAAATACTTTTATTAATTATGTCATGTAGAAATATCATATCCGAAATAATACGCCGATCTTCTAGTGATGTCGTGCAGTAGTACTTCAGGCATTCATCCTAGTTGTCGAATTGCAAGAAGTCATCGTATGCCAGATATTTGGTAAGTCATCTTATAATTTGTTTTACTTTTACTGGTATATGTGGTGGATTGCAGATTCAATGTATCAAGCCAATCGTCAAAGTTCTACTATATTATTTTCATTGCGGATGCGCTGATTTCACTTGATTTTCCAAGGTATTTTTAAACACGATGACGAAAAAAGACCATCTATAGCAATATTTAAAAAAATACTATTATATTTTTTTATCTCCAACATTAGTCCATTTTCGTGAAAGCCACTTTCTTGCAAACCGGCATTAACTTATAGACGACCATTTTATACAGCATCACACGGTAAGCAGTCAGCACTAAAGCTTCGGTAACAAATTAGAACCGATGTTTCAACGTGGCTACGAACGCTACTAAATTTATCGATTTTACCCCCAAGCGTTTTCGTTTTATAGATAATGTTTCTTTGATGGGTCCTTGAAGATAAATAGCGACGGAGCGATTCTGAGGCGAGGAGGTAGATGTTTACATAATCGAGCTGCACGGGCAGTAAATTAATAGGAATATCAAGATGAGAGGTTAGTAACACTCTTAGCCATAGTACATTTAGAGTTGTCAACTACAACGGGCGAACCCGTCACCCCAGGAAATTTTAATATGGACCATAACACAGGGATTGGACGAAGATTGTTTTATTCCAGTTGCTAGACATTTCTGTAATAGTCGGGGGGTATGAAATCCGCCGCCAGTATGCCGCCACAGAAGCCTTAAGTAAAAAGAGATGCAAAGAGACATATTGTACAACTTACATGTACTTGATTGATAATAGAAGTCTGCCTATGGAAACTTCGTTGTCGTGAGTGGAGGAATACCTAACTGTCGAAAATTTACTTCTGAGTGTTTTAGTTATAATAAATAAATTAGCACGTTTTCAAAATAACTACTTAATTTAAGTGTGATTTTAACCTCATAATTTTAAAAATAAAAAAATCTAAACCTTTATTGTATATTGACCGTAAGTGTTTGGATAGAATATATGTAGAATATTTCTTGTAAATAATGTTTTACATGAGAATATCAGCCTAGATGATTACCATCTCTCTCAAATTTATGCTTGGAGTTTTTATCTTTAAATATGATAAAATGCAAAATGATCTTCCCACCTATGTACATTATTTTGTCTAATTCAACCTTTCGTAAATCTTTACAGTTTATTCAAAAATATGCATCGCAGCATAACAAAATAAAAATATAGAATTAAAAAAAAACTTTTCATGCAAGAATGATAAGCTTTTTCCATAATGTATTCTTTTCATATATGGTATATGAAGAATTTTGACTATTTTTCTATTTATGATTTCACATGCTGCTGTTATCATTATGAAAGCCATTTAAATGGTATTGACATTTTTAATATTTCCATAAGCACTTTTCATAAATATTTCGTAAACCAAATCCTAACCAATGCAATTAATGAAGTATTCGTTTTAGATATTTTACTGATCAGTATTACTATTATTATACTTTTATGATAATTACTATTATTATTTTATATTAGTTGATTAACTAAACCTAAGAAATTTTACACGATATGTGGGACATTCCTCAACCCTCACACTAACGCTAACGCTCACAATCTACACCCACACACTTAACACACTTAAACACACACCCTAAACAGAAGCATTCTATGTACTAGATTTTTTGAGGTATTATAGTTTTATTAAGTAGATGTCAAGGTAATTTCTGTAATTTTATGGGTATCGGTAAGCCATTTTATTGGTTATTACATTGTATTTTTACTGTAATTGTTCACTCTAATACTGTGGTAATAGTAGTGTGTGATATATTTTGTATATTGTACTAATATAAGAAAATTTATATATAATTATTTTTTCATCGTCGACCTTGAAATATTTTGTTATTTTAATTTAAACTTATTTAATGCATATACGTATGTATATAAATATTTTTTTAATATTCGTAATAAATTTTTTTCATAAATTTTAATTAAATTCTCATTGTTTAAGATATTTGAGTTACTTTATTTTAATTTTCTTGTCGCCCTAACTATGTACCACTTTTCATATATTGTTTGCGATAACCCTATATAGTTTATAGATATATAATTGGTGTATTTTTTATTCCAAATAGATTATTTAAGGTATACGGAAAAGTTCTAATATAATTGAAAAAGTATCCCGGGATGTTTCTGTTATTTTTCGAAAAGTGGTTCATTGGATGGTGGTAATGTGCTCAACAATGTACCATCACAGAAATATCATTAAATCAGTATTAATTCGTTAGGCTGGTGGATTGCTTTGTATTTGATTATAAACATCAGGCCATTCTAAATAATGTAAAAAAATATGTATATTTTACGTAAAACATTTTTTTTATTTTTTCACATTACAAAAAAAACGACCAATCAGTTCAATTTTAAAAACAAATTTAAACTAATACGAATGAACAACTCTGATATACTATTTGTTTTACGCTTAGAAGACTCAAAAACTTGTGGTTTTATTTTTTCAACACGTCTTTGGGCTTATACAGCATCGGATCTTCATCTGCTGGCCATGTTCCGAACGCACCAGATCTCTTGATGCAGCTTACGTTAATACCTAATTTTTGGAATAAACCCTACAAAAATACATATGAGTAAGTATTTACATCAAAGTCGAAAGTTGTCTGAAAGTCTAATTATAAGGAATGTTCCGGATGCTTACCGGACCCTTTCCACCGGACAAAGTTTGACGACGTGCTGACTGACGTGCTGATCCTTTCCACCGGACAAAGTTTGACGATTATTCCGAAACACAAAAATTGCCTTCATAATCTGACTGCACGCAGGCGACTGATCACTCACAGAGAAATTCGTTCAGCATCTAGTCGTGATCATGACACAATAAATATAATCGTACAAACTTACTTTATATCCACTGGATGGCCTATTTTATAAAAAAAACTATTTTATAAAAACATTGTTTGAACAGGAGGTTATAGTTGGGGCAGTTTACGATATTCTAAGTAATATCTGCTCATTTTTTTTCGAAATGGCAGTTCTTTGTTTTAATATATTATTGTTTCATTTAATCGTAATTATTTTAAATGAATCGGTAAAGCGGCAGAACTACTTTATGCAAAACGCCAATCCAAATTACTCTCACAGAAAGATGTGGAAGTCTCATAGCGTTAGATACGCTAGCATAGCGTTAGTGTACAGTATTGTACAGCGTGCTATTAGAGTAGATTTTTCGGAAAATATCTAATATGAATGTTATTATAGAAGAATTTAATGAAAAAAAAAATACATTTTTTATATAAATTCTGAAACAGAATTATATACTTTGCATTAAACACATTAGATACTTTGGTAGTGGTAGAATTAAAAGTGACTATTTATTGTAAACTGATATTTTCATTGATATTATTAAAAATATCATTCACGCATGAAAAAAAGTAACAATTTTCACCTATAATTATAGTATGTTAAGCTGCAATGACCATTTTTGTTTATTTCTTTAAGATTTCGAAAAGTTTAAATTGCACATAATAATAAAATATATTTATGGGAAGATCATTTCGCATTTATTTATATTAAAAAGATATACAGTCTAAGAATAAAGTCAAAAGAAATGGTGACCCTATTGGCTGATATTTTAATGAAATACCTTATTTACAAAAAATACTTTAAAAATATTATTGTATTTTTCTTATACAAAACAATATGCAATTAATACACGAAATATATCACTAAAGGTTTTTAAATTTTTATTTTTAAATTAAAGGTTAAAATCAATCCTTAATTAGGCAGTTATTTAATAAACGTGCTAATTTATTTTATATAACTAAACCAATATTAATTTTATTTGAATAAAATTATAAAACTCTTTATATAAAGCATTCTTAATCTACTTTTTTTTTCAAAAATCTACTCAATCTGCACCTACCTGTATTACGAAACTATTATGGTCTGACACTTTTCTAAGTTTCGTGAATCTGTATTTTTATTGGAAATTAATTTGCATTAGCGTTTTGTAAGTACCCCTTCAGTGGACTCTAAATCCATCCACATGAAGGTTTAGTGAAATGTTTATATTGTACACTCTTATAAGTAGATAATGCGTACTTTAAACTATAATATATATTTATTTATCATGTATGTACCAAACATTCAAAAAAATATCCAATTGATGAAACAGTCAGCATTGACAGACGCTTTAAAAATGGATAAAATGTAAATGTTATTACAGTGCAAATGAATTTGTAATTGATGAAAGAGATGGGATATTTTCACGCTTTCGTTATTTATTTATTTACGTTGGTTTTTTACATATATTTTTTCCATCCATTATTATTATTTCTTGGACTATTTAAATAACATTTTTATTAACCTTCGGTTACTGTTCCATGTTACTTTGATTTTTTATTAAAACCTTAATATAGTTTCGACTATATTTGATTGCTTAGTATTGACTGGCTACTGTAAGTAATTCTCAAATATACCGGTACAAATAATTAATATCATAAATGGAAATAGTAATTGTTGTGTAATTACTCTACTACGTTTTGCGAACGTACAGCAATGAAAATATATGTTATAACTAATAAGCACAGAGAGTGTTCTAGGGTAACAGGCATATATTTGTAAATGTACGCCCTGTAGGAAAACAGTATCAAACTATTTTGTACCAAAAGATCTGTACTTCTTTGTATATACAGTTATACAAAAAAGATCTATCTATATATGCAAACAAAACGTTATCAAAAATGATACCTGATACTGTTACAAATAATGTATTTATTTATATCAATTTATTTTTGCATTGCACACTATATTCATTTTCTTTTCTTCGATTCACAGAACTTTCTTGTATTTGCTTAAATACTTCAATTTTATTTTATTACTTCAAATAAATTGAATAAAATCCATCTTCATTGATAATATTAAAACTTGCGAATTGCAATTAATTTTAATACAATCAGAGGTAGATAAAAGTTTGGCAGAAAACGCTTTCCTAGACCAAATAAGAAACCGACGACGATGACTAATGAATATTATTTGAATACACATACGTACTTGGGGTAAGTTTTTGCGACCTCTGTGTGCGTTGTCCGCACGCGGCAAATCCGTATTGATTTCACATCTGTGTGCGATGAATCGCGTACGGAAGTCGCAGCGCGACGCGAGGCGATCCGATCGTCCCGAAGAAAGCAGACCGGCTCACTGTCAGAGCGAAGCCGCAGCCTCCGCGATACTGAGCTGATACTGACACAACCTCCAACGCAGCGCCCGCGAGTAAGGGAACCTCCTCCCGTTTGCCGCGCGTATGGGGGATGAAATGCCGTAGTCGGGAACGGGATTGCCGTACTTTCCAACAGTATCGTTTTCCTCCAGCCAGGGAAAAATGACATTGGCGCTCCATCCATAATTTTGAATAATAACTTAAAAAGAACTCACAAATCAAATATACTGTTGATGGGATTTTTGTCACCAAGGAATTTTGAACCCTTGAATAAACTTGCACTTGTGTGACATAGATCCCTATGTGTGACTTTATAAAAAGGAAAGCTCGTCGTGTAAAATTGTAGTGAGATTAGATAGTAAAATTTACTGGGACCTAAGAATTGAAGATGTGTGTTTATAGTCTGGTTTATTTATTGTCTATACTGGTTGTATGTATTCTATATTTATAGCAATAATAATAATAAATTCGCATTTTCTTACAAATAAACCGCTCTATTATTATTTTTTTATAAATATAGAATACATACATCCAGTGTACATGAATAAATAGACCTTCAATCCTTAGGTCCCAGTAAATGTTACTATCTAATCTTGCTACAAATGTACATATCGATCTTTCCTTCTGCGAAAAAATCTATTGTCACATCTACTAATGATACATTATTGTGACTCATTTCAGAGTAGTTGTTAACAAAAAAAAACAACGGTTATTACTCGCTCACCTAACAGCCACATACATACCGACCGTCGCTTGAGGTTCGGTCGTTCGGGTTTATTTGGCTCAACTCATGTAGTTCGATCCTATTCTCTCTGTGTGGAGGAGTTTTTATAGTAGTGACAGGAATTACCCTGGCAGAGACACCACACACACTGTGCACGCGTTCAAAAGTCAACTTAGGATGCGTTCCAACATCAAATGAACAATCAATAGTACGACGCGCCCTGGATGCACCTTAAATTGCCCCCAGCGGCAGGCACCCCAGTTTGCCCTAAGCTAGTAAAGAAACAGTTCTGGCGAGAGCGGTAATTAGCATCGGGCATATCCATCGGCAAAAGGGAAGTTCTATGAACGTGAAGCGTTTTGTTATTGTGGGAATCGGAAGAGCCATAACAAGAGCAACCAATTAACAGGACACTTCTACGGTTCTACTGGTCTACGGGCCAATCGGAAAACAATGAAGTACTACACAGAGTTCGTTACGACAAGTCACTTCGTAATGCCTTTAATTACCTGAGCAGTTTCCCAACAAAGAGGGTACTTTTTTATAACCCAGGATTGCCATACATCCGGTCTGCGCGCACCGGCGCGTTAAGAGACAAAATAGAGATTAAATAAATAAAATGCTAACGGAGCTGCCATGGAATTCACCGACCGGAGTCGAGCCTTATATATATATTACTATTTTTACTTCTCTGGGGGGTAAGCGGTGGACTCCGGATTAAAGAACTGCTGTGTAGGTTTAGGACAGCAGTCTTGCCACATGTGAGCGTGCACCTCACCACCCATTCACTCCCCCTTCGACGCAATAATAATATTAGATTTCATCTGTATATCGTATAGTAAAAGGTACTTTTTTTCTTTAGATGTACATACATATCTATTTCATCTGATGCCGGGGTCGTAGCTCCTTGGAATAAAAAGTCCTTATTCATATTATTTAAATGTCATTCCTACGCCTAAGTTGTTATAAAGAGTGAAAATTATACGGCAAATAGCCAAAGAATATCACTCCCTATCATTCCTCCTCGCCGCAGTGCGCAGGACACCGATCTTCTTCATCCACGACAGTCGGCATCCGCCCGTCTCACTTCTTAGAGCACCGCCGAACACATTTTTTCTTTAACGGAAGAAACCGATTAAGCAATAAAAACGTGTTTGTCCCTCACTTGCTGCTTTATACATTAAAAGAAAGGCCAAAATATTGTATTTATTTATTTATTTATCACAAAAATTTACATCGTTAGTATTTTTATTAAACATTTGTGTCGCTTCTAAATACGCAAAGCCTGTTTTAAGGAGCGGACACCAAACAGAGGATTATAAAAATAAATATCTTTCAAAACAAAATTTAGAAATCAATTTATTTTTTTTAATTAAATTTTCTGTACAAAATAATTTCACAACTATAAATAAGTAATATTAAAAAATATTTAGTATTAGCAACGAAAAATAATAAGTAGAAATAATGCGTATATAATAAATACTTCAAAATAGAATATATATAAATATGTGCAAAGGCAAAAAAATATATAGTTTAAAATTGTTTTTTCCGTCTCTTTTATACCAAAGTTAATTAACCATAATATACAGCGATATTTTTGCTGCTTTCTGCTCATCCCCAATATATATTGACTCGTAATATTAGCCATATTTGTATCAAGAAAGCTGTAGTGACGTTGTTTAAAAGACGTTACACGTTTCGGTAATTTAAAGTTTTCATTAACGGCCTATTCTCTCACTGTTCTTAGAAATAACATGATCTTGTTCCTTAGTGTTATTTTTTAAATAAGGTATTGCTTTTAGGCAATACAATTGTCTCAAGATTATAAAAAAAATATGAAAAATAAGATAAAATATTTAATAAATTTAAATATTGACCTTTATTATCTATACACTTTTGTCTTTTGAAAGGTGTTGATTAATGCCTCTGCTATATAACTTTTATGATCAACAGTCAATAAATCCTTGGAGTTATTTTTTCAATGTTTATTTGGAGTAGTTTTATTTTCCAGTGAAAAGTAATATAATTTCTGAAAAAAGTTGAGTCTGTTAGTGAATTTTTTAGGGAGTAAGGTGGGTAGGTAAGACTGTCCAGTCGCAAATCCTCCATCTTCGCGACTATTAGCTGTGAAGTGTGTTGTCATAGTGAAGTGTGTTAGCACAATAACTTGCAAGTCGTAGCAGCTGCTATGGGAAAACAGGAGCAAAAGTGTGTGACGAAAAAAAAATTGTTTTATAGTATCCAAAAATATGTTGTTATTTCCTAATATTAGGATGTTATTAAAAAGTACAATATTTTATGATAGCAAGATATTTTATGATAAGTACGATATTGTTTGCTCAAGCGAAATCCCGACCGGAAGTGGCACATCCAATATGGCGCCGAAATCCGAAACCGGCGATGTGTATCACCACCTGCTTTATGGTAGTAACGCTATAAATAGGATAGAAAACGAATTTACCGCGTGAAATTTGTAGCACCCGACGTTTCGGTGACGTTGCAGCCGCCGTTGACTAGGGTAGACTGAAGAGCTGTCGATCCGTTGTTTTGCGGGTACGCCGCATACCGCTGCCGCCACTGCGTAGGTTATCGGTGGTGGGTACCGGGCTCAGATGGGGCACCGGGCCGGGTGGGGCACCGTTATAACCGGGTACTACAAATTTCACGCGATAAATTCGTTTTCTATCCTATTTATAATGTCAAACAACCGCGATAGTCTTCGATTTTGATAGTAACGCGTCCAAAATGTCTAGTTATGTATTTTTAAGCACGAGGAATTCACATACTGCAAAAATACATTAGTTAGGAATTTTCAAGATGCATTGTAAAATAGTGTATGACGTGTAAAGCGGGGCTTTACAGCTCCTATTTCAGAATTCGGCGCCATTATTAAAGCCATCTTGGATATCTCACCTCCGGTCAGGACTTCGATTGGGCAACCGACATTTTTGGATTCAGCTGGGTCGAAATATGGAAAAAAGACCTTTTGCCTAAAACTAATAAGGAATGATTTCAAATTTAGATTTTCTGAAAAACTGACTATACTATTAGTCTCCACGGCTAGCTCAGCCAGTCTTTCAAATCTCGGCGACTTCTCATGGCTCCGTTTGATGTTGGACCTTGGATTTTATCCTGATAATCTACACATATAAGACAAATTCGTCACTTATTCACTGACCGGCTGATTGATTGACTAGCTCATCTATCAATCCACAGCTAAAACCGCAAAACCGAGAACTTTGAATATTTGAACAAGATATTGGCTCCCCGAAAGATTCCAGGCAGAGCCAGATGTGTGCTCCGTTTCCGTAGGAGGATCTAACTATACCGACATGAAAAGGTACTATTCAAACAGTCTCTACACCACCCTTTCGCCGCCGGGCCACCTAGGCGGCTAGGGACGTCTTCTCGGAGGTGCGTGGTCATCCCGTCGCCTCCTCCGCCGCCGAAATTCGCTTTCCGTGTTCCCGCGCGTTACGTAAGGGGCCTTCAAATGAATGTGGGCCGTAATGGTTTCTTTCTAGCAAGGCTTAACTCGCGCCCGGAGCGCGGCGCGGGGCTTATTGTTGCCCTACTTTGCACGCTTCGCCCGCGCACTCTGCCTCTCTTTTTACGACTTTCCTATCATACGCTCGCGCCGGAACGGAACCGCGCACGTTTGAAACGAAAATCCCCGTAAGTGAAGAGTGGATGGGTCGTCTGTCACACGCGCGTCTCATCCACGAACATACTTATTATAAGCTGACGTTGAGCCATAAAACTTCTTACTTAGTAATCGCCATATGTTAATGGGAATTCGCTTACAACGACAGGATGCCTACAGCTGTTAGTCTCAACGGCTCACCCCGGATCTAAGGGGGGACCAACAGGGGTACCTGCCCCGGGCAGCAATTTAAGGGGGCGCCAAATTCATGAGTTTGATTAAAAATTGTTTCACTAAAGCGCCTAGCATTTAGGGCGCGTCGTAAAATCGATTGTTCTTTTGATTTTAGAACGCATCTTAGGTTGATTTTTAAACGTATCCGCAGTGTGTCTCTGCTAGGGGAATTCCCTACTTACAGACATAAGGGACGGGGCTACACGAGCGGAGCCGAATAAACCCGAACGTCCGAACGTCAAGCTAAAGTCGGTATTCAAGTGGCTGATTAGGTGTGCGAGTAAAGCCCCATATTCACGGTAAAATTTTATTTATCAACAAAGTTGAATCGACATGTTGCTGAGTTGCTAAAACATATTTTTCGTAACATTACGTATTGCGGAGTTGACCACTGCTTGTTAAAAAGCTGGCCCTCGGCGAGCGGTAACTCAGCAACATGTTGATTCAACTTTGTTGATAAACAAAAGTTGAATCAACATTTTGCTTAGTTGCTGAAACATGTTTTTCGCAACATTGCGTGTTGCGAAGTTTACCACTGCATGTTGAAATGATGCCGCTCGGCGAGCGGCAACTCAGCAACATGTTGATTCAATTTTGTTGATAAACAAAAGTTTACCATGAATACGGGGCTTAATTCGCGTTGGTTTGCTTTATTAACAACGACAATTTCAAACGTGTCACTATAATTATTAGTTGATGTAGTACCTAATAGATGATTCCGCTGAAAGGTAAGCTCGATATGAAAAGTTGTAGCAATAAAAGGTAGTAAAATTTGCTGGGACCTCCTTAGGTCCACTGTAACAAACTGTAAATTTTACTAGCCAAACTGTACACACCTTCAATCCTTATGCAAGGTTACACAGTCTGTCTTGTGCGTTGTCTACACTGATTGTATGCATTATATTTTGGGTTTTTACCTATGTAATTGCTGCTCTTTCACACTGGCTACTTTGAACTTGGATAACTTGAGGTTGAGTTAGAATTTCAAATTCAAATAAATTTTATTCAAGGCCATGTTATTTTTTTTTAATCAGCTTTTATTTTTCTTTTTGTCGTTTGTTTTTGCTCAAATATTTTCGTTTATGCAAACATGGTAAAATTGAAAATATTAATTATTTTCAAATATCTATTTCAGTCGGGCTATACAGTTATCGGAATTGCATGGAATTAACGGAATTGCATTTTCAATTCTGTCGATCGGATGCAATAACAAGACATACACTTACAGACATGTTACACGCACGTCGGGTTGGTTGTAAGAGACTGTCATATGACAATAAACCCGCCCATTAAAAGTTATCGTAAATGTGTACTGTTAACCCGGCGACGATGTGGTATATAAAGGGTACGGTACGAATGTGGGAGGTCATAATGACCCTGTATTTCATTTATTTTTTTAAGTATTTATTGGTATGTAATAAAAAACGACACAATGGCTCCGCTCAACTTCGACACCGAGAGATTTATTCAGGAAATTGAGTATTTCTTAACATTAGCTCGTTTTTAACGACGTCGATTGCGGGTACACAAGCGCAGAAACTTCTTCCACATCCATCTTGCCGAAACGATTCGCGAAAACGAAATGTTTTGCAGGCGGTTATGAGGCGGCTCAAACGCGTTGAAACCCGCTTACTCAACCGCGTCACGCGGCTAGCCGCTTCGATTCAACTGCTTCGGTCCAACCGTAACTGCGAATAAGGCGTTGGACTCTTATAGGCTGCTGGCCTAGCTTACGACAATACTGTAGATTGTATTGCCCCAAAAGTTTTTACATTCTCTTCATGGGAGATAGAATAGCTCGATCTCGCTATAACTCCCTGTAGTGTCAGGTTCGCTTTTAGTAAATGGAAAGAACCTTTTCTTACTTCATATTTATATCAATCACGATTCTTCCATGTATCTATTTGCAGCAGCAGATCAGTAAATATATTGAAAACAATGATGCATTTGGATGCAAAATATACGATTGAACTAGTATGTGTGACAAACAAATTCCGTGTAAAACTCTTATGCGGGCTGTTGTATGAACCTACTAGGTTCAGCCCACTCGTGCCGTGTCAACCCATGTATATTTGTAAAATCAAGTTACGAGAAATATCCATTAAGATTTTTTTTTTGATACAAAGGGGATAGAAACATGGATGGCGTCCATCGATCATAATACCAATAGAAATATATAATTTTATATGCAAAACCAACAGAAAAAAGTTTCCGTACCTAATTGCCTAATTTAATATTCTACTTTTATCGTAACACCCGAAAAAATCCAGTTTTACATGGGAATAAAGTGCCGTAAAATTGCTTATTTTCAAGAGTAATTAGGGGATGTGCGTTCAAAACTTTAAAACCATATTACTATAATATACATATTTAATAAAAATACAGATATACCCATGTTCAAAAATAAACCCGTGAATGTTGAGTATTATATTTGTGAACCTTATAATGATATTTTAAACAATGAAAAAATATAAACATAAAATCGAAAAAAAACACAGAATTTTGACAACCACATAAAAAAGAGGCTGGGCTGGGTTTTATAAAAAAAAGGGTTTTATATGAAACGTCTACGGCAGAGTCGCTAAAATCCTTTAATACGCACACTATACACAATTTTCTACAACCACTGTTAAAATTGTTTCCTAATGGTCCCGTGCACGTTGGGCCTGATGGCCTGTCTGTATTTTCTTAGGTCGGCTAAACTCACGGTTCACCTCTCATCTGGTAGCCTCCTCGAAGAGAGACTAACCAGGAAGGGCCGTTGTGAACTCTGCCTGCGGCTGTTACTTGCAGTCATAGACTGTTGGGATCAGAGGTTCCGATCCGGAGGAACACCTCGGGCACAATCGGGTTGTTTGCGCGCCGTGCAGCGTCAGCATGTCGTTTGAGCAATTCGCTGAATAACCGGGGGAGTTTGGAAACGAACCATTTCAAGAAGCAAGGGTAAAGTATACCTGGCCTCATATATCCTGAGGAACGATCCTTTGGCCACCCGATCCCGTGTGAGCTTGGCATAAATAAGATTTAAAATAAGGAGTGTGCTAACTTGGTTTGTTTGTTTGTTTCTACACTTTATTTTGAAATTTCATTAAAGGTGGGTTTATTATCAAACGGCAATCTCTTACAATCAATCCTACTGTAAAGTGTTTATATGTTATGTGCGTGTTACATGCGTGTACGTGTGTTATTGTGTTATTGCATTCGATCAACAGAATTGAAAAATGCAGTTCCTTTTTTTATTCGGACGGAAATGGAGAATGGTGACCCAGCCAAAAATTGAACCCGGAACCTTACAATGTAAGATCAGGCGACATAACCACTATGCCACTGGGCCATGTCACTTTGCTGGATGGATTTTACTGTTTTTCCACCTCAAGTCAGCCAATTCAATAGAGATATTGTTTTGTGTTAGACACGGAGAAACGGTTTACTAAAAATGTAGAACTGCAATCATCGTATGTTTTTTTTCTAGGGATTACAAAGAGGAGGGTCAGATGTAAAAGATTGATGCTGTCATGAATTTTTTTAAATAATTCCACATCACGGAGTCACAAAATCCTGCAGTCGTAGCATCAAGCTGCGAGCCGTGTGCCTATATCTCGACAGACTTATCACTAAACGATATTCTATTAGTGGGACGGAAATTACATCAAAATGTAGATACACTACCGCTCAGTATTTATATTTAGGCACCCAATTTCTATTGTACTGATCTTTTCTGAGCACGCTATAACCTACTAGGTAATAGGAACTTAACTTACTCGAAAGAGCGGCATAATTTTATGGCAACCGCGGCAATTTATTGGAATTTCTTGCAATATCGCCGCGCTCGACAAAAAGTACTATAACTATGGAACTAATATAGCAATTACAAAAAAAAATACTATGTAATGATCGCTTTGAAATGTCGTATATAGAATATTGAAATGTCATTTTGTGAAACGATTAAATAAATATGAATAAATATGAGAAATTCGAAAAAGTGAAAAAAACTTGGCATTTCTAACTTGTACTTGTCTTACGGAAAAAATACGGAACCCTATTTAGATATTGTAAATAATATCGTGATCTTTATTAGATTCTCTATCAAAGGTTATATTTGGTTTGGCTTATTTACATACATAAATATTTAGATACTAACTCATAAAAACCAATAAAATTTTTGATGATTTCTCGACAAAAAAATATGATGTTTGACAATGGAATTTTACCAGAAATATCGTCGAAATGACGCGCGAAATTATTCTAGCGGCCGTCTATGTATCTATAATAATAATGAGGTATTTGATATGGATTTTAGGGTGCGTTCGAATTATAAAATAATATTACTGTGCGCTCCGGGAGCAAGCCGCCAATATTGGTCGTTACGTATAGAAACGGTGTTTTTTATAGTTAACGGTGTTCTGATGTGCAACCAAATTTGGTCGTTACGTAGCCAAAGGGTAACAAGTTGGATACAGCTGTTATAGACCGTCTAGGTCTAGTTGGTTGTGCGTTTTCGCCTCACCTTGGGTGCGAGTATGCACGCATAAATATATGGATAGAGCTATATTTTTCACCTAATAATATTTCATTCTAACTAGTATGTGTCAATCATTCAACATTGTAAATAATCTGCATGCCCAGTTCTTTTCTTTTATGTTGCTTAATACAATATAAAATAATAAAAAATTGAAATGACAAAAACCAATTAAAATTAGTACATAAGTAAAAGGCAAGCGCTTCGCTTGGATCCGTTTGTATATGACAGCTCTAATCAACTCATCTTTACGCCGAATAAATCAAATAGGCGAAAAGATGCGTTGTTCGCGTAATTATACTTTTATAAGGAAATTTATTTAGGGCTACCTACAATAAAATGAAAATTTCTTCCCAGAATTATTAATGACCCTTTTAATCCTGAACTTTCATACCTTTATTACAGAGGCTATAGCCTACTAGGTAATAGGCGCTTAATCAAGTTTGAATTATTAGCGGTATAAAAGCATTTCGAGGAAGAACTCAAATGTGCTTATAACAGGCTCATTAAATACACATTTACATAATATGTACAATAAAAATGGGTGCTCAAATACTTTAGAGCGGTAGTGTTTTCTGTTGTGAAGTAGGTCAGATTTCAAATTATTTTATTGATTTCAAATTATCAGTAGTTACAATATACAAAGTCATAACCTAACTCGGCTGCCGCCTGTTCCAAGGTAGACAATTTATTTTAATTATAATTGTCTTAAGAAATCTATAATATTATATTGATATAAATAAACAACGTACTTAATGTTAAAAGAAATATCCTAATAACCTAATTAAAATTCATAAGAAAATCTCATCAAAATTATCAATAAGCTATTAATTTATTTTAAAACACGATAAAAATCAAAATATATTTATAAATGTATTAATAATTTACAAAATAAATTCACATATTATATTTATTCACAGTATTTAGAAATCATCAATTTCTATTCCTACGTATACTATTATGTTTTCATTTTAAAGATGCAATTATTTAATAAGGTGTTCAATATGTGCATTTGTACAACTTTAGAGGTAGGCACTCATATTTAAATGTACATATATGAAATTTTAATATCTCTAATGTTTAGTGACAGGCAATTATATAATTTTGGGGCAAGATAAGAGAAACTGGATTGGCCAAAAGCGGATTTCCTTAGCGGTATTGCAAAATATGTTTATTTTGATCTTTTTGCCACAAGACATTGCTGGCTTTTCCTGTTCTTCTAATGCCATCTGGAATTAATAAAGGGTTACTAGCACAAACATTTTTCTCATACTCAACACTCAATACTCCCGGAAAAGGTAATCGGATAGTTTTTTTTTATTGATCACCCTCAGTATAGCCTTTTGCGCTTTGTAAGATGTAGTGACGGATTCTTTTACAGTCTGAGGATACAGCCTACCAGAATATTCTCTGGAGAGGGATTTTCGATAAGCGAAACATTAAGCGAGAATCTCGTGTAACCCTCAGAAATATACGCGTTTCGTTTACCCAGTCGCCCCGTACAAATACTAGGCTCTCGCCATGCGTCCCCTCAAGCGAAATGTTAAAATACAATTAGCATTTCACGCCGGTTTTCGGCAAGAAAAGGTACAGCAATGAGAAGGATACGCTCAAGAACGGAGGAGGGGGCGGTCGCAGAAAAAGGACCCTTTCAAATAAATTCTTTCCGGAGAGAAAAAAAGAGTTTTCCACGTCCCCACTCCATTGCGCCCCGGGCGTCCCCCGGGGCGGCGCTCATTACAAAAGAAGCGCTGCCTTTGATAGAATTGTTAATTAATTTACAATGGAAAAATAAACAGAGTTGGTTTTAAACGCCTTGAAAATATTTACAAATTACTATTTGGGAGCTAATGGGCCCTGTTGGAGTTGGCCACGAAGACCTATTTGCTCAGGGTTGATCACACTCTCGGGTAAACACCTATCAGGCGGCCACCGCGCATGAAGTGCGATCCCGAGTAGGACTCTGGCCTCAAAACCAGTTTTCCCCAGTCTTCTGGCACTCCTGGTCGGTTTGCGCAGCGTTCGGCGTCAGCCAATCGATTGTGCATTCTGACTGACATATTGAGATGTCAATTACAACGGGCGAACCCGTCACCGCAGGACGTTTTAACGATTCATCGTTCTATCGACCGTGCAGTGAGCGTAGAAGACTTTGGACATAACAATCCGACGTCTAGCTACGCCAGAACCCGTTAGAGACCAACGCCTTACCGCGAGTAGCCAGGTATGTTACCTGGCGGGCGGCACTCGCGCCCTAACTACCAATTGTGACCAGATTTCTCCGGTCTCTCGATTGGTTCCGAGTTCGAGGTCGCTTGCGCGGTCCTCTCCCTTACGAAGCGGTGAAACTGAGTGCACCGAATCTATCGCGGACCAAGGCGTCCTTTGCCCGACTCTGAACCGGGATCGGATGGCCAATGGTCATTTCAAGAGCAGTCGCCGTAAGGTAGACAACTGCCCCCGCTCTATAGGAAACAATACAGTTCCCAGACTCCCCCGATTGTTAGTCGGAGAGCACAATCGATTGGCTTGCGCCGCTCGGTGCGCAGACCGTCCAGGAGCGCCAGAGGATTGATTCCCAGGGGAGACTGGTTGACCCAGTGTCCTACCCAGGGTCGCACCCCATGCGTGGAGGCCATCGGATGGGTGTTGACCCGTGAGTGTGACCGACCCTGAAACAGAATGGGTCTTCGTGGCCAACTCAGCAAGGGCCCATTAGCTTTGATAGAATTGTTAATTAATTTACAATGGAAAAATAAACTGAGTTGTTTTTAAACGCCTTGAAAATATTTTCAAATTACTATTTGGGAGCTAATAGGCCCCTGTTGGAGTTGGCCACGAAGACCTATTTGCTCAGGGTTGATCACACTCTCGGGAAACACCTATCAGGCAGACCACCGCGCATGAAGTGCGATCCCGAGTAGGACTCTGGCCTCAAAACCAGTTTTCCCCAGTCTTCTGGCACTCCTGGTCGGTTTGCGCAGCGTTCGGCGTCAGCCAATCGATTGTGCATTCTGACTGACAGTCGGGGAAGTCTGGAAACAGTCCTGTTTCCTATAGAGCGAAGGTAGTTGGTCACCTCTTAGTAGTAGAGCGTCTAGTGGTAGCACCGTTCAGGTTACTTCAGCCGGCTCTCGTTACGGAGGGTGGAGAACCACACTGGTCCACAGGCGCTCTACAAATCTCTCGCCAGTGGCTCCAAGTAGCTGTTGTACACACAGCAGCCACACCGCGGTAAACCACGTCGGCTCGTGGGCTAAACCTGGTCGAGGGGGGCCTGCACGCTTCGGTGGACAGGTCTGATTGCGGATACCTCCTGCATAGTGTACGAAGGCTGGCCCGGCGAATAAGGCAACTCTACAGCTTATAAGCGACGGATGTTGGCGGAAGCGGTGGCACAGCACGGCATCGTGGAAGGCCTAGGGCGTCCGGTTGAGGGCTAAAAACCGGCGGCCAGAAACTGCATCCCTCTTTCCTCCAATCGTGGCTGATCTCCGCTCCATTGGCGAGCGGATTGCAGGGACGAGAGAGTGAGTCTGCACCAGCGCAACCGCTTACTCACTGTAAACAATTCACGCGCAGATGACCTCTAGATTTTGAACATCGGACCGGACTTGTAAGAAGTCCTGTCAACCAAGAGGTCGCCGTCGTCGAATCACGATGAGGAGGACATGAATAGTAGAGTAGTTGCGTTTAAAACGACCATCGGCTACCCGATTCCGGATGAACAGCCGCGAAAAGGATGCCGCGGTCCGCGATAGATTCGGTAGATACCGTTTCACCGCTACGTAAGGGAGAGGACCGCGTAAGCAACCTCGAACCCGTAACCAGTCGGCAGTCTGGAGTAATATGGTTGCAACTGGCAGTAAGGGCGCGAGTGTCGGCCCGCTGTGTGACTTTCCTGGCTATCTCGCGGTAAGTCGTCGGCTCCTTACGGGCATGTGGCGGAAGTTGTCGGTGGACTGTTTTGTCCTAAGTCTTCTGCGTTCACCTCACGGGAGACAGAACGATCAAATTTCGTTAACACTTCCGGAGGTGACGGGTTCGCCCGTTATAGTCGAGAAGATCTAGTTGTTTCTATTAATATCTATTTATCCATGTGTAGTAAGCTTCTGAAATATACATTATTGTGCAACAAAATAAAATTATGATTTAGAGTTCCACACGCTTCAATCTAGGGACTACCGATGATCGTAAAAGCATTACATCCGACTTAGAAGTCCCGTTTTAATTCTTTGCAAAAAAAATTGAATCTGAATAGTAAAAGAGAGCACCTCTGACCGGGGATTTTTAAATGAATTATAATTTTTCAAGTAACTCATGCAAATTATCTAAGAGTATCAGGAGTGATACACACTGCACCGATCAGTGTGTATCACTCCTGCTTCCATTCAAAGATGTCTTATGCGATACTACTATGGGGTAATGCAACCGATATCCATCGCGTTTTTGTGCTACAAAAGCAAGCCGTTAGGAGAATTTTTGGTGTAAGCAGAGAAACACATTGCGCCCCTTTTTTATTAAAGATGGTATCCTTACCATGTCGTCCATGTACATATATCAGTGCCTTTTATACGCCAAAGAGAATCTTTTAAATTGCGAGCTTCACTCCACTCGAAATAGCTATAATACGCGACATAAAGCAATGCGTTATTGCCTAAAGTACGCTTGACTAAATATCAAAAAACATTTTTATATATTAGTTTTAAATTGTTCAATGCTTTGCCGTCATCGACGAGAAGACTTGAGATGGCAGCATATAAAATCTGCTTGAAAAATCAGTTAGTCAAACATGCCCTTTACAAACTGGACGACTTTTATGATATTGTGTCCACAATTGCTTGATTATAAATAACCATATTATGACTATACTTTCTAAGTTTTAGATTTTATTGACATTGTTTTTAATTACGCATGTTTCAGAATTTTTCTTTTTCATTGTATTGATTATTATTTATTATTTGATTATTGATTATTTTGTAAATTTGACTATTTTTAAGTAATCACCTCTGATTACAATTATTATTTTTTTTTCTTTTAATTAATCAAAGCGGTTTTATCATCCGGTAAATTATGATAGTAAAATTTGACTTGTTTCTCAGTATTGTGAAATGCTTTTATGGAATGAATAAATGATGATGATGATGATGATGATGATGATGATGATGATGATGACGATGAGTTCGAGTGCAACATGAACAATCCTCTTAAAATTCTCAATCTCTTTTGCTTTGAAATTTATTTGCATAAAGCCACCTAGGTGTTGTATTTTTAGCAGTATTTTAATTCCCTGTCGTGCTCGGCATCGCGTCGCGCTCAGGAGGCCACTCGATTTTTTTGTCGTCCATTCTGTCTCATATAAAGCCACTTACAGCAGAGGCGCCGGCGGAACAGTCTATTAAAATTCATGACGCCCTATTTGTAGAGGTCACTCTCCTTTGAACTTCGAAAGCAGCAAATCCTTTCAGAGACCTTGTTTAATATACGAGTCGCTGTTTATTTTGTTTCGAAACTATTTTCTGATGAAGTTAAGATTTTATTTTACTTTTAAAGAAAATACTCTAAGCATACATTATAGCATACATTATAAGCATACATTATAGCATACATTATAAGCATACATTATAACATACATTATAAGCTTTATTTATTATTATTTACTTTTTAACATTATTCTTAAAATGAGCAATGTTAGTCTATTGCCCAACAACTTTCCGATACAAAATTATTTAAAAAATGATTTTTCTGCCTTGTAGAACATGAAATTTAAGTACATCTATGGAAATATACATAATCAAATTAAATCATATCTTCAAAAAAGAGATACAGACACGAAATAAACAATTAAAATGTAACAATTAAACACAATAACATAATTCCCAAAATTAAAACTCACTCAAATTGTGAAAAACATTAAAATAACAAATATTGTTTCGTTCGTTTTCTAAATTTAACATAATTATGTATATCTTTCAAGTTTTATGGCATCTTGTAATAATAATTTACGCTTTTATATATTGTTGTGCGTTGGAACTCTGAAATAGCAGACTGCAATGAATGGATATAAAGTGAATTGTTCCTTGTATCGTAGCTACGTATGTACTGGTGGGGCAGAATGGAATCCCTGATTCGGTGGGAGATTTATAAAAAATCATGTCAAAATAAAAGAAAAAGATTTTTATTTCTGAAAAGTATATACATATACTGCCATTTTTTTGCCTAACTTTTAAAAATAATATCGTTTAATTGACGGCCTTGACGGTCGATGCACATATTTAGCCGTTCAACAAAGTTTTTGCCTACACTTGCCTATCTTGTGGAATTCCTGTGATTACGTCCTCGATCATGAGCCCGTTGGATTCCCTTCGCGATGCCTCGTGATAAGGCATTGGACTCTCACAGGCTCATTAGCATAGTTAGATGGACTGTGTCATCCCTAAGTCACTGAGTTCGCCTTATGACTGAAAGAATAATAAATATCGTTGCACCTCCCTAGAATTCCGGGTTCACCCGTAGTAGATGACAACGCTGGATTAACTTCCTATTGCCTCGGGGTACACCGTTGGACTCTAACAGGCTTATTGGCCTATTAGACAGTGGACTGTGTCGTTCCTAAATCACTACGTTTACCGTATGATTGGAAAAATTATAAAATATCGTTATACCTTCCTGAAATGGCAGGTTTGACCATAGTAGATGACAATGCTGAAATCACTTCCTAGTGCCTAGCGGTGAGGCGTTGGCCTCTCACGGGCTTATTGGCGTAGTCAGATGGATTAATTTGTCTTTCTTAAGTCACTGCGTTCACCATACGTTTGAAAGAATGATCAATATCTTTATACCATCCTGCAATTGAGGGTTTGCCCGTAGTATATCACAACTCCAAAGTGCTATCTCTAATTTCGCTGATACGGTGATGAGAAGCATTTTTTTTAATCATGCTGAACTTAAGACTGCGCCGACCATAATTCACGTGCCCTAAATAGGTATTTAACGCAGCACACCGGTTGGCGCCAATCGTCGCGACGATATGGCGCGTCGAATATCGTCGCTTAAACAAAAGTACAGTGTAAGTCAAAATTAGATATTTTACAGAAAAAGCAGAAAACTGAGTCATTGTTAACTATTTCGTCTTATATTATATTTATATTTAACTATATCACAGTAATTTATATAAACGATATCATAATTATTTGAATACAGGTCTCTGATTGTGCGGTTATGAGGCGGGGCCGTCCACATATTACGTAATCACGTTTTTGGGATTTTCTACCCCCCCCCCCCCTCCCACATGTTTACAGACGTAATCTGCGGCCTTACCCCCCCCCCCCCAAGATTACGTAATCAACCGAATTTGTGTAAAATGTGAAAATTCGTGAACGTGAAAAAAGTAGATAAGATATTTCACTCCAACCATCGTTTCAAGCTTTGGATATTAGAAGACTTTTTGTACAGGAGATTATATAAATTCAACATGGAAACCAAGTTAAAACTTATCTGAAAGTTTTTTTCATATAGGCCTTTGTTACTAAGAAAAAAAACTTGAAGAACTGAATTTTAAAAATAAAACCCGCTTTTTGTCGGTAACCTTGACCTCAACAAAAAAAGTCATGTATAACTTTAAACTCAATTTCTCATATTGAACAATATTCGGTACACTAAATCATCAAAATAAAAAAAAAACTGTTTAATTTTTAAAAAGTAGATACGATATTTCACACCAACTATCGTTTCACGCTTTGGATATTAGAAGACTTTTTGGACAGGAGATTATTAGATTATTTGGACAGGAGATACGTAACATTTGAAACCCTTCCAGAGAGTAACTCCCTTTATTGAGGGTGTATTTACAGGACTGGCAATGAATCTCTTATGGTTTACGTGCTAAGTTCATTTAGTTGTTTTGGACTACCCCGAACATCCTAATATATTATAAATACATACAAGAAAGTAATTTGTTTTGTTTGTTTGTTTGTTTGTACTCTTTATTGTGAAATTTCACAATGGGCGGGTTTATTATCATACGACAATCTCTTACAACCAACCCTAATATGAAGTGTTTATATGTATGTGTACATGTAACATGTGTGTAAGTGTGTGTCTTGTTATGGCATTCGGCCGACAGAATTGAAAATGAAATTCCGTTAGTTTTATCCCAATGGAAAATAGTGACCCAGCCGGGAATCGAACCCGGATCCTTACAATGTAAGATCAGGTGACCTAACCTAACACTTGGGCCGAAGTTTACCAACCCCTTCGTTTTTCATTTTTCATTTAAGTACTGTCAAATATTACTATGTATCACACATCAATATCGAAAATCCATCGATATCGATAGTGAGGCGTGGCCGGGGATAGCGATCTCTATATCTTGTGCGAGGGAGAAAAGTGATGTGCTGTCGTGCTCGCACGTTTTACGACCCGGAATGTCAGGAGCGATTGCGACCACTATAGTGCCAAAAGATTATCTTCTAGCCCGGGCATCAAAAAAGACTTGAAAAAGACTTAACACAATGCACAAGACAGTAGAAGGATCAGTAAAATAACAGCAAAAGAGTCAGTTTTTCTTTATTGTATACGTTATTATGACTCATTGAGGAGGAAATAACGGTATCCATTGCCTTAAACGCTTACACTTTATTTGTGATGCATATTTAAAAGCAACAATATATATAATCCGTAAAATAAGAATTTTAAGCAATATGAAGTCACACGAAATCACTGATCAATGAGAGCGTTTAAGTCCGGATAGGAAACCTCCAAAAAACAACCGGAGGTACCGTAATTATAATATTATCTTTAATAATATCCTAATTTACATAAGTATAATCATATACATAAAAAAAATATGATGACTCAGATGAAAAACACCGTCCAGAAATCTGCATGGCCATGCACCTCGCCCGAGTGGTATGTCAGTAGGTACATGGAAAAAATGTGAAAAAGAATGTTAAAAACAGAAAATATCGAAATAACATATTGCGGCGCCAGTTAAGATATTCGTAAGAATTTATAATCTGGTATCTCTCTGGGGTATCTAATGTGGTATCTCTTTGACTTTGTAGATACCCAGAAAAATGTAATTTACAAAAAAGTGATGACTTCAGATTTTATTTATTTTGATTAGGAATTAAATCAAAACAATGAAATTCTGCATCGTAGAACAAAATATTAGGAAATTTTCTACAAGATTAATATTTTTTATAATATTTAAATGCATGCGGGAGGCCCATAAATTTGATCGCAAAATGTCAGTTTATCACTATTTGAGAGAGGTAGTCGCCTTAGATGATACCTGGAAAAGACCATATCTGAAGAATTTTAGTTTTATGAATTTTTAGAAAAATATAGGCATTATTATAAAAAAAGTTACAATTTACAATTTGGACAAAAAAGTTGCTCATTGCCTTGAACTGGCTTTAAACTGATTTAGAAAATTTTCACATTGTTAAACATTTTTATTGTTACTAGTTTTTTTTGGTTTCGTAATCTTAACGGATTTTGTTTCCAATATTTTCCGTTTATTATTTTTTAATATCTCTTTTTTTTTTAATGCTTCCAAAATATAGGCAGGTTCCTTTATGTCCATTTGCCTATCCAGTCTTGAATCTATAATTTCTGGTAGCAAACAGTCAAAGTAAAATATTTTCAGTTTTATTTCCATCTCACTCCAAAAGCCTTCATCTTCGTTTATGACTTCCACCTTCATGTCTACGTCCGTCCAAACAGCAAATACACAAATTTTTCTTTGAGTGGCGTGTATTTGTCCTTGGGCTTGAAAATACCAATCGTGTTTTTTATTTACATTGGTATTGCCATCTTTGTCTATTTTCCAGAAAGTAATTTTTTTCTCTCTGATGGCATCATTAATACTCATTCCTCTAGCTGAGTACGGACATTTTATTTCTACAATTTTGTCCTCTTGCAAAAGTCCATCCGGACTCGCACCTAAAAATGGTAGATCCAGGTCAATAAATAATCCACATGGATTTATAGGACTTTGAAGATAGCAAGATAGTTGATCACGTGCCAGATGTTCATGGTTTTGTCCATGTTGTATAGACTTCACATGATTTAAATTGTTTTCAGTCAGTATATTTTTTACCAAAGGTCCGCATTTAATAAGTCCTCGTTTGCAAACTTTTCCAAATATAGATGCAGTTAGCCGAAGTTTTCGCTCCTGGCGCCATTCTATGGATTCTGCCTGCAAAATAGTTCTTCTTTCTAGTAAGTGGCGATCTTCCTTAGTCAAAGTTATGCATTTCAAATGCTCGATTTTGGCAAACTCATAATCCGCCTTTTCCAGGTCAGGTTTTTCACAAGACTCTCCGTAATTTTTGTCCTCATGACTAATAACAGGCTTCTTACAATGAAACGATTTTATTATTTTGCGTTTTGCTGATGTCAATCTTTTGATATTTCTGTTGGTTTCAAGTCGTTTAATAAGTTTGTTTGGACTTCGCAGAAAAATATTTTTGCTTAGGTAAGTCTCTGGCTTTCTTGAATTGAAGGACACTACTGCTGCGGCACATCTACCTCCATAAGATTGCCTGCCTGAGTAATTTATTCGTTTTCCACCGACGAACTTTGCAATTACACTATTAAAAATTTCAGCTATATTACTATTAACATTATGCATCAGGCTTGGCGCGTTATTCACCAGTCTGGAAATAAACTTCAATATGGCTGAAAATATAAAACCACCCTCTTGACTTTTCATTATTGGAACTAGGTTTTCTTCTACGGATTCTACGTTTTCGGTTTGCTTTTCACAATAGTAAGATTTGCATAAGCTGTGATTGCCAAATACGTGGTGTGGTGAATTCAACAAATCTTGCTTCAACTGTAGAACTTTTTGTTGAAAAGTTTTGCTACCTTCAGAATTAAGATGTTTTACAGCACCAGTTGCAGAACGCCTTAAGCGCAATATGTTATTCTTAACAACTTTTCTATATTTCAATGGATAGTTTGTATTTCTGGTCAGTTCATCTAACTTTGTGCAGTAATTTCGTAGTAAATGATTAGTGCATTCTATTTTTTCCACGAGTAAATTTCCATACGGTTTCGATTTTTCTATGTTTCTATGTGTACTTGAATCACCGTCAGCTATCAATCTAGAGTAAATCAGTTTGTGAGTGTTCAATGATGTTTTGAACCCTTCAACCAAAGCTGTCGATTCCATTGCGCTAGATGAACCTGTATAGTTTTTGAAACATATGTGATCTGGAACTGTGTGTTTTCTGTTTTCAGCTCGAGCACAAACCATACAATATTTATTCTTTACTGCCATATATAGTACTTTCTTTGTCCTGTATCCTATTATTACTGCAGCACCCGATAATGCGTTGTAGTTCTTTCTATACGATCTTTTCGACCAGCAGCCATCAGCCACCACAGTAATCATTGGTACTCCATTCGCATCCACTTCGCCGTTGAGTACAGCTAAATTATATTCGTCTTTGGCTGCTTCCTCCATGCATTTCTCTTTAGCTAGTTCCCATAGTTCACAGATCTTGGTATGGCACTTTGAGTATAATTTATCAGACATACAGGGTATGTTCAGGGAGGCTGAAACTTGTTCCAATCCTGAAAATCCAGCGCCAATAGACATGAAACTACTAACAGCGTTATGGTTGAGGTTAAGTTCAACTGGGCTATCTGGTTTTTTACAATTTAAAAGTTCTAATTTTGCATTGCATAATCGACACGTAAAAAAGAATTTTGATAGAAACCCTTTCTTAATCTCCTTGGTAAGTTTTAAAAAATTTAAGTTACATTGAAATGCAGAGTTGTGATGGGCCATTTCTTGGAGTTGTTTGAATATGTAATTAAAATCTACTATTCTATTCCCTTCAGGTAAAAAATCCACATCATCATTATTTTCCTCTTCTGTTATTAATTCGAAATCGGAATCCGAGTCCGTTTCAAATGATTTCTGAAATAAAATTAATTGAATTAATAAATTATTGCTGAATTGCTTCTGAAAATAGAAGTGACCGGAAATATTGAAGAAGGTATGTATAGAAAAGTTGCACTGCAAGTCAAATTTACACTGATAATAAAACTTTATCAAATTTAAATTACGTAGGCAATGGGCCGATTGCGTTTCTTTGTGAACTGAAACTGGAATTAGTTCAAGCGAACGAGATACGAAGCAATACGAACGAGTTAGAACGGAATATAAAACGAACGATCGTCGATAAAACTACCTGTCGGACTAATACTCGTCCGAATAAATTTGAATACATTTTGTGCTGTGTTACATTCAGATGCTTTATCTTTGGTGGATAGTTTTAATTCGAAAAAGTGAAAAGTGAAAACCGTTCATTTCACATTCCGCTCTAGCGTATTACCCTGTCTCGTTCACACGGACTAATTTCCAATTTTAGTTCACGAAGAAACGCAATCAAGCCCAATATCACAGTATTTTTTTTAAAATATATAGGTATATATCTCAATCGAAAACACGATTTGTATTGGTAAAATTAGATAGTTAATAAAAGTAACTGAATTAAGTACCGAAAATCTTTGTTGCAAATATACAGGTAAAGTTTATACTAGAACACTTAAAAAAAATATATACAACTAACTTACCGCAAAATCATTGCACGGCGTATATTTTGTCGTCGAGTGTTCATCAAGTTTTCTTATACTCGAGCCTATTATCACATTGTTCGAAGATTCCTAGGAACGAAATGTACAGTGATAAAAGTAATTATTGCTTTGTAACGTATTATCACTTAGATCCTAAGATTTTTATACCTGGGCGAGCGAGTCTTGCTCAGCGATGGCACTTGCACGTACAATAGAAGCGAGAAGTCGTTTGTTTTGAAACTTTGAGCCACATTTCAATTTATGATATTTAATCTTACGCTTTCCCATTTTTACTAAAACATAATAATATGCTCATTTAGATAAAAACTTGTATATATATAATGCTATATAATGCTCATTTAGATAAAAACAAGTTATAATTAGGTCAGGTTCTTACACGAGCTGACCTAATTACAACTTTCGACAATAGAAAAAGGAACACTAATACCAGATAAAATCTAAATAAAAAATACTTTCAATAAATGCTTACATCGTTTTACCGCGTGAGTGATATTATACGCGCACGAAATAGATCGCGGCCGGTTTTCGAGGTCAGATCGCTACGCAAAGAAACGTCACCCCCTCCTCAGCTCTAGTGGACGACTGAATAATTCACCCTTGCGCTCGCGTATATATATCGAACGTTATTTGGCCATAGTAAATTTGTATGGCAGATTCGAGGTATCTTCTAAAAAAATCATATTTAAATAAGCAGGGAACATTTTTAAATATCCGTGATGCTTTCTTGTAGCTTGAACGTTTGTGATTTATTACGATTTGAAATTTGAAATAAAATCTAATTTCTTTATTCATTGTGAACAAAACGCCGGAGTGCTTTTCTTAAGTTTTTCCCCAACTTTATGTTGAAAGAAATATTAACCAGCAAATGGTTTTTGATTATAGAAGATGTATTATTGTAAACACATTCGTTGAGATCTTAAATATATTTTTTAAATATTTATTACCGAAAAATTATGGATTGCAGCGACAAAACCGTGACTGACGTTTTCGCTTATTTTGCTCGGTGCAGTCTTAATCAAAACTACCGTTAATAGTAGAGCTTACTTTCAATTTTTCCTTTCGCCATCGCGCGTTGCCTCTTAATACAGAATATGACCCATATTCTGTGGCTCCTTGAGACTATTCCAGCGGCTAGATTTATTACAGTCGATTTTGAGTGGCTCGCCGGAGCGGTGGCAGGGTCAACGAAATTGTAAACTTTCGGACTGGATTTGCCACCAACCCGACCCCGGGAAAATACGCAACGTTTGAATTAATGCCAGAAGTTGACTGCGAAAACACGAGGCCAATTCGAAGGTACGCCGCGCGCCCGCTTCCATTGCCCGCTGCGTGTACGCTTGCAAATTATTGGCAATAAATTGAAAAAGTATCCACGTAGGAATTTAGTACGGGTGGTTAAAATTTATGGATTTATATGCGGGCTGTAATAGAATCCCGCGCCAAATTGTGACAGACGAACTTAAATAACAATCTTATATAGCAGGGGTTGCCAAATCGTCGAGCGCACTCGACAGGTCGACCGCGATGCATTTTTAACCCTCATTGTACCAAAATTGTTTCCTTTTATAAAAAACCGGCTATGTCATCCCAAGGCTTGCCCGGCAAATAGACAAGCCCCCACCAAACCCTTACCCCCCCCCCCCCCCACCCCCCCACCCAACCCGCGCCAACTTAACCTCCCCACCCGAGCGCCAATTCGTAGCATATTTGTAGTATTTTCCTTGGTATAAACTAGTATTTTTACAGAAATTATTTAGTATATTCTTAAATAGGTATGACGTACTAAATATTATTCGCGTCGCTTGTATACATAATAATCTAACCAACTTTGTCGTTTCATGGCCTCTATTTTCATAACGTGATTTCGGACCAATTTAATTTCAATTCTCTAACAGCAATATATCTTTAGATTTTGGTATGACTAACGCGCCCTCTGGTAGCTCGATTTGGACTACAATGTTTTCAACTCTTGCCATGACCGAATGATTCCTGCATATCAAATTTCAGCTCAATCGGATGAAGCGTTGAGGCGCTATTGTAGAGGAATACACACACACACACACACAATCATATACACACCCACACACCCACACACACACAATCACATACACATACACACAGATTCACTCACAGAGAGATTTTAATCGTCTCAGGAGGGGGGGGGGGGGTCAAAATAGGTGTTTCCGTCCAAATCCATTTTTTTTTACCGCGCTCGCAAAACTTTGTGTAATTGGTTGTGTAACCCCAAAACATTCCCGGCAAGTAGCAAAGGACTGATTTCATCTGTATAATAATATCATAAATAAAATCGATGAGCGCCCTGCCCTCTCTGGGCTGGCGGACGATCCCGGTTGGGTTCCGTTGCAAACGCCTCGGGCGGCGCGGTTCATTTCTCGGCTAAGGGCGAGGTTGGGCCAAGCGCGAACAGATGGCGTTAATACTTAATTAAAATGTATGGCGGAAATGTATTTAAATAACATTAGTGTAGCCTTTATATGAGATAATCCAGCAAAAAATATCACTATCTTATTTCGGCCCTACAAGGCATCTGTAAACTGAGAAAAATATTGGATTGATTCTGACATAACTATTTGGTTATAACGGTTTCTTACATAATAACGATGTTTTAATCGTAATTTTGTTCAATTACAAGGAACTTTATTGAAATTCCATTACACGATTATATATATCAACAATTACTGCATGGTTAATACGGAAATATCAGTGTACTGTAGTAACGACATATATTATATGGTCAATGAAGTATTTTTCCTATGACAATATATTTTAGTCACCTTTATTTTTGTGTTCCTTTTTATTTTGAAAATTGAATTTGTACCACCGTACGCAGTGGACGTACGAACCACCGAATGTCCACTGCGTGATTCATTCTTGGTGCTTGTACGGCCACGTTTGAACTCGCTCACAAAGACGAAAATAAAAGTGCGGATGTGCCATAAACTTTCTGCAAAATATCTCGTATCTACGTGGCCGATTTCCCATCCATCCAGAAATCTTGAATCATTGTACGAAATACGATTTCTTCTATTTTTGCAAAAGTGCCTGACTTGCTTCACTTACTTCTATCAATTTCAATCACCTTTTATTTTTCTGGCCAATCCTTTATTTTTCTCTTCATTTCGGAAACTTTCAGTGTGGCCCTTGCAAAAGAAAATATCTATACTGATTGCACAAATGGAAATGTACACAATATGGCATCGAAAGCGTAATCTTAAGCATCTACCTATATTTGTTAGAAGATAAATTGATTTTTGGCCATTCATTGTATTTGTTTCTTATTCATTCCGGAGACTTTCAGTGTAATCAAAGGCTATCGCAGTTGTTTGACATTATAAATAAGATAAAAACGAATTTACTGCTTGAAGATTGTGACACCCGACGTTTCGGCGACGTTGCAATCGCCGTTGTCTAGGGTAGACAGTCTACCCTAGACAACGGCGGTTGCATCATCACCGAAACGTTGCACGGTGGAAACATGTCCAAAAATATTATTTTTTGGTAATTTTTGTAATAAGACGCTTTTCAGAATAAGATCAAATAGCTTTCTTAGTATACAATTAAAAATAGCTGAAACCTACATATTTTTTAAATATCAATTAATATTTAATCAATCTGTCTCACCTACTTCTTTTTTATCGGAAACGGATGCTGGACCTTGCTCGTGCTTAAATAATTCTAGAGCGTCACTGGTAAATGAGTGTCTTTTTTTGTTAGATTTCGGTCGCAAACTGGATAAATAAGGGTCTGAAATTATTAAAAGTCTATTTAAAATGACCTCGTTGCAGTCTATTATATAACGTTACCAAAAAATGGCAACTATGTACTTGCTACAAATAAGTACATAAATAATATATACATATACTTACTACATATTTTTATAATAAAGTAGTTAATACAAGAGCTAAACTTTTATTATACATAAATTGCGTTACGTGAAAACACCCGAAACCTAATTAAAGGAACCAGTTTTTGATGACAATTGATTTTTATAATACATATATTATTTTTAAAATTAATTAACATAATATATTAAATATTAATGACTGTCTCTTTCTTTTCTCACATATAACTTTATTTCATTTTATATTATATTTATGGCCGATTATATAATAGAATTGCATTTTATTTATTATATTGTCTTTTAATATATATTTTTTTTGAAGACCACATTTTTAGGGCAGTTTAGTGTTATTAGCTTTTTACTAAAACTTGTACATAATTGATTGTAATATTAGAGTCCTGTCCATCCTAGAACGGGCTAGTCTAAGTTGGGTGACAGAAACAAATAAGCAAAAGGTTAAAAGGTTTTGCCATTCGGTTTCTGTTATGTTTGTAAGCAAATCAATGTTTTATAGTAATTAATTCTTAAATAAATATATTATAGAATGACTAAACCGTATAAAACCCAAAAAGAAAATAGGATAAACAATAGAAATTACTGTTAAACATTGTACATACTTTCAATTTCAACATCCATTACTGCAATATACTCAACACTACTTAAACAAAATAAAAAAAGCTTTTTAATAACAGATTGTTAATAGAGCGCCGAGAACAATAACGTGCGAGTCGCATGAAGGTTAGGTTTCGACTGCCGGCATGGCATGTAACCGGGTGTGACATTGTTATTCATTCATATTAAGGCCATTGTTATCGCTCTACTCTCTGATGTACCTGTTAGTATTATTCAGTAAGATTGTAACTTTCAAATTTTGGCCAGGTTCCCAATACACATAATCCCCCGTGCGTCGGATGTTACAATCTTCGTGCGGTAAATTCGTTTTTATCGTATTTATAATACTTACAGCGTGGCCCACATAAACCTAGTAATAAACACTAAAAATAATTGAACTTCCACCAATGCCTAACAGTAAAGGAAAGCGAGGTTATTTTCCCTTTTCCAATTCCAGCTGCAAATGAATCGAAATGAAAACGCGGCCATTACTTTTCTAAAAACGCCTTTAAATGTATCGTAGCGGGGACAGCCAATTCCATAAAGGTTCCGCGCAAAGCATTTAAAAGCCTCCCTCTACGCGGGACGCCCAGCCCCCAAAAGCCCGTATTACCATGCGATCTCGCACTTTTTCGATAATACGGGATCTCGCGAAGTGGCTTTCGGGATTCACGGGATTTCATGCATTGCAGTTTTACTAGGTAAGTCAAGATTTTCTATAGAATTATGTGTAAATTTTGAACATTGGTTTGCTTATCTTGATACGTTTCCGTACAATGCAAGCCGTCAAATTGTTCAAGTACCCCTAGATACTTCAACCAAGCCCTACTTCCGGAAGTTTTTATTTCTTATTCAGTTCTTTTCTAAATTATTCAGATGATTTCTTCCTCGATATCACAGAAGATCTAGCCACCGGGGTTGAAAGGCTGCAAAATGTTTCCATTCGCTTTCTTCATGACCTAAAAAATTATTACAATAGAAGACGGAACGCAGAAGAAGACTTCACTGGCTGATGATCTGAGAAATAATAGTACTCGGTTTGCACTAAAGAATCTAGGAGGGCTTGCTCCAAGCTATATCATAAGCAGGTTCAATGATATATTAGCTCACGAGCGCCTTCTGCAATCTGAAGACAACCTACTGCACTTGATCCTTGACAATAGTAGTGATTTCTGCTCACACTCCTTCTACATACATGGAGCCCGTCTCTGTAAAGCTTTATTAACACATACAAGGACAGCAGCGAGTTTGTGTTGCTCTAATGACAGGCTTAAAAACACTTTAACAGGGGCCCATAAATTTCTCTCATCCCATCCCTTCTCCTTCGATTACATTGCTTTTCTTTTTATTATGTATGGTGTTTCTTCTTCTGTTGGATTTAATTAACTTTGGATTTAATCTACAAGGCGACCATGTTAGATACATCTGATACGAGATGCATTTATTTCATGTATTTGAGAAACAACACAAGTCCAGCAATTTCGATATATTTTTTTAAATTAGTAGAGTATTATATAACATTTATTCCTTGGAATAGTCAATAGAATGCAAGACTACTTCTAGAAAAAAAAATGGCCTCTTAGATAATACTCAGGCTAACATAATCAGTTTTTAGCCTGTCCTGAAAAGTGGACCTCACTGGACTTATGTTGTTTCTCAAATAACCGATTCATTTATAAGTAATTGTAATAATAGTTTTATCTATTTTTTACCGAAAAACATGTTTTTTCATTAGGTTAAGGTTAGCTGTGAGATATTGGTTCAATACTCGCCGTCCAATAGCTCGTTAGCTAGATAATACTTAATAGTTAGGATTGCTTTACATTTAAAAATATGTGTAACATTATAGATTAATAAAGAAGTTTGAACTTGAATTTAAATTTGAATTCTCATGAGACCGACTCTGTTCGGTGAGTTTCAATGCAGTTTCGTATGGATTTTATCTTATACTCCTTTCTGGATTGCTACTTATATTCAGTATTCCCGGGATATTCACGGGATATTCAGTATTTCCGGGATTGAAAAGCGAGCACTAATCCAGTAACAGTGCGGATTTTGTGAATCGTGTTTAATTCGGAGATTACCGGGTGGGCCGAAGCGTGAATCGCCCACGTATAGGGCGCAGGGATCCTGACTTGAAATATCTTACCCGTCGAAATATCAATTTGTCGGAGAGGCGGCGGGCCATGTGGGTTCGCCCGGTCGCGCGCGGACGATCCTTCGCTTCTTACCTATTCCGACCTTTTTATAAAACATTGTGACGAAAGGGCGGTTAGGCGAGATTCGAACCTGGGGAGAAGCGTAGGAACTTAAACCAATGATATTTTACTTTCACGGCCCGCCAACCCGGCATCTTGAGGTGTCGACTACAACGGGCGAGCCCGTCACCACAGGACGTTTTAACGACTAGTCGTTCTATCGACCTGCAGTGAGCGTAAAAGACTTTGGACAAAACAATCCAACGTCTAGCTACGCCACAACCCGTAAGAGACCAACGCCTTACCGCGAGTTGGCCAGGAATAAACCCAGCGGGCTCGAGATACTCGCGCCCTTACTTCCAATTGTGACCAGATTTCTCCGGTCTCTCGATTGGTTCCGAGTTCGAGGTCGCTTGCGCGGTCCTCTCCCTTACGAAGCGGTGAAATGGAGTACACCGAATCTATCGCGGACCAAGGCGTCTTTTGCCCGGCTCTGAACCGGGATCGGATGGCCAATGGTCATTTCAAGAGCAGTCGCCGTAAGGTACGCAACCACCCCCGCTCTATAGGAAACAATACAGTTCCCAGACTCCCCCGACTGTTAGTCGGAGAGCACAGTCGATTGGCTTGCGCCGCTCGGTGCGCAGATCGTCCAGGAGCGCCAGAGGTTTGATTCCCAGGGGAAACTGGTTGACCCAGTGTCCTACCCAGGTTCGCACCCCGTGCGTGGAGGCCGTCGGATGGGTGTTGACCCGTGAGTGTGACCGACCCTGAACACATGGGTCATCGTGGCAACCTCATCATGGGCCCGTTAGCTCCCGTTAGCTCTCGAAGCATCAGTCTGTAATCCCACAGACTCGAGCCGTGCCCAGTATAACATACTAGGAGCACACATACAATCCTCATCCACTCTCCTATATAACCGCCGTCGCGCAACCCTCGCGTCTCGATAAAGTAATCCGGGCACTCGTTAATTCGGCAAGCGTTATAACTGGCAATATTCAATCGATTCTATCAATAAATATCTTCTGCTTCATCAAAACCGCCTATACGGAGATAACTCGTAAGTGGACACCACCACCTACATAACATCGAATAATTTGGAGTCTTGTGAGGGGTGGTCCCTCACACGCCAAAAGCCTGTTGCGGTTCTTAAATGACACGAGGCTTAGCGCAGAACTATAGTAGGTGGCGCACACAATAGATCAGCAATGGTCGAAGTGTTACAAGGCTCATGAAGACCTTAGAAAAGCCCCACTCAACAAAAAAAAATATATAAACAATTTACACTTTCTTATCGGCGTCACACCACCGTTGGGAGGTTATGCTCAAATATTTTCAGAACGATGATGGTGAGGGCCAACAAGGCTCTGCACTAGTTGTAAAAGAAGAGTGCTACAAGGTGGTGTGCTAGGGCTGATGCGAAAAGGGCGGATACAGCAGCTTACAGAAGGCTTTGCAACTCATCAGTGAAAATTTGAATCAGAAACTCGGAATAATCCACGAGGCCACATGTCTGGTAAATGAGATCTCAAATCAAGTTATGCAGTTTTATAAAGTTTAATGGTTGTTTATTAATATTACAGTATATTTTTTATCAACATTTGTTTTGTTTAATAAAATTGTAAATCAAGATTTTGTTGTTCAAAACATATTACAAATTGTACAGAACTTGCAAATAGATATCCTGCGATATGGTGACTTAAATTATTTGTTACTAAAAGTGGCTTTAACATACCATAATTAGTGACTTAAAAAACTTAAAAATAAATGTTGTTTAGGAAAATATATTTTTTTAATGTGCAAATTAGTACCAAAAGCCACTTGTAACGCTTTATAAAGCTTTGCGCTGACAGCCGCCGCCGCACGCAGTCCGTTGCCCTCGGGGCTCAATCAATAAAATGTTTTTTATTAAACATTTCTGGTTTATGTATTTAACCCTATAGATATCTATATATTTTCGGTGTCTATCCAATAGTATATTTCGTTTAATACTAAACACGATCTATTTATCTTAATTTATTGACATTTAGATATTTGAACAATTATTTATTGGCTATTTGGACAATTAAGGTAGCTTATGATACCCGGGGTGACACAGCAATTCTATTTATTTTACAAACTTCTAAATCGGTTAAAGCATTGGCGGAATAAAGAAACGGACAGCGTAAATACGTGAAACCTGAATTTATAGCTTTTTTTGTTGACCAGTCGTGTAAAATGGAATAATCTTATGACCAAAAATTTAAATTACCAGACGGAAACAGCCAATGCAAGCAGTGCGATTTAAAATGTCGACATGTAGATTTTAAAAAATATATAAAAAATGAGAATTTCGCTATTTTAAGCGGTAAGTTCAATTTCCTGCGATTATGGCAGCTAAAATTATTTGTTATTAATTGTTGGTTTAACATACCATAAATCGGTGACTTTAAAAATTCCAAAATAAATGTCGTTTAGGAGAATAAAAATTTTGTAATGCGCAAATTAGTACCAAAATTGACAGTGTCCCAAATAATATGGCCACCAACTAAAATCCAGTAGGTATAACTTCTCTGGTATAATCGCCCTAATCTAAACCTATGTATATTTCTGAGTCAGCATGCGCCCAGGTCAAACGAACTTACATTTACTGCCGAGTTGTTTGGATCTGCCGAGAGTCGAGAGTGCTCGTGAATGTTTGAAATTCTCTGCAAACTTTACTTCGCAGCAAGTTCGCCTGAGTAGCAGTGCCGGGAATGCCCGGGAACAGTTTTCTTTAGCCGAAATTTAAATTTCTCACTCGGCTTTGAAGCCCCTCGGAAGGATTTAATTTTTCAGCGGTGATCAAGTATGCACTCCAAAATATCAGCATTGATTAATTTTAAAAGTAATAATTTCAACGAACTTGCTAATTGTCATAAATAATGCAATAAAGCGTGCTCAAAAGGAAGTCCTTTTATGAAGTCTCGCCGAATTTCGAAATTTCTGATATGAAACTTTCGAAAGTTTAGATTTTCTGAAATGGTCCGGGTGAGCTCGACCCGACTTTATAAACAACTCAATTAGTCAATAATGGGCTCGATTGAGTTTCTTTGTCAAATGAGTTCGTGCGAACGAGACAGAGCAGTGCGTTAGAGCAGAATGTGAAACAAGCGATTGTACACTGAGAAAAATATTGGATTTCTTCTTACATAACCTTTTTGTTATTACGGCTTTATACAGTATAATGATATTCGTTATACAGAATAATGATTTGTTGAAACTTCACTACTTGATTATATCTTTCACCACGCTCCGTATGGGTAATACGAAAATAACGGTATAATGTAGATTCAAAATAATTCATGTAACTGACTACAACTTTACGTATGTCATGACATGCTGTCATAGTAAAAGAAAGATCTCGTTGTGTTATATATGTATAGTTACCATGCCCGTGACATGGTAACTACACCGTAACGCGTCATGTTCATTAATACGTACGAATCATAGTCCAAGTTATATACGTAATCCCTTTTGGAACATCCATATTTCCGTGTATTACAGCGTTATATTTTTCCCAGTGTAACTTTTTTTGCACAATAAAATACCTATCGAACCATCTAAATTAGTTTGAATATATTTCGTCCGGATTATGCCGCTTTATGTTCTTTTCGTATTTTTATGCCGGGAAAATGCCAAACGTTCATTTCATATTCCGTTGTAACGTCTACCTGGCCCGCATGAACTAATTCCAATTTTAGTTTACGAAGACACTGAATTGATGATACTGGGTTATTATGAGTCTGCGATGCTAATTATTATTGGTGTACGAGCTATTGTTGTTGTTTTTTGCAGTATATTAATATTTTTTATATATATATATTTAGACGTGGTATTTCATTTGTATTGTTATATCTGTGGTGAATGGGTAAAAGGGGTAAGCCATCAAAACGTGTTTCGGAGATATAGCAAAAACAAAGTTTGGAAATTCGGGACAAATGGGAGATTCAATGAAATATATCATACTGCTTAACATAATTGTCTTTAACTAATAGAGATTCCATATATACTAAATGGGACACATATTTTTAATAAAAACAATTATTTATAAATACTTTTAAAAGAAGGGAGTATACTTAGCACCATATTCACGTAATAACAGATTTCCAAGTGGACTTAAATCCATTTACACCAGCAAATTCCATGAAGTTTAAAAATTCAACAAAACATGGAGAACTCCCCGAAGAAGCCATAGCTGGTAGAAAAGGATTTTATAGTTACTGAGGTTCCTCATTATGCTAAATATGACATTAATTTGAAATAAATAAGGACATACACAATATACAAATAACTAATGATGCTTTTAATATCAAATTCATTAAACAACAGAGTCCCAAACAAGACCTAAAATCCAATACAATACAAGATAAAAAAATAATAAATTATTTTAAAAATAAAACACAGTGGTTTTTGCTTTATTATAAATTTTAACTTACATAAATGGCTTAAACATAAACATACAACTGGAACATAAAAAGTAATAAGAAAATGCACATTCTTTTTATTAGAGTTTGTGATTTTTTTTGTGTTATTGTTATTATTAAACTTCTATAGACTTAAACATACAACTGGATCATAAAAAGTACCTATTAAGAAAAGGCACATTATTTCTATTACAGATTTTGTAGTTGTCTTGTTTTATTATTATTATTAAACTTCTACATACGTAAGACTTTCACATAAACATACAAGTGGAACATAAAAAGTATTAAGAAAAGGCACATTATTTTTATATGACAGAGTTTGCTTGTTTATTATCATTTATTTTTCTACATTAATCTGTTAAATTCTAATAACACTAGAACCATTATCTATTGCGAATTAGGTACTACTAAACGATACATTACTGTATTAAACAAAAAATCTCCTTTTTAGCTTATAGAACTAATATTATAGAAACAAAAAAGGTAATAAAGAGAGGTACTGATCTAATTATTTATGCATATTAATCATCTCCATACATATCATCTTCCATTACATCAGGAAGTGTATCAATTCTCACTGCATCGGTTTTTATATTTTTATAAAAATCCTTAAAAATATCAGGAATGTATTGCAGTAGATCCATTAAATCCTTCTTTTTTTGGCAGAAATAGGTACTGATTGATGATGCGTTATTGGTGGCTGTAGATCGATTAAAGGTCGACCTCTCCTTTTGAATGATTTTTTTTTAAATGGTATATCTTTGTAGTCAGATTTGTATTGCATTTCCCCAATTTCATGTTTTATGAACCGAAACCACCTAATTTCTCTCCAAAAAAATGTTCACGATCAATGTTGACTGTTTTTTTACAAGACTTGAAGATAACAGGGAAGAATATAGGTAAAAGTCTGCTTGAGTCATTTGAATTACCTGAAACTGATTTTTTTTTCAGTTTGCCTGACCAATTGCATCCAGTCATAAGGATGGAAAATAGGGACTTCTCTCTGTCTTTTCTTTTTTTCAATTGAAGCTTGAACCGAATCACACTCCATATGTGTGTGACCAGGCACCAAAAATTTGTGATCTATAATTTTTAAAGTTGTATGCTCTTTGATAATTGACATACACATGGCAGCCATGTGGCTGTTTTTATTCTGCCCCCCCGCATGTGTCTGAATACATTATTACACGTTCAGTATTTGCGGGAAGATGTTCTTTCAAATGTTTAGCAATGCATGATGCTATTTCATCAGCACCTCTGCCAGCATCAACTTCAGACCACATGTAACAATAAACCTTGCTGGAATTCGATTCAAAAATTGTTAAATTGTACGTCCATAGTTGACGTTTGTAGAAAGCTTGAGAATTGTGAAAAACGGTGTGGGTAAACATTGCTCAAGGTCGAATGAGAGTGTTACTATTTTATTATCACTATTTTTTGCCAATTTGATGTCGTTTGACTTAGATTCGTAGGCATATTTTGCTAACTGCTGATGGTCATCTAACTCTTTCTGTATAGATTGCTTATCGTCAGTCATATTTAATTTCATTTGTAATGTGTGACATTTATCAAATGTATCATTTTTTGGTGGTTTTATTTTTAAATTTAAAGTGTGAAACAGCTTTTCATAAGATGAACGACTTGCAACATCAACTCCTTCAAGAGCCTGCCGATATTCATCATATATTTTAGATAAACAAAGATGAGACGGTAAATATCTTTTATCTTTTTCTTCTAGTGAGAGAACCCAAGTCCCAATAATCTTTAAATAATTGTAATCTATCGTTGTCGTTGAATCGGTCCTTACACAACATTCTACAGTCTGCCAGGCTACTGAAAGTTCGTCGCCCTATTTCCTTGCCAGTTTTTGTTAAATAACAGGGACCCCTATTGCGTTTATATGAACGTTCTGAACGTGATTTCCTGGTTTCATTTTTATTACATTTTCTTTTTCTTGTTATTATTATTCATTTGCGTGAACACTTATGAAGTATACCAATGTTCTAATAACTTTTATACAGTCATTTAATGTTGAAATTTTATTTAGGCAAAACTCTCAATTAATAATGTGTTAAAAGAGTTAAGTCGCTTTAACACCCTGGTGAAAATAGTGCTATGTCAAACTAGCCCTTTCTACGCATAAACAAATATTTGAGAGAATAGTGTAAACAGATTAAAGTCAACTTTGCCTTGTTTACCCAAACCTATTTTATAAAAATAATATTTACCTCCGCGTTAAGTCGACTTTACTCCATTTACCTAATCTAATGTAAAAAAAAACAAATTTCACCCTTTCCACAATATGATATTTCTCTTTCTGTAGCGAATATGACTTAGCCCCCTATACACAAAAATAGGTTATTTTTTTCTCTATCGAATGGTATGTTAAAGTCATTTTGCCCAAAATGACGACTTAGCCCCTTTTACCCATTCACCACAGATATAATGATATTCATTGTATTATATATTGTTAGGGCCTGCTAGGCACCAAAAGGCAGAAGAAAGGGAGAGAGGGCGGTGTAATGAAAGGCCAGAGAGAATAGAAATAAGACTGAGGAGACAACACAACATCCAAAAATATCACTAACCTATTTCGGAGGCATCTATTGCGAGATATCGACATTCTGAATTCTGGATAAGATACTCGCCCCCCCCCCCTTGCTATCTCTACTGGGTGGTCCATAAATATTAAATTGACAAAAAAAAACGAATGAACTAAGTTAAGCTATATATTTTTCGCTGACTGTTAAACTATGTTAACCAATATTGGAAAGTTTGAAAAATTTTTGTGATAAAAAAATGTTTGACAAACGTTATGCGCGTTACGCCATTTAGCAATAGTTAAAATATCGCGATTAAACAATATTTACGATATTTTACCTACCGCTAGATGGCGCAACGTGTTTAACTTTTTGTACTATTTAAAAAAAAATAGGAATCAGGATTCAAAATCAAATTCAGGATATTTTCGTCTGGAATTAACCTTCAGGATACCTTCCGACTGGTTACGCAACCTCTACCTGTTTTATTACAGCGGTAATTCAGTTTGAATTTATCGCGGACCTGGGCGTTCTTTGCCCGTAGTGCCACACAGGACCGAGTGGCCCAAGGTTATTTCAAGAGTGGCATGACATCAGGTGAAACATCCATCCCCGCTGCTTAGGAAACAGTGTATTTCCATAGTCTCCAGAACCCTTCAGCAATTAGTCAGAATGCACAACCGATTGGCTTCGCCGAACGGTGCGCTAACCGTCCAGTGGCGCCAGGATGCAATCCCGCCGGGAGAAACCGGTCCACCAGCTCGGAGGCCTGAGACACGGGAGTCTTACCCGGGGTAGCCTTTCAGTCAAGGAGGCTTCTGAATAGGAGCTGAATCGTGAGTTGAGCCGATCCGAGAACAAAATAGATTTTGTGGCCTAAGCTGCACGAAACCGTTCACAACCCCCCCCCCCCCCCGCTGACAGCAATAAATGAATCCAGTTATGTTCTGCCATGCTTCTTCTTTCATTTGTTACAACTCCGTCTTTTTGTTTCCACAATATGCCGAAATCTATAGACTGCGTCCGTTAGTTTATCCACTTCTGCCCTCGTAAAATGAACTGACCTATCTCGTTTTACACACTTTCCATTTTAAACGACAAACTCACAAATTCACGAAAGATGCACGAAGCTCGCAAATCGAGGTTATGTTGAAAGCTAATCTCAAATAAATATTTTTAAGAGCTTCTCGCTCTAGCATATAGAATGGTTCAATAATACTGTCTCGCTTTTCGTGTATTGTCTGAAGTTGGTGCTGCTAACATAGCGAAAAATCTTCCAATAACTATTTGACAGTTATTTGATGATTGAAAAACTAGCCAGTGGTATTCGACAATTAAATCAACAGATAAAATAATTCTTTGGATACTTATTAGACAGTTTACCTGACGATTGAAAAAATGGGCCTAAGTCCTATATTTCGAGATTGAATTATGATTAGCGCGCCCCCTGGTGAACCGATTTCAACCACAATCTTTTTATCTCTTGCCATGATCAAACGATGCCTTCCTGCTAAACTTCAGCTATATCATATGAAGCGTTTGGGCGCTATCGTGGAGGAATATACACACAGACACACAGACACACAGACAGACTTTAATCTGGAAATGGTCTTAATCGTCAAATCAAATCAAATCAAATTGTTTATTGTCTTAAAAACTAATACATAGTTGTATAGACAGTAGTATTACATTTGGCCGTGATAACATTGAATTCTTTTTTAATGATCAAATTCTTCTACTACTAATCAAAACGTAAAAGGTTACTCGTAAGAATGAAGTAGGTATTATTGTAGGATAAAATCGATTCTCACCATTTAGTTTACCAGATTAAAAAGACAGAGTAAATTATTCTTTAAAATACCGATAAAAATAAGTTTTTTAGTATAAAATTAATAAATGTAATGTCAAAAATAACAAAAAAAAGTGACGGTTGTCAAAAAGTAAAATAAAATGTCTTAGTGATTATATTGTAAATAAAAATAGTCAAGGTGTAATTAATATGTGCCTACCTAATAATAAAAAATAGTTAATACGTTTTAGTCAAATTGAAAATCGTTTTAAAACCTATTACAGAAAGAGATATAGTCGAGATGCAGACAGTTTTTAGAGATCGTTAATGTCGTACAATTCTCTTTCAATTAGATATAATTCGAGTTTCGTCTTTGGGGGAGAGGGGGGGAGGCAAAATGGATGTTTCCTTCATCAAAAAAAATGTGCCTTCACAATATTTTATCCAACCGTTGGTTGGCCGAGAAAGTAAAACATCCACTACCCTTCTGACTCTTCCGCTCTTCATTTGAACAGCGCCATAATCTCCAGACCGGATTCCTGCGAATCCTTACAACATTGCGTCATCGTGATACTGTGCAGTTGCATTACGTCTTACGACGTGCAATCGTGCCACATTTTTTCATTATATTTTCTTATACTAACAACTTCATAGACTAAAGGTGACCCGATCTCCAGACCGTACCTTTAGAATGCATAAAGTTGAATAAGCAGTTACAACTTCATATGTGAAGAGGCGCCGAGTTGTACATTTTTAATAAGGCAACTCGCGCCCAGGAAACCGCTCACGTTTTATGAAAAGCAGAGTGAGGGCGTCGGCAAGTAAATTTAGGTCAGGCTGATAGTAGCCCTTAACCCTTAAATAGTGTTGCATTGAAACTTTCATCTCCGTATCACAGTGGGCATGCCACGACCCTCCTAAAGGCATACAGGTTTAAGAATTGACAGTAAATTACAATGAAATAAATACCTGCATCGATTAATTAGCCAGTAAGTTATGTAGCTCGATATACTCTATTTTAAAAATCCTTATGGTTTAGCGCAACCAAATCAGTATATTTTGCGTATTCATTCAGTGTGGCGCGCTAGACATAATACAATCTCGAAACATAGGAAAACTTGAAATTCAGTAGACAGATGTGTCTTTGAGCCGAAACCACATGGTGAGAGCTAATGGGCCCTTGCTGAGTTGGCGACGAAGACCCATTCTGTTCAGGGTTGGTCACACTCATGGGTCAACACCCATCCGGCGGCCTCCACGCGTGAAGAGCGAGCCCGGGCAGGACTCTGTCCTTGGGGCTAGTTTCTCCTAGGAATCAATATTCTGACGCTTCTGGACGGTCTGCGCACCGTGCGGCGTAAGCCAATCGATCGTGCACTCTAACTAACAGTCGGGGGAGTCTGGAAGCAGTACTGTTTCCTAAAGAGCGGGGGTGGTTGCGGACCTAACGGCGACTGCTTTTGAAAATACCATCGACTAACCGATCCTGGGTGAACAGCCGGGCAATGGATGCCTTGGTCCGCGATAGATTTGTTATACACAGTTTCACGGCTTCGTAAGGGAGAAGATCGCGCAAGCGAACTCGAACTCGTAACCAATCGAGGGACCGGAGTAGTCTGGTCGCAATCACGCAAGTAAGGGCGTGAGTGTAAGCCGTTGGCGTTTAAGGCGTTGGCCTCTTACGGGCATGTGGCGGAGCTTGACGGTGGACTGTTTTGTCCAAGTCTTCTGCGCTCACTTCACGGGAGATTGAACGACTAATCGTTAAAACTTCATGAGGTGACGGGTTCGCCGTTGTAGTTTTTTTTTTTTTTTTATTTTATTTTTAATACTTTATTCATTTTATTTTTGTACATTTAGCCCCATTGTTATCAATGTTATAAATAACTCGGAAAAATTGAACACCGAAATGCAGCTAATGCTCATTGCCCACCTAACTAGGACTAAACTGTCCCGTATCTAGGCGGGTCAGAGTAATTAAAATAAGTAATACAACTTATGTAACAATTAGCCTAATTAACTTGAAAAAACGAATGAACTAAGTTAAGCTATATATTTTTTGCTAACTGTTAAACTATGTTAACCAATATTGGAAAGTTTGAAAAATTTTACTGATAAAAAAATGTTTGACAAACGTTAAGCGCGTTACGCCATTTAGCAATAGTTAAAATATCGCGAATAAACAATATTTACGATATTTTACCTACCGCTAGATGGCGCAACGTGTTTAACTTTTTGTACTATTTAAAAAAAAAATAGGAATCAGGATTCAAAATCAAATTCAGGATATTTTCGTCTGGAATTAACCTTCAGGATACCTTCCGACTGGTTACGCAACCTCTACCTGTTTTATTACAGCGGTAATTCAGTTTGAATTTATCGCGGACCTGGGCGTTCTTTGCCCGTAGTGCCACACAGGACCGAGTGGCCCAAGGTTATTTCAAGAGTGGCATGACATCAGGTGAAACATCCATCCCCGCTGCTTAGGAAACAGTGTATTTCCATAGTCTCCAGACCCCTTCAGCAATTAGTCAGAATGCACAACCGATTGGCTTCGCCGAACGGTGCGCTAACCGTCCAGTGGCGCCAGGATGCAATCCCGCCGGGAGAAACCGGTCCACCAGCTCGGAGGCCTGAGACACGGGAGTCTTACCCGGGGTAGCCTTTCAGTCAAGGAGGCTTCTGAATAGGAGCTGAATCGTGAGTTGAGCCGATCCGAGTACAAAATAGATTTTGTGGCCTAAGCTGCACGAAACCGTTCACAACCCCCCCCCCCCCCCCGCTGACAGCAATAAATGAATCCAGTTATGTTCTGCCATGCTTCTTCTTTCATTTGTTCATTTGTTACAACTCCGTCTTTTTGTTTCCACAATATGCCGAAATCTATAGACTGCGTCCGTTAGTTTATCCACTTCTGCCCTCGTAAAATGAACTGACCTATCTCGTTTTACACACTTTCCATTTTAAACGACAAACTCACAAATTCACGAAAGATGCACGAAGCTCGCAAATCGAGGTTATGTTGAAAGCTAATCTCAAATAAATATTTTTAAGAGCTTCTCGCTCTAGCATATAGAATGGTTCAATAATACTGTCTCGCTTTTCGTGTATTGTCTGAAGTTGGTGCTGCTAACATAGCGAAAAATCTTCCAATAACTATTTGACAGTTATTTGATGATTGAAAAACTAGCCAGTGGTATTCGACAATTAAATCAACAGATAAAATAATTCTTTGGATACTTATTAGACAGTTTACCTGACGATTGAAAAAATGGGCCTAAGTCCTATATTTCGAGATTGAATTATGATTAGCGCGCCCCCTGGTGAACCGATTTCAACCACAATCTTTTTATCTCTTGCCATGATCAAACGATGCCTTCCTGCTAAACTTCAGCTATATCATATGAAGCGTTTGGGCGCTATCGTGGAGGAATATACACACAGACACACAGACACACAGACAGACTTTAATCTGGAAATGGTCTTAATCGTCAAATCAAATCAAATCAAATTGTTTATTGTCTTAAAAACTAATACATAGTTGTATAGACAGTAGTATTACATTTGGCCGTGATAACATTGAATTCTTTTTTAATGATCAAATTCTTCTACTACTAATCAAAACGTAAAAGGTTACTCGTAAGAATGAAGTAGGTATTATTGTAGGATAAAATCGATTCTCACCATTTAGTTTACCAGATTAAAAAGACAGAGTAAATTATTCTTTAAAATACCGATAAAAATAAGTTTTTTAGTATAAAATTAATAAATGTAATGTCAAAAATAACAAAAAAAAGTGACGGTTGTCAAAAAGTAAAATAAAATGTCTTAGTGATTATATTGTAAATAAAAATAGTCAAGGTGTAATTAATATGTGCCTACCTAATAATAAAAAATAGTTAATACGTTTTAGTCAAATTGAAAATCGTTTTAAAACCTATTACAGAAAGAGATATAGTCGAGATGCAGACAGTTTTTAGAGATCGTTAATGTCGTACAATTCTCTTTCAATTAGATATAATTCGAGTTTCGTCTTTGGGGGAGAGGGGGGGAGGCAAAATGGATGTTTCCTTCATCAAAAAAAATGTGCCTTCACAATATTTTATCCAACCGTTGGTTGGCCGAGAAAGTAAAACATCCACTACCCTTCTGACTCTTCCGCTCTTCATTTGAACAGCGCCATAATCTCCAGACCGGATTCCTGCGAATCCTTACAACATTGCGTCATCGTGATACTGTGCAGTTGCATTACGTCTTACGACGTGCAATCGTGCCACATTTTTTCATTATATTTTCTTATACTAACAACTTCATAGACTAAAGGTGACCCGATCTCCAGACCGTACCTTTAGAATGCATAAAGTTGAATAAGCAGTTACAACTTCATATGTGAAGAGGCGCCGAGTTGTACATTTTTAATAAGGCAACTCGCGCCCAGGAAACCGCTCACGTTTTATGAAAAGCAGAGTGAGGGCGTCGGCAAGTAAATTTAGGTCAGGCTGATAGTAGCCCTTAACCCTTAAATAGTGTTGCATTGAAACTTTCATCTCCGTATCACAGTGGGCATGCCACGACCCTCCTAAAGGCATACAGGTTTAAGAATTGACAGTAAATTACAATGAAATAAATACCTGCATCGATTAATTAGCCAGTAAGTTATGTAGCTCGATATACTCTATTTTAAAAATCCTTATGGTTTAGCGCAACCAAATCAGTATATTTTGCGTATTCATTCAGTGTGGCGCGCTAGACATAATACAATCTCGAAACATAGGAAAACTTGAAATTCAGTAGACAGATGTGTCTTTGAGCCGAAACCACATGGTGAGAGCTAATGGGCCCTTGCTGAGTTGGCGACGAAGACCCATTCTGTTCAGGGTTGGTCACACTCATGGGTCAACACCCATCCGGCGGCCTCCACGCGTGAAGAGCGAGCCCGGGCAGGACTCTGTCCTTGGGGCTAGTTTCTCCTAGGAATCAATATTCTGACGCTTCTGGACGGTCTGCGCACCGTGCGGCGTAAGCCAATCGATCGTGCACTCTAACTAACAGTCGGGGGAGTCTGGAAGCAGTACTGTTTCCTAAAGAGCGGGGGTGGTTGCGGACCTAACGGCGACTGCTTTTGAAAATACCATCGACTAACCGATCCTGGGTGAACAGCCGGGCAATGGATGCCTTGGTCCGCGATAGATTTGTTATACACAGTTTCACGGCTTCGTAAGGGAGAAGATCGCGCAAGCGAACTCGAACTCGTAACCAATCGAGGGACCGGAGTAGTCTGGTCGCAATCACGCAAGTAAGGGCGTGAGTGTAAGCCGTTGGCGTTTAAGGCGTTGGCCTCTTACGGGCATGTGGCGGAGCTTGACGGTGGACTGTTTTGTCCAAGTCTTCTGCGCTCACTTCACGGGAGATTGAACGACTAATCGTTAAAACTTCATGAGGTGACGGGTTCGCCGTTGTAGTTTTTTTTTTTTTATTATTTTATTTTTAATACTTTATTCATTTTATTTTTGTACATTTAGCCCCATTGTTATCAATGTTATAAATAACTCGGAAAAATTGAACACCGAAATGCAGCTAATGCTCATTGCCCACCTAACTAGGACTAAACTGTCCCGTATCTAGGCGGGTCAGAGTAATTAAAATAAGTAATACAACTTATGTAACAATTAGCCTAATTAACTTGAAAAAACGAATGAACTAAGTTAAGCTATATATTTTTTGCTAACTGTTAAACTATGTTAACCAATATTGGAAAGTTTGAAAAATTTTACTGATAAAAAAATGTTTGACAAACGTTAAGCGCGTTACGCCATTTAGCAATAGTTAAAATATCGCGAATAAACAATATTTACGATATTTTACCTACCGCTAGATGGCGCAACGTGTTTAACTTTTTGTACTATTTAAAAAAAAAATAGGAATCAGGATTCAAAATCAAATTCAGGATATTTTCGTCTGGAATTAACCTTCAGGATACCTTCCGACTGGTTACGCAACCTCTACCTGTTTTATTACAGCGGTAATTCAGTTTGAATTTATCGCGGACCTGGGCGTTCTTTGCCCGTAGTGCCACACAGGACCGAGTGGCCCAAGGTTATTTCAAGAGTGGCATGACATCAGGTGAAACATCCATCCCCGCTGCTTAGGAAACAGTGTATTTCCATAGTCTCCAGACCCCTTCAGCAATTAGTCAGAATGCACAACCGATTGGCTTCGCCGAACGGTGCGCTAACCGTCCAGTGGCGCCAGGATGCAATCCCGCCGGGAGAAACCGGTCCACCAGCTCGGAGGCCTGAGACACGGGAGTCTTACCCGGGGTAGCCTTTCAGTCAAGGAGGCTTCTGAATAGGAGCTGAATCGTGAGTTGAGCCGATCCGAGTACAAAATAGATTTTGTGGCCTAAGCTGCACGAAACCGTTCACAACCCCCCCCCCCCCGCTGACAGCAATAAATGAATCCAGTTATGTTCTGCCATGCTTCTTCTTTCATTTGTTCATTTGTTACAACTCCGTCTTTTTGTTTCCACAATATGCCGAAATCTATAGACTGCGTCCGTTAGTTTATCCACTTCTGCCCTCGTAAAATGAACTGACCTATCTCGTTTTACACACTTTCCATTTTAAACGACAAACTCACAAATTCACGAAAGATGCACGAAGCTCGCAAATCGAGGTTATGTTGAAAGCTAATCTCAAATAAATATTTTTAAGAGCTTCTCGCTCTAGCATATAGAATGGTTCAATAATACTGTCTCGCTTTTCGTGTATTGTCTGAAGTTGGTGCTGCTAACATAGCGAAAAATCTTCCAATAACTATTTGACAGTTATTTGATGATTGAAAAACTAGCCAGTGGTATTCGACAATTAAATCAACAGATAAAATAATTCTTTGGATACTTATTAGACAGTTTACCTGACGATTGAAAAAATGGGCCTAAGTCCTATATTTCGAGATTGAATTATGATTAGCGCGCCCCCTGGTGAACCGATTTCAACCACAATCTTTTTATCTCTTGCCATGATCAAACGATGCCTTCCTGCTAAACTTCAGCTATATCATATGAAGCGTTTGGGCGCTATCGTGGAGGAATATACACACAGACACACAGACACACAGACAGACTTTAATCTGGAAATGGTCTTAATCGTCAAATCAAATCAAATCAAATTGTTTATTGTCTTAAAAACTAATACATAGTTGTATAGACAGTAGTATTACATTTGGCCGTGATAACATTGAATTCTTTTTTAATGATCAAATTCTTCTACTACTAATCAAAACGTAAAAGGTTACTCGTAAGAATGAAGTAGGTATTATTGTAGAATAAAATCGAGTCTCACCATTTAGTTTACCAGATTAAAAACACAGAGTAAATTATTCTTTAAAATACCGATAAAAATAAGTTTTTTAGTATAAAATTAATAAATGTAATGTCAAAAATAACAAAAAAAAGTGACGGTTGTCAAAAAGTAAAATAAAATGTCTTAGTGATTATATTGTAAATAAAAATAGTCAAGGTGTAATTAATATGTGCCTACCTAATAATAAAAAATAGTTAATACGTTTTAGTCAAATTGAAAATCGTTTTAAAACCTATTACAGAAAGAGATATAGTCGAGATGCAGACAGTTTTTAGAGATCGTTAATGTCGTACAATTCTCTTTCAATTAGATATAATTCGAGTTTCGTCTTTGGGGGAGAGGGGGGGAGGCAAAATGGATGTTTCCTTCATCAAAAAAAATGTGCCTTCACAATATTTTATCCAACCGTTGGTTGGCCGAGAAAGTAAAACATCCACTACCCTTCTGACTCTTCCGCTCTTCATTTGAACAGCGCCATAATCTCCAGACCGGATTCCTGCGAATCCTTACAACATTGCGTCATCGTGATACTGTGCAGTTGCATTACGTCTTACGACGTGCAATCGTGCCACATTTTTTCATTATATTTTCTTATACTAACAACTTCATAGACTAAAGGTGACCCGATCTCCAGACCGTACCTTTAGAATGCATAAAGTTGAATAAGCAGTTACAACTTCATATGTGAAGAGGCGCCGAGTTGTACATTTTTAATAAGGCAACTCGCGCCCAGGAAACCGCTCACGTTTTATGAAAAGCAGAGTGAGGGCGTCGGCAAGTAAATTTAGGTCAGGCTGATAGTAGCCCTTAACCCTTAAATAGTGTTGCATTGAAACTTTCATCTCCGTATCACAGTGGGCATGCCACGACCCTCCTAAAGGCATACAGGTTTAAGAATTGACAGTAAATTACAATGAAATAAATACCTGCATCGATTAATTAGCCAGTAAGTTATGTAGCTCGATATACTCTATTTTAAAAATCCTTATGGTTTAGCGCAACCAAATCAGTATATTTTGCGTATTCATTCAGTGTGGCGCGCTAGACATAATACAATCTCGAAACATAGGAAAACTTGAAATTCAGTAGACAGATGTGTCTTTGAGCCGAAACCACATGGTGAGAGCTAATGGGCCCTTGCTGAGTTGGCGACGAAGACCCATTCTGTTCAGGGTTGGTCACACTCATGGGTCAACACCCATCCGGCGGCCTCCACGCGTGAAGAGCGAGCCCGGGCAGGACTCTGTCCTTGGGGCTAGTTTCTCCTAGGAATCAATATTCTGACGCTTCTGGACGGTCTGCGCACCGTGCGGCGTAAGCCAATCGATCGTGCACTCTAACTAACAGTCGGGGGAGTCTGGAAGCAGTACTGTTTCCTAAAGAGCGGGGGTGGTTGCGGACCTAACGGCGACTGCTCTTGAAAATACCATCGACTAACCGATCCTGGGTGAACAGCCGGGCAATGGATGCCTTGGTCCGCGATAGATTTGTTATACACAGTTTCACGGCTTCGTAAGGGAGAAGATCGCGCAAGCGAACTCGAACTCGTAACCAATCGAGGGACCGGAGTAGTCTGGTCGCAATCACGCAAGTAAGGGCGTGAGTGTAAGCCGTTGGCGTTTAAGGCGTTGGCCTCTTACGGGCATGTGGCGGAGCTTGACGGTGGACTGTTTTGTCCAAGTCTTCTGCGCTCACTTCACGGGAGATTGAACGACTAATCGTTAAAACTTCCTGAGGTGACGGGTTCGCCGTTGTAGTTGACAACTCTATTTGTAAAATTTGGTTGAAATATCTCTTATACAAGCGACACAAATAATTTTTAAATTGTGTTATATTAAAGAAAATACTAAAATTGGAAAATAGTTATTTTAATACTACAGAAATATACATATCGCCCTGACCATTTCACAAAATCAAAACTTTCGAAAGTTTCATATCAGAAATTTCGAATTTCGGTGAGACTTAATAAAAGGACTTCCTAAGTACCCATTCGAATTATTGAACAGTTTAATAAGTAGGCCTTCTATTTTTTTTTGCAACAAGATTTTACAATGAAGTACTTTTCGCAGGTATCAGATAATGGATTTTTTAATTATTAATGTAGTTTTCTTAGATAGTACTTTTTGTAGATCTAATAGTTAAATTCTTTGCTATCTACGTATGTTAAGTAAAGAAAGAGTAATGTAATCCACGTAAATCGAACAGTTAAACTTCAACATCAGTAGAATGAGCGATGTAGTAGAATAAGTTGAAGTTGACTTAACATATATTGTGTTTATATGTATGTATGTTTGTATATGCGTATTCTAATGTATATAATATTATGTATATGCGTTTGTATATGCGTATTCTAATGTATATTTCTATTTCGTATATAATATTGTAATTTTTATTAAAATTTTATTTTTATGTATATTTATTATTATTATATATATTTTTTAATTATTATTATTATTATTGTGTTTGGTTGGTTCATCGACCCTCGCTTTAAATGTAAAAATATAAATTATTTGCCCTGGAACGGGTATATCCCAGTTGGGCAGCACTAGCCAGTGAATAAAAGAGGAAAGTTTTTGCCATATGTTTTAATATTATAATTATTGTAAATGGTTAATTTGATAATTCCAATAAAATAAATAAAAAATGAGGAAATAGAATGTTCTTTTTAGGAAGCAATACACGTCTCGCATATAAGCAACACAAGTATTTTTAAACTCCGCCATATTTATGAAAATAATTTATAATATTGGAAATATTCTATTTTAATAACACGGAAAATGCTACAAATATATTACGAAAATACTAGTGTGGGTATGGGGGGGATTGATGCGCGGGGAGAGAGAGTTAGGGTTGGCGCGTGGGGGGGGGATGGTATGCAGGGAGAGGATATCGGTGGGTGTGGGTATGGGTGAGCGGTAGGGAGCGAGGGGGTAGGAGGCGTGAGGAGGGGGGGAGGGGGGGTGATGGGTGAGGTGGTGGGTGGCGGGAAGAGGGAGGGGTGGACCTGTCTACTTGCCGGTAAAGTTTGGGGTCACCGAACCAATTTATTAAAATCTGTTGTAAATCCTACAATTTATTATTATAAATCCTAGAAATATGTTCACCGTGGCCTATGTTTTCAAGCTGATCCGCGGCAGAGTTGATAACCTTAGCATGCTAGCGAAAGTCGGACATTTTTTCTGGAAAATTATAAACGAGCTCGGTCACGCAATGTATTTACGGAGCCGTCCTTGCAAACTATTTGCAAGAGGTGAAATCGCATTAATATATAATGCGATTTCACCTCTCTTTATGGGTCTTCAACCCGCGTTCTTGGCGGCCCTCTCGCGCCCGCGCCCGCTCGCAGATTTACTACTACGGCGGGTTGCGACGGAAACACTAGTTTTGTTCGCTCGCTCAGTTCGTTAATGAGAGTTGAATAGGAAACACGTTGCAACTTTCAACCTTGAGACCAATTGAGAATTGCAACGACCACTCTATGGGCAGATAAAGATAACATAGTTAAGACTAATTAATGGGAAACATATCATAGATTGAATTTTAATAAAATATTGTTTTGTTGTAAAAAAAAAATGTATAATAAACTTCAACGATTAATGTTGTTTAATTACAGCTCAATTGTTGTACAACAATTGTACAGCTCAATTACAGCTCAATTGTTGTTCAATTGCAGCTCAATCAGATGAAGCGTTTCGGCGCTATCGTCGGAGAATACACACAGACATATAGAAGTGCTTCCACAATACTTTCCTTGACAGGAAAGTAAAAGGAACTTAGTGTTCCTTTTACTAGTAAATAGGATAAAAAACCTAAACAAAAAATACTTACCTCGTTTTACCGCGTAAGTGACATTATATGTAAGAAATAGATCGCGACCGGTTTTCGAGGTCAAATGGCTACGCAAAGAAACATCATCCCTACCTCGGCTCTAGTGGACGACTGAATAATTCACCCTTGCGCTCGCGTATATATACCGAATGATATTTGGCCATAGTAAATTTGTATGGCAGATTCGAGGTATCTTTTAAAAAAATCATATTTATTTAAATATTCCCTGGTTATTTAATTTTATTTTTTTTATTTATTTTATTTTATTTTATTCTGGAACTAAACAGAACTACATACAATGCAATAAAAACCTATTTAAAAGTGACAAAAATCCATTAATGTGATTCCGAATATAAAGTATACAAAATGAACGCAATATAATTTTATATTGTTTCCGCTTGAGAATGGGGGGAATCAGGATGGGAAGTGAGGTGAAATGGAGAGACAAAATAGATAAAAATATATTATGTATGTATATAAATATATTTATATTTAATTTTAGGTATGATATATAGTTATTATAAAGAATATACTTGAGATAAAATTATGTCCTTGAACTAAATTAAATGAAATATAATATGTATAAATGTTATGTGATCATCTAAATAGACTCTAGATTTTTTTTTATTGAGTTCTTATAAGAGGTTTTTGATGAGTGTAATATGTCCACACTTAAAAAGTCTGTATTATATCTATGACACGCTCTGTATAGGGAATATTTTTTAACCAGGGAATATTTTTTAAAACCATTGATGGTTTTTTGTAGCTTGAACGTTTGTGATTTATTACGATTTGAAATATGAAATAAAATCTTATTTCTGTATTCATAGTGAGCAAAACGCAGGAGGGCTTTTCTTAGGTTTTTTTCCAATTTTATGTTGATAGAAATATATAACTGTAAATGGTTTTTAATTATAGAAGGTGTATTATTGTGAACACATTCTATGAGATCTTAAATATATTTTTTAAATATTTATTACTGAAAGATTATAGATTACAGCGACAAAACCGTGACTAAGGTTTTCGCTTATTTTGCTCGGCGCAGTCTTAAGTTTATATTGGAATAATTTGTTTGTGTTGCGGCCGGTGAACCAAAATCAAAGTATTGTCGGCCCTTGACCTTAAAAAGGTTGAAGACCCTTGCTTTAAGGCATGGGCATGGTGCTACTTATTCATTTCAGAATGAGATCGGTACTTTTTTGTACTTTAGGTAACCTGTACTTACATGTTTATTTATTATTGCATTGTGTATTAGATAGCCTGTGCAGTTGGCCACTAAGACCTGCTCGTTACCTTGGGTCGGCCTAACTCACGATACTTTTCTCATCCGGTAGCCTCCTCGAAGATGGAGCTACCGGATTTAAAAGCTCGAGACTCCATTTTACCCTGTTGCGGCATGGTGGATGTGTTTCTCCTGGAGGAATTCATTCGAGCGCTGTTAGGCGGTTTGCGTATCGTGCGGCGTCAGACAGTTGACGGCGCACTTCGGCGAATAACCGGGGGGTCTAAAAATGGTCTTATACGTTTACTAGACAACGTGGGTGGATGTTGACCTGATGTCACCTACTCTTGAAACGATCTGTTCGCAATCCGTTTCCGAATTGATGGGCAAATGGCGCCACGGTCGGCGATAAACCCCAACCGAATTACCGTTAACATCAGGTAAAGGCGGCGCAAGCGATTTTGAACCCGTGACCAGACTGGAGGACGGAGAATTCTCGCCAAATGTGGTAGTGAGGGAGGAAGGCTCCCGGTATCTCACGGGTATTGGACTCTCACGGGCTTGTCGGTGGAGATACAGTGAACTGTCTTTGTTCCGCTAAGTCTTCATGTTTACTCCATAGGAGATATATTAAACCTAACCTGAAATCCCTGAGGTGTTAGGTGCGCCCTTTATGTTGACACTCCGCTCGCCTCTCTGCAAAAAACTAGTAAAACAATTAATATACAAGACATTCAATGTAATAGTATTTGCATATTATGGGTTAAGTAGACAGTAGGGCGGTGTCGACTACAACGGGCGAACCCGTCACCCCAGACTGGTATAACGATATGTAATCATTTTTTCAGTCGTGTGATGAGCGTAGAAGACTTAGAGGCAAAGACAATTTACTGTCTAGCTCGCCAGCAGCCCGTTAGAGACCGACGACTTACGGCGAATCACCGGGAAAGGTAACCAGCAGGCAGCCTAGCTTCCTAACTACCACTTTTGGTAGGATATCTCCGTCTGGAATTAACCTTTAGGATACCTCCGTCCTCCCGACTGATTACAGGTCCGAAGTCGTTTACGCGACCTCTACCTGTTGTATTACATCGGTAATTTAATTAGAATTTATCGCGAACCTGGGCGTCCTTTGCACGTAGTGTCACAGGGGATCGAGTGACCCAATGTCATTTCAAAAGTGGCTTGACAACAGGTCAACATCCACCCCCGCTGCTTAGGAGAATATGTATCACCATAAGTGGTCAAGTGGACATGACATAGCTGTGTATGTGGCATTTTTCCACATCACTATTCAAGAGTTAAAGAAAGGAAGAAGGAAGCGCACCTGGAATTAGTTGGCCGAGTCGCGCACCATTGTGCCGGCGACGCGACGATGACTGATATCTTTTCACGGGCCTAAAGGGATTCTTTAATATTCAGCAGACATCTGGCGCAGGGCGAACCATCGATCCTATTCATATATTTAACCGTCTCCTATCGCTTTGCTTCTTAGTCTGGGAGCCCAATACATTATACCATTATAGAATACGAACGTTGAGATTGTTCAATTTTGCTGTTGATCATGATTATCTTTCTTAAGGCGACATGATACCTAGGAATGACCATATCTGAAGAATTTTGGTTTTATGTGTTTTTTGAAAAATATAAGCCTTAATTTTAAAAAAAGTTTCTAAGCAAATTCCTCGACAAGGAACTAATTTAAAATTTGGGCTCAGAAAGTTGCTCATTGCCTTGGACATTAAGGCTTTAAACTGACTTCGAAAACTTTCAGGCGCGATTACTCCTTCAATGTAAGCGGTGAGTGTGTTTTATTTTAATTTCATTATATTTTCTGGTTAATTCTCTAGGGTCGCGTTTAGTCACATTTTTTATGCAGGCCCTAAATTAATTACAATTAATTAAAACGTGAGAGCGCTCTGAGAGTTACGTTAAATATGCTTTCCCATTAACACACTTATACCACAACTGCGTAAAGATAGTTATTCTGTGCTAGCGTTGCAATAGAAATTTTAGTATGCGCCTGGTCGCCGGCGCGAACGGACGTAGAATCGTGCCTGACGCTTCGTCAACGCTGGATTTTTGTTGGCCAAACTCTACAAAATTGACCCCGCCTATTTTTTCGCGTGTCCGCCATTTCAGATATTTTTCTCAGGTCTTATGTCGCTTTAAACAGCGTTGGTGCAAGTCACCCTTACGCTACAGTGACAATCGTGTGACGCTGTCCTCGTTTCTTACTAAGTTTTTGTTGTTTTATATATTCATTGACAGCCACCATTACAGGGTCCAAGGGCCGAAAGGGGTAACAACGGGCTCCCGGACTATACCCGATGAACAAACAGCGCCTGCCTCAGCAGTCGTCTACCCAAATTAATGCTCCATGCCTTCGCAATAAATTTGGAAGCCACATATGTGAAACCAATAAAGGGAATGTGGACACTGTAAACATGCCGAGAAAGTAATTCTACCCACACCCTAGAATGCACATCATTTATTTTATTTTAGCGATAACATAACTCAGACACGTCTTTCAATTTAAACGTTTTATTATTTAAAAAAACAATCTGTACCAGCAGCTCCGCCCGCGTAATAGTTAAGTTCCTTCTCAGGTCAATTATTTCAGTATTTTTTTCGTGTTATACGTCATATGTAGGTGGCAATATCAATTGTTCGCTATTCAATTTCGGGAGCTAATTGGCCCGTTTGCAGTTCGACCACTAAGACCCATGTGCTCAGGGTCGGTCAAACTCACGGGTCAACACCTATCCGGCGGCCTCCACGCAGAAGTGCGAGGCCGGGTAGGACTCTAGCCTGCGGACCAGTTTCCCTTAGGAGTCAACTTTCGGGTGCTCCTGGAAGGTTTGCAATCGATTGTACATTCTGAGCGACAGCCGGGGGAGTCTGGAAACAGTACTGTCTCATACTGGCAACTAATGGCAACTGCTCTTAAAACGATCAATCGGCTACCCGATACCGAGTGAACAGCCGGGCAATTCGCAACCCACCCGGTATTTCTAATTCGATAATTTATACAATTATAGGACACCTATGTCCACTGCTCCTGAAAGGGTTAAAAATCTACTTAGGAATATATTAAAGGATTTAGCCTATTTAATATTTGCATATACATATATATACTAATTCGCATCGCATGACATATGCTGATTGCACTGATTTCGTTAATGCGCGAAGGGAGTACCGTATCTTTTGTTGAGCAGCCATGCACACTTTCGTTTATTTGGATTTTTTTATGTTCATATATACGAACCCTGTCACATTCATTATAAATATACATGGAAGTGGCAGAATTTCCTAAGAACAGAATAGGTCAACACAGCAGACAGCCTGTATCTTAAGGACGGAAGCTCTTTGGTTGTCAGCCGTACTAGCCCACATCTTTACGCTATACCTTAGGAGGGAGTGGACGTATAACATAATATTGCGAATGATATACCTATATATTTACACAGACTTAAGTACCTATGAACAGTAAATTTTAATTAATGCTGCTTGGAGTCTACTATACAGAGTCTATAGTTTTTATAGCATACACTAAACAACTTAGAATATTCGCGTAAGCAGGTAATTTGTATTTCTTGTATTTCTTGAAAAGTATTCTTTGTATTTCTTGAAAAGAGACGCGCAATGAGTATCCCTGCATGCACCCGCTATCGTCCTTATCGCCTTCACAGTATACCAGTATACCTGATACATGTACAATCTTCTTCTTCTAGGGGTGCCATCTTCTACCGAAGGTTGGCGATTCGTGTAATTTCATATTGCTTTAGTAAACTCCAGTCGCGCGTCGGAGCTGACCCGCACATAGTTTTAATCTAAACAAAACTTTTGTCTAATCTTAATTTTCGTTTATTCTCAGTAATCGGGAAAAAATCGCTACATTTCGGTAGGACAGACCTATATCAATAGAAATATCGAAAAATCAGAAGGTTTCAGGCCACTGGATGTGAGTTGCTCGACAAGCATTTTCTAGATGGTCAAGCAAAGCTTGATAAGCTTTGCAAAAACGTAAATTTTGATTAGGCATTGTCCACAGCTCGTAGTTTGCTTCTCAATCCATGAAGCTTAGTTTCTAGACGGTCAACATTACTTGTCAAGCACGAAACATTCAAGTGCTTGACAAGCAATTTTGATCGTCTAGAGCCCTCTAAAATCGTAGGAGCAATTCGACGACAATATCGCGTAAGTTTTGTTGGTTTCGAGTTTTTTTTTACCCGAACGTACGAGATATGGCTTGTTGCTTTCGGGCGAGAATATAGCGCCTGTATGACGTACGTTCGTAGGGTAAGGGGGTTTACAATCTTTTTCAATCTCAATTTCAAACAAATTTTAAAATATATATAAGTAACAAGGAAAAATCACGCGTTGATGGTATTATTATGATTATCAGTTTTACAAAACTTAACTTGTTACACCTTAGAGTTACAAAAAGTCCTTGGTATTATTTACCATATTAGAGTACAAGTATTCTCGATATTATTTACCATAATTATGTACATAAAGTCCTAATTCACGTGTATTATGTGATCAAACACACAATGTTGTCTATCGCAGAGTTATCTGATGAAGCTGCGGAGTCTTTAAACTAAAACATCTTTTAGGTTTTTTTTCTGTGTAGTAACAATAAATTATTATTTACTAAGACCCGAACAAACACTGACTTTTTGGATAGACTTCTTAATTCAAATTTATTTATTTCCGGCTTAGAGAAGTTATCACAGAAGAACAAAAATCTGTCGTCAAAAAAGGTATTTGAATAAATATGTAACATTTTTATGGTTAAAGTTTTTTTAAATACTTGTGATTCTTTATTTTTTGTATTTTTTTTATATTTCTATGTATTTTTACCAAATTATTTCATTCACTGGCATGCTAAGTTTCATTTAGCATGCCAGTTAATGAAATAGCCTAAAGTATTTTTAAAATTATGAAAACAATTTTTATAAAAATAACATATACAATTTTAACAGATAATTAAAAAAAAATTACTCGTTGATCAAAACTGTTTATGACAAAGAGTTTGCTATACTTGCTAGGCGCGAAGATTGGTGCGCGCGCACGACTGGCGGTTGCAAAGTTACCTACCTATACTTTCATCGGCATTGCAAATATACCTACATTTTTGGTCGCATCAAATCGGAAGAGCCGAATGGTCGTTTCAAGAGCAGTTGCCATAAGGTTAACAACTACCCCCGCTCTATAGGAAACATTACTGATCCCAGACTCCCCCGGCTGTTAGTCGGGGTGCACAATCGATTGGCTGACGCTGCACGTTGCGCTAAACCCTGGCTCTCACTTCTGTGTGGAGGCCGCCGGATGGGTGTTGACCGGTGCGTTTGACCGACCCTATACAACTGGGTCCTAGTGGCCAAGCTGCAACAAGGCCCATTAGATCCCTGTCCCATAGGGCAACTAGGGTTGTCGACTACAGCGGGCGAGCCCGTCACCTCAGGAAGTTTTAACGATTAGTTTTTCTATCTCCCTGGAGTGAGCGCAGAAGACTTGGACAAAACAGTCCACCGTCTAGCTTCTCCACAAACCCGTAAGAGGCCAACGCCTTAACCGCGAGATAGCCAGGAGTGTCACCCGGCGGGCTTACAATCACGCCCTTACTCCCAATTTTGACCAGCTTGATCGCTTGCGCGGTCCTCTCCCTTACGAAGCGGTGAAACGGTGTATACCGAATCTATCGCGGACCACAGCGTCCTTTGCCCGGCTGTTCCACCCAGGATCGGATAGCCGATGGTCGTTTTAAGAGCAGTCGCCGTAAGGTCCGCAACCTACCCCGCTCTATAAGAAACAGTACTGCTGCCAGACTCCCCCGACTGTTAGTCAGAGTGCACAGTAGATTGGCTTACGCCGTAACCACCCCCGCTCTATAGGAAACAATACAGCTTCCAGACTCCTAACTGGCTATCTCGCGGTAAGGCGTTGGTCTCTAACGGGTTGTGGCGTAGCCGTACGGTGCGCAGACCGTCCAGGAGCGCCAGAGGTTTGATTCCCAGGGGAGGTCCTTCGCCCGAACGTCTTACCCAGGTTCGCACCTCGTGCGTGGAGGCCGTCGGATAGGTGTTTACCCGTGAGTGTGACCGACCCTGAACACATGGGTCTTCATGGCCATTCCAGCATGGGCCCATTAGCTCCTGACTAACATATTGAGATGTCAACCACAACGGGCGAACCCGTCACAGCAGGACGTTTTAACGATTCATCGTTCTATCGACCGTGCAGTGAGCGTAGAAGACTTTGGACATAACAAATCCGACGTCTAGCTACGCCACAACCCGTTAGAAGCCAACGCCTTACCGCGAGTAGCCAGGTATGTTACCTGGCGGGCGGCACTCGCGCCCTAACCACCAATTGTGACCAGATTTCTCCGGTCTCTCGATTGGTTCGAGTTCGAGGTCGCTTGCGCGGTCCTCTCCCTTACGAAGCGGTGAAACGGAGTATACCGAATCTATCGCGGACCAAGGCGTCCTTTGCCCGGCTGTTCACAGGATCGGATGGCCAATGGTCATTTCAAGAGCAGTCGTCGTAAGGTAGGCAACCACCCCCGCTCTATAGGAAACAATACAGTTCCCAGACTCCCCCGACTGTTAGTCGGAGAGCACAATCGATTGGCTTGCGCCGCTCGGTGCGCAGACCGTCCAGGAGCCCCAGAGGTTTGATTCCCAGGGGAGACTGGTTGACCCAGTGTCCTACCCAGGTTCGCACCCCATGCGTGGAGGCCATCGGATGGCTGTTGACCCGTGAGTGTGACCGACCCTGAACACATGGGTCATCGTGGCCACCTCATCATGGGCCCGTTAGCTCCCAAACATCTTGCGGTGTCAACTACAACGGGCGAGCCCGTCACCACAGGACGTTTTAACGATTAGTCGTTCTATCGCCCTGCAGTGAACGTAGAGACTTTGGACAGTACATTCTACGTCCAGCTACGTCACAACCCGTGAGAGTCCAACGCCTTACCGCGAGTAAGCCAGGAGTAAACCCGGCGGGCTCGAGATACTCGCGCCCTCACTTCCAATTGTGACCAGATTTTTCCGGTCTCTCGATTGGTTCCGAGTTCGAGGTCGCTTGCGCGGTCCTCTCCCTTATGAAGCGGTGAAACGGAGTGCACCGAATCTTCGCGGACCAAGGCGTCCTTTGCCCGCCTCTTACCCGGGATCGGATGGCCAATGGTCAATTCCAGAGCAGTCGCCATAAGGTACGCAACCACCCCCGCTCTATAGGAAACAATACAGTTCCCAGACTCCCCCGACTGTTAGTCGGAGAGCACAATCGATTGGCTTGCGCCGCACGATGTGCAGACCGTCCAGGGGCGCCAGAGGTTTGATTCCCAGGGGAGACTGGTTGACCCAGTGTCCTACCCAGGACTCGCACCCCATGCGAGGAGGCCGTCGGATGGGTGTTGACCCGTGAGTGTGACCGACCCTGGACACATGGGTCATCGTGGCCAACTCATCATGGGCCCGTTAACCCCCAAACAGTCGGGGGCGTCTGGAAGCTGTACTGTTTCCTATAGAGCGGGGGTGGTTGCGGACCTTACGGCGACTGCTCTTGAAATGACCATCGGCCATCCGATCCTGGGTGAAGAGCCGGGCAAAGGACGCCGTGGTCTGCGATAGATTCGGTATACACCGTTTCACCGCTTCGTAAGGGAGAGGACCGCGCAAGCGACCTCGAACTCGGAACCAATCGAGAGACCGAAGAAATCTGGTCACAATTGGAAGCAAGGGCGCGAGTGTCGGCCCGCCAGGTAACATTACTGGCTATCTCGCGGTTAAGGCGTTGGTCTCTAGCGGGTTGTGGCGTAGCTAGATGGTGAACTGTTTTGTCCCAAGTCTTCTACCCTCACTCCAGGGAGATAGAACGACTAATCGTTAAAACTTCCTGTGGTGACGGGCTCGCCCGCTGTAGTCGACAACCCAAGTTGTTAGTGCGACCCAAACGGGCTTCGTGCGCTTGGCTTGCGCCGCACGGTGCGCAGACCGTCCAGGAGCGCCAGAGGTTTGATTCCCAGGGGAAACTGACCAAGGCCAGAGTCCTACCCAGGTTCGCACATCATGCGTGGAGGCCGTCGGATAAGTGTTGACCCGTGAGTGAGACCGACCCTGAACAGAATGGGTCTTCGTGGCCAACCCAGCATGGGCCTATTAAGGGCAGTATGACATGCACCAATATGCGAAATGACACGCACTTCAAAAAAAGGAATCAATAGATAAACCAGAAGGAGCCTGTTTTTCTTCCGGCCGGCCAGTGGAAAACCTGACAGAAAAAATTTATGAACTTGCCTGATTATTTTATACAATTGAGTTGAATGCCAAAAGTCAACTTTTACCAGCAATGAGACATGCTAAGTCTTTGTTTTCCAAATGCTCGGTTATTTTGTTTCATTATTGAGCCTGAAGAGATATAAATTATCGGGATAGGAGGAAATGGCTTGGCGCCAATATGGGCAGAATACTTTCAATACTTTTGCTATTAATCAAGATTCGCTACAGTCTTATTGATATTCATCAGGCGACGAGGAAGATGTTAACCTATCAGTGGTGGCGCGTTGGTCCCTCAGACCGCAGGTCATATTTCCAGTAAGAAAATACGATATTGCCGCGCCATATATATCTCAGTCACAGGCGTCCATGCGTCAAGTACTCGTTTGTCCCTGCGGTGAGATCTTGTGTATCGTCTTTTGCATTCTTTGAGCGCGTGCTACCACATTTTGTGAACGCGCTAATAAGCGGGCGGCGGGGGGGGGGGGTGGTTGAGTTGCCAGGGGTTGAGGAGGGGGGGGTGGAATCGAAGGGGTGGGGGAGGTTTAGGGGTTTAGAATTGTGTCGCGCGGGGAGTGGGGAGGCCTTGTCTGCTTGCCATGAAAGTCTTGGCGTGACAACCGATTTTTTTATATGTATACAAAGATAATATCAGTGTTTCTGAATCTTGGTTATTATTTATTTTGTTACATAATAATATTTTGCAGTTTCATAAGAACTTTATTGATGTTATATTTTTTTTTGGTACATTCCGATTGATGGATTCTGGTAGCATTTATTGATTATTAATTTTTATTTCTCTGGTTTTTTGTGTGATTCTGATTAATTATTGATTCTGGTATTATTTATTGATTAAATATGTTTAATTATTTCAACGATTTATTGTTTACTAGCTGTTGCTCGCGGCTTCGCTTCGCGTAAAGTTTCAAATCGATTTGTTAATTTAAGTAGGCTGGCGTTTATTTGACTTTTTAGATTCTACCTTTAGATATATAGTGCATAACGTCCTCACTCAGATGCACGCTACCTATATCGTAGACGTACGCGTCTTGTTTATCGCCACGCGTTACTAATTCCATGATATCTCTATAACTATCTCACCTAAAAACTTACAGTAAATGGCATACTTTATCTCTATTTAACATCTGTGACAATTAATTTATTTATGTTGATAAGGATTCTTATTTTATTGCTAATATCGTCAATAAACAATGCCTACTTATTTTTGTCATTATTTAATTGCTTTGTATTTACTTTTATTTTGCTTAGAAATTTATTTTGTATATTCTTATTGTACCGTAAACATGTAATTTTCATTGGAATTGTTAAATATTCCTTCTTTTTAGTTATATCTGGATATGTCATCAGCAATATGCATAACTTAATGTACTTCTTTGTCATAAACTGAGCTGATCTGAAATAAATGTCACTATCGCTCAGATCAAAATAGTATAATATAAGTTTAATTCGTTATAATTCCGGGGAAAAATATGGTGATGACAGCTCTGTGTTCATGCCTGCTTTTAGTACAAATTCTTCCAAAGACTAATGATTGTCACCATGCTCTACAAATTAGGTAGTATTATTAAGTAGCGATCCATTCATGAACGCAGACTCCCTTCAACGCGACCCATTTTGTGTTTGCTATATTTTGACAGTTGTTAACGCTAAATTGTCCATTCATTTGTCCTCGCCCAAACGAGAGAGAGAGAGAGGGGGGGGGGGGAGACACGATATCCGTCTCCTCTGAAAGGTTAGTGAAACAACAAAGGTCAAAACATCTCAAATATCCGCTTTAATAAATGACTCTTAATTAGAAGGGTCGAAGGTCAATGGAAAAAGCAGCGTTACGCCGCACCTTAACGCCACCCTGAGGGACTCTTTTTGTCGAAGGGACTCGCGTTATGAGCGGTTTCAATCGGTCACGCTTTGTGATTTGTGTGTTTGTGTGTGTGAGGGACATGATTAATTCGGGTCGAGGCATAGGATAGATCTACCTTGACTTTGTAATCCATGCCCTCGCTTAACTGGTGCTTTTGTGTAACTCAGCAATCCATTACATAGATAGATTGAATTTCTTTGTTGTTGCTACTAATATGGCACCAAGAAGCATGGTGGACGTCGATATTTACGAATAACAAATTATATGGATAATTAAGAATAATCATTAAAAAAAATTAGAATGCAACATTAACGAATCTGAATATAGCATTTTTAATAAGATTTAGAAAGTGAGATATTGATGTAACACCATGTAAACCCAACTACTTTTGTGATCCTAAAATGTAGTATTACAATAACAGAAAAAATGCAAATTATATACATTTAAATAATATCCGCATAGCTAAATAAAATCATAAAATTGTCCCGATTGCGTTTCGTAGTGGATTAAAATCTGTTAGTTCATGCGAGCGAGATATGCTAATAAGTTAGAGCAGAATATGAAATTAATGATTGTCCCTGAAACCGAACCGAAAATAAAGCGGCATAATCTAAGACCGGACAATTAATTCATTTTTTTAAGTTCAACGGGTAGTTTTTGTAGGGGAAAGATACGAACTTTCATTTTGATAATGCTCTAACCTACTGCTCTGTCTTGGTTGCATGAACATGAATATTTTCCGATATTAGGCTCATTTTACTAAACACCTAAATACTATGATAATGACGAAATGACAGATTTTTATAGATATTTACTTTATATAGGTAGAAGATTACTAAATAAAACTTTAATCTAATGATATTTCCAAACTTTACCTAATTATTCATTTAACATTAATAGTTAAAACAATTTATTGGCATTTCAATTGGCCCACGAATATGTCATTTTAAAATCATGAAGTTATTTTGGCTGGTTTTTATCGATATGTACTCTTAAGATGTAGAAGATTACTAAATAAAACTTTAATCTCATGACTTTTTTCAACATCATCTAACTATTCGTATAACATTAATAGTTAAAACAATTTATTGACATATAAATTGACACATACATACTTTATTTTAAAAACTTAAAGCTATTTTGATTGATTTTTATCGATATTTACTTGATGTAGATCGATATTTACTCGATTTCAGATGTATAGGATTACTAAATAAAATTTAATCAAATGATGTTTTTCGAACTTCATCTAAGTATTCGTATAATATTAAAGAGCTAATGATCTCTGTTGGAGTTGGCCACGAAGACCCATTTGTTCAGGGTCGGTTACACTCACGGGTCAACACCTATCCGGCGGCCTCCACGCAAGGAGTGCGAGCCCAGGCAGGACTCTGGCCTGAGGGCTAGTTTCCCCCAGGAGTAAATCTTCTAGCGCACCGTGCGACGTTAGCTAATCGATTGTACACTCTTCAGATATCCGGAGTCTGGAAACGGCATTGTTTCCTATAGAGCGGGGGTAGTGGTTTACTTTGTGGCAGCAGCTCTTGAAAGGACCATTCGGCTACCCGATACCGGGTGAATAGCCGAGCAAAGGATGCCGTGGTCCGCGATAGATTCGGTAGACACCGTTTCCCCGCTACGTAAGGGAAAGGACCGCGCAAGCGACCTCGAACTCGTAACCAGTCGGGAGACCAGAGTAATACGGGCGCGAGTGTCGGCCCGCTGGTTAACATACCTGGCTATCTCGCGGTTAAAGCGTTGGCCTCTTACGGGCATGTGGAGGAGTTTGACGGTGGACTGTTTTGCCCTAAGTCTTCTGCGCTCATCCCACGGGAGACAAAATGATCAAATTTTGGTAAAACTTCCTGAGGTGACGGGTTTGCCCGTTGTAGTCGACAGATCTAGTTATTCGTATAATATTAATACTTTAAACAGTTTATTGACATTTAAACTGATACATGTATATGTTATTTTAAAATCGTAAAGCTGTTTTGGCTGGTTTTTAACTATATTTACTATTAAGGCGTAGAAGTGCCAAATAGAAGTGAAATCGCGAAATGTTATGCCAAAGAACCATTACATGAACTGTAATAAAACTGTAATTAACAAAATAAAAAATTGTAATTAACAGAATGAATTTAATTTCAAAGTAAGAATGAAGTTAAGTTCCTTATAGGTGATAATTTATTTATTTCGAATTAATGATTCTACTAAAAGAAGAAGAAGGCCTCGACGACCTCCACCACGATTGTCCTGATAAACATAAGTATTATGTTTCCTTTCTAATAAGTATTATGTTTCCTTTTCTAATAAGTTTTATTATTATTCTGAAGGAAAATTAAAGAAAAACCTCCAATTAAAGAATTGCTTATTGAATCTTTATTATTTTATTTGACAATGAAGTTGATTCATTCCGTATTTATTTAGTATTAACTGCGCCCAGCAGTTTCAACCGCGTGGTGATGGAAAATTGTGATAATGATGATAGAAAACCATATATCTTTATAAATTATAGCCTATGTGTTGTTCTGATGTGTAAGCTATATTATTGTAAAGTTTCATCAAAATCCATTCAGTAGTTTTTGCGTGAAAGAGTAACAAACATCCATACATACATACAAACTTTCGCGTTTATAACATTACTAGCTGCGCCCAGCGGTTTCACCCGCGTGGTGATGGAAAATTGTGATAATGATGATAGAAAACCATATATCTTTATAAATTATAGCCTATGTGTTATTCTGATGTGTAAGATATATTATTGTAAAGTTTCATCAAAATCCATTCAGTAGTTTTTGCGTGAAAGACTAACAAACATCCATACATACATACAAACTTTCGCGTTTATAATATTAGTAGGATTATAGTAGGATAGTAAGATAGAATTTAAATTTCGAATGTCAATTTCTTAGATTTTTTTCCTACTTACTTGACAGTTATCGTTATATTTTAGATAATTCACGCTATATCTTTATAAATTATAGTCTATATATGTTATTCTGATGTGTAAGCTATATTATTATAAAGTTTCATTAAAATCCATTCAGTAGTTTTTGCGTGAAAGATTGACAAACATCCATACATACATACAAACATTCGCGTTGATAATATTAGTAGGATGATTTTGTAACTTTATAGATTTGTATAAAATCGAGACTGTCGCGGTTGTTTGACATAATAAATAGGCTAGAAACGAATTTACCGCGTGAAATTTGTAGCAGCCGACGTTTCGGTGACTTTGCAGCCGCCGTTGTCCAGGGTAGACTGAAAGAGCTGTCAATCTCCACAAAGAGGTGATGGGGGGCCGGGCTTGCCCCCCCCCCCCCTACCACCACCGTTATAACCTACGCAGTGGCGGCAGCGGTATGCAGCTTACACGCAAAACAACGGATTGACAATTTGGTCATGGCAAAAACATAATTTGGTCATGGCAAGAGTGGAAATTGGTCTACCAGGGGGCGTTAGTCATTCTTTAACCTCGAAATATTGCAGTTAGAGACTAGAAATTCGGTACGCAGATGCATTGTTGTGCCGAAATCACATTGTGAAAATCTCAAATACAAATTGCACTAATAATATTTCATTTCAGCCATACAAATATATGGTAGAATTAAATACCTTAAGTTGCGGTTGAAATCGATCCACCGTAGGGCGTGCTAGTCATACTGCAGTCTCGAAATATTGCAGTTACAGGCTTAAAATTCGGTACACAGATTCCTTATTGGAACGTAATCACTTTGTGAAATATCGGTTGGAATATCTCGTATAAGTGCGACGTTGGGGGGGGGGTGGTTTGAATGGGAGGGAGGGTGTTGGGATTAAGGGGTTAAGCGCGCGGGTTGTCTTCTTGCCGGGAAAGTCATGGGGTGACACAACCGTTTTTTTAACCGCTTTAGGGATTATATTATAATATTTGATGCTATAATAGTACGGGTCTTGCATATATGTACTACTTTTCGTGAAAATTCATCTGTGTCATTCGCCCTACTGGGGGTTTTTCTTGTTCCGTCGAATAAACACTAATGGGCAATTCGTAAACTACGGAAAGCTCGAGGGCCGCCGCGCCGCCGACAACGGTGCTTGGGCATGGCGTGCGCTTCAACTTAGTACAATGGGGCTCTTAAGCGGCTCCTTTGATTCCGGGAGCATTCGGAGTACTCGACAACAATAATAACGGCGTTAATGTATGTCGTGGCCCCGACATCTCGAGTGGATTGTGAAACATAAAGCGGATTGGTATTGGCAGTTGCATGGGTCGGTTGGACATTAGATTGGCGTATAGTCCTAAGGCTCGGTGATTTATAGAATCCGACATAGAACAGAAGCTTTATAGATGCTAGCGTCATGAGCGAGACTGTCACGTTTGTTCATATTTTTACCCTAGCAGTTTTCATTATCAAATTATTTAAAATACGTTACGTACAATACGTTACCAGATTTTTGATATTTTTTTTAACCTATTCATTTAGAATATACAATAAACGCATGTCGTAATAATCACTTAAAGCTGGTTATCGTATATTAGAATTTATCAGTGAATAATAATATATTAACTTAAAATGAATCAAATAGCATTACTTTTATTTTAACTATATTAATACTTTTATTTTAACTATATAAAATAACATAAAATGTACCTATGTACCAATAGGAGAACGTAAAGTTCACGTGATCACATGTTAAGTAGCTACTAAATTACAGTGATATCAGTCGGTTTTACACGGTACAGAAATTTAAAAACAGCCCAGGATATATTTCCATATATATACATAGACAAACTTTTAAAAAATATCAATAAATATTAATAATCAACTAGGTACGTTATACAAAAAAGAAACACGTGAGTTTTTAATTAGTTACTTAATTGTAGTAAGTGAATCAGTTTCACGAACTAAACAAATGTTAATTTATTGACAAAAAAAAAACAAAAAAATAAAAAAAATTATATATTTTTTAAATAGTACAAAAGTTTTTAACACGATGCGCTATCTAGCGCTGGGTAAAATGTCGCTAATATTGTTTATTAACGTTATTTTACCTACCGCTAGATGGAGCAGCGTGCTCAAAGCTTCTAAGACTTTTCTTCAATGGATAAAATTTGCAAATTTGTCAAAAAAAAAATAGAAAAGTTATTTAACAAAAAATCAAAAGTTGCTCGACTCGGGATTCTTGATCGAGTCGAGTCTCGACGAGATAAAGCACACCTAGGCTACGATTGCGTATTGATTCGAATTAGATCCAACAACTGCAATCCCCGGCCGGCTGCAGTGGCATTCCAACCCACTGGGATCATTGACTACAGTCCTCTATCAGCATTTCTGTGGTTCAAACGACGTGCCTTGTTGTTGGCCTCTGTCGGGCATGTCGGCTTCGCTAGACGGTAGGTTTGTATTCGTCTCTAAGTCTTGTACACTCACCTAACTGGAAGTAGAATGATGATTATCGTTAAAACTTTCTGAGGTGACGGGTTTGCCATTTCTAGTTGATACCTCTACAGTCTGGCAAAAAATAGTAGACCCTTAATAATGGGAAAAAATAATTATATTGCAACACAGCAATGTTAGAATAGTAAGACCAAATAATCTAGGGCCTAAGAACGTGTCTCAGTACCGTCTCCCAAAATGCGTATTGTACGTAGGCAACGCTGATACATTTTTTTTAATATTTCGATGACTCCTTGTCACTGTGCGGCAAGGCTCAATTTTTGAGGCCTGTAATGGATGTAATACCACTGCAAACCCCGGGCTTATATAAAGTCGAATGCAGCTGTAATTTAGCCTACGTTGGACAAATGAAACGGCCCTCAGCAACTCGATTGATAGAACACATCAAAGCTTTATTACCTGGCGTCGCCAGTGTAAGTCAACGGTATTTATTCAATACTAATGGAATTCCATTACTAATGGAATGCGATTTTAGACTCGAATATATAAACCTTGAGGTCAACGGTATTTATTCAATACTAATGGAATTCCATTAGTATTGAATAAATACCGTTGATTTCAAGGTTTATATATTCGAGTCTAAAATCGCAAATTATTCTACGCAGCCACAGAAGTGAATATTTCAGCTACCCTACCGCAGTTTAATAATAATATTACTAAATCTCATTGCGAACCCGATGCCACTAGCAATCAGCGAGAAACACGTCTGTCCAACATAATTCGTCTGTATAATTCCATTTGGTTTTGAGCGACGTTAACAAAACAAACAATTTCGTGTTAGGTACAGCACCCTAAGGATCTGCCAAAATAGAAAGAAAACATCTCTTCACCCTAGAGCAGTGGTTTTCAACCTTTTCTTGGTGACGCCACACTTTTAGTCGAGTCGAATCACTCGAACCACCACACGGGTTCTGGGGGCAGATATGTCGCCCCCGGGCGAATTAAAAAAAAACAAACACTTTTTATGAAATTTTTGGGCCTGAGACCTTGTTTTAATACTAAATCGATATAAAACTTTAAAAAAAAACAGTAGTTTCACCTTCAGATTTCCCGGAAAGTAGCCAAGGACTACATTCATCTAAATATTAATTTCATAAATAACATCTATTAGCGCCCTCTCTCTGCCGGCGAACGAACCCATTTGGGGTCCGTCACACAACGGTCTCGAGCGGCGCGGTTCGTTTCTCGGTTAGCCTCGAGCGGCTCGGCGTTAATATTTGATTAAATGCATGGCGGAATTTAAATATTATTAGTGCAGCTTGTACATGAGATATTCCAACCAAAACTTCACAATGTCATTTCGGCTCATCCAAGCATCTCTGTACCAAGATGCCTTGTTGAAAATATCAATACTCTAACCTTAATATTTCGAGATTAATATATGACTAGTGTGCCCCCTGGTAAACCGAGTTCAACCACAATCTATTCAACTTTTGCCATGACCAAATGATGCCTGCATTCACGTGTGGGTGCTATCGTGGAGGAATTTCAAATTTTCAAATTATTTATTGACTTCAAATTATGAGTACATTCAATTTACAAAAGTCTTAACCTAACTAGGGTGCCGCCTGTTCCAATGTAGACAATTTATTTTAATTATCCTAAGAAATCTATAATATTATATTTATATAAATAAACAAAATCATACTTAATGTAACAGAAATATCTTAATTACCTAATAAAAATTCGTAAGAAAATGTCATGAAAATTGTCAATATTATTTTATTTTAAAACATGATAAAAATGTATATATATATATACATTTATATGTATTAATAAGTACAATATAAATTCACAAAAATTAAATTTAGAAATCATCAATTTATATTACTACATATACTATTACGTTTTTATTATAAAGATTCAATTATTTAATAAGGTGTTCAATATTTGCATTTGTACAATTTTAAAGGTAGGCACTCAAACTATTTTTAAATTTATATGAAATTTTAATGTCTTTAATATTTGGTGGTAGGCAATTATAAAATTTGGGGGCAAGATAAGAGAAACTGGATTGGCCAAAAGCGGATCTCCTGAGTGGTATTGCAAAATTTGTTTGTTTCGATCTTCATGTTACACGAGATTGCTGGCTTTTTATCTGTTCTCCTAACTCACTCTGGAATTTAGTGAGAGTTACCAGCACAAACATTTTTCTCACACTCAACACCTTACTATACACTCGGAAAAGGTCATCAATATATTTACAGACAGACAGACAGACACACACAGACAAATTGCAATCTGGAAATAGTCCTAAACGTATCAAAAGGGCTCAAAATTGATATTTTTATCTTCATCTCCATTTTTTTCAGAGCGTTCACAATACTTTCCTTCCTGGTCGGTTGGTGGACAGGGAAAGTGAATAATAAATACTACCGTTTTTATATAGCAATATTGCACTTCATAACCTGTTTTAATACACAATCCAGATATAACTTCTCATAAAATTAGGTATTTATAAAAAAAAACACCAAATTTTGATAGTTTATTCGAAATTCGTCCTGGACTTTAGAAAGTTGTGCGCTGATTATACCAGATTGTAACATAGGAAGTTAAGTAGGAATAAAAATTTGTGTTTTAATTGCCAAAGAAACAATTATCATGTATAGTTGTATGACCAAATGTACAAATATCAATAAATTTACATAAATTTATCGTGTTAAGTGTCAAATGAAATGTCTAATTGATTCAATTATAGATGTATCTATATGGATAAATATACATATATCTATATGGATAAAGACGTAACCACAAATATTTTATAAAAGAACCGCAAGAAAAATATTTATAAAAACAATAGTTTACTTTCTGTAACGGGAGTCGTGTTTTTTATTCGTTTTAATATATTCACTTGTTACGCTTTATGTGAGCGCTGAAAATCCTAGCTTATAAAGGTAAAACGTCAAAAATGGCAATAAAATGCTAAGGCGCCCTATGAAAAACACAGATAATGACAGGAAAACAAGATTAAAATAAAATTTATATTTGAAAATATAAAACCGGTTATGGATTTCTTGTGAAAATATAAATTTATATTTATTTTATTTTAATTAAAATTTTAGTATTATTGTGTCCATTTATTAATACAAAACATAATAAATTTGACTTGATATTAAATTAAGATATTAGAATTATAAATAATGTTTTAATTGTAAATGCTATATCTTTGCGCGGTTTCTTTAAATTAAAATAATCTTTGAACTTGGAAGATGACTATCAATTTAATATTAATTAAAATGAATTTTTGCAACTCAGAAGCGTCCAGCAATATAAGATCGTGTCAATTGTCTCATTTACTTGACTTAAATCGTCCAATTTCAATTACCCGAATAATTAAGCAAGCCTAGGCATTTCTAGGATTGGGGAGGGGAGGAGGGGACAGAGGAAGGAGGCGTAATGTAAGCGACGCGACGCGCTACGCGACGTCTGTCTGTTGATTAATAGCAAAGTAATTTAGGGGATTTAAAGATTTGAGTTAGGCAGCGATTTCATAGCGCCATTCGAAGCACAGTGTATAATCCAGAGAAATCAATCATTGCAGTTTAAAGAATATGTACCATCTCTAGTTAATAATAGATATTTAATTGGTAGGCGGAAAGAGAGGGTAGCCTCCGTAGCCACATTGAAATACCCGTTCCCGCTTTTACCATTGATTATATAGGGTATTAAATTGCTCAGTGCCATAGAACGCTTTGGCAACCTTACTACAACAGCGACTTACAGGTGGCGCTGATAGAATTGTCCGGTGAAACTAATAGCAATTTCTTTGGCCATCTATAATAACATTCATAATAAATGATTTACATAAAAGACTGATTGATTACAAAAACCCACTATTTAACAAGTGACAACAATTTTAGCCTTAAATAATTATTGCTATTTATCGCACTTTATATAGGCTGCTTACATCGCAGAAATAATACGGAGAGGTTAAAATGCCATTGTGGGAATATCTGGCTGTCGTGCGTTGTCTTTACTTTTATTACGTCTTCTTACTTGTCTTTACGTTTATGCTTTTTTTAATGCCGACCATATTGGCGTCTTTATTATATCAATGTCCTCGGCAGTTTGGGATACCTAGTCCATTTCTTGCTTGTTCTTGTAATATTGCATTTGTCTTATACTCTCCCTTGGTTTCTGCGACAGCACTGCACCTAAACAAAAAAAAATACTCTATTGCTACAGTTGAGGAATGGCAAAATTTAAATATTACGTTTTGTCATTTTTTGGAGTTTACTACTTAATAATCAATTTCGCATGCACTCAAGAAAGAGATAGAGAGCCGTTTTTTCAACCCGCTGATACCGAAGTCTAGAACGACGAATGTAGAAATGACGTACAAATAGAAATATCAGATATGCTGTGGGGCAGGTGGCTGTTTTACCGACGAATTTCGAGGGCCGCTCGATATATGGCGACAGTAGGTTTGATTCGAATCGAATAATGAAGCATTCAAATGCGTATATTCAGCTCTTTGCCTATTATATATTCAAAGACAATCGCCCTTAAAGAGTAAACTCCAGTCCCGCGTCGGAGCTGACACGCACAATTTTTCTTCAACACTCCTTATATTCCTGGATTAATCGAGTAAGAAGGCGAAGTATTTTGCTTGTGTATAATTGTATTGCTTTATGTATTGGCGATGTATTTTACTTGTGTATATATGCTTGTGTATAATTGCTATGTGTATAATTTTGTCAATAACTGATTTAGATATTAATGTAAATAATTCCAAAATGAATTATTGTAGATGTGTACAAAATGTTGATGATGAATGAATTGTACAAAATGTAGATACTCAGATAATTTTGATTATGTGGTTTTTCATATGTTTCCGTACGGAAACATATGAAAAACAGTACTGTCAGATCATATTTGGATAAAAATTTAATAGAGCTATGTAATTGTCACTGTTTCCGTTATCGTTAGGGGATTTTTGATGAGCTCTAAATGCCAGATGATTCTGTGAGGCCAAGTAGTGTATTTAATCTATCAATCTTTCAAACAGATTACACCATTAATTTTGCGACTCCCTAATCAATCTCTCGATTTCTTTATTTGTTGTTATTCCACGTTCGATTCCTTTATAGCCTTTCATCCCTTGAATCAAGTAATTCATGACAATTTGTCCTTGACTGTAAAATTAAATGTCTTTGCAGTGACTTTGTATATGGACGTGCGAGAAGATGAGAAGAGGTCGCGGCGCGACGGCTCCGGCCGTTCGCCGCCATTTTTAACGCGTCGGCCCGAGCAGAAGACGCAACCTAAATTATAAGTTTTTGCCATTATTTAATTTGCGAAACATGCAAATAAAATCAGTGAAGGGCGTAGCTGCGTCTCCCGACCTCCACGTCTCCGATGGAACGCAGCTCCTAAATTCAAATTTCAAAATTATTTATTAAATCTATAGTTACACATAGTTAAATTGCAAAGCCATTCTAACAAGGCCTCGCCTGTACCTACTAAGGTAGGCTTAATGTAAAAGAATGTAGGGTGGTTTACGTAACTTGGTTTTTTTTCTTTATATACATAGCATGTAATAAATTAATGTAATATATTAAATTTAAGAAGATATATATGTATACATATACAGAATATACATTAATATACATATACATACATAAATACATATATATTTTATAAATAAATATTAAATTATACGATATAGATTTCAAAAATCGTGCTTTATTTTATTATATATGTTATTAGTGCCTCCGTTTCTTCTCGACCTAGAGTCAAAAGTGACTTAGGGTTTTACATCACGCCGTGGCTAGTCCTAGATTTCAGTCCTGCAGGAAAAACACTATTTATTTTGTTGAACAGTCGAGGAGGAATGTAAGAAAAGTTTTTTTGTGCAAAACTTGTTATCTTTTTGGGATTAAGTGCTGTCTGTTTGTTGTTGCTTGTGTTACTTTGTGGTGTGTTGATTATAAATTACGAGGCGAGTCGCTCAGTAATTTTTGTAGATTTCATTTATTGCTACCATGCTTTAATTTTGTACCGAATTTACTAATAAACTTTCTTAAGATTCAAATTCACCAAAGCCATCATTATAGCCTGATTCGGTAACGATGTTCGCAATAGTTAATTTCGTACTCAAAAGATAACAGTTATCAATTAGGATTTCACAAACAGATGTCGTAGATTTCGTCACAACATCTTCTTTTACCATCTGCGTCTTCGAATGTGAGAAAACTCTGCATGGAAAGAAATAAACTTTATCTTGAGATGCGGAGTAACCTAACTATCTGCGATGTTGCGTTTTGCCATTACGCAATTTTCGAGTAAAATGTATATGTTTTTAAATTCCATGTATTTATCTCTTTGGGGTAACTTTCATCCGATTTCTCTAGGTTTTTGATGGGGACTGTTTTGAATTAAATCATGACGCTGCGAATCCGTTACTGGAAATACCCACTCCTCGGATCTATGCTTATAAATGACTCTCCTAAATTAACTTCTTGATCTTGATTTTCTGAGTAAATTCCTTCCTTTTTAACTCTATGTTCAGAAACTTTAATCACAGCAAATTCACCCGACTCAGAAGTAGTATTAGCGGGTAACAAAGTCATTCGACTCTGCAGCTGGTTCTGTCCCAGAAATTAAAGAAACTTGGATAAGAGATTCGCCAGAGGACTCTAGAGCAGTAATAGCCTAGTCAAGTTTTTTGAGAAGAAGAACTAGACGCAAATCATGTTACTTTTAGGCAATAGGTTTTTCACCATATTTCGACCCTGCTAAATTGTATACAACTATTAACTCGTATAATATTTGTACACGTATAAGCTCTCAGAAGGATACCGGAATGGACTTTTGTGAATTTTTCCTAATAGCGACTTTTTCAGCTGTGACGATTCGCGGTATACGCATATCCATATTTATTTAATTGTGCAATTAAATGTGGAAAAAGTCACCTTCATCGAATATGCCACCGATATACCATAACATCCCCTACCAACAAAATTTCGAGGGTAGAAAACATACCGTCGTGAGTTTCATTCCCATGGCTGGCTCTCTAAGGAATAAGAAGGAAATGAAGTGCTTCCAGAGAAGCTTCACTCCAAGCTATGATTCCATATGCTAGTAAAAATGGTAATATGCGAAATATATCGTTCTTAATTAATTTTTTGAATACTGAATTGAATACTTAAATGGTGCTCACCTTTCAAGCTAGTCGGTTATAAAGGATTTAAGATTTTCGGACGCAGAACCACCATGCGGCGGTCGGGCTGCGGCCGCGCGTCGAGGCGGCAGACTGTGGGCGCCAGGGCTGGGCGGGTGAAGATTAATGGACGACGCTGGGCGGCGACTTTTGCGGCGCCACAGAAATCGATCGCCCGCCCTAATGAACACCTTATTAATCGAGAAGGCTTTTCATATTTACGGCTCGCGGCCTTTCTCCAGCCATTAGATCGTAACGTGGATCATATTTCAGTGTAGACTTCGCGGCTCGCGTTACGTGCCATTTTCGGGAGCTGGAGCTGGTACCTCATTCGGTGTTCGTCTTCTTTTTAATGAAATGATACACATACAATGATAGTGATTTGTAGACTTTGTAGCTGTCATCTGCAACGCGCGAACCCGACACCTCAAAGTGTTATGACGATATAGGGCGTTCTTTCAGCCGTGATGTGATTATTCTGTGACTCGGGGACAACACAGTCCACAGTCTAGTTCCGCCAACATGCCCGTAAGAAACCGACGCCTTACTGCCAGGGACTGGAAGGTGAAAACAGCTGGCCAACCCCATTTTCCCGGATTTCTCGTTTCCCGGTCTGGTCGCGGGTTCGAGATCGCTTGTGCGGCTTCTACCTAAAGTAAGCGGATATTAAGTTTGAATATGTTGCGGTCCGCTACGGTTTTTTCCCGCCGTGGTCACTCGGGATCGGGTGGCCGACGTATCGATTCAAGGGTTGAAGACATCAAGCCGAATACGCGATCTTCTTATCCCAACCGCCTCCGACTGTAGGATTACAGCCGTGCGCAGATGGCGGCCCTCACAGGGTAAGGCCCTTTTTATGGGGGCTACCAGATAGGAGTCGAACCGTGAGTTGGGCAGGCCAGATGACATAGATTTTTGGCCAATACTACCCAAGCTGCACGGTACCATTAGGAACCGAAGACTGTACAGTGATTTGTATAGAACCGCTGATTTGTACAGTGATATTTTTTATTTTGAATCAATAAATTACATAAGAATTATTTAAAAACACTATGATTCTGCGTCATAGCTGAGAAAGGCACATAAGACGTTATTCAAAAAGTTCTCATAGTGCTAGAACAGGCAAAATCCAACAAGACAACCTCCATATCGTTTTTATAGATGTGGAAAAGGTATTTGATCATATCCCTCGATAAATCATCTGGGAAACACTGAGACAGCAACTAGTACCTGGATACATTATTAAACTTATTCAACACATGTACAGATCCGTCAGTACTCAAGTCCTTAGTCCTGCAGGTAGAGGTGAAATGTTTTAGATGGAAGTCGGGGTACATCAAGGCTCAACGCTGAGCCCATTACTATTTAAAACCACTATGGACCACCTCACAAAACACTATCAAAAGTCACTGCCTTGGAACATACTCTACGCCGATGATGTTGTTTTGGCCTCGGACGATGTAGACGACCTACAAGAAATCTTCAACTTCTGGATTGAGGAACTCGAAACAAATGGCGTTCAGATTAGTATAAAGAAGACAGAACACATGTCATGCATTTTTTATGACATCACTGACCCCAATAACATCAAGATATCTTTAGGAATTACGCCTTTACCGACGGTGACGCAATTTAAATATTTAGGTTAAATACTAAGCAATGATGAAAAAATTGACAACAATCTTACTCATACATCTACAACAGGATGGATGAAGTGGAGATTACTAACAAACGTTATGTGCGACACAAAAATGTCCCTTAAGATCAAAGGGCAAATTTATAAGGCAGCCATTAGATCTTCTGTCTTGTATGGATCAGAATGTTGGACGATTAACAAACAAAATTTTAATAAACTAGTTTTAAAGTCATTCCGATAATTGATAAAGTGAAAGAAAGACGCTTACGGTGGTACGCTCACGTCCAGCGATGCCTAGATTATCACATGGTGAAGCTTGCCCTAGACCTGCCAACGACAAAACGTGCTCTTGGAAAACCATCTGCCTTGGGAAGAACCTGGTTGACGGCGCCTTTTTCAAGGAAGGCACCAATTTTATATAATAGCAATTTAATATTTTATGAAAATATATTTTCTAATCCGATGGTTGCATAATCTAACAAATGGTTTCGAAGCTGTATAGTAAAATACTATATCATGAAATATTTATTGAATATAGTCAGTACAAAAAAAATTATTTAAAAAAATACATTTGGAAAACAAACAAAATACTTCAGGTACATTCAGTTTTTCTTCTTCCATCACTGATCAACCACTGAATGAGGTATTTTTCAAGAACCACCTGTGTCAGTCTTGAAATATCGAAGTGTTACTCTAAAATACTTACATATTAACCTCCGAGCAACATATTATATCTAAACGATGGTGTTGTTCAAACGATGTATTATAGATATCCTGAGCACTATATGTTATGGGTGCCTGTGCCGATCTTAGGCCTCGCCAAACAGAACGAGTATTTAGCGTGCGTCAGAGCGCTACAGCGTAAATCCTGACGCCGCGCTATAGCGCCGAGTTGTATTGCATTGTGACGGTATTATACTGTCAAACAGAGCGCGGGCGCTGGCAGTACGCGGCGCTGTGACGTCGCGCTAGAACGCTTCGACGCCGGGCGTTGGATTTGTTTACAAATTTAATTGAAAGCGCCCGACGTACTAGTGAAAATACAGGCATTATGACTGAAAACTGATAGAATATGTTCGGAGACACCCCTGCCTATATAATACGAATGTTAATTCATATAAAAATACGGCGATACAATCAAAATTGTGGTAAGAAATTGGAAAAGAAATTAATATGACTGGTAAGTAATTTATCAATCTGTTTATTGATTATTAAAATAAGTTACAAATTTTTCACGAATTTCATGAAATTCTTCGAATAAATCTTGCGACATACGAAAGTATATAAAAACGATCTTCATGTGATGAAAGCTCCCTAAACAAACGGTGATATATATTCTCCTAATTCCTTTCTCCTTCTATTAATGTCGTGTACCCATACTCTTTTTATCTGCGATCGTGATAAAGCGAGCAAATGTAATAATTCTTCCACATCTGAATCACTTGAATCACTAGACATCTCAACAACAAAGAAACTTTTCAAAGACTGTTATCGATCTGTGGTACGCTCTGTGTGCGTCAATATCTAGTCGATTTCAGTGTGACATCCAAAGTACGCGACGCTAGTTACGCTTAAGGCGGCGCTAGGTACGCGTTCTGTTTGGCGAGGCCCTTATTCTCTTAGCAAGGAACAATGTTTCTGCTTGCGTGCGATTGAAATTTAAAACAGTTTTTAATCAATTCTCAGAAAGTTTGTATATGGCAGATTACCCTATTAGTAAAACTGAAACCACAATCAAACATATAATAAGTAATTACAACTTTACGAAAGTCAGTTAAGCGCATCCTTGCTACCTGGCCCGCTCATCCCTGCTAACGGCTGCAGTGGGAAAACCTAGGAAAAAAGGTAAGACGAAAAAATAGTTTAGGCCAAATGTCGCCTCATGTAGTAATATTAATTAGAGCCTCACTGCCTTAATAAAGCATCACTGGCCTCACTGGATCAAATTTTAATAAGCTGGTACTAAATTCATCCAATCTCCTCAACTTCCGTTCTTAATAAGAAGCTATAGTATCCCAAGCACCGTAAATGCAACAATTGTAGACGTTGCTAGTCCACGTTCGGAGACTGCTCGCTTTTTATGGGTTATGGTCGACATATATCTAAGCTGGAACCCCGATATTGAAACTTTGTGTGCGAAATTGACATCGGCGACCATGCAATTCGCAAAATTAGAAAGGTAGCCGGAGTGAGCGTTGCCCTTTGCATGTTCCACCAATCCCTAACATATGGAATAATGTTTAGGGGAAAGCGAGCGATGCACGCCGAGTTTTCATATTAGAAAGCATGCTTCGAGGACAATTACTAATGTGGATCGATCAACACAGTGTTTACCAATATATCATCAACTTAAAGCCCTAAAAAAGTATTTCTCAGTGTAAACCACTTACCACTTTTTAAGAAAACGAACGCGTTTTCCTCTAAACCATATTTTTCATATTTACGCCGGTGATAAAAAAAAACAACTTCATGGATCGAGTTGTTCCAAGGAAAAATTGGAAAATTGATTAAATTCTCTTTTATTCAAAAAAAAATACTTTTTATTTTTTATTTTTTTGGTTTAAAACCCCTCAAATGTGAGGCGTCCCTTAAGGGATGCCTTGGCAAAATGTATACAAAATGTATATAAATTTATATAAATATAAATATAAATGTAAATGTGCGCCGCTTTATAGTAATCCGCTCTATAGTAATGCTATAGCTCTATAGTAAACCCCGCTCTATGTAAATGTAAATGTAAATGTAAATATAAATTTATATACATTTTGCCGTAGGCAACCCGAGCTATTCGCCATTCATTTGAGGGGTTAACTTAACACAACATTTTTGTGCGAAAATCGATTTCATTTCTTTAAATCCTTGAAACATTATAAAAACGATAACTTTTGGTTTTGCTTATTTTTTAAGTTCAAAATACGTATGTAGAAATTATTATCTTTTTTTGTTTCTGGCAAAAGTACGTTTGCTTTTACCGGCGCAAGCAGATACCGTAATTTCTACAGCTATAAAAACATCTCAACAAAGTTTTTTTCCATTACGAAAAATATTTTTATCTTCCAAATGTTAGTCAAGCTGATATAAAAAAATCATGGTCAGATGTCATCTTTGTTGGACTTCTAAACCAGGCCTCCAACCTTAAAGAATGGTTTGGACCGCTAGGTTTGTGAGAAGTCAAAAAAATTATATTTCGAACCAAAACAGCTTCTTATACTGTCCCGAATGCCAGTGGATTGTTTTTCGTCCCAAATCTTCTGCGCCCACCTCACGGGAGACAGAACAATCTGATATCGTTAAAACTTCCTGAGGTGACGTGTTCACCCATTGTACTTGACAGCTCTAAATGTCGCGAATGTCATCTTTAAAACTTCCTTAGATGACGGGTTCGCCCGTTGTAGTTCCGAATGCTGCCACTTTCAATCGTTAAGTGCCTACCTATAAGATAAATATAAATATTTACTTATAGGTATAAGATATAAATATTTCACAGTCACTTTCAAGTAGACTAGTCAATAAAATATCAACGACTTCAAGAAAACCAATGATTTTTAACTATAACTTTCAAATTATTATTTCCAATTTAAATTAAAAATTGTTTTTTATATTTGCTTCTGATTATTTAACTTTTTTATTTTGACCCCCCCCCCCCCCCACCACTGATAAGAAGGGAAAGTATTGTGAACGCTCTACAATTTTTTTTCGAGTTCAATACGGATATATCCATTGTTAACTCTCCTGAGACGATTAAGACCATTTTCAGATTGACGTATGTCTGTGTGTCTGTGTATGTATATTCCACCATTATACCGCCCAAACGCTTAATCCCACTGAGCTGGAATTTAGCATGCAGGCATCATTTGGTCATGGCAAGAGTTATAAAGGTGGTTGAAATCGTTCTAGCTAGGGGAGCACTAGTTATATATCAATCTCGAAATATTACAATTAGAGGCTGGAAATTTGGTCCACAAATGCCTTATTGGGCAGAGATCTCATTGTAAAATTGGTTGGAAAATCTCATATACAAGCTACACTAATAATATTTACATTCCGACATACATTCTAACATATATTAACGCATCGACGGCGCGGTTAGCTTGATGGCTAAGGGCTAACATATGGAGCAGAACCCAGCCGGGTTCGTCCGCCAATCGAGAGAGGGCGCTCATCGATTTCACTTATGAAATTATTATTTATACAAAATCACTCCTTCTTTACCAGTTTTGAATAAATTGGGGTGACGTAAGCGATTTCTTTTATTTGACGATTTATCGTGTTCTATTATTTTTTGTTTTGTTGCTGGGATTAGTTGACCAGTTGCCTGGTACCCATACTTGGTCCACCATGCGGGGTCTTTGATCCGTGTCTCTCATAAGCTGTGTGGCCTGGTATAAAATGGACTGAGACAGACAATCAGATCGACAGAGAGATAACTCGTGAGACTCCTGACATGTATTTATTTTACCAGTGAATTAATGATAGTGTAAAGCGATTAAACGAGCTCTCTACACATTGGCACATGTTTATAGATAAATGAAATGAGGATTCCACAATAATAAGAGAACCCGAATCATCTCATTAATTAGGGAGTGTCCAAATAATAACATTGAAATGCTATTTATTACATATATAAGATAATTATTTCACAGTCCCTCTTAAGTAGAAGCTGACTGAAAAGGCGCTTATATATTATCTTTTGATTATTTTAGTTTTTTATATGTTGATTTATTGTATTCTTCAGTTTTTTGTTTTGTTACTGGGGTTGGTTGACCAGTTGCCTAGTACCCATACTTTGTCCTCCATGAGGGACCTTTGTCCTAATAACCTTTTAATCTTTGAGAATTAAATAAATGTGAAAATCGAGTAAAAGACCTCTCTACACATTGGCACATGTAGGTAGATAAATAACAGAAGCTTCCACAATAATAAAAGAACCAAAATCATATAAGCAATTAATTAGAGTGTGTACTAAGTAGAGTGGGATCAAATAATACCATAGAAATGCTAGGCGCAAGAGAAAACACAACGGGTGGGAAGGGTTGCCGCAAGTACGGCAATAAATTGAATACGAATGCGGCAGTTGGTATAATTCGATAATAAGACATCTTCTTTAGAGCTAGCCACGTATGTCGTTGCCAATTGCCGAGGAGAGAAGGCTATGCAAGTCTTTGTCGAATCAGCTCAAATAGAATAAAAAAGAGCACAACCGGACATGGGGTGGGGGGAGACGGTATTGGTCTGCTTGCGCATACATTTAAACCGCACAGAGCAGAGCTAGAGACAGTAATAGGTAAAACTGAATACTGTAGAGATAAAGTATAAAATATTAACGTTCAAATTATTACATCTATGAAAGATGTCAATATATCTATTGTTTTTATTAATATTAGCGTTTAATCTTTAAACAGATAGTTAAAATATATATTTTTTTAAATCTTTACATAATATTACTTTCTAATCTCTACCTTTTATTATATATACGACTTTAAATTACATATTATGTCGTGCATGGGATTGGGATGAATCAATTTGCCACTTTATTTTTAATTTAAATATCATTATTTTTTCGTAGTACCTATAGTCTTAGGTGAAAAATAGGATATAAAATGTGTAATAAATAAAATGAATAATTTCAGAGGTATTCAATTCAATTCATATATTTGTAAAACAGACGGCTGTCTAGCACGTACAGGATTATTACTTCCTCAAAAGATACCTTTGGGGATGTTGTATAAGAGACTGCAACGGACCTTAAGTCCATTACATGCGATCAAAAAAATGCATCGATTTCCAGTGAAAGCCACAGACACAATTCAGCTATTATTTTGACTCGTGCAGCTATTAATCAGCACGATGAAACAATACTTTTACACGGAATATTTTTTGATTGCATCATTTCACGGCCTAAATAAACCGGCGAAAAAGCAACCAAATTATCATTCCCCGAGTGATCACCTTCCCCCAAGGTTGCGACGACATATTCGGCACTCTCTCTCACGAGTTAGGTCAACGAATCCGGCTCCTTGGTTTCCTTTCCTCATTCTCCCTGAGTCTCGAAGCATCAGTCTGTAATCCCACAGACTCGAGCCGTGCCCGGTACAAGATACTAGAAGCACACGCACAATCCTCATCCGTATATCCTCGTAACCGCAGTCGCGCATCAATATACTCGCGACAACGTAAACTGTTCGGCAAGCATTATAACTGGCAATATTCAAACCTTCGATCAATAAATTCCTTCTACTTCATCAAAACCGCCTTTCAATATGGAGATAACTCGTAAGTTGATACCACCACCTCACACCGAACAACCTGGAGTCTTGTGAGGGGTTGTCCCTCACAAGACTATTTGCTATCTAGACAACCATATTTACTTTTATGTTATTTATATATTATGAGTTATTTAATATTTTGAGTTTTTTTCCAAAAACATACTCTATGATATATTTTTGTGAATATAAAAATAATAATGAAATGCTTTTTTAATCTATCTCATAGACCTCATGAAATAGCGGTACTTTATTGAAAGAAGTAATAATACAATTTGCGACAATAAACAAATGCCCAGTAAATAAGTTGGCCGATCGGAAAAAATATAAAGTAAATTATGTTTTTGAAGTGATTTTTGTCTTAAATTTTTCCTATTATATGTTATGAGAACATTGCTGTAAAAATTATTGCATTTTATTATATTTCTAACGAGATAAAAAGATTTAGCGTCGACGTTCTTGTTTGAGAAATATTGATAAAAATGTAAATGTAGATGGCGTAAATGATTTAATATTCAGTGATATTGTTACAGGGTTTTTGGTGCTTCGATAGTTATCTTTAGGGATTTTGAAGAGGAGATTATTTGCTATCTATATAGCCATAATTACTATCTATATATCATAGTTATATTTTGTATGTATAAAGTACCGCTATTTCATGAGGTCCATGATAAAGGTAAAAGAAAAGAAGAACTTTCCAATATTATTTTTATATTTACTAAAATAGGTCATAGAGTAGGTTAATAACACAAAAAATTAAATAATTATAAAATCCTAAACTATGAATTTTTGCATAGAAGTAAATACAGCAATAATCTGTATGTATAGCAAATAATCTCTTCTAAAACATCCCTAAAGATAACTATCGAGAAATCAATAACCCTTTATTTATTATTTTAATCGTCTAGGTGTCGGTCGATTAAATTTTTCATATAAATTTTAACCCCGTCTAAAATAATAGACAACATATTAATTTTAAAAAATCAACTCCATAGTTTTCAATAATTGCAGCAGCCATGCCACGGCGATACTTAGAACGGGCTATCATAATTGAATGCGTATACAAAATTTTCTGTCTGTGCTGTTCATCGTTGAGGAGTCCCCTCGTCGGGAGCCAACCCTAGGTGCAGAAGCCATATCATGGTGAAACTTAGATCGGGTTTACATAACTGAATGAGTATACAATATTCGTGTTTGTGCTGATGACCGTTGAGGATCCCCCTCGTCAAGAGCCAACCCAGGGTGTAGAGTTAGGTCATGCTTACCATTAAAAAAATGTATTGTCTTCGATTGAGCCAACATGTAAATTTTCCAACTTCATATGATAATATTTGATTAGTTCCCTTAATTCCTTATGGATCCCATCATCATAACAAGATTTTGATAACAATGGGACCAATCTAGATGTATATCTTTTCAAATAAAAAAATAATTTTCCAAATCGGTTTATAAATGGCAGAGTTCTGAGGTAAAAAACATATAAAAAAAGGTACAACCGAATTCATAACCTCCTCCTTTTTTTAGAGTCGTTTAAAAAGATTCGATTATCCGAACCGTTGATTACGAAATGATTCGGTCCTTCTATAAACAGTCACTGTCAGAATACAGCGGTCGTCCATCGCGCAGTCGCCAGTCGATATTTGAATATTTCGACTGATTGAAACGAATTCATGCAAACCACGGCGGCGACCGACACCTGTGTATCAGTTACGAATAATTCGGTCATTCAAATCAACCATTTGGAAACTATTTATTTGAACATTCTGACTGCAAATTCGTGCAAACAGTCACTGATTGAAAATAGCGGCTTTCCGGTCAGTTTCACTTCATTCTGTTATTTTTAATGCATATCGACGCAACTGAATGCATTTATAATTCATGCAAATAACCCAGAAGCCACACATTACTAATGACTACTCGGTATTAATGAAGTACCAACTGATTTAGTTCTAATGTAAAAATGCAAAAAAAACAGTTGCAATAGTTAAAATGCCAGAAAACATATGAGAAAGGTTTTTAAAAAAAATCTAAATCATGTATTATCAATGATATGACAGTAAAATATGAAGAAATATCCAAAAGTAAGGCTGATTTTTTTCCTTTCATTGAAAATAAGAGCATGTCAAGCAAGAGATTAAATTTTTCTGTCTGACTTATATTGATCGCAGCTTGCTTATATCGCTTTTATAAAAAAACTAATTTTTATTTTTTAACTTGTCGTCTAGTTATTTAACCTGTCATCTGTCAAAAGTCGGCATAAGCTGAATATTAATCAAATAATTTATTTTCATAGTTATTTTTCTGGAATTAAGATTTTATCGACTAATTTTAGGTTTCAAGAACGATGGCTGCTTAATTTTAGAGATGGTGAGTGTTACTATGGGGCTTTTAACCCGTCGGACGCCTACAATTCCTATATGCATTTTGCGTCGTTTGACAGATCCGCGCGTAACGTTTTCGTCCGGCCCCCATATATACTATATAATATACATGACTAAAATTAATTACTATGTGACAAGAGGAAATTCATGAAAGAACGATATCGTTAGTATTTATTTACAGGGAGCTAACGGGCCCTTGCTGAGTTGGCCACGACGACCCATTCTGTTCAGGGTTGGTCACACTCACGGGTCAACACCCATCCGGCGGCCTCCACGCATGAAGTACGAGCCCGGGTAGGACTCTGGCCTTAGGGCTAGTTTCCCCTAGGTATCAACCTTCTGGCGCTCCTGGACGGTCTGCGCACCGTGCGGCAAAAGCCAATCGATTGCGCACTCTGACTAACAGTCGGGGAGTCTGGAAGCAGTACTGTTTCCTGTAAAGCGGGGGTGGTTGCGGACCTTACGGCGACTGCTCTTGAAACGACCATCGGATACCCGATCCTGGGTGAACAGCCGGGCAAAGGACGCCGTAGTCCATGATAGATTCGGTATACACCGTTTCACCGCTTCGTAAGGGAGAGGACCGAGCAAGCGTCCTCGAACGCGTAACCAATCGAGAGACTGGAGTAATCTGGTCACAATTGGAAGTAAGGGAGATAGCCAGGAGTGTTGCCCACTGGGTAACACTCCTGGCTGTCTCGCGGTTAATGCGTTGGCCTCTTAGGGGTTTGTGGCGGAGCTGGACGGTGGACTATTTTGTCCAAGTCTTTTGCGCTAACTCCAGGGAGATAGAACGACGAATCGTTAAAACTAGGTGACGGGCTCGCCCGCTGTAGTCGACAACCCTAGTTGTAAGATATCGCTAGAGCGATAAGTCCGCCATTTGTGCATAAATTGTCTTTTTTATAAAACCAGTGTGATATTCATTAGGTTATGTTTTTATAGCACAATAAAGTTATTTTATTCTATTCTATTCTATATTATGTATAATTCATTTTATTTATTTCGGTATAAATCTGTATTTTAAAATGTGGTAGAATGATGGCTACGTCCAGACGCTGCTATACTCCGAAATCCCAAGATATTTTACTTGGAATCAACTGCAAAAAAAAAAATGCGACGGAAACAACGAAACTTAACTTCACATATATGTATTTTCCACCGATGTATCAGTCGTACTTTTTTCAGCACAACCAAGCAACCACAATATTGGGGGTGGGAGGGGGTTGACAGGGTTGGAGTTTGTGTGGGGGTGGTTGAAGGGGTTTGTGGGGGGAGGGGTCGATGGGGGGGCTTTGGGGGATTTAGCGCGGGGGGGGGGGGAGGGTTGTATGATTGCCGGGAAAGTATTGGGGTGACACAATTGATTTTTTTCTTTGTTTACTTATTCCAATAGCTTTCACAAATTCACAAAACGATCACATACAAATGTATTAAAATTTGGACAATACAACGATCAATGGGCTCGATTGCGTTTCTTCGTGAACTAAAATCGGAAATTAGTCCGTGTGAACGAGACAGGGCAGTACGCTAGAGCGGAGTGTGAGATGACCGGTTGTCACTTTTTCGCATTAAAACTGCGCGCCAAGGTCAAATCTTACACCGCACGAATATGCTCGAATTTATTCGGACGAGTATAAGTTCAACAGGTAGTATTTATCGACCATCGTTCGTTTCATATTCCGCTCTAACGTATTGCTCTGCCTCGTTCGCTTGGACTAATTTTAGTTTTAGTTCACAAAGAAACGTAATCGGGCCCATTGTCTGTCAGGTCACGTTGTACTCTTATATACTAAATTTTGGATGGGTATAATTCCATTACGAAATGGATTAATGAGTTGAACTTTGATATTATTACTTCTTTAGAAGAGTATAATTTATTGGTATTTGTCCCTATTCAGTCCCTATTTGTTACACTCTGGGTGTAATAAATATGCCCATTGTACTTTACAGTGTCGCTTCTGTACTGGAAGTGGTTTTCTTCCATGGCGTACACGTTGACGACGCCATGGCTAACACGGTGGATCAGACAATTTCACCCGAAGAGAGCGACCATTGCGGAAACGCTGACAATTCCTTCGCAACGATAAAACTCAAGGCGGCCACAGCGCTGATCGCCGTGCGCCGGCTACAATTGCCCGTGTTGTCCCATTTTCCAGCCGGGCGTATTGGGAGTTCGCCCATTTCGCATTTCTTCACAAAGTCAAATTGCCCCGACCGCGCCTTAATTTAAAACAAAATGTGCCGCCGGGACGCGCGCGCAACAATACAGTTGGGACTTTTCAAGAGCAAAGGAACTTGGTCCCTGAGTAAGCAGGGTTTAGGCCAGCGGTAGCCAATCGGCGGTACGTGTGCAATTTTGTGACACCATGCGGACACCAAGTTGTATTCATATTATTATATCACATAACGTGTGGTGAATTTTATTACTAATATCCAAAAAAAATATTTTTTATTTTTGGTAATATAAACGGTGGAGGTTAAATTCTGTTTCCCTTCCTTTTCACTCTTCTTTTTTTTTCATTTCAAAATATATAAGTTTAACCCTTTACTGAGAACATGATTTTAAACGACGTAATAGGGAACTTCGGTCTGTGGGACCGCTATTTTGAATTATTGATTATAAAACACACTTCTACCTAACAACAATTTATTTAAGTACCAATATCAAAAGCCTGGTATCTTATGAACTGGGTAGAGTTAGGCATAAAAGTTATGTATTGTCTATCTTATTATAAATAACAATTATGTCGTATAGGGGCACATTTTTTGCAGACCTTCATAGAACACTCTAAACTTATAGGATCCGAGCATTTGATGCATTTATAGCCTGTATTGCGCTTATTGGTGTATAGACAGAGTTTGCAAGTCTTTATTTTTTCATGTTTGTCTGTCATGGTCATCGGTACCTCCGCAGAAGGTCTCACAGACCGGTACTAATAATGACGACTTTTTAAGTAAACCAGCGCTAAAACAATAAAACAGACGCTCCTATAGACACGATCGTCGGGTGCGCCTATACATCGAGAACTAATAGGAGACTACTGCGAGCGGAGGGTCGCCGAGGGGCGGGGGGACGGACTGGAAGCATTTCTAAGAAACCATAGCGGTCTGTGAGACCGATGTTCCTGGTTAAGGGTTAATATTATTATTCAGGTGTTTACACCATCTGCATCATGTGCATACAGGCCTGAGAAGCCTCCTTAGATGTGCATAGCGCAATTTCTTACGTAAGCTGTATAAATCTTAAGCTGTTCTTTACAACGTATAAGTTCTTTACTTCGGTAACAATGTAAGTACTTTTCTTTATATAAGTATTAACTAAAATAATCAAAAAGAAATCAGCGAAATGCTACGTGGAATATTGCTGCAAAATTTTTAATTTAGCATAATATAATTAAGGGATTACATGCCTATCGCACAGGCCATCAAATTAAAGTTGACATGGCTTAGGCCAGCGGTAGCCAATCTGCAGTACGCGTGCCATTTAGTAACACAATGCAGACACCAAGTTTTATTGAGTTGCATTCATAGAAATGCTAACAGGCCTTCAAATTAAAGTTGGATCAAGCCAGAAAACCGTTGTACATTGAGACGTATCAATTACAATGGGCAAACCCGTCACCCCAGGAAGTTAAAACGACTTGGAGCCATTCTGTATCCCATGGAGTGAACGTAAACGACTTAGTGGATAGTACAATCCACGGTTAAAGTACGCCGGCACGGAAGCCCGTAGAGTCCAACGCGTTACCGCGAGACACTGAAAAGAGCACCCAGCGGGCAAACCTCGCTCAGTTACTACCAGATTTGTCCGGATTTCTCCATCTTTCAGTATGGTCACAGATTCGAAGTCGCCAGCGCGGCCTCTACCTGACGTTAGCGGTAATTCGGTTTTTAATTCATTGACCTAATGTATTGCGGACCGAGTATTGCGCTCTTTGCCCGTCAAAGTCTGCTTGCCGGGAAAGTCTTGGGGTGACACGACCGTTTTTTAAAGGTGATACGACATTGCGGTAATGAATGGCGTCGTGACATTCAAAAGTATCGATAGGATGCATCACATTGCACCACAACGGCGTTAAAATAATACGTAAAGGTACTTTGTTACTTATTTATTTATTAGTTTCAAATAGTATTTAAGAGCATTACATATGAATCCAATTAGCCCTCGAATATTAAAGCTAGAGTGTAAGTCTAAAAATAAATGACTTACATAACTAAATTAATGCTAACATTGAACAAGAAAAAAACATAAAAATATAAAACTGAATAAAAGACATATTATGATAAACATGAGATAGCAGGGAGTTGCCTTTTTAGCTACCAAAGGGATATACAAAAGATATCTATTTCTGTGGGTAAGGAATTAAGAAGAGCTATAACCCTTCCCACTGGCCTGTCTACAAAAATATTTGTACGGTGGTAAGGCACATTAAACAATAGATGCTATCTCCTCGCTGTGTAATTTACCAGTACGTACAATTTAAACTTACATAGTATCTCTGGCAAATAAATAGTTCCTTGAATTAATTTATATGCAAATATAATTAGTGAAATATATCGACGCGTTTCAAGACTGTTGTATCCTTGTTGTATCCTACCATTCCTAGCACAAAATCGGACGGAAAAAGTATGGATAAATAATGTATTTTCTGTAATAAATATATCTTAAAATTTTTCTTTGAATACGCTCTACCATCTGAATGTATTTGTTTTCACTTGTACACCAGATGACCGAGTTACGTAAAGCTTAGTGCAGAGATGCAGCGTCTATAATACTGTCGGACTTGTAAAGACGACAATGATGTTTTACGAGGGTCAAAATGTAAGTTTCTGGAATGAATAAGAAAAAGATACAATTAATAGCCAAAAATCACTTTAATTTATCTCAAAATATCCTAACACTTGTTTTCATACATTGAAACCAATTTTCCGTCTATTTATTCCACTCCTACGTGTTGACCTCGAAAATATGTTTTTCATATTCTTTGACAACCTCTTCTGGAGATGTACATCTTTGACTGAGTAATCGTTGACTATGTGATTCTTATTTTTGGAGAACAAGAAGAAGTCGCAAGTTGCCAAGTCGGGACTCTATAGGCACGACTCATACGTTCTGCGTTTTTCGCTTTCGTACAATATATGTAGGTTTAATGGGATCCCTTTATCGCTAGCGAACGATCGCCCTTCATCCACATCTCAAAGAAAAAGTGTTTCCTTTTGCAAAATAAAATAATATGTCTTCATTAAAGACGGTTACATTAAAGTCGGCATACGTTACTAATCACTGTTCTATATTTTATCCTATGATGACTATTATGTAAGTGTATTCATTTATTACTTGTGAATCAATTTGCCCACATAAATCTTTAGTCACAATAACCCTGTCGGTATGGCCGTAACATATTTCCACTTGGCAAAAGGCCTACCACATTGTACTCTTATGTGTGTGCAATAAAGCTTATCAAAATACAAACAAACAAATAAACAAATTAAAGCAAAAACAATGAAAAAACATAATGATTTTTTCATTGTTTCTAACAATATCACACATTTCTAAATCGGTTCAAGCGATTAGAAATTATGTTGGAATAAAAATCAGAGTTTATTTTTTTCGACTACAATTGCGTAGTTTTATAATTTTCCAAAACGTTGCATTGAAATAAATTCGTAAGAACCAAAAACGGTTATTTAAAAATCGGTTATATTTTATGTAGAGTTGAACCATTTATATAAATTATTGAACACTTTGTATAATTTATATTGTTAAATGAATATTACAAATACTTCTCTTTGTGCCCGACCTACCGGGTTTATTCCTGACGGCCGCGAAGAGGAATAACGAAAAAAAAACCTTACTGTCAAAGGATGACTGTATTTTAACCAACCAACGCGTACGTAACACGGCGATTTATATTGAAGACGCTGCTTTCTTCTTATTTGAGAGCAAGTGGTCGCGGCACGTACCCTATGTTGATCTTGCGTTAAGTTAAACATTACCTCTGGACATCCTTCAAAATAAAAGGAAAACGTTTTTTTGTGTTTCTTGTTTTCAACGGGTTGAGGACAGTGGCGCCTTTGCTTTTATATCCCTCATATATAAAATAAATATTTCACACTGAAAAGGCGCTTATATTATCTTCTGATTATTTTAGTTTTTAAGCTATTGCATAGCTTTTATCGCGGGCCTAGGCCAGCGCGGAGACCGAATGAAGAAATTTCTTAACGAAAATTAATTATTTTAAACTGATAATTACGTCTAAACGAGTACTGCTTACGATTCGAAAAAAATATATGTTAAACAAGAACATTTTCCTAATATTCTTAGCTTTGAATATTTTAGATTTTGTTTATATTACATAGTGTAATTAATTTGTGAAATTAGGTCTAACCGAACACAAAAACGACTACTACGCAAATACTATCTGGCGTATTATTATGAAACCTGCACCATTTAAAAGATAATTTAATTATCTATCTTTTTATCTACGATTCGAATAATCCGATTTTTTTGCTTTATCAAATAAAAAATTCGTGCGCGGCGCTCCATCGGAAGACGTTTAAATTATTCCGAATCATTTGCTTCCGCAGCCGCAAATGATTCGGAATAATTTCAACGTTTTGCGATAGAGCGCAATTATCTGATATCAGAAAAAATAAAATAAATAAACTAAATAAATAATTCTAATTGCATAAGTTGTTAAAAATGCTATGCAATAGCTTTACCGCGGCAGTCCCCGAGTGCCGTATTTTTTTTTATATGTTGATTTATTGTATTCTCTAGTTTTTGTTTTGTTGCTGGGGTTGGTTGACCAGTTGCCTAGTACCCATACTTTGTCGTCCATAAGGGGCTTGTCCGAGTATTTTAACCAACCAACGAGTACGTAAAACGGCGATTAATATTGAAGACGCTGCTATCTTCTTATTTGAGAGCAAGTGGTCGCGGCACGTACCCTATGACAATCGAGATATCATAACAATTCTAACAATTCTAACATTACAACACACTTCTAGGTCAGAAGTTATGGTGGGATGAATAAACGAAAACATACATTCTTAAAACCCAAACACATTACACTCCTTTTTGGGCAGCCGTTTATAAAACGTCGGGTGTTACCAACTTTACGCGGTAAAATGCAGTTTTAAAGATTTACAAATTTGTGATAAGATTCGAGTTTTGAAGTATTTATATAAATAAATAATAAGTATGTCTCTGTTTCGTTTATGAAGTTGATCGTTTGATTTCCGCTAGGGAAATTGACATCGAAAGCACACAATCATGAGTCGGAGATCGGTTCATATACGATTCCGGGGTGAAGTTATTCTGTAGGGAGGAGGGATGGGAGCGTCGTGAAAGACAGGTAGATGAGGCAGGTAGCTCAAATGCAGAATGTAATAATTGCTACAGTTGTTTCGCTCCTTTGCAACGCTTGATTCCGCCATCCCAAAGTGTGGGTCGCGACCCACCAGTGGGTCGCGACCCACACTTCGGGAAGCGCTGGCATAAAGGATTTAATTACTGTATACCTAGCTACATTACATATCTAATTTGAAGATACATTATAAATTAGCGTATTCATTTGGGAGCGTATTCATCAGGAGTTGCATGAATAGATCGAGGTGATTGAATCATGACTGATCAACTTATTGAGCAACTACTGAGCAAAATACGTAAATAACTGTGAAATTTCTTTAAAATTCAATTGCCGTAGATGTTTCACGTTAAACCAACATCAGTGCTACCCAACACAGCAAACCCTTTTTTAAAATATTTGTAATATAATGAATAATTTCATCATCATACCACACAGATAGTATCCAATACACCGAATATTCATAATAAATTATCAAATGAATAATATTGCGTAGAATTAAAATACCGGAATTACAATGCGCGTAACATACCTTCTGAGAGTACCCTCTATCCATATTGAAATTTTGTATGGCTAACGGGTAACTCCTCCCTAGGCTCTGGCGAGAGCTGTATCCACATAATAGTGTGCTCAGAAGATACAAAGCGTGAGGGGGCAGACTAGACGGCTGGAGAAATTTATATTGAATTGCGCACCGGGCGCCGAATGATGGATCTGGCATCCGGCCACATCGCGAAATTGCAGAAACGTCCAAGAAAAATACCTGATATTTTAGCGAGAGAAAAAATAACAGTGCAAGGTTACTTTGTGTGCCGCGCGCTATTGACCACACTGATAAATAGCACGTGAGTGTTTAGGATTTCTAAAGAAACCGTTTTATAACCTTCTATGGCTCGGAATGAAAACACTTATTGTAAGAAACGAGATTGATCCACCGCAGTTTTGACCACATTTTTTTGAGCACAAAGGAAATTTTCCTTTATAGATAGATAGATAGATTTTTATTCGAAGTAGACTTACAGTACTTTCCGAACGTCTTATGTTTCTAGACATTTATGCCTTGCTTGTAGGCTTTACCATTGATTACTACACTATATAATCAATGGCTTTACGTAATAGTAATAATAATAACACTTTACAAATGGTTTTCATAGCTATGTTACACAAAAACGACTTGACCAGACCAATGTATCGCTTAAAAAAATTTCAATTTTATAATAGCCATTAGAGCACAAAGTATCTTAAACAATTTTTCTAAATTTAGTGTCTGATAAAAGGGTTAGTTCCTCAGGCAAAGTGTTATAAAAGCGAACACCGTCTCTAATGAAAGATTTTTTACTCACTTTTGCTAACGTAGAACCCGTAATGGCTAGTTTTTTTTTAACCTGGTGTTCCTATTGTGAATGTCACCCAACCTACGGAACCTGTGCAAGTTTTTACGAACATAAATTATGTTATCGAATATATACTGACTATATTATTTCATTTTTGCACCTCGAAAATTATTTAGAAGAGCCTCACAAGTTAGTCAAAGCGGTAAAAATAAGTATATGTAATGAGTTCATAGTACACCATAAAGAAGACCACAGTCTGGAAATTGAATGAATGAATGAATGAATGAAAATCTCTTTATTGCACAATAAAATAAGGTACAAGCGAGATCTTATTGCTACACTACAGCAATATCTTCCAGTCAACCAACATGCTGGTGTGAAAAGAAGAGTAGGCAACAAATTATAGCCTAAAATTAAATTTGAAATTATAGCATATAATATACATTGTGTGTGTATCTAAAGTAAAATGTAAATATATAAATAAATTTTTGAGTTTGACATATTAAATGTATGTATATGTATATACATACATATTTTGATATATTAACAAATAAATAAATAAATAAATAAGTAAATAAATAAACTGCCAAAATAAGGTAAGGAAAGGGAGGGGATAACGGAAAGGTTAGAATTTATGATTAATATTTATTGTGAAAAGAAGTGCTTTTTCAATGATTGCTTAAAGGTGAACAGCGAGCTAGCGCCTCGAATAGTTAAAGGAAGCTGATTCCACAGTCGAGCTGCATGTACGGAGAAGGAGTAGGAAAAAAAAGTGGTATTGTGTTTTGGGATACGTAGGATATTATTCTGACTTGAACGAAGTGGGAGACCATGACTTCCTAATCCACTAAAAGCCTCGTTGAGGTAGGAGGGAGATGTAGGGTTGTGTAGGACATTATATAGAAGTGAAAGGATATGCAAATTTCTCCGGTCCCGTATACGAAGCCATTGCAATTTTGATCGGTACTCGGAAACATGGTCATACTTCCTCAGATTGAATATGTACCTTATGCAAACGTTCTGTAGGCGCTCAAGTTTAACCAGTCTGTTTTCGGTGAGATCCAAATATGCGACATCGGCATAGTCTAGTAACGGCAGAAGCAGACTTTGAATGATGGTTTGCTTAGTGCTTACAGGGAGGAATCTCTGCAACCTCCGAAGGCTATGAAAGCCATTATATATTCACCTGCTTACTTCGTTGACTTTTGCTTGCCAAGAAAATGTCTCGTCCACGAGTATGCCTAAATTCTTTACAACTTTAGAATACCCAATGACGTTGCCCTCGATTTCTACTTGACGTAAAGATGATAGAGAAATAGGAGACAGTAATTGTTGACTGCCAATTATAATGAAATCAAATTAAATTAAACTTGAAATTAAATGCCGAATTGTGCGGGTCCGTAGCATCTTTCGAAAAATGTTGAAAATCCTCTGTGACCGTAATTTCAGCCTCAATCTACGCACGCGTATAGCAAAATGCTACGTATTCTCCGTCCATATGGAGCTTAGGCCTGGACACTCACAGAAAGGATGACCAAGCGCCTTGAAGCGTTTGAGATGTGGGTGTATCGGAGAATGCTCAAAATATCGTGGGTCCAGAAGGTTCGAAATACAACAGGGGCACGCTCCTCTCATCTACTGGCATGGTATTCTGTTAGCTACCGGTATGTGTATATGCTGCTCAAAGAGGATGGAGTACAAGAAAGGAAATTATTTTGAACGCTCATAGACGGCAGCACATGAGGTGCCGTCTGCATATCGTTGCTCTAGGAGATAGCTGGGAAATAGCAGTAAAAATCCCCATTCAGAAATAATTACCGACTATTACCACTCAAGACTATTAAAATTTGAATATAGCGCCGAGAAATAAGAATATTCGATTTAATAAACAAAGGACGCTTTCCTAATTGCCCTTAGCTCAAAGCGCTAAGCGCGCTCAGACCCCGTTCCGAATTGAGCATACGCCGCTCATTGCTAAACGGCCTTCCTCGGCCAATCAGAACGCGATATAGGGGTGGGAATCTCGTGGGAAGTATCGAGTTCCGAGATGAGCTGACGATTCTGAAACAGAATCAGTCAAGTCGTCGGATTGAGGACGATATCAAATTCAATGTCGCTTCGCGTTGACGTATCGTATCGCCACTTTAGAATCTCTGGGCTGGGCAGAATATACATCACTCTAAAATCCTTTCATAAGTCAGGGTGACGCAACATGTTTTAACACGCTTTTATTAAGGTCGACCTGTATGTAACTATGTAATCAGTAATGGAATCTAAGGTAACTAATTTAACCATCTTCCAAGGATCGCAGCGTCATGAAAATTGGCAGCTGTATGTAGTTCTGATGACAATACAATAATATGGTACTGTCGAACTGATCTGATGATGGAGTCGGAAGATAATGAACAGGAACTTCATGATGGAACATCGTATCATAGCTGTGTTTAGACTTGTTAGAAAAGTCTTGGAATGAACTTTGACCACGATTAGGTTTCAAGGTCTGATGATGAAGCCTGAAGATAGGCACTGGCATTCCATGATGGAATATCGTATTATAGCCGTGTTTGGACTTGTTTACGTGCATTTATAAAAGCGTGTTTTTAGTGTTTTTTTTTTTAACTATTAATTTATTTTCCTGAGTAGGTCTTTCATCTTTTAGTTGTCCGAAGATATTCGTATTATTAAATCGCTGATCAAAATAAGTTGGTACTTGTTTCGATGAACGATATTAAATGGTGTATTTCATTAACTATAACACAACCGTAACCAAACTTTGTCGCAATATCCGAACAATTAGGTTGCAACGAGGATCGCATAAATTGAAGGTTTAAATTAAAGTACATGGAGCGAGGGCGCAACGGCAGTATTCAAATAGACACGCGGATAAAGTTGCCACTGCCACGCGACAGGGGATATTTAGTCAACGTGCAACGCGGAAAGTTCTTCGGCTGTAATTGAACATTTTCCTGGCATGTGCCGCCAAAAGTTTGGGTCAGCGAGCTTCGCGGCACCACCGTGTTGATCCCCGAGACTCGATTTTATAATCCTCTTCTATGCACGCTTATACAGGGTGAATCAGAGCAGTTACTACACGAGTTCAGGAACTCTTGCGAGCTAGGAAAATTGAGCAATCTCTCTTTTACTTTCCTGACGACCTATCGGAAAGGAAAGTATTGTGATCGCGCTAAAAAAAAATTTTGAGATGAAGATGGGAATATATATTTTGAGACTCCCTGAGACGATTGAGACTATTTCCAGACCGATCTCTGTCTGTCTGTATGTCTGTATGTATGTATTCTTCCACGATAGCGCCCAGACGCTTAATCGGATTGAGCTGAAATTTGGTATATAAGCTTCTGTTAACCGTCGGAGGAACCCATTAGTTTTTGGAGTCCCTACGCCCTACGGTTGTGGTACCTCCCATACAAATTTGGGGTTCCCGGCGAAAAAATTGTTTCCGCGATAGCGCCCAGACGCTTAATCTGTCTAAGTTAAAATTTGGCATAGAAGCTTCTGTTAACCATCGGAAGAACCTATTAGTTTTTGGGGTACTTACGACCAACGTTTGGGGTACCTGCCATACAAATTTGGGGTACTAGAGTAAAAAATGTCGCTGTTTTTTCGCACCTCCCCGGATACTAGTCAGGAAAGTCTTGGGGTGACACAACCGATTTTTTTTTAACTATGACGGTAAATATTTTCGTTTAGATATATTAGCCCGTTTGTGCGCTGTTTGTACCTACCCCAACCCCGACAACAACTCCTCCCAAAGTCTTCGGGAAATACACGCTTATATAGTTACACCATTGCAGAGTGCGCCCTGCTGCCCTGCCGCCCTTGTCTATAATGGTTATTATTATTATTATTATTATTAATTATTAAAAGAACATACTAAAAATTAATGTTGCATACATCCTACATTGATTTTACAGTGCAATAGTGATGGGGTGGTAATGGGCGCAAAAAAAATGTAGGATGTTGTGCCTACGGGCCAGTTTCCCTGGGAATCACCCTTCGATTGCTCCTGGACGGTTTGCGCACCGTGCTGCGTCAGCCAATCGACTATGTGTTCCGACTGATGAGCGGGAGCGTCTGGATACGGCTTTATTTATTATTTATTGGTTACATAGACATTCAAGTGCAAGAGCACAAAAGAATAGAAAATAATGTACAATTTAGGAATTACCGTTATGTTACATTTAGCCGTAATTTATACCGTCTAAATATAGGTATACATTTGTCTGAGCCCAGGTTAAATAGCGCATAAATTATTTTGACGTATATTTTTCTAATGTGCTAAGTAAAGTGCAACCGACTCCCTGTGCTAGGCACTCCTGTGTTAAGGCGAGCTCACTTCCTGAGTCATATTGAAGTGGAAGGGTTATGTCAGAAAGAAAGAAAGGGAAATTATATTATATATTATAACTAAATATTTTTACCGCAGATTACGTCATACTGATATGAATAATGCCCCTTTGTCACCAAAGTGGCTGCCGCGTCGCGTTCATACGAACTTATTGTTGTAATGTTGCCCGGATAATAGGATAGGCATAAGCAAACTGACATGACCATTGACCGATCGATGATTTGCAGGGGTTCATAACCGGCGATTTTCGAACAAATAGAACGAATCCATGCGGATAAAACTTGATAATAAAAATAGTTTTGGAATTATAAATTAACCTAAAATTTAAATAATCAAATATTTATGATAATGATATTCCTATAAATGAAATTATATTGCAATAAATTAAACTAAATTATATTACTCTTGGATATTAGAAATTTAGAAAACAAATGAGAATATGTTTTAATGGCTCGTGGCCACTAGACAACAGTTTGCCTACGAGGCTCCTCCACTTCGACCTCTCTTTTGCACGGCGGGTCGCAGATTGTATTGACCCTTCTGTAACTTCCTTGATGAGGTCGTTCCATCTGGCCGGTGATCTGCCTCTGCTCCTTCTTCCCTCCACTTGACCCCCGGAAAGCATTTTCTCCAGATTCTCTGGGTTTCTCCTGGCAACATGACCGAAGAACTGCAGGACCCTTCTCATGCATTCGGTGGAGAGCCTCACTTGGATGCCGAGTTCTTCCAGGACAGATTTGTTGGTGCGGCGTACTGTCCATGGGATTCCTAGCATTTTACGCCAACACCACATCTCCAGTGCATCGATTTTGGTGCATATCCGAGCCTTCAGGGTCCATGTCTCCGATGCATAGAGAAAGATCGAGAAAACCAGAGCTCGAACCAGCCTCACCTTAGTCCGCTTGCTTATACCCCGATTCTTCCACAGCCTTTCTAGCTTGCTCATGGCCAATCTTGCCATCTAGCATATGTTTTAATAGATAGTCACAATTATTATAGACAGAAATGAATAACTTATTATAGATGCAAATATACACAATCACACATACATACACACTTAGACACGCCTATTGAAATTATAAAATAAGACTGCACTTCTATTACACTCACGTTAATTAAAAATGTACATAGAAATAAATAGAAGTCTAATACTTTGCAATTTATTATTCATCAACATGGAAAAATAGCTTGTGTACTCTGTACCCAAATTTAGATCTTTAAAATAATGTTGCTTTTTTAAAGATTTATTACATTCTTCAACTTTATTGTAGGCTCGAGGAGCTATAAAAAGATAATGCCGCTGAGCAAATGCAGTTCTCATTTTAGGGACAAAGAATTTTATTGTTCAATAGTTGCTGACTTGTTATTATGATAGGAAGCTCTGGTCACTTGTTAGCCGAGATTTTTATGGAAATGTATGATGATATTCTTTATATAAAGCTGCCTAATATTGAGGACAGATGCTTCGTTGTACAGCGATTCCGATAGGAATCTCATCGGCTGAAGATACATATTTTTAACCCCTCAAGACAGTAACGTCCCGAATCGGGTACGATGTATTGTAGTCAATGCTCAGTAACGTCCCAAAACGGGTACGAGCGCGGCGCGACAAACTGAATTTACACCAAAATCACAGTGCAATCACCCCCTGTTAGATATGTGTGAGAAAGACGGATAAATTCTGTATCGTACGATTATTCCGTTGTGCTTCTTGCAGTCTAGATACCTAATATATTTTTTTGTATTCTGGGGGCACTTAGTCAAGTGCTGCCATTGCCCGGATCTGTGCTTCTCTTCGGATATTATCGAGCGCCAGCCTTCTTAATCCCGGATAAATTGTGTCAGTGGTGCTGGTGTGCCGATCACCATAAGGCGCCTGTTCCATCGGGTTCCTGAATATAATCCTGCCACAGGGCGCGCAGCACTGCGACGCCACACCCAGAAATCCGGGTCAATGGGCCCGGCTCACGAGAAGCCCCCCGCCAAAGAGAAATTTCCCAGCGGAAGACGTCACGGGCTTGAACAAGGCCCATCGACTAAATCACAGAATGCGGTGCGCCGGTTCGGGTACTGAGCGAGAGAAGAAGATATCATATGCTATAGAAAAAATTAAAAGAATTCCTAAACTGCGGTAGGTATATACATATGTGTGACTACCACCTCGGTAGCAGAGGGTTAAGTCAAATTTTGCAACAATGTCAGATGCGACCTTTTTTCTGATCTATTACATCGCAATTGGTCGCCTAGTTATCTACTTAACTCCAAGAAAACACTCTGCGTTGATTATAATACGTTCGTGTGAATGGGGCTTTATAAAAGTAGTGTGTGCCGCGTAATAAAAGGGCGCGAGTTTGTCTGTAATAATTCGATAAGTGAGTACACTTGGCCATTTATCCCGGTGGGAAGAGAGGTTGTTAGCGAGCGGATGGAGTTGATCCGCCACACAGATTAATCGGAAAGTTCTACGAATCACAACAGATGCGACACGTGCGAATCAAAATCGGACAAGCGGCGCTCCCTGGCTGTAGTTAATCGGCTCAACTTACGAATTAACTCCCATTCGGTAGTTTCCTCGAAGAGGGTCCAACCTGGAATGTGAACCTTGTCTCGGCTGTGTCAGGGACAGGTGAGATCGGATCCTTTAAAGGTACCTACATCTCGGTCTCTGCTGGGTGACTTGCGCATCGAGCGCCGTTAGCCAATTGACTGTGCATTCCCGGGGGAAAATAATAAATCAATGTTATTATAGATGGCGTAATAAATTGCTATTTTGGCCGTCAATTATACAAGCGCCACCTGCATTTTGCCGACGCTGGGTTGCCAAATACATACGTATTTTTAATCGTTTCTGTGGATTCTGGATCTGCCACGATCTGCCACGATCTGACCGTGGATTCTGCCACGTACCCCAACATGTGGAAGGTTTCCATAGTAGCACTGGTTTACAAAAATGGTGACTAGGTCACAATGGATAACTAGTACTCGGTGTTGTCCGTCTTCCCTAAATTATTCTAGACAACATGTATTAGGTAACGAACAGGACCTCATGCAAAGAATATTTCAGTAAGTCAAGGATAATTACTATGTATTGGGCGTTCATATACCAGTGTTTAATGTAAAATATACAGCACCTCGCAGAAAAGGCAATTACTAGGACGTACACTCGCACTATACGCACGGTAGCACCCTTTTATGCGTACCCTGAATAATTTTGGCAAAAGTACAGAAAATCTTCTTATACCTTAGCATTAAATTTTATAATCTACTGCCCACCACTGTTAAACAGCTGAAGGACTTAAAATTAAAAAAAAACATCACGGAGATGCTGATGTGCCACCCTTTCTATAATATGGCCGAATTTGAGGGCCATGACTTTTCATATATTGTGCCCATTTAAATGACTTGAAAAAGTGAAACCTTATTATCTTGTTATTTTATTTGGTCTTATATGTGTACCTTTAGTTTTCATATGCATGACGAAGCTTTAATTTGATTATTAAACATTTTACTTACTATTTTATATTACGTTGAAAAACTTTTACTACGTATCTATACGAATTATTGACTATTTCAATGATTAGGCTATTTGATTATTTATATTTATTTTTATAGTTTGACAATCTAATAGTTAAATTCTTGACTACCTATGTATGTTAAGTAAATAGTAGTAACGAGACATACTACCTTACACAATTATTTTGACATATCTAAGAGCGTTTTTTAGCAGACAATTGGACGCGACGAAAATGTAATGTATTAACAATTAACCCAACGAGCGGTTTCAATAATTTTCTGATATTCTCTTGACATTATTAACTAAATTTTATTATAGGCAATCTCGACTACTTTTAATCACGACTATTTTTAAACAAGACTGTTTCAATCACTACTATCTTCTTTTTTAAAGTTGACTTTTTATACTTTTTTTTATCTCCACTATTCTTTTTCTCACTTGTATCCTAAGTCTTATATTTTATATATTGTTTTATATATATATATATATATATATATATATATATATATATATATATATATATATATATATATATATATATATATATATATATATATATATATATATATATATATATATATATATATATATATATATATATATATATATATATATATATATATAAAACAATATATAAAATATAAGACTTAGGATTAGTTTTAAGTTTTCAGCTGAATATTGATCGCAGCTTCTTTATATCGCACCTTTAGAAAATAAAAAAACGAAATTCGAAATTTTAAATTCTTCCATCTGTCAAGTAGCTCGTCTTGTCTTGTTATTTCCTCTGAAATAATAGGAAATTGAGTGAGTTTACGTATAAAGAAGGATTGTAGCTTAATTTTTGAGATAATTGGATGAAGGGTGAGCGTTTACTAGTTGAAAAATGGGCCCAACTTAAACCTACTCCTCTTTCCGCAAGTGAGAGGCATTCATCATTCTCGTTAACACCTAAAGCATTCCCGAATCCGATCAAGGGAATCCTTCGTCACGATGTAAGTGGCTTTTATAATTATTTACTTTATAATCATCTTATTGATCAATTCTAAAAAGAATATATACACAAAACTATCAAATATTTCAAAATATTGAATTTTTACATATTTTATGTTTCGTTCATTGTAAATAATCCATTTAGGTTAAAGGTAATCTTTCCAACTAATAGGAAAGAGCTGACTGCTTCCTTTCATTGATATGAGGGCATGTCACGCTTTTAGTTTTAAGTTTTCAGCTGAATATTGATCGCAGCTTCTTTATATCGCACCTTTAGAAAATAAAAAAACGAAATTCGAAATTTTAAATTCTTCCATCTGTCAAGTAGCTCGTCTTGTCTTGTTATTTCCTCTGAAATAATAGGAAATTGAGTGAGTTTACGTATAAAGAAGGATTGTAGCTTAATTTTTGAGATAATTGGATGAAGGGTGAGCGTTTACTAGTTGAAAAATGGGCCCAACTTAAACCTACTCCTCTTTCCGCAAGTGAGAGTCATTCATCATTCTCGTTAACACCTAAAGCATTCCCGAATCCGATCATGGGAATCCTTCGTCACGATGTAAGTGGCTTTTATAATTATTTACTTTATAATCATCTTATTGATCAATTCTAAAAAGAATATATACACAAAACTATCAAATATTTCAAAATATTGAATTTTTACATATTTTATGTTTCGTTCATTGTAAATAATCCATTTAGGTTAAAGGTAATCTTTCCAACTAATAGGAAAGAGCTGACTGCTTCCTTTCATTGATATGAGGGCATGTCACGCTTTTAGTTTTAAGTTTTCAGCTGAATATTGATCGCAGCTTCTTTATATCGCACCTTTAGAAAATAAAAAAACGAAATTCGAAATTTTAAATTCTTCCATCTGTCAAGTAGCTCGTCTTGTCTTGTTATTTCCTCTGAAATAATAGGAAATTGAGTGAGTTTACGTATAAAGAAGGATTGTAGCTTAATTTTTGAGATAATTGGATGAAGGGTGAGCGTTTACTAGTTGAAAAATGGGCCCAACTTAAACCTACTCCTCTTTCCGCAAGTGAGAGGCATTCATCATTCTCGTTAACACCTAAAGCATTCCCGAATCCGATCAAGGGAATCCTTCGTCACGATGTAAGTGGCTTTTATAATTATTTACTTTATAATCATCTTATTGATCAATTCTAAAAAGAATATATACACAAAACTATCAAATATTTCAAAATATTGAATTTTTACATATTTTATGTTTCGTTCATTGTAAATAATCCATTTAGGTTAAAGGTAATCTTTCCAACTAATAGGAAAGAGCTGACTGCTTCCTTTCATTGATATGAGGGCATGTCACGCTTTTAGTTTTAAGTTTTCAGCTGAATATTGATCGCAGCTTCTTTATATCGCACCTTTAGAAAATAAAAAAACGAAATTCGAAATTTTAAATTCTTCCATCTGTCAAGTAGCTCGTCTTGTCTTGTTATTTCCTCTGAAATAATAGGAAATTGAGTGAGTTTACGTATAAAGAAGGATTGTAGCTTAATTTTTGAGATAATTGGATGAAGGGTGAGCGTTTACTAGTTGAAAAATGGGCCCAACTTAAACCTACTCCTCTTTCCGCAAGTGAGAGGCATTCATCATTCTCGTTAACACCTAAAGCATTCCCGAATCCGATCAAGGGAATCCTTCGTCACGATGTAAGTGGCTTTTATAATTATTTACTTTATAATCATCTTATTGATCAATTCTAAAAAGAATATATACACAAAACTATCAAATATTTCAAAATATTGAATTTTTACATATTTTATGTTTCGTTCATTGTAAATAATCCATTTAGGTTAAAGGTAATCTTTCCAACTAATAGGAAAGAGCTGACTGCTTCCTTTCATTGATATGAGGGCATGTCACGCTTTTAGTTTTAAGTTTTCAGCTGAATATTGATCGCAGCTTCTTTATATCGCACCTTTAGAAAATAAAAAAACGAAATTCGAAATTTTAAATTCTTCCATCTGTCAAGTAGCTCGTCTTGTCTTGTTATTTCCTCTGAAATAATAGGAAATTGAGTGAGTTTACGTATAAAGAAGGATTGTAGCTTAATTTTTGAGATAATTGGATGAAGGGTGAGCGTTTACTAGTTGAAAAATGGGCCCAACTTAAACCTACTCCTCTTTCCGCAAGTGAGAGGCATTCATCATTCTCGTTAACACCTAAAGCATTCCCGAATCCGATCAAGGGAATCCTTCGTCACGATGTAAGTGGTTTTATAATTATTTACTTTATAATCATCTTATTGATCAATTCTAAAAAAAATATATATATATATATATATATATATATATATATATATATATATATATATATATATATATATATATATATATATATATATATATATATATATATATATATATATATATATATATATATATATATATATATATATATATATATATATATATATATATATATATATATATATATATATATATATATATATATATATATATATATATATATATATATATATATATATATATATATATATATATATATATATATATATATATATATATATATATATATATATATATATATTATATATATATATATATATATATATATATATATAAAAATATATATATATATATATATATAAGGCCAGATATAAGGCCAGATATATAAGGCCAGACTTCTAATACCACAGCAGGGATTATTGACCAACACTGAAAGAATAGAGAAGAAAAAAAGGCGTGGAGTCACTCCTGGTCTACACAGACCAGATAAGTCTCCTTTCATTTATTTTATACGTTAATTTATTTAGTATTAATACATAATTTCAATTTGAAAAAAAAAATATATATATATATATATATATATATATATATATATATATATATATATATATATATATATATATATATATATATATATATATATATATATATATATATATATATATATATATATATATATATATATATATATATATATATATATATATATATATATATATATATATATATATATATATATATATATATATATATATATATATATATATATATATATATATATATATATATACAATATAAGTAGCTTTTACTAATTTTATTTTAAATAAAAACATCATCTTATAAACGGATTTCTTTACAAAACTTATCAAATATAAAAATATTATACTGTTTTCTACAATGTTTCTTTACATATTTTTTAATATTATACAATTTTATATCGGTTTACCGCATTTTTTATAAACTTCTCTGCCAGAAATTAAGATTGAAGTTTCTTCTTTCATTTCATTAAGCATATGGAGTTTTTTTTATTTTTATTTCGATTTAATGACTCGTTAATAACAAACTCAGCCAATTGTATCATATTTTAAATGTTGGTAGCATTTGAAATTTGAATTATTTCGATATGTCACTTTCATTTATGTCACGGCTTTGCCGAAGTGCTCAATTTGTTTAATTTTTTATTTTTTCGCTTATTTTCGTCTCAATTGGAGGCATTTTTTGTTGCAAAAGGATTAGCTTGATTTTTGAGATATATGGATGAATAGTGATCGTTAGTCGACTGCAAAATGACCTTTAAACTTACATTCGATCAATCGTCCTCTCGATCAATCGTCCTACAAATTGTTACGTATCAGATTTAAAAAAATGCACAAATCCTGTTTTAATGACTACATATATCGCGTTGAAAATAGCATATCAAGTAATCCTAAAGTATTCTGGTCCTTCATTAAAGCGTTGAAAAACTCGTCTACTTTTCCGGAGAGAACCACCTATCACGGCGTGGTCTCAGACTCAAAGCAAGACATCGTAAACTCATTTTCCACCTATTTCAAATCTGTATTTGAAACACCGGTTGACTCAGATTTACCTGATGAAATCGGACCCGCTGATATCTCTTCTATTACTATCAACGCTGAGATTATTCACCAGGTCATCAAACAACTGGACTTGAGGAAAGGTGCAGGTCCCGACAGAATCTCACCCATTTTTGTCAATCGTTGTGGCAAAAGCTTAGCATACCCTCTGAGCATCTTATTTAAAAGATCATTAGACGAAGGCATATTTCCGCATGAATGGAAGACGGCCCACATCACTCCGGTTTACAAATCCGGTCCTAAGCATGACATTGAAAACTATCGGCCTATCTCCAAACTGTGCATCTTCAGTAAAATTCTAGAGAAATTGGTATATGCTCAGTTACATGCAACAGTGAAAACATATATCAGCGACTCCCAACACGGCTTCCAATCAGGACGATCAACCACATCCAACCTGATTCTGTTCACTGAGACCTTGCTGACAAATATGGATAAACGTTACCAGACAGACGCCATCTACACAGACTTTAGTAAGGCCTTCGATAAAGTAAACCATCCTACTCTAATATCGAAATTATTAAAGATAGGTATACATGGCGACTTACTGAGGTGGTTGAAATCATATATCAGTAAAAGAAGTCAAATTGTAGTAGCAGCAGGCTTCAAGTCAAATAGAGAATTAGTAACCTCTGGTGTGCCGCAAGGTAGTATTCTTGGGCCTTTATTATACACATTATATATAAATGATATCGACGAATGTTTTAAGCATTCTAAAATCCTTCTATTCGCGGACGATATGAAAGCCTTTATGCGTATTAGCTCGATACACGATTGTTTAAACTTCCAAGAAGACCTCAATCGATTTTCTACCTATTGCAAACTGAACCACCTACAGCTCAACGTACACAAATGCCACTTGGTTCGATTTACCAGGAAAAGAGATATGATTAAACACCAATACCAACTCTTTAATATTGACATCCATTCTAAATCCGTAACCAAAGACCTAGGTATTCTATTGGACGACAAACTGCAGTTTATTGATCATATCGACACAATAACGAATAAAGCATTTGGAATGTTGGGTTTCATTCTAAGGACTTCTAAATCACTCTTTAATATACACACTATTAAAACGCTTTACTATGCCTACGTCCGCCCGCATCTTGAATACTGCTCGCAAGTGTGGAACCCCTCATATGCCATCCATAATAACAGAATCGAGCGCATCCAGACTAAATTCTTGAAATACTTAAACTATAGATTTTACTTGACACTTGACAATTCTTACGGCATCAACGTTCACCACTCGTACAACTTTACTTCTTTGGCTAATCGAAGGATGTACCATGATCTAGTCTTCCTACATAAAATCTTGAACAACAAATTAAACTGCATGGACTTGGTCCAACTAATACATTTCCGGACCCCATCAAGAACGACAAGACAGTCCTCATTGTTTCACATTAGCCGTTGCAATAACAACTACCGTAAGAACTCTTTCTTAAACCGTGTGTGTAGGGTTTACGATGATCGATACGCATCAATAGATATCTTCGCTGAATCGAACATTGGATTCAGAAATTTGTTAAAGAGGGCAATATTTAACACTTAATATTTAAAATTTAATAATTATTATTATTTAAAATTTATTACTTATTATCTACTTCTTGCACTTGTACTTATTCATACCAACTTAACTGTCTCAACTTCAAATATCGTACGAGTAAATTTGTTAAA
>OX155952.1:4781639-5307282 GCA_944548615.1 Micropterix aruncella
TAATTGTGTAGAAATCATTATTTATAATATAATAATATAACAAAGCTTTTTATTCGATCGAGGAGATTGTTAATTTAAAATGATTGTTTATTTTTTGGCCATTTTTTTGACAGTTTTAAAGTAGCATTTTTGAATTATTCTGACTTTTTCTGATTTTATATTTCTTGATTATTTTTGTTGATTACTAGATGACCCGGTGAACTTCGTACCACCTAAAATTGATTTGATTGTAACTCTTCATAAACGTTTATTAATCCTAAACAACCTTCCAAATCCAATTAATTGAAATCTATAATACGGTCGAATCATGTACGGTTTGAGTTTCGTTTGATGATTATATGTTTTTTTTTACTTTTTCGTCTTTTTTTTACCTTTTCGAGTGTTTTTACTTTTTTGACTTTTTCGCTTTTTTTTTTTACTTTTTCGACTTTTTACACATAGTATGGAATGAATAACAGTTATGGATGGCGCAGCTGTCAAATTATAGGATCGCCGCGATAGCCATCTAGAAAGTGGCCTATTTCCCAAAATGACCAATTTCGATTTTTTCAATTTTCAGTTGTTTCTTTGAGTTTTCCTAAATATTTTTTTTTGTTAACCACCCCTGAATCAAGACAAACAAAGCAAAAAAAAAATAATTTAAATCGGTCTAGTCATTTCCAAGATCTTGCGAGACTAACGCACGGCGATTCATTTATGTATATATATATATATATATATATATATATATATATATATATATATATATATATATATATATATATATATATATATATATATATATATATATATATATATATATATATATATATATATATATATATATATATATATATATATATATATATATATATATATATATATATATATATATATATATATATAGATTTTAATTTGTGGTTTTAGTACAATTATTGTGCATTCACGTTCAGTATGTGTACATTAGATATGTATTTACATTAAATAAATATATTTGAAACGTGTTAATGTTTGTTTAATGGGGCAACGCACTTAGTTGGGCGATTCGTAATTAGGTCAATCGGTCATTAAGGATCATTAAATAACTAGACTTATTAAAAAGTTATTACGGTAATTATATAAGGTTATATTTGTAATATATAATATAATATCCACCTATATATAGGTAGATTTTTAAAAATTATTGCATTTATTTTGAAACACACTGTATAGTGACATTGCATTAGTGTTAGTACTGTGAACGTGCCAGCTCTTATCGCGTGACCTGTATGTACATCTTAAAAATGATTTTGAGTATCGCCAGTACTAAAATGTTGCATAATATCGACATGTCATAAAAGCAATAATGAAGAACGTTGAACTGTATGTACGTGCTGATAAATTTGGATATTGTAAAAACGGACTAATAGACTGTCAATTAAATGTACCTAGATATTACGTTTCTACAATCTGTTAAGATTTTTTGGAAATAAATTGAAATTGAAATATCTTCTCCCAATATGCCTACATATACTTTATGAGAGGAAGAGGAGGTTTAGTTATGTTATGGTTTTTGATTCAAAGCATAGCCTCGAACGTGGTGATGCTGAAGGCGGTTCTTATATTATTCGGTAAATCATTCCAGAGTCGTGCAGCTTCAGCGGAGAAGTAGTGCGAGAAAAAGTCGCTGCTGTGACTAGGGATGGATAACAGGTTTTGGCCCTCTGATCTGAGGGGACGGCCGTGCGCCGATAGAGCGGTGAACCGCTGCAATAAGATTTCGTTATGTGATAATACAATATTTTAAGTATATCTCTATTGGGCGTTGAGGCGTTCCCAGTATTGGCCGGCACAAGTCCGTAATCAGGTGGTTCCCGCGCCGCCGAGACCGCGCGACGCAACCGCTTGCGACCGTCCCTAGGGTAACGCGCAGACGGAATGGCGCGAGTTACGTAATTTAATATTATACGAAGGTAGCTAGAGTTTAAATACTGTAAATAGTTTTTAAAATATTTTTTTTCGTTTGCTAAGGGTGTTTATTTCCCCATTGTGACCATTGGCGGGTTAATGGCTGGTAACACAGCTAAAAAATATTTTAGATGGTGTAGACATTATTTGAGGAAAGACAATATAAGTTTTGAAGTAATTTCAGCTCATATTAGTAATGCAGCATAATTATATACCTAATACACAATTTTAACAAAAAAACGACTCTAATTATGTTTATAAATGCAGCAGCTATGTCATGCTGAAACTTAGAACGGGCTATCATAATTTAATGCGTATACAAAATTTCGTGTCTGTGCTGTTGACCGTTGAGTAGTCCCCTCGTCGGGAGCCAGCCCAGGGTGCCGCAGTCCTGTCTTGGCAAAACTGAGAACGGGCTGTCGTAATTGAATGCGTATACAAATTTCGTGTCTGTGCTGTTGACTGTTGAGGAGTCCCCTCGTCGGGAGTCAACCCTGGGTGCAGCCATGTCATGGTATGACTTAGAACGGGCTATCATAACTGAATGTGGGTAAAAAAATGCATTGTCATTGGAACTGAACCAATATGTAAATTGTCAACATATGATAATATTTGTCAACATATGATAATACTCATGGATCCCATCATCAGAACTGGATTTTGATAAGAATGGGATCAATCTGGAAGTATATCCTTTTAAATAAAAATATAATTTTCCAAATCGGTTCATAAATGAAGGAGTTCTGAGGTAACAAACATAAAAAAAAAAATATATCCGAATAGATAACCTACTCTTTTTTTTGAAGTCGGTTAATAAAATAATGGTTAGCAACAATTAAATATTTTGTATCTTTTGACATTTTGTTAATTTCTGGGTTTTTATATGAATTAATAAGTTGCATGCAAAAACGGCCGACGTATTTCCCGACAGGGCGCGTGCCGTGCATCTGCCGACTAACCCCCCCCCCCCTCCAAAAAAAGAATCCCTCTTGCTCTTCGATCGCGAATATAAATTACCTACTTAGTTACTATCAATGTGGCTCTCTTGCTGATAAAATAAATAACTGCGTCTAATAATGTAAAAATGGATAACCATCAATATCAACTTTCCAAATTTTTGTTAATTCTATTTTTAAAATTAAAAACTAAAAATAAATGCATTTTAGCAACGGTTTTCGTGACAAAAAAAAGTATGTTTTTCGTTTCTTTATTCCACCATAACTTCTAAACGCTCGAACCACTTCAAAAGTATGTGGTATTGTTAGAATCGTTATGTCAACCCGAGTGTCATAGGGTAACTTAACTGTCCAAATATCAAGTAAATAGTTGTCTAAATGTCCAAATCTCCAAATGTCAATAAATTAACATAAACATATCGTGTTTAGTGTCAAATGAAAGGTCTGATTGAGTACATTCCGAGAATAAATAAAATTTATATGGATAAATAAATAAACCATAAATATTTCATAAAAAACCGTAATAAAAATAATTATAAATACAGTAGTTCTCACAGACGTGTTTTTTATTCCTTTTAATACATTTACTTGTAAAAGACTGATTGATTATAAAAACCCAATGATTTAACCAATAATAAGATTAATAACATTCAATCATTAGTGCCATCTATCACTTTTTTATATAGGCTAATTACATCATAGAAATAATACGGATAGATAGAATGCCATCTATTACAGTATATATTACAGTATATCTGAACATTAAAGTGTGTAATCATAATGTATTGAAACCTGTTTAATAAATAAAAAATTGTAATTTTTGTGTAAATAATAATATAATAGTAGAGCTATGATTTAAAAATTCGTTTGTTATTAAATTTTGTTTTATTTCAGGATAGTATACTGTATAGGCGTGTTTAGAGCGCCATCTATAGTGCACCGCCATACTGCCATACCACGAAAGCCGCCATATTGAACATAGGAGAAGATTAATGAATGTTTGGAACTATGGGTGTCATCTACACATTGTTTCGTAATAAAATCCTAGCTGCCAAATCTTAGTACGGCGTTGATCGATCTAATACGCTATATAATTAATGATACCGGCCACATACTCACTCCTCAAGATATGAGAACGACCTCCACACTCTCATAACGTTCTCACTTGTCTTCACCTTCTCATCCGGTATGGACGAAATTAACGCTGCAGCGACTTTGACATTGTGTGCCTTAGCATATTATAATTTTGTAAATATTCAAAATAAAATTAAGAAACGAAGGAGAAAAATAAGATGGTGGATGACGCGCAAACATCTTAACAGAACAAGGTTTGTATGTCATAGTATTTTTTTAACCGGCTAAATAAAAAGGAGGATATCAATTCGGTAGTATTTTTTTTAAAAGTTTGTTACCTCAGAACTCTGCTATTTATGAACCGATTTGGAATTTTTATTTGTTATTCGAAAGAATATACTTACAGATTGGTCCCATTTTTATAGAAATCCTGTTTTGATGATGAGATCCATGAGGAATTCAAGGAACTCCTCAAATATTATCATGAGATTGAAAATTTATCTGTAGGTTTAATTCCGATGACAATTCATTTATTTTTATGGTAAGATGCTGATAGATTTTAGAGTAATTTGATTCTACACCCTGGGTTGGCTCCCGACAAGGCAACTCCTCAACGGTCAATAGCACAGACCCCAAATTTTGTATACTCATTAAGTTATGATAGCTAAATATGACATGGTTGCTGCACCCAGGGTTGGTTCCCGACGAGGGAACTCCTCAACGGTCAACAGCACAGACACAAAATATTGTATATGTATTCAATTAGGACAGCCCGTTCCAAATTTCACCATGGACTGCTGCACCCAGGGTTGGCACAGACCCCAAATTTTGTATGCTCATTAAGTTATGATAGTTGCTGCACCCAGGGTTGGTTCCTGACCAGGGAACTCTTCAACGGTCAACAGCACATACATAAAATTCTGTATACGCATTCAATTATGATAGCCCGTTCTAAGTATCACCATGACATGGTTGCTGCACTTATAAAAAATCGGTTTTTCTTTTTGTTAAAATTTTGACTATTATTTTCATATTATGATTTATGATATGATGACAAAAATCTGATATTTCAAAATCATTATAATTATCGATTATTTTTACTTTTTAGTCTTAGCATGGAAATATCACTGGGAAACTAACTGCAGAAGCTAGCGGAAAATTAAGAAAAACATGGATATCAATACTTTTTGAATATTTGCTTATGTTTTCACTATTAATTAATTAGTAAGTAATAAACATAACTGCGAAAAGCAGTACCTACTAGTCCGAATATATATATTTTTAATTTAAAATACTTTTTTCATATTTTTTTGTACATTTGGCCACATTGCTATCGATATTATAAAATAACTTGGCAAAATTCAATACACAAAAGTGGCAAATGCTCAGTGCCCACATAACTAGAACTGTACTCTCCCGTATCTAGGCGGGTCAGAGTAAATAGCTAAAATAAGCAACGTAAATTTTGATTCTATAGCTAACTTATTTACCGTTACAATGTCACATAATTAACGTAACGTAACGTATTTAACGTAATGTAACATCTTGTCGTGACGATGTTTGGTGTCCCACAAAATTGGTTCGCATTGAAAATATTCCATGAACTCGTTACTCCAAATTTTAAAGAAATGGAACAGAGAGAAAACAAAATTATTGTACATTGTACAGTCTCCACCACTTTTCGTAACGCCCTGAGGCCGAACAGGAATGTGGAGTGTTTTCTTGTTCGCCCCAAAAAACTCTTTGAATTGGTCTAAAAAGCCGAGACCGGGCGGAGAACAAGAGAGAACGAGAATGAGAACGAGAAGAGCAAGAAGGAGTTCTCGGAGATTCTCGCTATGATTCTGTAGCTGTCATGAGAAATCGGTGAGAAAATCGGACAAACACAGTTATATAGATGCTTATAAAATATATAAAAAAAGAAGAAACACAAATGCAATTTATTCTGATAATGCTACAATCAACCATACAAAATACAGAGTGGCTCAGGTGGTTTTACTTGGCAAAAAAATATCAAAAAATAGCAGTTGAACAAAGAAAATCACTCACCATTCGAAGGCATTGAAATGATAATAACAAATTCCTAATCCGTACAAAAAGAGAGGATCTTTCCAGTTTTCTGGCTCCAATTTGTAGAATTTTTGATATGCAGACATCGCTAAAAAAAACAAAAAAATAATCGAAATCACTCATTATTAGGCAATTACTTTTATTAAAATTTATGTTCAATAAAACACAATTTGGCCTAAAACCATCATATTTTTCACTATAACAAAAAGTATTTACATTCGCATAACTAATGCTTATACAGTAAAACCTTGACACAAGGAATTCGATGGAAATATTAAAAAAATCTTTATATCATGGCATTTGTAACATCGAGGTATGCTAAATCGTATCTTATAGACCTACATGTCGAGACACGATTAATTGTTCTAATGCCCTGTTTGTCATTCGCTATAATAAAGTTTATACTGAGGTTTTCCTTACAAAGAGGTGTTTATTTTTTCCGAGAGGATCAAAAATTTGCTACATGAAGGTTATAAATGCATTATTTCGTAATATAGAGGTATATTTAGCATTGGATCTTATGGTAAGTTCAAGGGGATTTAAAAAGATTCCTTTCACCTATGAATTTATTATATAGAGGCTCATTATATCAAGGTTGTACTGTATACAATAAATAAATAGAAAGAAATATAGCTGCCATGAAATTCGCCTATTATTCGCCTATTGCACTTCAAGGGGTTAGTGGTGGATTCCGGACTAACGATCGGCTGTGGTAGGTTTAGGACAGCTGTCTTGCCACATGTGAGCGTTCACCTGATCCCCCCCACCCCATTCACTCCCCCTTCAAAACCATAGAATTTGTATAAAATAAAAACAATAAAAACAAACGGAGCTGCCATGGAATTCACCGACCGGAGTCGGGCCCATCATAATACTATTTTTTTTACACTTCTGGGGGGTGAGCAGTGGATTCCGGACTTACGAACCGGCTGTGGTAGGTTTAGGACAGCTGTCTTGCCACATGTGAGCGTTCACCTTACCACCCATTCACTCCCCCTTCGAAGCCATAGAATTTGAGATGCGCAAATCGCAGTTTTAGATATTTTTTCTAAGAAAGAGTTTATTATTTTTCTGGAAAGGCCAAGATCTTTAAAGAGGTGAAATAGAGATTTAGCTGGCAGGCCACGAGCGCCAACTTCCACCGCGTGAAGGTGAACAGTGAAGCCGTTCCGGGTTACGGCATTTGCAAGATCATGGTATTTATTTAATTTGTACTCGTGGTCTTTTGGGATATTTGATTCCCATGGAACAGTTAATTCTACAATAAGAGCCACCTTCCGAGATAGAGAGTAAAGAGTTATATCTGGACGGAGGGCTGTGCATCCGAGACTTTCAGGGAATTTATACTGCTCAGAGACCGAATCAACCTCCAGAATCCAATATGTAGCTTTCTCGATTATTGAGAAAGGTTTTGTAGTTAAATGTTTTTTGCCTTTAGAGCCATCCCGCACAAACTGTATTGGGGGTTTGGAGGATACTGTCAAACCCTTGTTGGCACGAGCCACTGAGAGAATAGTAAATAAGTATAGTTGACGAATTTTGAACTGGCATCTTTGAGGTTAGACTCGACTCTCAAGAGTAGTCGTCGATAATAACCTTTTGGCACCTATTCGTAACTGCATACGGTTTTAACAGTCCAGAAAGTTGGACTGCATAATCTTGATCGCTTAAAATTGACAAATTTAACTAATTGTTTTGAACTGTTAGGACTTTCCCAAAATACACTAATTACTTGTACATAATCTCTTTCACATTTTGGCCTAAGTAAAAATTGCCTTTGATTAAACCAGTGGTAGCATTTCAATAGAGAATTCTACCAATTTTTTAATGCTATATTTTGAAGTCCCTAGCTTAATTTTCTGTGCTTTAATGTTTTTTTAAAAGGCTCGTAATTCCTGAGACTTAATGGGTCACAGATCACTGGTAAAGCATGTGCACTGTCAGTTGTAAAGTTACAACGATTGTATTTTGTTTTATTTTAATTGGCTTCTGATGACTCATTTGATAATACAGATGAATACTCTATCAAGACTCGTTAGTTTTTTCCTTTTTTTACCTAGCCGCAAAAAAAAAACAAGATTTCAAATCTGGTGTACTAGAAAATGCCGATTTTCTAAAATATCTCTGGTGTTCATTATTCATACTAGATTGTCTAAATAAACAAACATATATTTTACACAATGTGTTGCCGTAACCGATACAATTAAAAATGAAGTACATATACATTTCAAGCACACATTAATTTCAAGAGTGACCACCCTAGTGATAATAGTAGAATTTCTGTGAAACGCCTGAGTTGAGCACTGTTTACATCTTATTTGTCATGATTATTTTGTTATATTATTTTTGAACTATTGACTATTCATTACTAAACATAATCATTTTGATATTCCGAGATGGATTCTTATATTAAAAATTGTCTTAACTTATTTCCATCGCTCCATTTTTATTGTTATTTATAATTTGCAATATTTCTTATTTGACTATTCTATAACTGACTAATCGCTTTTATATCTTGACTATCTACATTTTTCATTTATACCTATTTAGGTATTTTAGCAGTTTAAATTGTTTTTAAAGGATTTTATATATTTTTATTATAAACTTTGTTATTATTTTAACAATTTTTAAAAATTGTCACCTGTACACAAATAAATTATATCACCCTATATTAGGTAAATTACGTAAAATCGATTTGACAATACCTAGATTGTGGATTCCTACCAACTGGCTTATTTTATGAATTTAAACATATGTATATAATGAGAGTGATTATTACCTTTAGCAAAATCTTCCAATAACAAATGAAAATGTCCCAATTTGCAGTAAGTCTTCGGATCAATGCTAATACCAATAGACTCCTCGCCCTGCATGATGCTGTCCACCTCCATGCACTCGTTTCCCTCTCTCAGCTTTTCATGCTCCTGTTGCAGCCGCGCCTGGATTATCATCTGTTCCAGGTATTTGATCGCTTTGACGACGATGATTCGGGTTTTAGCATTCTCCGGATTTTTTAGTTTGAGAAATCCAAACTGACGACTGCAAAAATGAAAACATTATAGCATTAGTGACTTTTATTTATAAAGGCCGGTGCTGGTCATAGTTATTTCCTGTCATATTATTCTAACAATATCTTAGGAGCACTCGAGCAAAAGCACACTTATCCATTCTTTAAAAATTAGTGATTAATGTCACTGTTCAGTAGGATGAAATGTGTCTCATACTATCCGGAAAGTAGCTAGAGTAGAAGGACGAGTGATTGGTGGAAATTGCAAGTGCTATCCTTCTTAAACGTTACACAGAGCAGTAACTCCATCCGGTTGACCGTAAGACATTGGATGACTGACTACATGGCCCAGTGGCATGGTGGTTAGGTCGCCTGATATTAATTTGTTAGGTCCCGACTTTGATTCCCGGCTGGTTTACCATTTTCAGTTGGGATAAAATTAACATAATTGCATTTCAATTCTGTAGATCGAATACAATAACAATACACACACTTACACTCAAATTTCACGCGCACATACATATAAACACTTCATAGTAACCCTACTAGGAAGACATTGTTATATGAAAATATGTCATATGAAAATAAACCCACCCATTGTGAAATTTCACAATTTCATGATAAAGAGTGTAAACACTTTGTTCAGTAGGATAAAATGTGTCTCATACTTTCTGGAAAGTAGTTAGAGTAGAAGGACGAGTCATTGGTGGGAATTGCAATTGTGTTATCCTTCTGGGAACAAAGGGGAAAAACCATGACTTCCTAGGAATTTGTTTGTATAAATTTGTTTTTCAGATACTTGGAGGTGATGTTGGATTAAAAAAATATATTTTATAGCAAGAAAAAGGTATGCATAATCCTACGACCACAAATTAATGGCCTTTGAAGTGTCACGGAACTCGATGACATGGTCAAATTTCCATAGATCAAATCAAGCAAATTCAAGCAAACGTCTGTATAGTCCATAATCGGGGGAGGCAATGATTGAGCAATGGTTTGCTCTACACTAGCTGGTAGGAATTTTCGCAATCGCCGAAGATTGTGAAAGCCTGACAAGAGACGTTTACTAATTTGATTAGTGCGCCTGCCACATTGTCGTTTGACTAGACATTTATCGATGAGTACAAATAGGTTTTTAACTACCTTTGCATACACAATGACGTTATCATCAATTTTCAGAGTGGGCAAGAGGGAGAAATAAAACGATAATAATAGTTTTTGATTGCCGATCAGGATAGCTTAAGATTTAGCAGGATCAGTCACTATACAGTGGCTGTTAGCTCAAGCAGATATATGGCGCAGATTTGTGTTCTTACTGCAAACAGCTTCGGAAAGATGGTCGATTCTGTAATCGATTTATATTTGCTAGTACGGCGGTACGATGAGGTTAAGCCTATATAAATCAGATTTACATATATTGAGAAAAGTAGAGGATTTTTAAAACAATACATATATACCTATATGGCGGTAGGTTAGATTAGTTTTTTTTAATCAATCTTAAAACAGTGTTTAAAAAAACTTTTTGTACGAAAACTTTTTTTTTAGTCTCGAAATTTTATGCGTCCGAAGCTTTTTTCTTTCACATTTAGCATTACAATGATAGAATCTAGTAGTATTTATTTATTTTTTCGATTTCTGAGAAAGGCGCCTATACTGCATATAATTTAATATTTATTCAGAAAATCAAACCATTTCATATTTTTTGTTCAGAAATGTTAAGAGCGGCAAGTCAAGGTCCACAGAATTAAATGTTAAAGATAATGTTGTAAAGCCGCTTCTTAAATTTGGAAATTTTACTGGACAAACGATGTGGAGACAGGGAAAACATTATAGCAAATGTGCTACCACAAACAGATTGTTCCGAACACGGCTTCTGGATTATTCTTTACGAAATGAAAATTAAGCATCCTACAATTTAGCGAATTTTTACTGTTTCCCTATATGAAACGAAAGTAATCACAACATTATCTCGAAAAATATCTTAAAAACTGATGTATAAACCCTAACCGGCCTCTTTATTAGCGTCGTGAGAACAAAGATTTACCTGTCTAGCTCGGACAAAACATGGAGTTCGTGCGACGTCAAATTTATATCTTCTCGATCCGACGCCATCTCTGTACGTTTCTAAACCATTAAAAAAGATAATTTGTAAGTTTTCACTGAAAACTTGACGAGAATTTCACACAAACACGGGAGAGACAACTGTCAAATATGCGAAATCTGACACTTCTTTGCTTCTTTGACAGATGGCAAGCGCTGCCAGGAAGACGGAAAACCGCCGATTTTGCCAACCTCGATTTTGGCAACTCGCTCCGAGTCGCCGTTTGGGTATAAATCTGAAAAACCGTAATAATCTTTTTTTATCATAATTTTACAAAAAGTTTTTTCCATAATATTATTATCGAAAAAACTTTTTGTACCTAGTTGGCGAAAGAAAAAAAGACATGACCACTTGTCCGCTGCACGGTATTTTCACAGTACGACGCGTTAGGTACATCCATTTTGTAAACAACTTCGTGACGCAATAGTTGTCCGCCCTGAAAATGTCCGGTTCCATTGACAAGCTCTCATACATTACCATACAACACTGATACATAAATAAACACGGCTCGCCAAGGGGGCAATACGATGCATATGGCGGCAGCGCCGTGCCGTTTTCCGGTGTCCGTGGACAAGCTTCCATAGTGATTCTTACCCCACTGACGACCGCGCCTAGACACGGCGAATTAACCGTGGATTTTCACTGCGAATAAAACGTGTGTGGACAAGTGGGTTCAAGCGTCGAAACGTCATGACTAGCGTACGTTGCTTGCGCGTACGTGGAATAAGTGTGGCGCTAGCCTTACGGTGCTTTCTATAATGCCCGCTCCACACATTGACCAGTGCAGCGTTGGCCGCATCGCCTATGTCCCTCTCGCTCTTTCCAATTATTTTTTCTGACGTCACAGTGGTGCCGACTCGCTCCCACAGCAATATTTGTCAATATTCGCCAATATGTGGAGCGGGAATAAAGTCGTTCACATTCTTTGGCCTACCGCCGCTGCTCCTTTTAGTGGAATAAAGTTGCAGTAAAGATCCCTATAATTGGATTGACTAATTATTCAAGAAAATAAATTCTGTTTGATGGTGCAATAGGAATGATTTTAATGCCTTTCAGTAATAGGGTAAATAAAAATGTTTGTCGAATCGAGCCGGTCGTGCAGCGTGCTGTCAAAATCGTCAAAATGGGAGGGAACTGTCAAGTGTGACGGATGTTTTTGTAAACAATTTACGTAATTGTTTGTTATGTCGCTTTATTTGAATAAACTCCATTTCTCTTTGAGAAGAACAGTTTTGTATGCTTCTACAAGCCAGTGCTTCCAGCCTGAGAGAGGTCTCTCATCAGAAGCGAGTAAAGTGCGTCTGCCGACTCAAGCGCAAGTTGTGATCGCAGGAGCTGGTATTGTAGCCAATTCGGTAGCTTATCACTTGGTGCAAAGCGGCTGGAGAGATGTTTTGGTACTCGAGCAGAATACGATCGGAAGCGGCTCGTCCGAATTCGGATCGGGAGTACTCGGACTATTCAAACCGATAGAAATGCGAAACGTTATAATGTACAGCCTAAAGCTGTACAGACAAGTGCAGGATATGGGCTTCGATGTCGGTCTGAAGCAGTGCGGCAGCCTAAATTTGGTGCAAACGCGCGACAGACTAATAGCTCTGAAGAGACGAATGTCGTATAATCAACCGACTGGTCTGCATTGTGAGTTCGTGAACGCGAAGGATTTGAACGCGATTCATCCGTACATCCGCGCGGACGATTTGCTCGGCGCTGTCTGGGTGCCGGAGGACGTCGTTGCGAATCCGAAGGCGATCTGCTTGGCGCTGGCGAAGCTCGCGCGACAGGAAGGCGTCGAGTATCGGGAACATGTTTACGTCGAGCAAATTTTGACAGAAAACAACCGGGTGAACGCGGTGCAGACCGATTGCGGGACGGTGCGCTGCGAGTACTTTGTCAACTGCGCCGGGATGTGGGCGCGGGAGCTCGGTCTTCAATGTAAACCACAAGTTTGTTTGCTTTAACACATTTGTTATCATCAGTTAAGGGCCCTCTAGTTGCGGAACGAAACTCTGAAAGCGTGCCTTTCATCCTAACAACCATTATTATTATTATGTTTTACTGACAGGCAGCATAATTGCTGATATGTCTGGATTTAAGACTGCCTTTATTTACAATATTATTTCACAATGTATGTCTAGTCTGTTTTTAAATACGTTGCCACTTGCTTAAACCACTTCAGCAGGTAAACTGTTCCTTTGGCCCACAGTCCGATTGGCTATAAAGTGTTTGCCATGACTAAAGACCATTTGTAGAAGGCTAGCGTGCAAATCTATTGTTTGCACAATTCCAGTATTTTTGAAAATATAATTGAAATACCTTTGTAAATAAAGTGTATTTTGTATCTCCTTAAAATTATCTATGTCAAAAAGAATAAAGTTTCAAAAATTGCCCTTTTTCAGTACTGTTTTAATAACCGTTTCAATAAAATATATGTATAAAGATGAACTTTTAAATAATAATAACATTTCTATTTTCAAAAAAGTATTTTAACAGATATTTAGCAATAGAAATGTCCAAAAGCTAAATTTAAATTATGGACCAATATATTTCAGACGAATTATGGAAGTATGATTTGTAGGAGATAAGGTTCTCGACTAGGGTTTCCTTAAGATATAAACTGGTGTATAGGCATACTGCCATTCTGTTATCCTATTTATTGAATATAATTGGTAATCAGGACAGCATTTGCTGTCGTAATAGTGCTGGAAGGTATTTAGTATACAAGAAACTGTTATCGATCGTTTTTGAAGGGACCTTTGAGACAACAAAAACGAAAAATGCAAGAAAGGGGTTGGAAAGGTAAAGAAACAGTAATTCCAGTGCCTAAGTCTAATATTCATCTTGAAATAACTACATAATACAATGACAGATATAAAAAATCAGTTGTGTCACCCCAAAGCCGGCAAGTACCCAAGGACTTATGGAAGGATTTTGAGCAAGATGTCCCATCGGGAAGGAGGTATATCTGATTGAAAGGGATAGGTGGCGACGATAGTGGATAGTTAGAATGCAACCGCGAGAGCGGATAGTTAGAATAGAGCCACGATTATCCGAGCTCTGATTAACCGAGTTAATTAACCAAGTTAAGGCGGTTAACTGACTACATTTAAATATGTAATATATGTATTCTTATTAGTGATGGGCGTGATTCTCAATTTTAAATCACGCAACAATCACGTTACTGGTATTTTTTCACGCGTGATAATAACTGCTACTCGTGATTTTCGTGATTGTACTGAAATGTACTGTGAAACGTTAAGTAACAAAGTTTCGTCAATGTGATAACTGATAACAGAAACACGCATTATATTTGCTTAATATTTATTAGTAATTAGAAGAATTAGCGTTCAGAAAGATTATCTCTCTTGCTCTTTTGGTGCTAAGCCGAGTTCGTCTTTCTGAAATAATGTTATTTTATTGCTTTAACAAATCATGAGCAAACTCATTTACACGAACGATTACGACACGAGCGATAACAGTGTCCAAATTCATGCGACAACAGTGTCCAAATTCACGTTACGTACGAAATGAACGCGCCACTCATCAGTCATCGTCCAGCCGGCGCGGGCGTTCGCCCAGAACGAACGGCAAATCACTGATCCACTGATCGCCGATCACATCAAGAATGAACGAAACCAAATGAACGGTTCAATTAGGCGCTCACCGATCATCGTTCAGTGGCGCGCCGCGCGGTCGTTCGACGGCGTTCAGTGAGAACGGCCAATCACTGATCATATAATCACGCGTGATCGGTCGCGTCGTAGCGGCGCCGAGTGATGGCAACGCGGTGCTGTTCGTAGCCGTGATTCAAATAGCATGTTCTTTCAAATTCTCGTAACGCGTTCTTCGTGATTGCAAATATCACACGTTATTATTATTGCTATTCGTGATCACACCCATCACTAATTCTTATACTTCATTAACTACATTTTCATTAATTTTAAACTTTACTGTATGTTTCCCACTCAAATTACGACAGAGTCTGTGTTATCTGAGTTTTCGATTATCCGAAGTACCCTCGATCCACATTACATAAGTGTATATTGTATACTGACCGGCAAAAAATCAATGTGATATCGGCCTAGCAAGACATCTGTGTACCAAATGTTAAGTCTATGAGTCCAATGTTTCGAAATTGAAATATGACTAGTGCGCCCTCTGTTAGACCAATTTCAACCACAACCTTTTTAACTTTTACCATAACCAAATGATTGCCTGCATGCCAAAATCGAATTAAGCGTTTGGGCGCTATCTACAACTTCAGTGATAGCCTTTTGTTATTTTGCTTTGGATGCTAGAATTTTAATTATTTCTCAATACGCTAGAGAGCTCCTTAACTTGTAATATATCATAAATATTCATCATCATTCTTATAATCATGTGTATCTTTTTAAGGTGCGTATACCGGCGTATCCAGCGGAGCACTTTTACGCCACGACCGACGTCTTGGTTAAAGAGGATCTGCCCTATATACGCGATTATGATTCTTACATGTACGCGCGATCTTGGGAAGGTCGATTACTCGTCGGTTGGTTTGAACAAGAGGCGAAACCCGCTTTCGGAGATTCTAAAGTGCCCAGAGACTGGAAGAAACATATACAGACAGATTTCAATCATTTCAGTAAGTATGGACTATCTGTAACTAACCTCGCTCGTTGAAGTTTTTCAGAGGATAGTTAATGTCCCCTTTGCAGCAATACCCCTTGCATAGCTCGACATTTTCTAGCTGGCTGCAAAGTGGTCTTAGATCAAGGACGGTATACTTACTGCCATGGCAAAGTCCTTGTTGTTATTCGCGATGTAATTAGCCTCTCAGTGGCTCTTACCAAAAAGGGTCTAACAGCCTCCAAACCCCCAATACAGTTTGTGCAGGATGGCTCTAAAGGCGGGAAGCATTCCACTACAAAACCTTTCTCAAAAATCGAGAAAGCTTTAGATTGGATTCTGGAGGTCGATTCGGCCTCCAAGCATATCAATTCCCTGAAAGTCTCGGATGCACAGCGGTCTAACCAGATATAACTCTTCACTCCCTATGTCGGAAGATGGACCTTATTGTATAATTAACTGTTCCATGGGAATTAAACATCCTAAAAGACATTGAGTACAAATTAAATAAATACCATGATCTCGCAAATGCCCTCACCCGGAATGGCTTCATTGTTGATCTTCACGCGGTGGAAGTTGGCGCCCATGGCCTGCTACCAAATCTCTGTTTAACCCAGCGGGCCATCCTCACACCAGATTCAGACGGATTTCTTCATCCTCCAGTCTGGTCACAGATTCGAAGCCGCTCGCGCGGCCTCTACCCGATATTAGCGGTAATTCAAATTGAATTTATCGCCGATTCGCATTGCCCTTTGCCCGTCAAGCTCACTCGGGATCCGGTGGACAACGGATAATTTCTAAGGATAGGTGATGCCAGGTCAACATCTACCCCCGCTTCTTAGGAAACGTAGGTACGCTAAACGCCCAGTTCCACTCGAGGCGTTTCCCCGGATCCGCACTTCTTATCCCAGCTGTCTACGATCTGTGGCCTTATTTCCGGACTATTGTAATATTGAACACCATTTAATGCCGCCGAGTTCAACGACCTAGGCACATAAGCAAGGTCAAACAAAACAGCTGATTCTCAAACTGTTGTAAATCGTTTGGAATAAAATGTAATTTTAAAATAATTTTATAATATTATTTGATTCAACAATTTGTTGTCAAAAGTTGCTTATTTGCTCGTACTGATTCACCTATTTCAATGGTGTCACTAATTAAAAACTAGAGCTGTATATATAAAATAGTGTATATAGTTTATATACATATAATTGTGTATAGCAGAACGCTTAACGCTCAATTATTTTCAGTGCCTTTATGGGAGCGTGCAATACACCGGTTGCCAATCCTGAAACAGGTCCTCCAGCCGGATCTGACTAATTCTCCAGACAATTTCACTCCGGATGGACGATGGCTGCTGGGGGAATCTCCCGAGGTTCAAAATTATTTCGTCGCCTGCGGAATGAATGGTAATTCTCTGCAAGGCAGCGGTGGAATCGGAAAGACCTTGGCCAGCTGGATAGTCGACGGCAGACCGAACACAGACCTGCTTCCGTTCAACGTTGCTCGATTCCTCGACCTGCATAATAATCGGCAGTACTTGCAGCAGAGGACGAAGGAAGTCGTCGGAAGGTAGGTTTGTTATTTTTGTAGCAGTCTATTTTTCTTTTTTCTCTATTAAAAATTATAGTAATGTAGAGGTGCTATTATCGCATAATTAAATTCTGCATAATTTGCATATTAGGTGTGCGATGGGTTCGATTGCGTTTCTTCGTGAACTAATATCGGAAAATAGTTCAAGCGATCGGGACAGAGCAGTGCTTTCGAGCGAAATGAAAATTGAACGATCTTATCTTTCCCCGCATGAAAACTATCTGCCGAACATAAAACCATCTGAATTACTTTTAACCCCTGGGTGGCCACGCCCGCCGATCGGCGTTTTTCGTATTATCCGTATTTATTCAATTATCGGCTCTATTTCTCCCTCCACTGCGCTCAAGAGGAAACGATGCTGCGGATGAACTAGCCCGTAAGGGCTCAGACACACCGGCATACGGACCTGAACCTATCGTGCCCCCTACCATACTCGCACATAAACAACCAACTTGACAACCACTACAAACAACTACATCAAACACACTGGAAAGAGATAGACACCTGCAGACAAACCAAAGAAATAGTAATGGAATACAACCACAAACTTACCAAAACACTTCTAAGGACAAAAAGGCCCCAACTACGCAAACTAGTGGGACTGATAACAGGACACAACACACTAAACAAACACCTCTTCAAAATGGGCGGAACGAATAGCCCTATGTGCAGAGCATGCATGGAGGAGGAAGAAACCACAAAACACATTCTGCTAGATTGTGAACAGGTAGAAGTATACAGGACAAAACACCTTGGGACCCCAGGCACCCTGCGGGAGGCGGCAGGAAACCTGAAAGCCCTGCTGGCTTTCGTCGAGGAACTGGGGTGGGTGGAATAGCGCTACCCCCGTTACACGCAAAATAGGCACACTGGATGTCGACTTGCGGAGGAACGCCCAGTATAACTAACTAACCCTCCACTGCGGTAAAAGCCTGTCATTGAATAAGCCACCGTTATATATTAGTATGCTTGCACACACCTTCTACAAACAAAGTTTTGAAGACTTCGAAAATTTTGCGAGGAAAGACTGGCTTCCAAAAGGTTAAAACATTTCGTACGGTCTAAGCTTATGATGCTTTATGTTTGATCAGTAGTTTTATGCCGAAAAAGACATCCGTCTATTTTATATTTCTAGATAATCTTACAATGTAAGATCAGGCGACCTAACCACTATGGCACTGAGCTGTGTCAAAAAATGATTCGCACACTAACAAAACAATCTCTACAAAAAAAATAAATTTAAAGTCAAAATTAAATGATCTTGAAAACAAACAATAAAGTATAAAATAATTATTATAATGTAATGAAATAATCAACAATGCAAAACATATATTTTTTTTGTTTTTAGTCATATATTCTATTAGCGCTGATACTTCTCATTTTATTTACAGACATTACGCTGTTCTATATCCGCACCAATGCGAGTACAAATACGCTAGAAAACTGAGATGCTCGCCTTTGTATAGTGTGCTGGAAAAACGTGGTGCAGTTTTCGGCACGAAAATGGCATATGAGCGAGCTCTCTATTTCGATTCATCTTTTAAAGGTACGTTTTTGTCACACAATCTTCCCCAGTGTGTGCTTGTCAAGTCGGCGGTGTTCAGTGAGCAAGTCTACTGTCTTTCTCAAGTTATCACTGCAAAGTCTAACTACAAATAATTAATTAGAAAATGTTTTATTGCTTGAGAACAGAGGGCAACCGACTGTGCGGCAGCGGCGGTCGACGCGAGGCTATATAAAGCAATTGCAAGTGGCTTGCGATCATCACAAGATACTTGCCGCAGGGCACGCAGCCCTGTGAAGGTGGATATCCATTAAGTTCACGCATCAACTCTGCCCCGCGCATCTGCAACTGCTCAAATGGAGACGGTTCGCGCATCAATTCAAGAACAACGAGTGCTCCGCAATTTTCATTCGAACATTGAGCGAACATGTCGTCGCCAGAATTTGTTTTTAAATTTATCACACTTCGGATCCCACAGCACTGTATAATTTCTGTACTCCTCGATTAGACTTAGACATTTCTCCTCGACCCACTGCATAGCGATGGATTCACGTTTACTGAAGGTCGAACGTGATGCGCGAGACGTACCCACCAACGTCTCACTTTGCTCGCGTCCACGAACACACTGCGCATCACTTTGTTTTCGCGCATTTACCGCCACCGCTCGGAGCGCTTGCTGCGGAGCGTGCTACGTTGCATGCTCCAGGAGTGCCAACGTATCCATTACTGGAGCAGTTGCAGATGCACGGAGCAGAGTTGATGCGCGAACCTAATGGATACCCACCTTGACGCCACACTAAAAAAACCGAGTCAATGGGCCCGGCTTACATGAATCCCCGCTAAAGGGCGATTGAACAGCGGAAGATGTCATGGACCTTTGAAAAGGCCCGTCAACTGACTCACAGAATGCGCAATCGTCTTTAAGCACTGGATGTTTATAGAGATAACACGCGTCAAAGGGGCCGTAACGAAGCTTCTACAAATTGAATTTTGTTTGAAAACTACAATAGTTAACTTTTTGTTCTGGCAGTCGGGTTTTTTATTTTTTTTAATTATTCTACTTGTTGCTATTTCCCCTACAGTTTCTACTTGGAAAATTGTAGTTTGGCCCCAGGGATTTTTTGATCTTTAGTCCAAGGGATTGAATCCCGGTCCCTCCATTTGTTTTTGAACCATCCATAGAAGTGGTTATATTTTCTGATGATTAACAAGGACTCTCAGGACTAAATATGTAACCTTATTTGAAAGTACTCAGTTAAAATTTTGTCTGTGTCCATCTTCAGTGTGCTGGGAAGTCATCCCATGCCTGCTGCAGAATTTCCCTTCGCGTTGTAGAGTTTTACATTTTTGGGGTTTTTTTTTTCGTGGTGTGCAGTGTATGCTCAGGTGTCCGTCGAAATCAAATCCGCGATTAAAGGAACGTACTTTGTTCTATATTATCACATAATTTACAAATAACGTGGTGTGTGTAAATGTGTTAGATTGATTTAATAAAATGCGTTTACGTATGAAGCATTGTGCTTAATTTATATTAATTTCGGTCTCTCCCAGACCCAACCGTTTTACTAGACTGCATGTCGCCGCCGCGCATTTCAGATAAGCCGTCTCGCTCTAACATGTCCTCTCTGGCTCGCCTGCTCCCGCGGTTATAAATATTAGTAATATGCTGAGCGGCCCTCAGTACCCCGCCCGCTGTCTTCTGTGGGAGCGTATGCGCCGGCTGCCTGCTTTCTGTAGGCTGATGCTCCTGTCACTCGCTAGCCACTCCCAAGACCTGGAATCCCGCTGGTATCTTCTTCAGGATGTTTATATGTCCAGATCGCCGGAATTTTATGGCTGTTCTTGCCGAGTATTGTTTTATAAAGAGGTCTAGAGGTGTTAAGGCCAATATAACTTGTAATACCTCCATGGGTGCCGTTCCCGTAGCACTAATGGCCGTTCTCATATCATAAGTCTACGTTTAACCCGTTGAGTATGAGTCAACCAAATCTGGTCGCGAAACAATTATCCGTTGAGTACGAGTCGACCAAATCTGGTCGCGCGTTTTTTTCACTTCTTTGACGTTCTCATATTTATTCATAATTATCTAATTGTTTTACAAAATGATATTTCAATATTCTATATTCGAAATTCCAATGCAATCATTGTGCAGTTGTTCTTTTTATGATTGGTGTAGTAGTTTCGTAGTTATAGTACTTTAAGTCGAGCGCCGTCGATGTCGCCGAAAATCCTGCAGATGCATCCATGAAAATACCCATTTACTCCAAGGGTTAAGACGAAATATTAGTATTAAACCTATTTCAGACGGGGATCCATTACCGAAAATGCCACCTGGGAGTTTTTACAAACCGAAATTCTTCGATTTTATGAAAGAAGAATACTTGGCATGCAGAGAAGGGGTCGGAATCATCGACATGACATCATTCTCCAAAATCGAAATAAATGTAACTATAGCATTTATATTTAGGAATGTTTATTATTTCACAGTTTTAAGTAGTAATTAATAGTTTTCTTTGTTAATTCCAGTCGGGTGTAGAGCAAGATATAGATGTAAGAATATTTTTCATGATTTATTTGGCTTCTTTGTGGTGGTTTGCATTTGTTTTTTTTTGCTGTAATGCTTTATTTAAAAAAATATTAGTTTAATAGATTATACTCAAAGGGTGTGGATACTGTGAAAAAGGAAATATGGCAAAAGAGTAGTAAAACGTACAGCATTGACGATTAATGATTGATCGCACAAAGCGTTATATAGATTAGGCCCTGGATATATGGGGCCTCGAACTCCAAAACATCCACTACTCATTAATTCTCTAATTTACAAATAAAAATTCTCTAAAACCCGTTAATCATCTAAAAAAAATGCTTCCAGCGGTAGATTTGAACTTAGGGGACCTAAACAAATATTTTTCACCAGTTTTCTATTATCCAAAAATTAAATACCCTGTAAAAAAGAGTTCTGGCGAAAGACTTGTGTCTTCTGCCACAAAACCTTCACTTTTTAATTATCTGTTTCATAAACAAAAATTCTTTAATATTTTTTTATTGCCCATAAAAGTCCTTCGGTGGTAGACCCATTCTTGTTCCACCCCCTCCAAATTTGAGGGGGTGGAACAAGAATAATCTCAATTACCCCAATGATTTTTTTATATAATTTATAATATATAGTGTCCATATTTTTTTTTTAAAATATGCACCTCAATAACGTCACAAAGAGATCTAAAACAGTCGATACTTTTATAAAAATAACCGGGTGGGCCTGGGAACTACTGCACCCTTAAGTGTGCCACTGTTAAATGTAAATATTTTTTTTTTATCATATGGCTTTTGGTAGTAATAGTAATACAGGGTGTGTCCCAAAAGTCATGAAATATATATATATTTTTTAATTATTGACAATACCGGTACAAATTGCTAATATTTCTAAGCAGTCTCCACAAGCATCTACAAATTTTTCCATCGACTCTCATGCCCGGTACGCCCTCTCAAAGGCCTTGACGGCAACCTCTTTGATAGCTGTTGTCACGGCCCCTTGGACAGCGTCAATGCTTCAATGCTGTCACAACGAATGCCTTTGAGAGTGGTCTTGATCCTCGGGAACAAAAAGAAGTCGTCCGGAGCTAGATTGAGATTATAGGGCGGCTGCAGCAGCGTTGCCTCGTTATGCTTCGTGAGGAAGTCACGGACGCGCAGAGATGTGTGGCTGGGAGCGTTGTCGTAATATAGCACCCAGGTAGCGGCGATGATTTTCGCGCGCGTATGATCCTTTTTCTCAATCTACCCATAACAATTCGAGCAATTTGTGAGTTTCGGACGCTTTTTTGTCGAGTTATGTACAAAATTTCATCGCCCAGCGTTGTTCGAAAAAGTTTACCATCACACGTCGTGACGTGGTCTCGAAACAAGGGTGTACTAAATCAGCTATCTTGATTTTTCTGTTTCTCGCAGCAGAGTGACTGTTAGTGCGCTATGAAGATAAGGGTCCCTCACCTCACCCAACCGGTTCGAACTCGCTGCGACCAGTAGGGGTGCAGCAAAAAAAAATACTTCAGACTTTTGGGACACACCTTGTAGATATTCATTTATTTCTTTCGATTAGAATGGTTGGCCGTCTTCAAACTATGCACTTCCTTTTAGTATAATCTCATTGGTTTTGTTACGTCTGTCGTTTGTACGAGTGCGTATTAAATCGTATGAATCTGATCTTTGCGTTTGGTTTTTCAGTCGGGCAACACCGACGTTGTGGACTACCTGCAAAACCTCTGCTCGAACGACATAAACATCCCGATCGGCGGAATGGTCCGCACGGGAATGCAGAACAACGAAGGCGGCTACGAGAACGACTGCATCCTTGTGCGCCAAGCCGAATGCAAGTACTTCATGGTGTCTCCGTCCAGCCAACAGACGCGCGTTCTCGACTGGATGACGCGCAATCTGCCACACGACCACTCCGTCGTCCTGAAAGACGTCACCTCCATGTACACCGTCATAAACGTGGTCGGACCCAAGAGTCGGGAGCTCATGAGCGAATTGTCCAATCTGAATATCAATTTGTCGCCGTTCGCTTATACTAGAGTGGACGTCGGCTACGCTTCCAACGTAATGGTCATGTCGTTCACTCACACCGGAGAACCGGGATACTGCCTCTACGTGCCTTCGGAATATGCTCTTCACGTCTACGACAGATTGATGACGGTAATTACTTCATATTCAAATCTTCCCGACCGCTACTCGGAACGAGGACCTTATACTCTACATTAAATACATATAATGAATCTTGCGTAAAGATCACCACATCACAAGAATCTATCTTTAATTCTGGTCAGGATAGTATACTTACAGATACTGGCTTAGCTCACTTCGCCACCAAGGCGACAAAATAGACGTAAAACATTTTTTTTTCCTTATTTTTTTTTTGTTGGAAATATGAGATTTTTTTACTACAGGCGATTATTTCACGTGAAAAACTGAGTTGACAATAATCTACAACTTTCCTTCATTATTGAAGAAAGTGCTATTTATTTTCAACTTACAAATGTTCAGTATTTTTTTCTCGTTAACCCCTCCTCTCGCGAAGTAAAAATTCAGCTATCACTTATGCGCGCGACATATTCGGGCGTAAAATCGACGCGAGTCGACGACCTTGATACAAACGGCCATAACTTGTAAACCACTACACCGATCATAAAAAGAATAACTGTAAAATGACCGCATTGAAATTTGAAATATAAAACATTATAACTTTATCTCGTAAAACCATTAAGATAATAATGAATAAATATTACAAAATTGGCGAACTGAAAAAACTCGCCTATAAAATCATTTCGATTTTTTTGTCACAAAATACGTAAAATATGCAAAAATTGTAAATACAGTTATGTTCTTTATTAAATGCTTTACCAAAACCATTTTTTTTGACCTATGCATACACAATTATTTATTTATTCAGCCGAGAAAAATTTTATGTATTCTCGTAAAAAAAAAATTTTTTTTTATTTTTAATTTGTGACTACTTATGGTATTTTTTTATATGAAATTCTTTCAAAATAACTATTACTACATCACACTTCTTAGAAATCACACCAGAACTTTGAGCTTTGTCTGATATTACAGAAAAATCTAAAGTTTTGAGAGTTTGCGTCCAAAACTTAATAATAAACTTTGAATGCTCATAATATAAAATTCGTTAGATTTTTTCAATTATATTGTCTCATTATATAATTATTATATGCCTAATAACTAATTACTATACTCCAAAGAGTCAGATTTCATCGAAAAACTATAAAAAACCGCACTTAATTCTCTCATAGTAATTATCAAAACAAGTTTCTTTGCACGAGTCATATTAGAAAACAACATATAATGTTCAAAATACGCCTAATTATGCGATAACTTAATTATGCGATAAATTATGCGATTAGATGCCTTGCTAATTTCTGGCCCTCGTAAGGCCTGGATCTATGACAATTATCTAACGTCACATTTGTCATGGCCCTTTCTTATTTACGATTTTACCAAAACCCAACTGTCCCGTCTAGATGCACTGGTGACAGCTAGTTTAAAATCCTGGCTGTCCTTAGCCAAACCAGCTGACCCCTCGACTCTCTTCAGGTCCAAACAAAATTTTGGGCTAGCGCTTAAACTGCCCTCTCTGCTCTACGCCAACTCCAGAATAACCAAAAATTCGATTCTGTGCAATTCCAAAGATCCGGCAATATCGAAGCACGTAATAAGTGGCTGTAGTGATTCAAATGAACTACAAGCCGGCGTAGACTTCCACAAAAGGTTCCTTACTGGAATCAGCCAGAATGGCACTGGTCTGGGGTATGGCAGTACAACCACGAGCGACGTGGACTTGAAGAAGTCTCTTTTGCGGGGAGATTACGACAGCAAGAGTATGGGCTCATGCTATTGGCCTTCAATGCCAGAATGATTGGACAACAATTGGTGACTTTTGCATTCCGCCTCCAATGCACTGGAAGGTAATGCTCTATGACTGGACGCCAGAGATGCTGAAATTTTATTTGAATGCCTTTCAGCATACACTTCCAGACCCCAGTAACCTCGCTCGTTGGAGCTTTGCCGAGGATAGTTCTTGTCCCCTCTGTAGCAATACCCCTTGCACAGCTAGACACATTCTAGCTGGCTGCAAGGTGGCCTTAGATCAAGGACGGTACACTTACCGCCATGACAAAGTTCTCGCTGTTATTCGCGAGGTAATTAGTCTCTCAGTGGCTCGTGCCAACAAGGGTTTGACAGTATCCTCCAAACCCCCAATACAGTTTGTGCGGGATGGCTCTAAAGGCAAAAAACATTTAACTACAAAACCTTTCTCAATAATCGAGAAAGCTACAGATTGGATTCTGGAGGTTGATTCGGTCTCTAAGCAGTATAAATTCCCTGAAAGTCTCGGATGCACAGCCCTCCGTCCAGATATAACTCTTTACTCTCTATCTCGGAAGGTGGCTCTTATTGTAGAATTAACTGTTCCATGGGAATCAAATATCCCAAAAGACCACGAGTACAAATTAAATAAATACCATGATCTTGCAAATGCCGTAACCCGGAACGGCTTCACTGTTCACCTTCACGCGGTGGAAGTTGGCGCTCGTGGCCTGCCAGCTAAATCTCTATTTCACCTCTTTAAAGATCTTGGCCTTTCCAGAAAAATAATCAACTCTTTCTTAGAAAAATTATCTAAAACTGCGATTTGCGCATCTCAAATTCTATGGCTTCGAAGGGGGAGTGAATGGGTGGCAAGGTGAACGCTCACATGTGGCAAGACAGCTGTCCTAAACCTACCACAGCCGGTTCGTAAGTCCGGAATCCACTGCTCACCCCCCAGAAGTGTAAAAAAAATAGTATTATGATGGGCCCGACTCCGGTCGGTGAATTCCATGGCAGCTCCGTTTGTATTTATTATTTATTATTATTATGTAAATGAAGCAATACCTATTTTGTTAGTAAATTAAAGCGACATCACGTCCAATTTTGCGATATATCGGGATAATTCACAAACATTACAAAATAAAAACGCCATTTTTTCGGGAGGGCTGTGTTGTCGCCGAAGTCTTTTGTTTAAAAATTCGTGAAAAACAGCAAATGGACTATCTCAAATGACTAATCCTTATTTAGAAACTACTTAAAATGCAATTTACTCACTGTTCTCCAGTAAATTGCACTCACACAACGCACACACACCATTTTATCACACATTTCGCGGAACGGTACGCGGCCGTGGTGGTTGCCGGCGGACACTAGCGTTTGACGTCTATGCTCACTTTTTAAATCGTCCCTCGATATTGCCAGACGGAAATCTTGAATTAAAGATATTTTGGCCATATCGTAGCGCCCTCAGAAAGTATATAGTACGGCGTGTCGAATTGTAAATTGCATATTTCGCAGCGGCGAGCGTTTGGTCCCGTATACAACGTTACGGAGTGTTAGGCGGCCGACATTTGGTCCGCTAGGGGATGTTACGGAGCGACCGGGTTAACTAAGGCCTTTACCAAAAAAGTTGTACATAATCTTGAAATCAGTTTTTCATGTAGAATATTCTCCTGTAATTAAACTTATCCTAATATAAAAAAAATTGGTTGTCTGTAAAGTCGGTTTACTGACGATAGTTGAACGTGACGTCATAAGAAAATACTGATAGAATGGTTGCATTTTTCAAAAAAAAAATTTTTTCTTTTGGTATATTTTTTCTGGCGGATATTTCTGGTAAAATTCCATTGTCAAACATCATCATTTTTTCGTTCGAGAAATCATCAAAATTTTTATTGATTTTATGAGCTAATATCTAAATCTTTTTGTATCTAAATAAGCGAAACGAAATATTATCTTTGATAGAGAATCTAATAAAGATCTCGATAGCATTTACAATTTCTAAATAGGGTTCCGTATTTTTCCGTAAGACAAGTACAAGTTAGAAATGCCAAGTTTTTTTTTTGCTTTTTCGACTTTCTCATATTTATTCATAACTATCTAATTGTTTTACAAAATGAGATTTCAATATTCTATATACGAATTTCAATGCGATCTTTGCACAGTTATTCTTTTTATGATTGCTACAGTAGTTCCATAGTTATAGTACTTTTTGTCGGGTGCGGCGATATTGCAAGAAATTCCAATTAATTGCCGCAGTCTGCCATGAAATGGAACGCCTCAGAGCGAGGTAACGCCGCATGAGTCATGTTTTTTCGTGCGTGCAGCCGGCTCCATCGAATTATAAGACGTCAGGTCAAAAACATTTTTTCCAGAAAAATGTTTAAAACCGTTTTTTTTTTAATTTTCTTTATTACTAAATCCTATGAATCATTTCGTAAATGTAAGGCACTCTTTACAGAAGCACGATGTACATATATTGATTTACTGTTATCAGATTTTCCACTTAAAGGGATCATTTTGTGCACCTCTCTCCTATGTTATTGGCGATTGAGGCATAAGGTGGGACACACTGATCCCCGCTCGCTGCCTTGGGGTGTAAATAACTGTGTGATTTTAAACTGTTGAATGGCTCCTTACAGAGTCCTGCGAGTGGTGTACATACATACGTTTGTATTTATTATTTTTCATTAAATTTCTGAACAAAATGTTGTTTTTCACATTGTTTAGGTGGGCCGAGACTATGGCGCACGTGATGTCGGCACTCTGACACAAAGATTCATGAGAATCGAACGATTTATTCCCTTCTGGGCCGAAGAATTGACAAGCGCAGTGACTCCGTACGAATGCGGAAATGGATACAGCGTAAGATTAAGTGTAAGTATTATCTTATTTATTGGCAAGAAACAAATTGCTGAATCAGAATCAGAATCTTCTTCCATTCCACCCTATCCTGGGCTTTGGTTTTCCAGTTGTTCACCACAAGTGCATTTAGGTCTAACCACGGAATCAATCAATTACAGTTTTGGTCGTCTGACTTTATGAAGCCCTTCTGATTTTCATATAGCAACGGCTGTTATTTTTCCATCCTTTCCACAAGCCCTAACCACCTGAGCCTTCGAGAACGGTTATCGGTTCTGCGAGCTATATGGCTGCCCATTGCCATTTCAAGTTGGTAATTTTACGAGCTATATCAGTGACCTTGGTTCTTCTGGGAATTTCCTCATTTCGGATCATATCACACAGTGAAACTCCAAGCATTGCTCTCTCCATGGCTCGTTGCGCAACTTAAGTTTGTGTATGAGGCCAATAGTTAGCGACTATGTCTGTGCCATATGTCCATTACTGGTTATAAACATTTGTCTTGAGGCTCTGCGGTATTCAAATCGAGAAGATATAGCGTAGTTTCCTGAACGCTGCCCATCCGCGTTAGATTTGTCGGCAGACCTTGTCGAAGTTGAGTGCTTAGTTGGATCGTCTGACCCAAATAAACATACTGGTCGACAGCTTCAATAGTATTGTTCCCAACATGTAACGGTATGGGTGCGATATGGGCATTCGACATAATTTTTGTCTTATCCATGTTCATTTTTAGACTCACCTATTAGGAGATGGTAGTATAGTCCAAAAAATGTCATAAATGTCCAAAATATTAACACTTAATTTATTTGCGGGTTTAAAATTTATTTAATCAGCGAAGCAGTAATATTAAGGCGTATTTTTGCAGTGGTAGAATTTAAATTTTATACAGACTAAATATTGATTAAATTGCGTATTTATTGTAAGTACAGGTTGGGTAGGAAAATGTGAAATTTTGAACATTAGTTGGCAACACTAGTGCGGTAAATTGTCAGAACCGATGCATAGTTGTTATGAACGCATTGCCATATAGTAATCATAGAGCATTGGAGAGGTGCGGAACGGGTGATAATGTGACTGCTGCTCTAAGGGTATTACGACAGCATTACCAGCTAGGACGTCATGGACGTGTCCCATCTGCTTATGCTATTACAAAGTAGGTGCGTAATTTTGAAAAAAATGGTTTAGCCTTGAAAAAGAAGCCTCTAGGTGGTGTTCGAACGGTACCAACCCCAGAGAACTTGCAACTGTTCGAGTTTCCATCGAGAGGAACCTTAGTAGCTCCGTTCAAAAACATGCATCTGCACTAGAGATTGGGCGACAAAGTGTACAAAAAATACTACACGATTTAAAGTTTCACCCAACACATAAACTCAAATCATAAATGGCATACTTTATACATGCACTTTCGTCAAGAAAAGATGATTTTTCTGTATTTATTCATGCAAATTCCGTTAATTTAATATTTCCCATTTCCTTGCGCAATCCTGCATGCATATTTTGCAGCAAAAACTTTTTATATAATGACTATCAGTGCCATCTGCCAGTGAGTAGGTAATTTTCTGTTGTCGGCATCGAAAAAACATTCGATTTAAGTGCTATAAGTAGGTACACATATAAACCGGTTAAATTCTAACATAAGATTTTTTTTACCTGCCACCACCAACAGTGGAGATTTTACAAGGAAAGCACAAGCAGGGTCTGACAAAAGTCCCGTAAGTGACTATTGGAATGTTTATGTAAATATTTTTCTCATTTCCAGAAAGATTACTTTATTGGAAAGTACGCTCTGCAGAAGCAGAAGGAGCGAGGAGTAACTCAAAAGCTAGTGATGTTCCATTTGGAGAACATTGACCCAGACCGCGACGTTTGGCCATGGGGCGGGGAGCCTATCTACCGGAATAACCAATTCGTCGGGAGAATTACATCTGCAGGGTGAGTTGATAGCCCAGTCAAATTAGATTTGAGCTTTGCATTAATTTATAACAATGTTTTAATGAATGAAAGCCTGAAAAGAGCCATTAATTATATAGCGTAATAGATTGCGACACCTGCATGTCGCCAGCGCCAAAACGTACTATGGCATTGAGCAATCGAATACCCTATACAGGGGGAGTTTTAATTTACCGGCACCATTGAAGTGGGTGAATCAGTACTATCAAATAAGCAACTTTTCATTAAAAAATGTGGAAAAAAAACCACCTTTTTAACATCGTAGCGTCATGAAAATTGGCAGCTGTATGCAGTTCTGATGACAATACAATAAACTGGTACTGTCGAACTGATCTGACGATGGAGTCGGAAGATATGAACTGGAACTTCATGATGGAACATCGTATCATAGCTGTGTTTGGTCTTGTTAGAAAAGTCTTGGAATGAACTTTGACCACGATTAGGTTTCAAGGTCTGATGATGAAGCCGGAAGATAGGCACTGGCATTCCATGGTGGAATATCGTATCATAGCCGTGTATATGTGAATATCGTATCATAGCCCAAAAGCGTGTTTTTAGTGTTTTTTTTTAAACTATTAATTTTTAAAAATCAAAAGCTGCTTATTTGCTCCTTCTGATGCCAGTTAATTAATACTCATTAATGCTGTAATGCTTGACTTATTGTTGGTTGGAAGAGGTTGTCGTGTGACAATAAACCCGCCCATTGTGAAATTATAAACAAACAATCAAACTTATTTATTTGAAATCAGAGTGAGGCCCGGGCATCGCAGTAATTCTGTACCAATGATTTGCGACCAATATTTCGGTCGCAAAATCCAGTTTTAAGTAGCGATTCGCCCGATAATGGTAGATCTGTTTTTACGACATGGTTTTATTTACGAAATAGTTCATTTACAAAATTTATCAGGGCTCGCGGGCCATACTCAACACGCTGTAGGTGAGCCGCCTGTGGCCACAACCTGCCGCCGGCAACAGTGGCTTTAGGAGGGCTTTGGATTAATGAACTCATTCCGGGCACAAAAAGTTCACTCAAATCTGTGTTCTTTCTTCCGCAGATACGGCTTCACATTAAACAAACTGGTTTGCCTAGGCTTCATACAAAGGCCAGAGACAATCGTTTACTCCCGAACCGGAAACTCTTTGAGGGACAGCCAGATGATCATGACAAACGAATACGTCATGGACAAAAGTGCTAAGTACGAAATCGACATTGCCGGAAACCGATTCCTGATGTCGCCGCATATAGACTCGTCGTACTTTTCGAATGAAGGTCCGCGAAAGAAAAAGACGTATCGCCCGACAGTCGTTAGTATGAAGAAAGAGTTGACGCAACAAATCTAGTCTTCGAAATTGAATACCAAAATGTGGTGCTAAATATTTTTTTTATTATTTTAAGAATTCTGTAGCCATGCGCAAATTATAGCTTGAAAGGCCTAATAAAATTGTGATATTTAAAGATGTTTTCATTTGTTTTAATTTAAAGATGTTAACACACAATATTCTCTGGCAAACGCCCAAATAGAATGAGTTAACCCTTCGGCTACGTAACGACCAAATTCGGTTGCACATCAGAACACCATTGACTACGTGACGACCAATATGCGGCTTGCTCCCGGAGCGCACAGTAATATTATTTTCTAATTCGAACGCATCCTAAACGCAGCCGCTAGAATAATTTCACGCGTCATTTCGTGGATATTTCTGGTAAAATTCCAACTTAAAACATTTTTTTTTTTTTCCTTTTTCCTTATCCCTAATCAGTCCTGCGACTATAAAAGGATTTGTTGCCAGCATCAAACGTTGTGAAGATGGCCAGTGCCACGATCTTCTCTTTACAGAACCTGGGCTCTCTTCAGTCTCTTCAGCAGGTTTGTGGAATGAAGCAATTTAGCCATGAGAGGGTTTGGCTGCAGTGCCAGGCGCTCGGCGTGCTTTACTTTCAGCCATGCAATCTCTGCGGCTATTGTTGGCATGTTGAGATAGTCATGGATCTCCTCGTTCTTTGCGTACCAGGGAGCATTCACAATAGAGCGCAGGATGCAATTTTGGACTCGCTGTAGGCAGAGTATGTTGCTCTTGCTGGCCACCCCCCATAACTGGATGCCATATGTCCATGTAATTCGTCAAACATGGTTTTTTTTTTTTCGAGAAATCAAAATTTTTATTGGTTTTATGAGCTAATCTAAATATTTTTGTATGTAAATAAGCAAAACAATATATTATCTTTGATAGAGAATCTAATAAAAATCATGATAGTATTTCGAATTTCTAAATAGGGTCCCGTATTTTTCCGTAAGACAAGTACAAGTTAGAAATGCCGAGTTTTTTTCACTTTTTCAATGTTCTCATATTTATTCATAATTATCTAATTGTTTTACAAAATGAGATTTCAATACCTATTCTATATACAAAATTTCAATGCGATCATTTCACAGTTATTCTTTTTATGATTGCTGTAGTAGTTCCATATTTATAGTACTTTTTCGAGCGCGGCGATATTGCAAGAAATTCCAATAAATTGCCGCGGTCTGCCATGAAATTATGCCGCTACTTGAAGGGTTAAGCAAAAAAAAGATGTTGGAATAACAATTAGTGATGATCTCAAATGGGAAAAACACATAGCAATTGCTAAAAGAGCCAACTCTACTCTATCTGATAAGAAAGGCTTTCAATTTCAACTTTAGCTTTATCAATATTTCAAAGAGAAATAAGTCTATTAGGCCTATAAATCGAATTTTCTAGATTTATTTTTTTTGACAGATTGCGATCGACAGAATCAGATTGAAATATGCAGGTACCAAGATAGAAATTTGTATGATAACAAAAACGTATACACCGTCTCGCCTTTTAACTTCTAAGCTTTTATAGACCGGGAGATAGTGACAGAAAATTCCAAGTCATTTGTTACAAGTTGGCAACCATTCAGAAGTCAAATTAGGTAATAATTTATTTTTTAAAATATGTCACAGCGCTGGACGTCAGAGCGAAATCTCAGGGTAATTAATTAAACTTCTTGAATAAGTTAAGTGTTTCAAACAATTTGTTACACAAAGATTTTTGTATTTCTCAATTGTCAGTACATAATGAAATCACGTGTTCTAAAAGGTTTAGCGGGCAATAAGCCCCATCATAAAAGTATGACATATCGCTAGGGCAGATTCATTAATTATCGACAACCGAAAAATACAAAATCTTTGTTTAACAAATCGTTTAAGACACGTAATTTATCTGACAAGTTTAATTAATTATCTTCCGATTACGCCTCGCCGACCAGCGGATTATGACCATTTTTTATTCTCAATAATTACCTAATTTGACCCCCGAATTGTCGCCATACTTGTTACAAATGACTTGGAATTTTCTGTCACTATCTCCTAGTCTATCTGTGGACTCATTCTAAAAAGCGGTGAAATAAACTCCACTTTGAAAAGTGCGCAAAAAATAGTTTCTTTTTTTAATGAACCTTAAGTAACCTACTTTTCCTGAAAATTGCCTGTTTTTATGCAATTAAAATAGATTCTTTTGCGGCTGTCCGGGTTTTTATTCCAGATGTTAGGGTTTTTACAGTTGCTGTTAGGTTCAGACGTCAATGGCAACTACAAGATGGCATCAATAACTCAATTTCGAAAAACATTGTATATTTGACTTTACATGTGAGCATCTATATCAAGAATATTGCACGATTAAAAAAAAAACAATAGTTTTCTGTGTCATTTATTTAAATCTCTTTTTGCAAAACCTAAAGCCATTTTCAGCTGCTGGTTGTCGAGCCAAGCATCTTCAATCATCTTTTTTACCCGGAGTCTGCGATACTCCATGTCGAGGTCCATGCATCGGACCGTGTCCGTTTGGCAGTTCTTCTTATAGTCCAAGCGACAAAAAAATACAAGACTTTTGAAGAAGGTTTTAGAACTTTCAGATCAGACAGCCAAAATACTGTCAGATCAGACAGTATTTTGGCCATAGAATGTCGGGTCAGTCAGCAGGCCATATTCAGGGACACCTGGCGCTGGCGTAATAGGAAAGGTGTAATTTTAATTAGTACATCAGTGTTTTGGAAAACCTGAAAAATCAACATTACAGTGGATGCAAGGACGTCTCCAGGGGGGGGGGGGGAGGGGGACACAGGGGACGCGTCCTGCTCTGAATTTTTTTAAGTAAGAAATAAAGTCGACAAAAATTGAACATCAGGGAGAATGCATGATTTATGTAGCTAGTGTCAGGCACGTATCCTGGGGGGGGGGGGGGGGTGGTAGTAAATAAAATAAAATACAAACGGAGAATCGGGTCCATCTTATATAATTATTACACTTCTGGGAGGTGAACGGTGGATTCCGGACTAACGACCGGCTGTGGTAGGTTTAGGACAGCTGTCTTGCCACTTGTGAGCGTTCACCTTACCACCCATGCACTCCCCCTTCGAAGCCATAAATTAACCCCTTGATTTAACCCCTCAAAATCCGGAAAATTTTCGTTGTACAGGCAAATTCAAGTTTGGTGGGTACCGCGTGCATTATTTTGATGAATGTCCCCCTTCCCCCGAAACTGAAGTCTGGATACGTGCCTGAGTGGATGCAATAAAGAACTCAAAACATAAAAAAGTCAGACTGCTTCATCATATTGCGCCATTGCATTGCGCGGTACATTGACCGATGCGCCATAGGCCGATGCGAGTTACTTTTATTTATTTAAAGTTATTTTTATTGGAAGTCAGTGGTTAATGTCAACCGCATTACAGGCGTTGCCTCCTATTCAAATGAACCATATCGTCGAAGAGTATTCAACTTGTGAAAAATCTTGGTTTACTCCTCGAAGGTTGTCTTTTTTGACAAATAAATGGTCAGTAGAAAAATCTACTTTGTCTTTTATGGCGTTCGACGGCTGCGAGTTCCTGCCAGTAGAAATAAAGATACACCCATACTATGCAGGTGTTGGTTACCTGGATGCAAAAAAGAGCACTGAACAAATTAAGTTACAAAACTTTAATCTGCGCAAGTTCAATCACGTATTGCAATAGGGTTAAACTCCTGAGGATTCGCAAATGGAGAAATGACATATCCCCTCAGTTTTGTATTCAATAACTCAACAACCCCTTTCTACCTACAACAAATGTTTACTCCTTTAAGTAGTCATAGTCTCCCACTCCAGTCACGCAAGAATAATACAAATAACATATCTGGGCACAATACGTCACTCGCTGTCACAGTTCATTCAGGCCCTCTTTGGAACCAGCTCCCTTTTATTATAAGAAGTGCAATTACACTTTTCAAATGTTGAAAATTCACTATCTATAACAACATTTAATACCCCTTGTTCCTATCCCTCATCTTCCTTAGACATAATGCAGTTTTTGTCTTCTTGATACTATAAGGCAGGGGTCTTCAACCTTTTTGAGGTCAAGGGCCGACAATACTTTGATTTTGGTTCAGCGGGCCGCGACACAAACAAAATATTCCAATATAAACTTAAGTAATTGAAGAACAATAATCACTGACGTTATTTATTATACAATTTTACCGACAAAAAAATATTTTAATAAAATTCAATCAATGATATGTTTGACATTGTTTAGTCTTAACTATTTTATTAATATCTGCCCCTATAGTGGTTGTTGCAATTCTCAAACTGTTCTATTCAACTCTCAATTCGTTTTCTATTCAACGCACTGAGCGAGCGAACGAGACGAGCGTGTCCGTCGCAACCCGCCGTAGTAGTAAAACTGCAGGTGGGGCGCGGGCGCGAGCGGGCCGCCAAGAATTCCACTGCGGGACGCATGCGGCCCGCGGTTTGAAGACCCATGCTATAAGGGGTAATCGAATGAAAACGAAACAGACGACATATCGATCATAGTATGGAAGTTGGTAATGCAGGTAGGTGTGTGTATAATAGTATCCTCTATTGGGAATCAGGATGGAATAGTGTGAACGTTCGCCGCTGTGCTATTTGCTCGTTGGAGGCATTTGAAGTGAGGTCAGCGAGTCGTGTGTGCGTCTGACTTCACTATGGAGGCTAGAAAAGTGTAAAGTTGAAGAATATCGTTTCGTGTCCCGTATTTTCGAGGGAGATGAAACATGGTGTCATTATTTTAGGCAGCGCCAGAGGCAACAATGGAATGATGGAACGAAAGGATATTATAGAACGATGCCCCTTATAGTTCTTTTTGCTGCCACCATCACAAAAATATAACAGCAATCCACCTAACTGTTATCTGAAGGATAAGGTAACTACTAGGAAGTCATGGTTACCAAGTCCGGTCAAGTAAGAATAACACTGTTACCATCAAAATTCTGTTTAATTCTTACTTTTTTTCTGTTTATGCAGCTCGATGGAACCAGTCATTTCCAAATATCAAAGACGTGAAATCGTTCTCTATTTTCACACTTCTTCTGAATAAACATTTCTTCTCTCGTAAAATGTAGACCTTCCCTCTCCCATTTTTTTTTATCATTCATTTAGCATTTAGTTATTATAGTCGTCGCAATCGCTCCTGACATTCCGGGTCTTCTTCTTCTTATTATTATTATTTGTGGCAATTCCACGCATCTTGGTTGCTGGCGATTGTGCCAATATGGAAAATTCTTCTCCGTTTCCTGTGTTGTCTTGACAACGGGGTGGGAACTATAATTAGTAGCCAACCTACCTACGGACAAAGACAAGGGACAACACTGTTTGAAGTACGTAACATAGGAACCACAATATGGACATTACAGGGATAAACGTAAGAAGGGATGCCTGTTAGGGAATAATTTAGTTAATAATTTAGACGATGAGACATAAGTAATGGAGGAAAAGATAGTGGGAATAGATCTTGGAAAGTAGCTTTTAGGTTAGGGAGAGTTAGTCGTACTATGCGGTCTGAGGTGCTGGAAAAGTAAGAGAAGGGAGGGGGATTCAGGATTAGGATTAGGGGCGGCACCCCCTACGCCTACGGCACCCCCGACATCAGCGTTCTCGCGCTACAAGAGATGTGGCGCATGGTGCCAGGCTATCGATATCGATTGATTCTTATATCGATGATTAAATACAATAAAACTATTAAAGTCGACTATTATCATCAAAACCCGGCTTTAATAACAAATCCAGAAAGAATTGCGAAATTAAAACGAATATTCTATCCTATTGCAAAATATTAATGCACTGAAATATTCTAAATTATCTGAAATGTCGAAACACAGCAATTAGTTATTGCCCTAATGGGGACATACTTAATAGGACATTATATCTTGAAGAATAATTAACAAATCCAGAAAGAATTGCGAAATTAAAACGGATATTCCATCCTATTGCAAAATATTAATGCACTGAAACATTCTAAATTATCTGAAATGTCGAAACACAGCAATTAGTTATTGCCCTAATGGGGACATACTTAATAGAACATTGTCTTGAAGAATAATTAATTATTTCACTAATGTGATTAGTACTATGTACAATAGTACATTAGTACTATGTACCATAACTCGGATAAACTACGTCCGTTTTTAAAAAAAAATCTTCGCTTCTAGAAATCGCTATAGATTCTAATAACCTAAAATAAATTCAAATTGATAAATAATTTTGCTGCTCCGAATAATGCTCTTGGACATTATACATATCAATTTACATGTAATTACATGCAAAGTAATGAAAGATTAATTCTTATCGACGATGTACCTTTGCAAAAAAACACAATATCTTTGCCTTAACAAAAGAATTTCCTTCTCTAACGGTGTATTCAAAATTGTAAAATTTAAGAAAAAGTAGGTTTCATAGACTAAAAATTATTTACATAGCATTTCATATATTTTTTTAAATTTTATGTTTATTGTAACACCGATCTTTGTGTGGTGACGGTATCAACCACACTCATAAGTGACTCGTATCAACAACACAATGTTTTTGAAGAGCTTGTTCTCCTAGAGCAATTAAAGCGGATGATCATTTGGAACGTTATGAGATTAACCTTTGGCGTAACATTTGAAACCCTTCCAGAGAGTAACTCCCTTTATTGAGGGTGTATTTACAGAACTGGCAATGAATCTCTTATGGTTTATGTGCTAAGTTCATTTAGTTGTTTTGGACTACCCTGAACATCCTAATATATTATAAATACATACAAGAAAGTAATTTGTTTTGTTTGTTTGTTTCTACTCTTTATTGTGAAATTTCACAATGGGCGGGTTTATTATCATACGACAATCTCTTACAACCAACCCTAATATGAAGTGTTTATATGTATGTGTGCATGTAACATGTGTGTGTGTGTCTTGTAATGGCATTCGACCGACAGAATTGAAAATGCAATTCAGTTAGTTTTATCCCAATGGAAAATAGTGACCCAGCCGGGAATCGAACCCGGATCCTTACAATGTAAGATCAGGCGACCTAACCTAACACATGGGCCGAAGTTTGACAACCCCTCCGGTTTCCTACCTGCCTGTTTTAATTATTTCATTTTTCATTAAGTACTGTCAAATATTACTATGTATCCGACCATATCAATATCGAAAATCCATCGATATCGATAGGGGCGTGGCCGGGGATAGCGATCTCTATATCTTGTGCTAAGGAGAAAAGTGATGTGCTGTCGTGCTCGCACGTTTTACGACCCGGAATGTCAGGAGCGATTGCGACCACTATAGTAAGGCGTCTTCTTCGAATTACCTGGCAACTTTTTCAACATCAGTGGGATAAGTTTGCCGCTGTGCAAAATTGTAATTTTGTTTAATAGAGCTATTGTATCATTATTTTTTGTTTAATAGAGCTATTGTATCATTATTATAATTGAATTGTTAGTTGGTTGTTAGAAATAACAGTCAATAAGCTTGCCGTCACAAATGGTAAGTTTCCTATAAAATCAATGGTTTCGTATTGCATTGTATCGCTTCGTAATCATCTTTTCGTAGTTTTTTCTGTTCTATCATCCCTGCTGGATTATCGCCTAATTAATTTTAGTAAGATCTACCGCTGCGAGGCATAATATAGAATGACGCCGGCCGGTGCGATTAGCCATACGGCCAAGTAGGCCGTGGCCTATGGGTCCGCACTATCTAGAGCATAGATGTATTATTCTATGATCTAGAGGACCCCGGGCCCCCGAACGATACAATCATAATTTTTGAATTTATTTGTAAGAGAAAAAAAATAATATTGAATTGAAATTCTAAGTAGAAAATGTTTGATAATTTCTTCGATTGTATAATTGTAAAAAATAGCATAATTATTAGAGATTTCGATGGCCTAAGGGTCTCTACGTGGGTTAATCCGGCATCGACGCCGCGACGTCGCCGGCCGGAAAAAATAAAACTTTAAAGTAGATTTTTATATGGTTTTATTATTAAGTGTTAAGCTTAAAGGGTTCACTTGGCCTTGGTCTTGGCCTCCTTGGGCACCTTGGTGGGGGCCTTGGTGACGTCGTCGGGGTTCTCGGCGGCGTCCTTGATGCGCTTGGCGCGGATGCCCACCAGGCGCGCGATGGCGCGGGCGCCGCGCAGGTAGCGGTACGCGTAGAAGCTCTTCTCGTGCTCCGCGATGGCCCGGGTGTTGGCCCTGGGCGCGGGCGTGGCCACGGGCAGCAGGGGGCCGCGCAGCTGGCTGGCCAGCTTGCGCTCCTCCTCGCCGGCCTCGCCCTTGAGCACCCTCTTGCCCTTGGGGAACAGCACGAGGCGCGCGCGGTACTCCTTCAGGCGCTGCACGTTGGCCTGCAGCGACTCCAGCGACTTGTTGCGGCGGCGCGGGTCCACGGCGATGCCCACGGTGCGCGCGAACGACGGGTTGAGACCGGCGGCCTGTCGCGGAAAACAAAAAACGTCAGAACGTTCGCCTCCGTTCGAAGAGAACATCGGGGTCGCGGAACGGAAGGGGCGACGGCGGAGTACGTTACGCGCGTCGGTATCGTCCGCGAGCGAGACGATCCCGGAGCGGCCTCGTTCGCCGGCTCGGCCGAACCTAATGCGGATCCCGAGCGTGCGGCGTTTCGACGCTGGGGTTTTCCGGGGGCGGCGAGAGTGACGCCCCCGGTTGCAGGAAAACTTTCGTCGCCATTTTGCTAACCGGCTTTACCGACCTACGAGGAGGTGAGTTGTGAACGCGCAGTTTTTCTTTTCGAGACGAACGCCGATACATACATTTTGACCCCCTCCACGAGACGATTGACCGTTTCCAGACTGACGTCTGCCCGTGTGCGTTTGAATGCAAGCGCAGACACGATAGCGCCCGAACGCTTCATCCGATTGAACTCAAATTTGGCATGCAGGCATCGATCGGTCGTGCCGAGAGTTGAAAAGTTTGCGGTTGAAATCGGTCCACCGGAAGGCGCACTAGTCATACTTCAATATCGAAATATTGTTCTTAGACTTGAAATTCAGTTCCACAGATGTCTCGTTGAGCCGAAAACATGTTGTGAAATTTCAGCTGGAATATCTCGTATACAAGCGACATCAATAATATTTAAAATCCAATATATTTAGGAAAATACAACATAATTTTTGGAAAATTACTATTTTAATATTACGGAAATAATACAAATATACTACGAATTGGCGTCCGATTGGCGCGGGAGGGGAGATTTGTTTACTTGCCGGGAAAGTCTTGGGGTGACATAACCAATTATTAAAGTAATTTATCAAACGATTTTCCGCCTAAACGGTGGAGAGAGAGCACGGGAGAGGGGTGAAAGCTTCGATATTAGAGCAGTCAGGATCCTATCTTCCAATATTATCAACATTATAAATTCAGTTTTCAAATTCACAATAGTTCAAACTCCCACATAGCATAGATATGTAGTCGCAAACAGTCTTTCTATAGCCATTTAACAGCCATGACCTTTGAAGCCATTTGACGTCAGTCTTCTTTAACGCATGCGTCATTATTCCAAAATCGCAAGGTTCACAGCCCAATCGATAGTTTGAGAGTTAGACAGCTTTTCGCGTTTGGCAAGACGTTATCGCTTTGATGTTGCCAGATAAAAGACAGCTATGCAAGTGCCGCATTCAGCAATATTTCATTTCAAGGGTCCCCACCCCCCTCCTGCCGACATCGGTATGCTTCTTGACTTCTAGATAAGTATAAGTCGCACACATACCTATTTATAAACTGCATAAATCGTTTATTAATTTTTGTGCATTTATCATTATTGATTTTTTGTGCAATTTTAATTGTATGGTTTCTCCTAGCTTCATTACCCCTAAGATTGGCATTTTTACCCCATTTGGGGTAATTTATCCCGGTTTGCCGATTCCTGCATTTACCACCCGTTCACTCCTTGCGTTTTAGAGTAATCCAAAAGCGAGGCAGCGCACGCATGGGTAAGCCCTATTCCCAAAAAGAGAAGCTTGTATGGCTGAAGATCAAATTTGCAGGAAGCGGCCACAAATGTATAATTTTCAAAGTACCTTCTGGGTTATTCTATATTTGAGCCTACTTAATGGAAACAACTGTGGTATTAAATGAAATAAGTTAGATAAAAATGGAAACAGCTCATAGCAGATGATAGTAGTTTGGTTAGGGAGTCTATAAGTGCGACTAAAACGAGAAACCTCTGTAGGTATGAGATCAACAAACAGGTAAGTAGTTAAAAGATAAAATATAAATGTTTAGATTGTTGAATTTCATACTTTTTTTGCGATTTTTATGGTCTTGAAAATGAATGTAAAAGTACGATTGTACATATATTGAGCTCGATTGCGTTGAACATGATTTAATCAATAATAAAGCGAACGACACAGAAAAGAGCAGAATGTAAAATAAACGATCATATCTTTCCCCGCACAAAAACTACTTGCGGAACATAAAACCATCTGAATTAGTTTGAAAACATTTTGTCCGGTCTCAGATTATGCCGCTTTATATTCAATCGGTAGATTTATGCTCGAAGTGACAAACATTAATTTTGTATTCCGCTCCAACGTATTAGTATGTCTCGCTCGCCATGAACTAATTCCAGTTTTATTTCACGAAGAAACGCAATTGGACCCATTTATAGTAACTTTCACTATACAATGTCTCCTTATTTAAACAGAAGGACAATATGGCAGCGAAAGTTATCAGCCGGGAATATTTGTCTATTTCTTTGCTATTTCTGCATTGTTTTCCATGGCAATACCTGTTTTAATGGGGATGGGACAAACTATATTTGCATTGTTTTAATGTGCTTTTTTATTTTCTTGCCAATTTGTGCAATTAATTCGTGCAGTAAAATATGACTGGTTTATGAAAAAATGTTTTTTTTTTACTTTTCTCATATTTTCGCACATTACATCGTAAAAACATCGTTTTTTGGTTGATTTGGATGTTTCCAACAAATTGAAAACCCAGCCCATCATCTAAACCCAAAAACTGTAATGATCCGGTAGAACACTCAATTGGCATAGGCATAAAAAAAGGTTTATGTAGTCTTTTTCTTTTATCAAAAAAAAAAAAAAAACACTACTAGATTCAATTATTTTAATGCTAAATCTGATGGTCGTACAATATTTCGAGACAAAATTTTAAAATTTACACACCATGTGGTAAAATATTTGGTTCGATTAACTAGGATATTTGATAGTTTTAAAAATAAACTAACTTATCCTACCGCCATACAGGTGTTAATAATGAATTGTTTAAAAAAACACTGCAATTATTAATATTAGTACCTTTCTATTTCTTAACCCGTTCAGTATGAGTCAACCAAATCTGGTCGCAAAACAATTATCCGTTGAGTACGAGTCGACCAAATCTGGTCGCGCGTTTTTTTCATTTCTTTGACGTTCTCATATTTGTTCATAATTATCTAATTGTTTTACAAAATGATATTTCAATATTCTATATTCGAAATTTCAATGCAATCATTGTGCAGTTGTTCTTTTTATGATTGGTGTAGTAGTTTCGTAGTTATAGTACTTTAAGTCGATGTCGCCGAAAATCCTGCAAAAGAGACAGATGCATCCATGAAAATACCCATTTACTCCAAGGGTTAAAAAGCAAAACAATAACGGGTATAAAATACATCAGACGATTGCAGTTTCGGAATCAGCGTGGTGAATAGTCGGATGACGTTAAAACATCAACAATGTACTGTAGAATAGGTCCCAATTATAAATTCATACCAAAAGGGTCGCTGGATCCGCTGAAAAGAAACCCCAGCTCAGGCATTGGCCCCAGCCCAGACACCGCTGCGCTACAATAGGTACCTAAGCTTTGTACCACATAAACAAGCGAGAACTGAGGTACCAGAAGCCGTGTTACACTTACCCTGACTTCACGAAGCGTAAATCCGCGTCCGGCGCGTACTTTTGTGTGATATCTGACGGTTGGGCAGCGAACCACTGGTCGAAGAGGGCCGGCAGCCGGTCGCGGGAACACAGCGCGGGCCTTCTTGATTCTGTTCTGCCTCCTTCTGTATTTCCTGGCTGGCTGGTTGAACCAGGTTTTCACGAATCTTTGCCAATCCTTATGGAAATGGCCATTCGGAATCATATTATTACCCTTACCCATCTTGAACTATGGGTTTGTAACCTGTCAAAAACAGAATATGAAAATAACCTTAAATAAAAGCGTTCACGGCACGAAATACTGGCACTAGCGAATAAAAAACGTTAAATTATGTAAAACGACGCCGCGGTTTTTATTTTGGCGTAGAGATTGCCGAGATTACGGGAAATTATAAACCCGAACCCACCTTCGCCAACAAAAACACACGAGAAAAGAGTTTTGACAGCTCGGTACCGCTCGGTACTTCGGTTGTTTAATAGAGTAGGTTAAAATAACCGGTTGCATGTTGCGTTATTGCTATAATCGTTTCGTTTCGTGATATTTCGTTTCATGTTTATATAAAAAATATGTTATGTATAGTTGTATAAAATTACTATTATATTCTGAATCATGTGTGACCTGTGTGAATTCCAGTTACTTGCACATCTTTTTTCGTCGCTTTGTTGCAAGAAGTCTTTAGATAACTTATATTATTAGGTACTGCTTTAGAGATAATTGTCTTGCTCGGTCTTCTACGTTAATATAAAGATTTTAAAGAAATAAATAATTACTTTCAACACGTCTGTAAAATCTTATTTTAAGCCATTTTATCTCGCATTTTGACCTTTTCCTTCGGCGCGACGACGCAATTGCGGTTCTTCCTCATTACCGGTTGGGTTTTGAAACTCCCAAAAATAGCCATTTTAAACAAAACAAACTTGAAACATTAGCCAGAAGAAAGTAGTATTTTTATGGTGTAAGCGTTTTTTGCAACAATTTTGAATAGTTTTTGCGTCTTTCTTCATTGCGTTAATAAGTTGCTATATTTTTTGTCATTGTGTTGTCGTGCTTTTCCAAGCGATTATGTATTTCAGTAAGTATGTAGGACTTTTAAAACCCATACAATGTGTGCAGATATAGACGATAGTTTTTACACGATTGTCCAACAAAAAAACAGTTTGATGTGTCCATGAATGTCTTCCGTTTCTTTATTTCATAGTAACTTCTAAACGCTGGAGCCGATTGAGAAGTATGTGATATTGTTAGAGTCTTTATATCATCCCGAGTGTCATAGGGTACCTTAACTGTCCAAATATCAAGGTAGATAGTTTGTCGAAATGTCCAAATATTTAAATGACAATAAATTAATATAACTATATCATGTTTAGTGTCAAGTAAAAGGTCTGATTGAGTACATATTTGTATCTATATGGATAAATCCGTAGCATAAATAATTATAAATACAGTAGTTCATTTTTTGTAACGGCAGTCGTGTTTTTTATTCCTTTCAATATTTACTTGTATAGGTATAACATGTCATTCCCATTTGAATGCGGTTTTTACGAACGCACTGTTCAATTTATAACGCAACTCGATTTTTCAAAAATTACACGACTTTTCAACAACCTACGATTAGTAAAAGTCACAGGAATTGTTGCGTTACTTTAATAACCGGTTATTAAATTGAAAATTACACTCATCCGTAAGTACAAAAAGATGCGAAGGGAATTAAATAGAAATCTTCTAAAATAATACAATACATACATGTTTTACTATATATTTTCCATAGCTGAACAGGAGATTTAAATTCTGTTCTTTTTATAGAGAGTATAGACAAAATTATGGCGTTTGGTTTGTAGTCGCCGGTCAGCGCAGGCGAGGTGAAAAGTCAAAAAAAAAATGGAGAAGGAAGGGCCGGGTTCAACATCCGAAGATTTGAAAAATGACAATAATTGTGCTACAAAACCGACGGGAAAACATTCCAAAAAGGCAAATAAGACTAAAAAGAAGCCGGTGGAGAGTAACAATGAAGCGCCGGAAGCGATAGAAGAAGTGGATACTGCGGCTCGTGCCGGAGCCGGAACAGAGATTCAGAATATATCAATCAAGGATTTAAGAATGGCCATGGAGATGCTGAACTTTCAGCAGAAGCCGGCGAAGACGGCCGAGGAGGCTCTGCATAAACCGTATCAGTTTTGGTCAACGCAGCCCGTGCCCAAGATGGATGAGAAAATCATGGTTAACGAGCCGATCGAAGCGGAGAAGACCATCGCGGAAATACGGGTGGAGCCCTACACTTTACCCGACGGTTTCCAATGGGACTCTCTAAATATAAACGACCCGCTCGTCTTGAAAGAGCTGTACACGCTGCTCAACGAGAACTATGTAGAGGACGACGACTGTATGTTTCGCTTTGACTACCAGCCGGAGTTTATCAAATGGGCGCTTCAACCGCCGGGGTGGAGACGCGAGTGGCACTGCGGCGTCCGCGTCACCAAATCCGGTCGCCTCGTCGGATTCATATCCGGGATCCCCGCCGATTTAAGAATCTACGACCACGTGCAGAAGGTCGCCGAGATCAATTTCTTATGCGTGCACAAAAAGCTGCGATCGAAGCGCGTCGCTCCCGTGCTGATTCGCGAAATAACCCGACGCGTGAACCTCACCGGGATATTCCAAGGAGTGTACACCGCCGGGATCGTCCTGCCGAAGCCGATCTCGACCTGCCGCTACTGGCACCGATCCCTCAATCCAAAGAAACTCATAGACATCAAATTTTCTCACCTGTCCAAGAACATGACGATGCAGCGCACGCTAAAACTTTACAAATTAGCAGACATGCCGCGCACTCCCGGCTTCCGAAAGATGAACGCCGCCGATTACACCGCCACTGCTAAGCTCTTGAACGATTATCTGATGAAGTTCGATTTAGCGCCGATTTTCAGCATAGAGGGATTTCTGCACTGGTTCGTCCCGCAGCCGGGCATCTTAGACAGTTACGTCGTGGAGACCGACGGGAAAATCACCGACTTCGTCAGCTTTTACACCCTACCGTCGACCGTCATGTACCACCCGCAACACAAAACCCTCAAGGCTGCCTACTCGTTCTACAACGTGTCGACTAAAACGCCGTGGGTGAACCTGATGACGGACGCCTTAATAGCGGCTAAAAATGCAGACTTTGATGTTTTTAACGCTCTAGATTTAATGGATAACGAAGAGTTCCTCGAGGAGCTGAAATTCGGCATCGGTGATGGAAACCTGCAATATTATTTGTACAACTGGCGATGCCCGAGCATGCCCGCATCCAAAATTGGCCTTGTTTTACAGTAGTACCAATGCTACAATTAAATAATCATCCTTCTTTTGTATAATATGGAAACTGCTAAATTTCACGTGGAGATTGCTGGACATATCTACATTAGTTAATTTGGTGTTTGTTTTTATTCTGTTTTGTAATAATAATTGCAATAAATTTTTATGTAAAATACCAAATATTTTTGTGTTACGCATTGTATACTAGGTTATGCATTCTATTCATTTGTAAGCTGGGTTATAAGAGGATGTTACTGAATATAAATTTTGGTCCAACTGTATTAAGCTTCTTTATTTTTCTGATCTATGGAAACTATGGATCTGATCTATGGAGGTGATAGAAATAATTTAATCCCTAAAAAACAGCTTATCTGCAGGTATTAACTATCTCAATGCTAATATATTTAAAGGTGTGCTAAGTAGGACTATAGCGCATACATAATAATAAGAGTTTTAAAAGGGGATTCTCGATCAGTGGTGAACTAAAAAAAATTGGCCCCAGTGCAAACATAAATCAAAGGTCCCTCCCCCTATTGATTTACACTCATTATGGCTTATAGGATGTAATTACTGTATACCTAGTACTTATTTATATTGTAGCTACTGTTTTCATTTGGGGTTCAAAAAGTTCCCAAGAACTTCAGCAGGAGGCGCGCGATCACACAGAAACATTGTTGATGGAGAATGTTCGAAAAATGTGTTCTATAGTAATAGGATGCCTTAAAAATTTAGATATTTTTGCAATGCCACGCGCCCGCGCGCTTTCGATATATACATAAAGATGTATAGGTATACCGCGGCGATAAGGGAATACGTCCCACCGTTGGCAGTGGCCAATTACGAATGACGATTTTGGCTTCGCGCGTCGTCTAATATAGTCGATTTGGCTTTTCAATTATAATATAATAAATTATCAAATGAATAGTTTTTTATAAAGTAAAAATTAGATTACAATAGGTAATAAAATAACTTAAGATCACTGTGTTATTTTTTATATCACTCAAAAGTGTCTTTAATAAATAGAAGAAAAATAATGTTTGGCCATAACATTTCTGGAAATTATGTAATTTCAAACATTTTTTCTTATATTTTTTGTATGGAAGTTTCAAAAACTGTCTCGGTACTATGCAAATAGACCATACGCTGGTGTAAATAGTATTTTTTAATATTGAGAATCATCTCTAGGTTTTTCAAAAACTGAAGACAAATCTCGCTCGTTTTTATTTTTTTGGAAAACAGTAACAGAATAAAGATAATTTACAATTAATATGGAAATAATTTACCAATTTCGTTTTAGCGAAATGATAGCTTAAGGACCGGGTTTTTAAAATCCGGCATAATTGTATTAAAATTCTTTTTCTTGTCCTCACAACCAGGCCACAAAATTATGCTTCATATAGCTTTTGGCCGCCACGGCCGGCACGGCCTCTTAATTTAATTTATGAATTTTATTTTACCACCTTTGGATGTTCGTGAAAAAAATATATGAAAGTTTTTATTACTTTATTTCGAGTAGAGCGAAACTGGTAAGACAAATATTATTACAAATATACTAATGTTTGCAAATCTACATATTTAAATTAACTACTTATATAATATCATGTTTATGTAGTGCAATCATAGATGTATTATAAATACATCTATGAGTGCAATACACTGTATAATCAATGATAAGATTATAAAAAATATGAACATACATTTCTAGAGTGGATTTTGTCTTGATTTGCACCCTGCAAAATCATCAGTTTAAGATATTTTTTCGCTTCCTTAGCTTCCTGGCAGAGTTGGATGCAAAGCCGATCGTAGACTGAAATTCCATTTTGGGTCCTGAACCCATCAGCCCCACCATTATTATATTATCTTTGAGCCACACTGTACCGCACCGGCTGCACCGGCTTAGTTACGCCTATCACTGCTTTCTATCTAATTCAAAATGCTCAAAAATTATATTCATTTTTAAACGTGGCAATAAGCAGGATGTTAATAACTATCAACAATCATCCTTCTTAGCACATTATCAAAGACAGTAGAAAAGATATCTAAAAATAGAATTCAAAAGTATTTGACGGAAGACAACATTCTGTCAAATAATCAATTCGGTTTCCAAAAACATAAATAAAGAATAATTTAAATAAAAAAATGGTTAGACGACTCTTTACCCAATCTTGTGAAGAAAAGCAAAATATTTGCTACTACTTACCAAAAAGACGGGAATATACATTTTGATCCCCCCTGAGACGTTTTAAGATTATTTTCAGATGAAAGTCTGCTGTGTGTCTGTCTATCTGTATGTTTGTCTCTCTGGCTGTGTGTGTGTATTCCTCAACAATAGCGCCTAAATACTTAATCCGATTGAATTGAAATTTGGTATGCAGGCATCATTAGGTCATGGCAAGAGTTGAAAAGGTTATGGTTGAAATTGCTCCACCAGGGGGCGCTCTATACATATTTCAGTCTCGAAGAGACTTGAAATTTGGTACACACGTGCCTTGTTGGGCCGAAATCACGTGAAGTTTTGGTTGGAATATCTCATATAGGTACAAGCTACAATAATAACAATTCAATTCCGCGATACTTTTTAATTAAATATTAACGCCATCGTTGGCGCGCTACATTTTAATCAAATATTAGCGCAAATGTTGGCGCTTGGCCCAAACACCATTAGCCGAGAAACGAACCGTGCCGCCCAAGGCCCGAGGCAGTTGCAATGGAACCCAACCAGGTTTCGTCCGCCGGCCAAGGGAGGGCACTCATTGATTTTTATTTTTGAAATTAATATTCAGAGGAAAACAGTCCTTGGACTTATACCATAAAACAGACTTGCCGGAAAAGTCTGTTTTACGGTATTGCTGATTATTAGACATTCATTTCGATTACTTTTCGTTGAATTTCAATTTTAGGTTATTTGTTTCATTTCCTTAGCTTAGAAAGTGTCATTAATTTTAATGCCTTATATAATAATAAAATTATTCAACGCTTTATTCATAACAAAAGGCGAGCTTATTGCCTACAGACAATATTCTTAATCAATCATTGATAGCGTTTAATTTCTTTTCTTCTTTAAATATTATAGGGACGATAACAGGTCTACACTATACCATTAATCAGATCGTATAATATATACATCGACAAAATAAAGGCCACCTTAGAACAGGCCTCGGCCTGGTTAGGTGGACCTTGACACTCCCTTGCTATAAAATATCGAGAATGCATCATCGTGATATTTATAAGTTTTGTAAACATGTATATACTAAAATAAGTAAGTGGGCAAGGTTTTATTATTATGCACTAGGTACCTACTAGTAAATAAAGAAATAAAATAAGTTATTTTTCGACGTTGACAATTAAAGGCTTCCGAACATCGCAAGCAAAGACATTGGAAAGATATTTTTTCATACATTTTTTAGTGAACTAATATTATATACCTATGTAGAACTTCAATATATTAGAAACTTACGGAAAATTAAACAAAAAACGCGATGGATTACCTCAAATTGGTCCAAAATTTCAGATTTATTCTAAATCGTATTTTATATTTGAATCTTGTAGTAGATCTATACTGGATACAGACATATAAGGCATATAAAGGCATAATCTTTTTTTCTGAGAAGAAAAAACGTCCAGAGTGGTTAGGGGCTGTGAAGGCTCACCACTGAAGATAATCTACTCTCTCTGATCCTGAAAAACTCCTTTCAGTTTCAGATCGCCTCGTCTCTGCCATTCTAACAGACACGAGGGACAATCCTAAACATTTTTGAAAGCTAGCTAAAAGCTAAACACCGAATTTATGTACCTAAACCTGAAAGTGCAGAATAGCCTCTTCATTGCTAAAATTATCATACTTGATTCTAATGGGATCTATCTATTACCGAAAATCATCACTTCTCTTATTATATATTGTTAATTCTTCTACAAGTTTGCAATTTGTCAATATCATCATTATAAAACTAGATTTATTATTTGGGGCATAACGCCAACGCGGGATTTACCTAATCCCTAATCATCGATATATTTTGCCATGGATTTAATGTGCTTACAGATTTACAAGTAATTTTGCAAATTAAATTACATCTTTGTAAAATCTACACTAATATTATAAAGAAGTATTGTTTATAAGTTTGTATGTTTGTATGATTGTTAGTTTGTAAGTTTGTTAGTTTATAATTTTGTTAGTTTGTAAGTTTGTATGTAGGTGGTGTTCTCCGAAACTACTCATTCGATTTCAATCACTAATGGAAAGCTCCATTATCGACGAGTGCGATGGCTATATTTTATTGCGATAAATATTGGTTTTCAATACGAAATCACGACATTTGTAAATCAAGTCGGAGAGAAATGAGCTGGTGAGTTGTTTTATCGGCGTGCGCTGGCGAAGCGGTTTGATACTTATATGACAAAAATATCGGCCTCAAAGAGATCTATAAAAAAGTCGACGACAGCATATATCCAACTTATATTTAAGCTACAATAACTGCTTTTATTTCTCAAAAAAAGAAGAAAAATAATTAAGCAGTGTTTGTTAAATACATTAGCAATAAAATAAGAATCCTTATCAAAATAAATTAATCCATTATCACGGGTGTTAAATAGAGATATGGTTAGCCATTTGCTGTAAGTTTTTAGGTCGTAAAGCTATAGAGATAACTTGAAATTAGTGACGCGTCCAAGCACCTCGAAATACCCAGGTCAGCGTACAGCGGAAGGCGACGCGGGTGGCGTGGAACAAGACTCGTACATCTACGAGATAGGTAGCGTGCGTCTGAGGGGGACGTCTTGCACTATATATATCTAAACGTAGCGTCTAAAAAGGCAAATAAACGCCACCCTACTAATAAATCGATTGGAAACTTTACGCGAAGCGAAGCCGCGGGCAACATTAATAATGGGACAAAATAACATTAACTATGTTATAATATTAACCAATTTCTGGATGCACATAGTTAGTATAAAAACAAAGGTTCTGCAAAAACACAATATGCTGGATGGGCATTCACGGGCATTCATTGAGCATAGGATTAATGCTGTTGGGCAAGTCCTTGTCAGGTCTAAACGTTCTGTTAATATTAATAGTCATTATGATATCATATTTTAGTTACGGTGCTTTGTATATTTTAAAATGAAAGTAGGTAGCTTGGTTTTATGCCCATTTCTATCTTGTATACTAATTTAAAGCTTTGTCTTTTAATTGGATTTCCCGGTTTTTATAGAAGGCAATTGCTTGCGCCAATACCACCCAACGAGCTCCTTACCACTTCAACTGCTACCTGGTTTCGTTCGAAGTTATAGTGTAAGTAATTAAAGTACTCTGCAATTGAGGAAATTTCTGTCCCTGTCATATTAATGTCACACATAAGAAAACGTTATTAGCAAACAGTCAATAGGGAGTTCAAATTTATTTAAGGGTTCTTCATATTTGTTTCGTGACTTTTTTAAAATCATAATATCACATGCTGGAGAGGAGAAGCGCAATCTCAAGGTTTTGCCCCGGCTCGGAAAAATCGTAGAAACGGGGCTGCTAAAACCCCAAATGCCCGCTCAAATCTCCTTGGTACTAAGCAAGGTAGCGAATGCCTTCGTGCAGCTTGGGCCATAAGATCCATTTTGTTCTCGGATCGGCTCAACTCACGGTTCAGCTCCCATTCAGAAGCCTCCTCGAGAGGAAGGCTACCCCGGGTAAGACTCTCGCGTATCAAGCCTCACGGCTGGTGGGCCGGTTTCTCCTGGCGGGATTGCGCCGGGACTGGTCGGTTTGCGCACCGTTCGGCGACGCCAATCGGTTGTGCACTCTGACTATTGTTGAAGGAGTCTAGAGACTATGGAAATATACTGTCTCCTAAGCATGTTGAATGTTGACCTGTTGTCATGCCACTCTCGAAGTGACCTTGGGCCACTTGATCCCGTGTGGCACTACGGGCAAAGGACGCCCAGGTCCGCGATAAATTCAAATTGAATTACCGCTGTAATTCACACAGGTAGAGGCCGCGTAAGCGACTTCGGACCCGTAACCAGTCGGGAGGACGGAGGTATCCTGAAGGTTAACTCCAGACGGAGATATCCTACCAAAACTGGTAGCTAGAGGGCGAAGCTGGCTTCTGTTTACCTTTCCCGGTGCCTCGCCGTAAGGCAGTAGATTATCTCGATCGTTAAACCAGCCTGGGGTGACGGGTTAGCCCGTTGTAGTTGACACCGCCGTACTGTACGCTGCACAAGTTATAGCTTAGGTCCCCCACTTTCTTGGGGGCCCCCAAAAAAGTTGTCCGAGTGAGCAATTGTCATATAGGTAGGTAAATATATACTGCAGCAATAGCTGAAATAGCTAAGGGCCTTATCAAGTCTAAGTCCGACGCTGCAAAGCCCATAGTTATGTAGAGATACCGACGGAAAGTTGAATTTGAAGGAGCAGTCGTGTATAAGTAAAATAAGTCGTTTCTATAAATGACTAGTTTATTTCAGTGGAAAAAATCACAACCGTCTATAAAAAATCAACGTTTTAACTATTACGAGTAAGTCACAATTTCGAGTAGGTTTAACAACGATAGGTAATAAATAACAACTACGAGGGCTCGCTAGTAGGGCTGGGGTCGGGGGTCGCGGTGCGCGCGCTGCAGGCCGTCGGACTGCTCCTCGAGGCTGCGCTTCAGGCTCTCGATGGTGCGCACGAGCATCTGCTTGCGGATCTGGCCGTCGGGCGCCTTGCGCGGGTGCTGCGGCGTGAAGGGCCGCTCGTCGGGCGCGCGGTACGGGTGCGAGCGGTCGCACGGGTCGTACGACTTGCGGCGCACGGGCTCCGACAGCGGCCACGAGCTGGGCTCGGGCTCGGGGTACGAGGGGAAGCTCGGCCGCTCGGCGGACGGCGACCGCGGCGCGCGCGGCGGCGGCTTGGGCGGCCGCTGCGGCGGCTCCGCGTTGTTCTGGATGAAGTTGGTGATGTGGTTCTTCTTGGGGCTGAAGGCGGGCGCCGGCGAGTTGCAGCGCAGCCGCTCCACGTGCGGGTTGTGCGCGAGCGGCACGCGATCGCCCTTCGACATTAAAAAATCCATATACACCAGCGGTCGGCGACCGTATCTCGCAAGGGAGTGACTTTACGGCATCGCCCTTTACACAAGATCGACAGGGTCGGAATGGTTATACTTCTCTGAAAGTGTGATTAATGCACTGGCCTTAGGGATCCGGCACGCGGGTCCTACGTACTCAACGTACCTACGCAAGGCATTATGACATCTGGCCCTTGAATCTGAATGAACGCAGGCACACGCATAATGTGTTGCGTACGTTGCGTACGTAGGACCAGTGAGCCGGACCCCTGTACACCACGTTCACCTCGCACCGCTACGTCCATGTACCACGTACGCCACGTACGCAACGTACGCAACGTACGCAACGCATTATGACGTTTGGCCCTTGAATTCGCAAGAAAGCATACACACTTGTCCCAGTGGGATGTTTTCATTCAAATACAAGGGTCAGATGTCATAATGCGTTGCGTACTTTGCGTACGTCGGACCAGTGTGCCGGACCCCTTGAGACCCGGGCTTATCTATGTATTTAAATGTACAAGTAGAGCCCCGATTATCCGCACGCGGATGATCCGCGGCTCGTATTATCCTCGAGTTCTGCGAAAAATGATTTTGTAGAGTTTGTGTTGTCAAGAAGCAAAATTGAGTACCTAAATGCTTTTTTTTATAAACGTAGGTAACTGAACATTTTTTGTCAGTATTGTATTTTATTAACTGTTATTTAAGGGTTTTATATGTAGAGCAAATGTTTAAACAATACTACATGTACCCTTGAATTTACATGAAAGCACATACGTATTTAGTCGTTTTAGTCTTTTTAGTCTTTTTCTAGGCGATAGTCACTGTCGACAAGCAGCAGAGAGGGCTACATAATGCTAGGCACCAAGGCCGCACTGACACTGTACAACAGCTATTTCCGCAGCATTCTTGAATTCGCGTCTCCCATTTGGTCTCCGCAATACAGCGTGCACAAAGCCCAACTGGAGCGGATTCAAAGACGTTTCGTCCGGTGCATAGCCCGACGCGAACATCTCGCATTTGACTGTTATCGTGATAGGCTACAGCATTTTAATATGCTGTCGCTTGAGGATCGGCGAACTGCTGCGGATATGACTGTGCTACATGACATCGTCAATGGGACGCTGGATAGCCCAGACTTAGTTTCGAGCATCACTCTGAAGGTGCTGCAACGTAAAACCCGATCCACACAGTTATTCGAGCCCCCGAGACGACATTCTAACTACACGCGCAATTCAATTCTTACCCGATTGCCACGTACGTATAACGATAATTTCACAGGGCTTGATATTTATAGTACAAACAAAATTAGCTTCAAATCGGCAGTACGAACCGCCCTTGAAGCTGCAGCGACAACTGCCAGTAATTATTGATTTGTATTATGTATGTATAAATATAATATAACTTATATATGTATTCCCATTTACTTATTTTAAATTTATTTTGTTTAAGTATGATTTATATGTTTGTGGTTAACTATACAACTATTGCGGTCATTTGACATTTTTTGGTTGGTGGGGATGAGTCCTTGGCGCGCGGACTTCGGCGTTCTCCCGGCAAAGTTAAATTTTCAGCAAAGCTACACTGGCCATCTACAAATGCATCGGGAGGACTGTCGTTTATTTCCGCGCGGTACAGATCCGTTTCCTCTCAACCAATAAATATTTACGGATGCATTGTATTTTTTGTTTCATAATTTAGTTTATAAAATATTTTTCAAATGATTTCGAACGGCGTAAGCAATAATCAGCATAAGAACATGTTTTTTATAAGAATTATGTACCTAACGCTGTTCAAAGTTCATGCTGTTGCTTACCTAAATAAATAAAATTAAAAACAAATAAAGTTATCCGCGATTTTCGCTGTCCGCGGTGTGCTTGCGTGATTATTCCGCGGATAATCGGGGCTCTGTACTGTGTTGAGGTTTTCAGAATTACCTTCATGTCGTGTAGGATGCGTTCGGCTTCCCGGATGAGCTCGCGGTACTTGCGCTCGGCCTCGCGGTCGGCGGCGAGCAGCGCCTGCGGCAGGGCGACGCGGGGCGGCGGCGCGGGGGCGGCGGGGGCGGCGGGGGCGGCGGCGGGCGGCGCGGGCGGCGGCGGCGGGCGGCGCGCGGCGCGGCGCGAGCACAGCGGCGTGGCGCCCGCGCTGCGCGTGGCCGGCGCGCGCCGCGGCGGCCGGCGGCGGCGGCGGCGCGGCGGCGGCGCGAGGCGGCGGCGCTCCGACGGCGAGTCCGACTCGGAGTCGTCGGGCTCGCCCTCGTCGCCGCCGTCGAGGCCCGTGTCGCCGTCGGACGGGGACGCCCGGCCGCCGTCGCGCGCGGCCCCCTCGATGTCCTCTCCGTCGCTGCCGAAAGACGCCCTTCCGTTCGATCTAAAATTCATTCAAATCAATCACGCGATAACGCGTCAGCGAAATTTGATACTTGATACATTAATACACACATTTACTTGACTATATTCAAAACGAATAAAATTGATTATAATAAATAATTAGATTTGAAATTAAAGGCTGCTATTAATAATGAGCTATACGTGCATAATAAATAGTGCATAATAAATAATAAATACGTGCATAATAAATAATAAATATACGTGCATATTAAATCCCGCGGTCTTCCTCCTCACGTTCAAAAGATACTTTCTATATTCCCTCTTTTCATTCAAACTACGCTAAAAATACCTTCTTCAGACGCTCTTGCATGTGTTATAATGAAGTTTTGAACGACGTAGATATATTCTCAGTGTCATTAATTACTTTTAGGAAACAATTGAGTGATTTGTTGTTGCATTAGTTTTTGTTTACAGCCAATAATTTAGGTACTCGTACTAAATGAAAACAGTTCGATCCGACTAGACATTTACATTGTTGTGTCTACATTTACAAGTTTTGTTAAAATTAATGGTAATGTAGGTCTATTTGTTTAAGTGTATTTGTAAAAACATTTGTTTATGACTGTTTTTTACCTAAATAAAAAAAAAATAAAAAAAAATAATAAGGAATATTTTAAAGATATTTAATTTATTGGCCAATTAAATTGTTTTTGATGTGACAACGTCTTATAATTCGATGGAGCCGGCTGCACGCACGAAAAAACATGACTCATGCGGCGTTACCTCGCTCTGAGGCGTTCCATGAGAGCGCGGAACGAGCGACAAAGAGGCACAATCGGCCTCCGCGTTCGGCAGCGTTCGTCATCTGTCTCTCCTACTCGAGTGAGCGATGCGTCCGCGTGGACAGCTGCTATACAATAATACATTTACATGTTTTCGTCAAGTATGAAGTGCAGTGAAAAGTGAATGTGGTGTCAATTGTTTATAGCAACGACAATTGCGGCGATAAAGGTAATGATTCTTTCGATATTAAATATATGTTCAGTGATATATTGTCGAATATTCGTGCTTTCATCAAAATAAATAGCATCGGTCCGCTAGTGCAGCGATTGTAGGTTATGCTATAATTGACAAAACTATAACAATAAGTTAACAGAACTATTTCACGATGAGTAAAAAATCAATGGCTTTACTATTCGATCGAAATAATTATCGAGCTCAGCTATGATTTCAAAAAATGAAAACATAAATGTTAAATCTTCCACATATCATAACAACGTGGCTGAAATGACAGGTTGCCCCAGTCAAAGGGAACAATTTTCTCCTATATCAAACACATTCAGGCGGGCTTGTCTGTTGTAAATGCAACCTTTCCATCAGTATTTTCTTATGACGTTGTCACGTTCAACTATCGTCAGTAAACCGACTTTACAGACAACCGATTTTTTATTTATAGATTTATTTATTTACCTATTTATATAATTAATATTAGTCGGTTAATTAGTTATTAATTAGTTTTGTCATAGTGGTCACTATGATTTAAGTATTATCACCTCAGAACAGACATAAAATCTAGTGGGGTGATAAATCCACACAGTTCACATCTCATCTGATTCGCTAAGAAATGCTGTAAAAATATTATTATTTATAAATACGATAAAGGCCAATTTACCGCGTTAAGTTTGTAGCACCCGATATTTCGGCGATTTTGCAACCGCCATTGTCCAGGGTAGACTGGTCTGTTTACCCTGGACAACGGGGGTTGCAACATCGCCGAAACGTCGGGTGCTACAAACTTCACGCGGTGAATTCGTCTTTATCCTATTTATAATATCAAACAACTGCAATAGTCTTCGATTTAATATTATTATACTCTTTTTGTACATATATTATTTATAGGTAGGTTTTTTTGTCAAAATCTATTAATTATATTGGATAATTTTATGACATAAAAATAAAAAAATACAATAAAAAATAGGTCATAGTACCTAAGCGGTTCCGTTTCGACATTGTTTGTCTTCCCGGGCCCAAGCCAAGGATTCGTGCGAATTCTGCTTCTCCTTCTCGGCGAATTCGTACCGCATATTCCACAAACGTCAACTTTTTGTGGGTTATTGAATCGAACCTAAAGTAACAACGATATTAGAAACGTACAAAATAATAGAAATAATAATAGAATAGATTATTATAATTACCGGAGGATCGTCTTTGATCCGCAATCTCACAGACAGCGGCGATGACTCCATAATAGTGCGAGGAATAACTTGCTGATGCAGATTTTCAGCAGGAGTTTGTGTATTTCCTGGAAGCGTAGCATCTGTAGAATATCCTGTTGAATACGCACTTTCCGGTGACGACAGAGTAGCTCCCTTACTGATCAATTCCTAAAACATAAAAAAATAATCAGGAGTTGACGCGACGAAAGGACTGTCTTACTTCCCATCGTACACTGTATACTATCGCTCCAACCTAATTCAAATTTGGAATATTATTGACTGTCGCATTCGCTCTCTCTATACAGAGCGCTATACTCCTCGAATGAGACACATTTTTCAACCACCACATGCCGCATATTTTCCTGATACATTGCAAGCTTTCCTATTAGCATTATTTGCGCTGCTCGTCGCATTCGCTCTCTATACCGAGCGTCCTGGATACACTTCGGACCAAATGGAGCGACATGTTGCGGAACATATCGCTCAACATCTACAGGAAATGTCCCGGGGACAATGTCGCGGAACATCTTCCCTGCCACATTAGTCAGTTCTTGTAGAAATGTCACCCGAGGAAATGTCAGTCGTTTTTGAAGATCTTATGTGTATTTTGACCTCTATTTCTTTTTTTTTTGTCAATTTCAGCATCTTAGAAATATCCTCTCACGCGTCATTTTTCTTTATCTTATTTATGCAGTCACAGTTCAAAGTATCCGACAACAACTCATAACTCTGGTAGAGCTCGATATTAATATCGATATAAGTTGAACCACCACTTCGTTTCCCCAGCGTATCCAAGGCTTACTCCTCGTCTGAGACACTTTTTCCACCCCCACATGCTGCGTATTTTCCTGATACATTGCAAACTCTTATTAGCATTACTTTCTCTACGTATCGCATTCGTTCTCTATACCGAGCGGTATACTCCTCGCCTGAGACGCTTTTTTGAACCCCCACCATGCCGCGTATTTTCCTGATACATTTCAAACTTTTCGATTAACATTCCACTGCTCGTCGCATTCGCTCTCTATACTGAGCGTTATACTCCACTACGCAGAGGAAGGGGAACTAGTGGAGCACGGCGGTGGATATACCTTCTTTTGGAAGGGCACTGCCGCGTCGGAGCCCAGACGATCTGGCGTTGGATTCGCGGTCAAAAACAGCATCGCAAACAAGTTGGAGGAATGTCCTGTTCACATCTCAGACCGCGTTACCTCACTGCGCCTTCATTTAAGCAATAAAAACTTCCTCAACGTGATTAGCTTGTACGCGCCAACTCTGGACAAGGACGACGATGTCAAGGGGAAGTTCTATGAAGAAGTAACTCAACATTTGTCTCAGATACGACCCAAAGAACAAGTTTTACTTCTAGGCGACTTTAATGCGCGAGTTGGACAGGACTACGAAGCGTGGCCTAAAGTTCTTGGAAGGCATGGAATCGGCAATATGAACAGCAATGGCCAGCTTTTGCTCAGTCTGTGCTCGTTATTTGGACTAGCAATAACTAACACTATGTTCAGACTACCACCGAAATATAAAACCACCTGGATGCATCCAAGATCCAAGCATTGGCATCTGATTGACTATGCTATAGTCCGCCAAAGAGACATCTCTCAGGTGCACGTCACTCGCGTCATGCGTGGGGCGGACTGCTGGACGGACCACAGACTCGTCATTACCAAGCTGCAACTTCGCCTACACCCACCGCGTAGGACCGAGAGAGTTAAAGGTGTTAGCCTAAACCTACAACACCTAGAAAATAAAGAAACGCAGCAAAGATACGTCTCTGCAATGAACCTAGCGCTGAGTACACTTAACGTTGAAGACGGTGATTTTCAAGCCAACTGGAACCTTCTCTCTTCTCATGTACTAGAAACAGGTACTCAGATCCTGGGCATTAAAACTCGGAGAAACGAGGACTGGTTCGACGAAAATGAAGAGATACTATCAGAGGCAATTAAAAATCACCGAGAACTACTACGTCGGCAACATCACGGACGCCAGCACCATAACATCACAGACGAGCTAAAAAGAAGTGGAACTGAGCTACGTAGACTGACTAGGCAAACTAAGGACACTTGGTGGCAAGAAAAGAGCCAACACATGCAGTGGTTAGCCAATACTAACCAACTCGGCGACTTCTACTCAGAACTGCGGAAGCTGATTGGTAGTACCCAGCGATGTAGCGTTCCCCTTAAATCCTCTGATGGTTCACATCTGCTGAAAAGCAAGGAAGATGTGCTGAAGAGATGGGCGGATCACTTTAACACCTTGCTCAACGTGGATCGATCTGTGGACATGCAACACATCGGCTTAATTCCTGCGCTGCCTAGTGCTGTTGAGCTAGACGACCCACTCTCTTTGAAAGAGGTAGTTACAGCCCTAAAAGAACAGAAGAATAAGAAGGCGACTGGCATTGACAACTTACCAGGAGAGCTACTGAAATATGGAGGCGATGAGCTGCACACGAAGCTATGGGCATTGTTCGGACGAATGTGGGTCGAAGAACGTGTACCAGCAGACTTTAAAGTCTCTCGCATCTGCTCGCTGTACAAGAACAAAGGCGACCGTTCTGACTGCAATTCGTACCGCGGAATATCACTTCTCTCTGCTCCTGGTAAAGTGTTCGCCCGAATACTTTTAAACCGACTGATGACCCTGTCGGAGAGGATTCTACCAGAAACCCAGTTCGGATTCCGTCCAGATCGAGGAACCTGTGAAGCTATCTTCTCCGTTCGTCAAATACAGGAAAAAAGCAGAGAACAGGGTCAAAATCTGTATCTATGTTTTGTTGATCTAGAGAAGGCATTTGACAGCGTATCACGTGAAGCCCTGTGGAAGATTCTGGAAAAGGTTGGATGCACTGAGAAATTTGTCAGACTGATTCGACTTCTGCATGATGACATGGAATGCTGTGTGTCAGTCAACGGTGAACAAACAGGGTTCTTTCCTGTAAGCTGTGGCGTGAAACAAGGCTGCGTGCTTGCGCCTACCTTGTTTGCCTTATATTTCGCAGTTGTGGTCCGTGATGCTCTGCAACACATCTCAGAAGGTGTTAGAATTCGTTTTCGCACAGATGGCTCTCTTTTTAATCTGGCAAGACTTAAAGCCCACACAAAAGTATCATACGCCACGATAACGGATATAATGTATGCCGATGATCTATGCTTCGTAGCCGAAAGCCCAGATGGCCTGCAAAGGTTAATGACTAACCTCGACGTGTCATGTAAGAACTTTGGCCTAAAAATCAGTGTGAAGAAAACCGAAGTGATGGCCAACACACTTAATGAAGAACCTATATCTATTAAGCTCGGAGAGACTCCTCTGAAGCAAGTGGACAAATTCAAATACCTTGGTAGCACTATAACAGCAAAATGTGACCTTGAGTCTGAATTGAACGGGAGGATAGGAGCTGCTTCTGCAGCTTTCGGTAAACTCCGTAGCAAAGTCTTCAGCTCACACGACATCAAGCTGGGAACAAAAGTGTCTGTCTACATGGCGATCGTCCTCCCAAACCTCCTCTACTCGTCAGAGACATGGTGCCCATACCGAAAGCACATTCGCGCACTTGACAAATTCCACCTTCGATGCCTACGCGACTTAATGAACATCAAGTGGTCGGACCGTGTGAGGAACACGGAAGTTCTTCGACGCGCTAAAGTCAGCGGAATAGAAGCATACATGATGCGACGACAGCTGAGATGGTGCGGACATGTCTCACGTATGCCTGATGAGAGAGTGGCAAAGCGTATCTTTTACGCTGAACTAAAGAACGGCAAGCGGAAACAAGGCGGCCAGCTACTCAGATACAAGGATACTCAGAAGAGGCATATGAAAAGGTGCAACATTGAACCCTCTCAGTGGGAGAGTAAAGCGAAAGATCGCCCAGGATGGAGACTGCTAGTGCAGGGCAATATAGATGATTTTGAAAAGAAGAGGCTGCTCGACTTAGATGCCAAGCGCGACGAACTAAAGGCCCGACCACCGGCGGCCATAAAGTATAATTACGTCAATGGTGTCTTGACTTGCGCCAAATGTGCACGCACATTCAAAGCCAAGATCGGCTACATCAGTCACCTGAGGGCTCACCAGCAAAACCCCCAACAATAAAAAAAAAAAAAAAAAAAAAAGAATCTAGAATGCAATCGCTATGGCCGAATACGGCTAGAAGAAGGATATACTCCACGCCCGAGACACTTTTTTTCAACCCCCACATGCCGCATATTTCCCTGATACATGCAAACTCTTCGATTAGCATTCCACTGCTCGTCGCATTCGCTCTTTATACTGAGCGCTATACTCCTCGCCTGAGACGCTTTTTTCAACCCCCACATGCCGCGTATTTTCCTGATAGGTAGGTACATTACAAACTCTCCGATTAGCATTCCGCTGCTCGTCTCATTCGCTATCCTATACCGAGCGCAATACTCCTCGCACGGGACACATTCTTCAACCCCCACATGCCGCGTATTTTCCTGATATATTGCAAACTCTCCGATTAGCATTACTTCTCCCTAATAAGTCTGTGCAGTACTTCCTCTGATTTCCACAAGAAACGTACCGTAAAAAGGATCCGAATTTTAAACACAAATATTAAAAATATCTACCGTATGCAGGGCTGTTCCGGCGTTTAATCCGGAGGGAGGCGGAAACCTCCTCTGAGGAGTCTGCGGTGATGCGGCTGCAGTCCTACCTCTGCTGCCATCTTTGTGTCTTCGTCTCCTGGCTCGCCCGAACTGGGTCTCAAACCACGACTTTAACTTGGCGCCCAGCATTTTCTAAATCAATCTAAAAGGAACTAAGAATAACATAATTAAATGTCGTATTCCATTTAATTAGCATGCTAATTTATCAATCTTACCGACTGTGTTCTTAAAAAGCGTCATCATTTCATTTTCGGCAATAAAAAGGCGTCGCGACGCGGACGTCCTGTTGCGGCCGGTGAAGACGCCTTTGACACAGAGCGCGAAGATCAATAAAGGGGATGGGGTTGCGAAAACATCTCAAATTACTTTCCTATCTACTAAAAATAAATGCATATCCCTGGAATATTTTTTATTTATTTACATTGCTTATTTTGTGTAGGAATTATTATAACGCATGCGATTTAGAAAAAATACTTTTTTTAGTGGACTTCTAGCGCGATCTGTTGGTTTTTCTGATAGCTATTGCGATCTATCGGTTGTTGACGAGTGTCTCAGTCGGTAGCACAGCCTGCCCGGGCGAACGTGGGCGAACAAATTGCAGCGCTGCCAATCATCTCCATCTGTTAATTGATACGGCATCGGAAAATTAAAAAAACATAATATATTGTTTCTCATTTCTGCCTCAATAATAAAAAAGCTTCTAAATTCAGGTACTATTTGCAAAATATTAAAACCCATCTTCATGAATACCGCAATAACGGGGGCGCCAGTTTTGCATGCGGCAATTTTGCACAAATGTCACTTTTGACAGTTCCAAATTTGTTGAGGGCAGATTTGCAGGAGGCAACCTTACAGGCGGCAACCTTGCAGGCGGCAACCTTCAGTACAGTTTTTAAGTTTTTTTGTTAGGTTAGGTTAGGTTTTTCTTTCCCTAAAATCGAAGGGTCCCATCAAACTTGCAGAAGGCAGATTTGCAGACGGCAATCTTGCAGACGGCATTCTTGCAGGCGGCAGTTTTGCAGAAGGCAATCTTGCAGAAGGCAGTTTTGCAAATGTCAAACTGACGTTTCGAGGGTCGGCATTTTTGCAGACGGCATTTTTGCAGAAAATGAAGTTAGAAGCAAAACATCGTATTTAAAATTTAGTGTTACCAGAGTAGAAATCGACAAAAGCCGCGTTTTCATATGTCAGGGTAGGGAAACCAGTCCACTTCTTTGAGTGTCCTCTCCATCGCGGATCTCAGCAATCAACTTTCGATTTTAGGGAAAGAAAAACCTAACCTAACCTAACCTAACAGAAAAACTTAAAACGTTTTTTTGTTTAGTTTGATGTACTGAATCATCCACTACAAGGATGCCGGTAATTAAATGTGGAGAGGTAAAACTATTCACCACTTTAATTTACCCTGACATGATAATTTGCTACTTCTTTTTCTAAATTTAAAATTAATAACATATGACCGCTTTACTGCTTTATTTTTGGTTAGTAAAATAATATAAAATTATTTTATTCATGTAATCATGTCCTAATGCGCCATTCTCAAACGTTGCTAACTTCGGGTTTGTATGCAAGTTTGCTTTCTGCAAGAATGCCGTCTGCAAAAATGCCGCCTGCAAGGTTGCCGCCTGCAAGGTTGCCGCCTGCAAGGTTGCCTCCTGCAAATCTGCCCTCAACAGATTTGGAACTGTCAAAAGTGACATTTGTGCAAGACTGCCGCATGCAAAACTGGCGCCCCCCAAATCGAAGTGACATTAATTACCGGCATCCTTGTAGTGGATGACTTTTATACATCAAACTAAACATTAAAAAAAATGTTTTAAGTTTTTCTGTTAGGTTAGGTTAGGTCATTTTGACATTTGCAAAACTGCCTTCTGCAAGATTGCCTTCTGCAAAACTGCCGCCTGCAAGAATGCCGTCTGCAAGATTGCCGTCTGCAAATTTGCCTTCTGCAAGTTTGATGGGACCCGCAATAACTAGCACTTTTCAGGGTACGACATTTTCGCATTTTTTTTCAGTAGATATCTGGCAACGCTGTTTGCATAACAATTTCCTTCCGTCTCGTTCCGTCTCATCCGCACAAAGCGGAAAATTCGCTTCCGTCTCGCTCGGATGGCCGTCAACTCGCCCACGCACGGATTCTCGCTTTTTGCGGGGGCTCGAAACGGAGTAGGCTTATTTTCTTTCATGTAATCGCAAATAGAATGCCGTGGCGCCAATCAGAGAAGGTTTATATTTATATCGGTGTTCGTGCAGTGCTTTAGATTTAGTATTAATTTGTGTGTCCGCTTGCGTAAATGTCCCGACGAGCGCTCGCTGCTTCGATAGTTTTGTAATTTCGATCAGTTAATTAAAAAACATCAAAATGAGTTGGAGGGATACCGTGAGTTTGCTCATTTATCGTAGCGTTGTGTTTTTTTTGTTTTTAATAATGGTGGCTGGATCATCTTGGAAACTTACAACTGGAAATCGATCTTCTTTTTTTCGAATTGAATCGATCATTTGGAAAAAAAATGATTAATTTTTATAGATTGAGATCAAATGTTCGATTCAATTTTAGGAATTTATGAATTTGGGTCGTACGCACTACAGTTATTACCCGCGAGGGCTCTCCTATTCAGCAGCGCGGGAACAGCGAGTAGGATCTTATCTAAGAGACTTAATGGTATTCTTTTTCCATGTAATGGCATGATTAACAAACCGCTTTACTCACAAACGATTTGGAGTGTATCAAAAGCATTAACTCCCCATAACGCTTATAAATAGATTGCAATAAATAGAAATTATGGTGTCACTGATTTAGTGTCGGTTAGCGCCACGACATGAACAATGGTGCAACTCACAAAGCTTTTTCAACAATGGATCTAGTTTTTGTAGCATTAATGAACATTTTTTTAACCTAATATAATAATAATAATCTCGGTAATCTGGTCAAAATTAAGATCGACAGTGGAAAATCAATATTGGCGTTCTCATCTATTTCAAAACTATTTGGCAATCATTGCCATGACTTCTTCTACAGCTTTCGATTTATTATGCATTGATTTACTTGTTATTTAAATTAAATATTCCTATCCACTTATCCATAAGGCGCACCCCCCCACTAAGTCGGTCAAGTTCATACTTTGTCAAGATAGATACTATTTTGAGAAAGAAGAGCAAGTTCAAAGTACTGACTGAAATCTGGAATCGCTGGTAACCTCCTGCAGAGTATCAAAATAGCAAGAGGCTCATCATGATAGCGGCGATTTGTGTGGTTCGATTATCTCAGGATGCGCAAGCAGTGTATTAAACCTTTGACTACTGATTTATTTAAAGACGAGTTTGTATTTTTGTCTAATTTCTATATCCCGCCAGACGCATTCCGCGATTTCTAAAAGTAGCCAGATTTCTTTCAAATGATAATCTGTGATAATATCAATTTGTATTAAAAGTTTTAAACGTGTAAAAATAAGGGAGATGTATCCGTAAGACACAATTTTTTTCATTTTGGAAATATTTCCGCCAGACTAGCTACGTTCCATTTTTGATTGCTTTTTTTGGGCATTTAATGATCTTTTCATGTAAATGTAAAAGATTTACAACTGGGAAAAGATTTATAACTGGGAAAATAAGTACAATTCGATAGCACCACCCACCCTCCGCATAATCCTTGCCAGACTCAGAATTTCTTGATTAGCATCAATAATAGACCAGTTTTATAAACTTTCACAATCTGGGAAAATAGGTCCTGAAAATATTCACTACCTCCCTACTACAAGGCAAAGCTTGCTTTAAATGAAATGGAGTCAGACTAGTCAATTGTTGCCATGCCAAAACATGCACATGACGAGTATCAGCCGTCAAATGTACCCAAAGGGTTAAACACCCAATGCAAAAACTGGAAACTTAGCAGGCAAACACTATTTTCATGGACTGATCTGTCATTGCCTCCAGTTCAAATTGACCACAATATCATCAAGTATTCAAGAGCTAAAAACTTATAGTCGGGCGACATTATCAAAAAGCTCCCTAAAAATGAAACAACGGCAAATCCTGTGACATTTGGTCTCTGGGCCTTTTTAGACTAATTTGACCTTCCCGAATCCGAATATTTTCATTGCACTTGGGAACCCTAAAAACCCCAAAATTGACACCTGCAACAGCATTTTAAATTGAAAGGAACAGAAATCAAACCTCCTATACATCCGATGAAGACCGTATCTTGAATTCTGGACATAGGGTCCAAATTCACTTGGCATTCACTGAAATTCACAATTCTGATACCCGGAAAAAGAATGTCTCACGATTTGGTGTTAGAATTCATAATACGCATGTGGATTCTCAGTTCGTTTATTGGACTTGCTCAACGACCGAGCTCTTTCATGGCAGGCACAAACTAATGAAATCGGCGACCGTTGATAAAATTCCTACCAGCTAATGTAATGGCCGGGATACACTATGCGGTGCTGCACCGCACCGCAATGATTTTGTCTATGGGTTTGGTGCGACGCCGGAACTCACCGTGTGGCATACCGTGGATACCGGCACCCGCTTAGGCGCCGCACCGCATTGTATGGCCCGGCCCTTTAGCAAACATTTGTGTAATCACCGTTTCCACCTATTCTGGATTATACTACTCATACACACACATTGATGCAAATGAAAGTTTGCATATAACAAGCCTCTCTGAATAGCATGCAATGGTTGCAGATTTGAAATCGCAGAAATCTACATAGTCTATCCATGTTGCTCACTGTGCTCACTAATCCCATCTCACCTTCTTCGCTGAAGGACAAGGTCACAGGATTCCAAAAAGTCATGTTCAAGATACTCTTTAACACGTTGAGTGCGTCCGCCGTCAGGTCGTTGGCGCTAGTGGTCCCCTCACTGGCGCGGCCGCCGCCACGCAGACGGCGGACCCTTTTACTTTTCAAATACGCCCCACCACTGCCGCTTCTTCTCCACGGGTGGTTTTTGAATAGAAAAAAAAGAAATATTGCAAAACAGAATCATAATAAGTGTATTTATTATAGACCGAAAGGAACCTATAATGCAAATAAAAAGTTTCAGCAAAGAGGATCGACCTGGAATTATAATACACGCACTCAAAGTTAATAACGAGTCCTTATTGTTGTGAAAAAATGGCCATCACCAATCTTATCATATAATTGATGTTATCTATATTTGGGGATTTAATTGTCCTATCTGACTCAGCAAATATGCATACAAAGATAGAATATTTTTGCACAGTATTGTGAAATATATTATTAAACATTCGTATTTTAACTAAGATTGTGGATGCCAAATCAAACAATCCTGACACTGATTACCGAGATTATAATTGAATCATAATAACATTGTTTTAATGCTTAGGTGCAGCTTTGCGCATGATTATGCTTGGTCTCTGATTCTCCCATGAGAAAATATATTCATTCAATAAATGAGTCTATAAATAAGACAAACACGGATTTACCGCATTAAATTTGTTGTGCCCGACGTTTCGACAACATTGCAACCACCATTATCCAGATTACTTGAGTGCTGTCAGTTCTCCTCTGCTGTTGTTCTGCGGGTTAGCGACAAACTACTGCTGTTATTACGCAAGTTATAGCAGTGGGGAGGGGGACACCTGCGAATTTTGGAATTCTGCTTGTTATGTTTTGTTTTTTGCACTCGAGGATGGGCATAGAACATTTTAAGAAGAGGGTTCACATGGTAGAGAGTTCACATGACCTTCGCCTCTATTAAAATTTGGGGTTCTTGTTGTTTCTATGACTTGGATCATGCCGGGAGAGGAGAATGGTTCGTTGGATAGAACAATAGGATTTTGTTATGGTACTAACTAAATGGTTCATTTCGTTATCCAAGATGCGTTCGCAGTTCGCCAATTTTTCTCGCTGAACATTTTTAACAGTCTTGATGTGTGTATGGTTGACTGTAAGATATCGCTATAGCGATAAGTCCGCCATTTGTGCATAAATTGTCTTCTTTATAAAACTAGTGTAATATTCATTAAGTTATGTTTTTATAGCACAATAAAGTTATTCTTTTCTATTCTATCCTCTGTGTTCTATCAGTCGAGTCACTATGGTTTGGTTTCTTAGTTTAACGCAAGCTAACCCACAGCCGCTTTCAATTTTATACACACCCGGGGTTTTTAGTGGTATTACATCCTTTACAGGCCTCGGATATCGAGCTATATTTTGGATCGGTTTAAAGATCGTTTTTAATCGAATTTCTTTAGCATCTTAGTTATTCAATCTATCCCACCCTTAACATAAGGTAAGAATGGTCGTGATCTGCTCGGTTTCTAAGTTTGTATTTGATCAAGTGTGTGTGTGTGTGTCGTGATATTTTCTGTATCTACTTTTCTTAAGGATATTGGACATGCTAAGGATATTGGCATGTCCTGCGGAAAATGCTGCATCGCACAGGTTGCCTGCTTGATTAATGATGATGGCAGTAGATGGTAGATGATGATGGTTTGAGCTGGAATGCAAATATCTGTCCCTATATGTGAACTTCCGATATACCGTATGTCCGAGTGTTTTGTCACTTCTCCTCATGACCTTAACACCCAAGAAAGCCAGGGGATCATCCTTTCCTACTTCATTTGTGACATTCATTGTGACAAACTTCAAGCGGTAAATCTGTTTTTGTCTTATTTATATCAAACAACTGTGATGATCTTCAATTTTATATAAATAAGGTTGTAGCGGCGATCTATAGAGGTCGCTATAATTGTAAGTTGTTTGAATATTACTTTTCTATGTTAACTAATATTATACCGATTTTGCTGAGTGGTGACTAATACTACAGTACGGAGTTAGGATGATTCCAGGCGGGATTAGCATTATTTTAGAGAAGTTACAATTAAATTAAAGTGGTGAGGATGTGTTAACAATATTAATTCATTGTAAACAGATGCAGACCTTATCAGTAGTATGCTGTTGGACTGTTTACTACTGATAATGATATCCGGTAAAGAAATTAATTTCTGTTATCTCATTATGACCCCTTGCACAATAGGGATGTTAGCTGCTATTTTCTCCCGCTAGAGAGCGCAGCAGCGATTTAGTTCCCGAAAGGCGTGAAGTGAGCGATGCACCGCTCGAGTGAGCATCGAGCAAAAATCACCGCGGTTGGAGGATACTGCCGCAGTCCTGCCTGACGAATGAAACATTTCCAAGCCATAATACTGTTAAAAACCATTTTTTTACCATAACTTAAAATATCTAATAATTGCGGCGTTATCTATACTAATATTATAAAGAGGTAAAGTTTGTGACGTTGTAGGAAGTAATCTCTGGATCTACTGAACCGATTTTGAAAATTCTTTTACCAATAGAAAGCCACGTTATTTGTGAGTGTCATAGTGGTAGTCGGATTTCCAAAGTAAGTCGGAAAAAACGGTCGAACAAAAACGTTTCTAACTAACGCTGCCTTAACGATGAGAGATATATGATTAAGTTCTAGAGAAAAGTTGTAGAGCTTGATAATGCCTACAAAAAAGTCAGCGACAGCATGTCTAAATTTTATATTTAAGTCACAAAAAGTAGTTTTTAATATTAAGAAAATAATTTCAATCGTTAGGTCATGTTTATTGGTCATATTATCAACAATTATGAATTCATATCAAAATAAGTAAATTTATCATCTCAAGTGTTTAAAACAAAAGACTTTTCCCTTTTACTGCATATAATTTCACTTTTACTGTATAAATAGTTAAAGAGATAAGACACTCACAAATAAGACACTCACAAATAACGGTAATATAGTCAAATTGGCATGCAAATACATACATACATATGCAGTAAAAATATAATCCTTCTTTTGGCAGTCAGAAAATAAATCATAGCACTCAGTACTAACCAAACCACACTCATAATTTCATCACAAGTAAAAAGTTTTACCGCCCAACGAAGTGGGCACGGGTCAGCTAGTATCTAATATTGATGATTGTAAGAAAATATCTATGATCTTTCAATAGTATTCTGAATAGAAAATATGCTGGCTATTTGGTAAACTTGCCCGTCCGTCAAACTGCAAGTTTTGTTTCTTCACACTCAAGTTACATTGTACTAATTTACCTATTTCCTTCGCTCCTTGCATGAGCTTCGTATGGATACTTGCTTGGGCGGCTTGTCATTCACTTCATACCTTTCGGGGACTAAGTCGACGTTGGGCGCAACCTGCAAAAAGTTTTGCACACACATCTCCATAGCACAGTAATGCTCAATAAGAAGGCGGGAAGCTCCCAAGAAGAAGACATTTTATAATAACAAAATGCACCAAAGCTTTGTAGGACTAAATAGCCATTTTTAGATGTAGTTTCCCATGCTTGAGATTTATTTAAACGCTAGGCGGAATCTTCAGCATCGCAAAGAAAGGTGGTGTTGTGGAAAAACAAACTAATAAAGAACTTTTGATGATTTGGAACAGGGAAAGGTACTTTCAAATGAAGCTTCTGTAGAAAATGTATGCAAACAAACAATGCTAATACCGCTTGGAGCAACTTCAGCTTAAAATCAGATTTTTTTTAAGGAAATGGTATTATTTTTTGGTCTTTCTGTATGCAGACTTTACCATCGGTAGTATCGAGCAGTCGGCCGATACCGCCTCGAACACCCCCGCCAACTACTCCGTTGTCATTATCCAAACCGGTCCATTATACAATTTCACCAGATTGCGATGAGGTTTATCCGGGGCTCTACGTCGGAGATGCGTAAGTAATTCTCTACACTCTTCTAGAAGCATAAACCTTATTATTTATTATTATACGTCTGGGACGACGATCATTTGGCTCCGTAATCTATAGGAATGGTTCCAGAAATCTACCACATTTTCGTTTCAAAGTGGCCAAAAAGCTATATCAGAAGAAGAAAATAAAACAATGAAGAGAGAACGTAACAAAATCCTGAATTAAACGGAGTTCCATACATCATTAGGGCATGGTTTCATTTGTGAGTGTTCCGTGTTGGGCATCACAATATAGTATCACCTTTGCAATCCAGATAATACTATTGAAAAAATGTGCCATGAATATTATTATTTAATCCATACAATTTCCTGTTAGCGATACTTGGCTGAGACAAGGTCAAATGAATCATTTATCACATTTAGTATGTCCAGTTGCATATTGAATGACTCAACGCAATCCTTTTATGTGGTTTGGTGCTACCTACATTAAAGTGCAATTTATTTGTTCTTTATTTAGAGAAACTGTTAATTGGCACTAATAGAATATCAGGGGGCTTATACATGTGTTTTAAAAATAAGTATTTCAGGTGGTTTAAAACAGCCTAATGTGTTATATCAGGGCTGTCCAACATAAGGCCCGCGGGCCACATGCGGCCCACGACTTTACTTTTGCCTCTAAATGTTTAAATTACCCCCAAATACGAAATATGCAGTTCTTAAATTAACGATAAAATACAGCAGCGAAGTTTCTTGACAGATTTCCCTATGATAAGTCACTTACTCAGTTGTATTGTTTATCAACAACAAATATTAAAGTTAATATTGATGCATTAGTTAGTGAAAACCAACACCTCAAATTTCCCACATTTTTTTTATTTGTTTTTTTTTTTAAATAAATAAAAATAATAATACAAACGCATTTTTGTAATAATAACAAACCTATTAAAACTCACTGATAAAGTTGCATAATAAGTATTTTATAATGCGGCTCTCCAAACTACTTTTTTTTTAAAGCGGCCCTTGGGGCACTTGCAGTTGGACAGCCTGTGTTATATAATTTTGTTTATTGTTAAAATTAGAATCTAGATGGAATCTAGAATCTAGACTGGGAAGGCGTGAGCATGAAGAGTGAGACAAAACATAGTCTCGTTGAACTTTTTATTTATCATTGCTGGAAAAATTTCACCGAATGAACCTATTTACCTGAATGCACATTCGAATACCAACTTTTTATGCAGATTAAAAAAACGGTTGTGTCAACCCAAGACTTTCCCGGCAAGTAGCCGAGGACTGATTTCATCTAAATATTAATTTCATAAATAAAATCGATTGGCCGACGGACAAATCCTATTGGGTTCCATTGCGACGCCGCAGTTCATTTCTCAGCTAAAGGCAGGCGGGTTTGGGCCAAGCGCCAAGAGAAGGTATTAATATTTAAATATAATGTATGGCAGAATTTAAATATTAAAGTAGCTTTTATATGAGATATTCTAACCAAAATTTCAGTGTGATTTTGGCCCAACAAGGCATCTTCTGTGTACCGAATTTCAAGTCTCGAAGTCCAATATTTCGAGTTTGATATATGACTAGTCCACCGATTTCGTGGACCGATTACCGATGGTGGACCGACTTCAACCACAATCTTTTTAAGTCTTGCCATAACCAAACGATGCCTGGGATGCCAAAGTGGACTGGGAATAAATGTAACTTAGTTCTGATTTACAACATTAGTCGCCTACTTACCTAGTTGTACCATACATCTACATATCATTGAGTAATTAGAATTGAACTGCTATCAATTTTCAAAAAGTTGCATTGCAAATATTCAGCATCACCCATTTTGTATCTGTGCGGGAAGAACAGTCATGTTGTTATCATGAAAATACGGAAACAGGCACTCGTTGAGTCATTTTAGAAAATCTATCTAACGTCAACGCTCTCAAAAAGAAGAAGTCGCCAAAGAACTTTTAAAAAGAAACAAATTCATCGGATTTCTTTGAGCGGGACACTTTTGCGGTTACAAATATTTGTATTAATCGTTCCAGTTTCATTTCTGTAATTCCATGATAGCTGATAATGAGTAACATTGGGAATCGCGCTCATCCTCTACGTACCCGGGAAGGTTTTCACCTCTCGGCATCTTATAAGATGGATCTAGAGGTTTATGGTGATGTTTCTTCCCCATGATAATAATTTGAGCATAAAGAAATCAGTTTTAGTTTTTTTATGTGATTTTTAATCGTTCCCCTGTTTATGCGTCGCAGCATATTGTCGATCTATATGTTAGAGCTCGCACGAGCCAAAAATTTAAATTAGCGTTTTTATCGTTACTGTTTTCTTGTATTTCTCATCGCAGTGGCATCTCGTAGGTGTGACATGATATTATCCGGCAATACCTCTCACTCGCTCGATAGCGATTCTCGGCGCTTACGAGGTCTTGCATATAGAGCGACGATCCGCGACGAGGATCTCTTCGCACAAATCGAGCGTAGCAAGTCTGCAAAGAACGCCGACGCTTTCTTCGACTGAATATAGTCAGTCGGGTTTAGCGTCGAGCGAACGATTCGAGGAAACCGATTAGAACAGCGCGTGCGACGAGGGTAAATCAAATTTTGTAATATTTCCGCCGGACTCGTGAACTTTCAGTCCGCGACGCTCGAAACGGGGTACGGTTCGGGGGCATACGACGGTCTTCGAAGCGTTCGGCTTCAATTCACATTCGCCGCATACTCCGTCGAGGAGCCGGGAATCGTCTTCGGATCCATTAATCGAAATATTTAATTGCAGAGCGGCGGCGAAAGATAAAGCGTATCTCCGTCGCCTGGGAATCACGCACGTCCTGAACACGGCGGAGGGCCGCCGATACACGCAAGTGGACACGGACCACCTGTACTACCGCGACTGCCCGACGCTCAAATACATGGGATTCCAGCTGATGGACCTGCCCACGACGGACATCTCCAAGTACTTCTACGTGGCGGCCAACTTCATCAACGACGCGCTCGGCGGGGGGGGCCGCGTGCTGGTGCACTGCCTGATGGGGGTGTCGCGCAGTGCCACCTGTGCGCTGGCCTTCCTGATGGTGCACCGCGGCATGTCGCTGGAGGAGGCGCTGCGCGGCGTGCGGCGGCGGCGCGACGTGCACCCCAACAGCGGCTTCCTCAAGCAGCTCAAGTGGCTGGAGGGCGAGCTGAAGAAGGAGCGCGAGATGCGCTAGGCGCCCGCTATCCTTTCCACGGGAGTAGTCCGGTTAAACTTGCATTTTACCTCGCCGACGATAGGGTACTTCTGATCTTTGGCGAGGTTGGAAAGTTCGGGCTCCTAAATAACCTATTGACTTTTCGACCCCCTCGCACCGCCGTCGTGGAAAAACGACAGCCGAAATCCTTTTTAAGCAACGTGTCTTCTTTGAGTACGCTCTAAAGCGGCGATTTCCGAACGGTCTCTGCGGACCCCCGAGGGTCGATTTCGACTCGCAGGCGGTCGATATAAATACGATCGTCGACGTTTAGGTCTGTAAAAATCTAATTACGACTAAAACGGATCGCGTCGACGGCGTACTATATAAAACGTATATAAACCGCAATAAACAAAGCGCATATCGCGAATGTCGCGTGAGGAAATCGACGCGTGAATCAAATTTCATCACCGGTCTCTCGAGGAGGTCGACGCGCGTGACTAACGAGGGAAGATGCGAGCGAGATTGCGACGGCGCGCGAGCGGGACGCGGCGCCGATTCGACGTCATCCGTGCGAGCGAGCAGGATGGCCGCGTCGTACGAACGAGCGAGCGAGATAGTGCAGTTAGGCGTGCGGCTTTCTCCAATGCCTCGTACCGCATTTCGAGGTCGTGGCCATGCACACCCTGCAAAATTTAAGTACTTTCTCGGGGAAAAAATGTACACAAACAGACGGTCTACGGAAAATATAAAAAATGGCAAGTGATCTACTTAGCAGTTTGGGTACCACTGATCTAGAGTAATATAGTCTTAGGGAATATTATAGTGGAAAAAAATCTGCATTTACTTATTTGCCCGTTTTTTGACACATTAATAGTGTTAGCTTGAGTTACGCACATTGGCCCGCGAGGGCGCGGTTCAGATGATAGGCAGGCATCTGTGAGCCGCCATACATATTTTTCCCCTCTAACATTCTCTGAGACTTTTTTACCTTAGAGCATACCGGAAGAGAGATGTGCAAAAACCTATTTTGACCACTATATCTCCAAGATAGCAGCTCGAAAACTCAATATGCTATTCAGGAGTCCAAACTTTTATAAATCTGCAAAAAATCAGAACCACCCGACCTTTTGCAAGGTAACCTTTTTTTTCCGGCTAGTTTGACTGGACTAGAGGGCATCGGAGCCGTTATTTCCTCATCTCGCAAAACAGGGTCGCATTCATTGCATATTTTTCAAATGCTTATTTAAAGAAAAACCCGGCTTATAGACTGCATTGTCGCGTAGGGGATGTACAAATATTCCGTAGGTTCGAGTAGCGATTCTAGTAACCGAATCTTATATCGGCGTAGCCTTCTATGAAAGAAACTTTGTTTTTTACGACAATCACGTTTTGTTTATCGTTTAAGCAATTTCACCGAACTAGAATCAAGCAGTAGTAATAAATTCCACTGCTGTCGAACAGCAATTGGGCTAATTTTGAGATTAATATTGTGATATTCGTTTTTGTTGTTGTCACTTATGAAGTGTTTCTCTTATTGGTTATTCTGCAAAAGTCTATTCTAGAGATATAATAGTGGTGTAGTTATATTTTTTGGAAATTACTTATTTACACTTTGATCCTTAACTATGTCTACGCATCTTGTGATACCTTCCCGTAACGTTTGGCAGTTGTGATACCCACGATTGAGTACAAAGAACCAAAGAACAAAATAGTTACATTATATAAAAAAGTTATCCTATTTATAAATCTACTTTTTGTTTTATGCCATTACCAAATTAAATTAATAAATAAAATATTGACATACTTTATTGGTTTTATTTGCATTAAGTACATCAATGTTCAGGTAAAATTTAAAACACCCCCCTTTTATGACTTGTGCAGTAATGGAAGCCAGCACTGATTTCGGCATTCTCAAGGATAATAAGGGGTTACTATTTATATAGTTAATAATAATATACAAACAGATCTGATTGACTTAAAAAGAGAACAGTATCACAGATCAGAAATTATCATACTTAAAAAATATAGGAATGTGCGTTTGTTTCATTCACCGAATCAATGGAGCTCGCTCGCCTCTGTTTAGTGAAAAATCTTCATCTTCGTCTTCCGAAGATTTTGGTAGAAATATAAGACAGACGATTGTCAAAATGGCCGCAGGCATCATGATGTACAATAAAGCGCTTGCGTAAAACCATTGACCTCCACGACTTGCCCTGAAAAATAAATATATGATCAGTTTATTATTTTATTAATTACAATAACTTGTTTTAGATGCTTATACCATTGATTATTTAACGTATTAGATTGCTCAATGCCATACTATGATTTGGCAGCTAGGATTTTACTTAAAAACGCAACGCTAGATGGCACTCATAGTTCAAAATATGGATTAATGACCACTATGCACGTCCGCGGTATGGCAATATGGCGGCACACTATAAATGGCGCTATAAACAAGTATATACGGTATCCTATCTCGAAATAAAATAATAAAACAACAAATAAGTTTTTAAATCATATTATCCTATTATTTTATTATTATTTACATAATATCAAATTTTAATTTGGTGTATAGGTTGCAATAAGTAATAATTACGCACTTTAGTTCAGATAGACTAATAGATGGCATTCTATCTCTCCATATTATTTCTGTGATGTAATCAGCCAATATAAAAAATGTGATAGAAAGCACTAATAATTGAATGTTATAATTGTTATCATTGGTTAAATTATTGGTATTTATAATCCTCTAGAATCCAAAAGACTGATTGTTTTTTATAAACAAAAAACCATTCATTACCAAAGTTATTATAGACTATTAGTTTCGCCAAACAATGTTGTCAGCGTCACCTGCATGTTGCAGGCGTAGAAAGGTTGCCAAATCGTACTATGGCATTAAGCAATCTAATTGCCTATATAATCAATGCTTAAATCATCGATTGGGGAATAAATCGATTTAATACATGGTCGGCATGTTTATGTCAATTGATAAGCCTTAACCCTTCAGGCCTCGGCCCCTCAGCCGATTGACAAGTTGATGTCCCAAAAATTTTAGTAAAAATTAGTAAAAAAATTGAATTATGACCTTGTCTCACCAAAACATTAATTACTGCCAAACCACTGTACCCAAATTTAAAATAAAACATATTAACATAATAAAACATAATAAAATAAAACAAATTAAATTAAAATTAATTAAAACGGGGCGGGGCCGTCACGCTGAATCGGGTTGTGGCCGATATCGGCCAATTGGGGTTCTAGGGGTTAACCCAAAGACCTAAGGTATTTTAAATATGGCCTTATGAGTAAACGAGAACCGACACTTATCTGCCGAGTGAGACTCGGCCGCTGTCGCATCCCCCCACTCGCAGCAGGCTGATGATTCTAGACTCCTCAGTATGCGAATGTGGCCTGGAGAGATCTTTAACTCCTAGAGCGCCGCCGTCACATACGCTGTGCCAGACGATTTTTGTCCCTCGGCGCCGGCGTCACACCGTCTGTGACAGCAGATGCGGCGCTGATTTTTATTTTTTTTCTACCTAATGGTTTACTACCAGCGTAATAAATTTAAGTACAGCCGCTTGCCAATAAAACTAGCAACCGAAAGAAATATCGCAGTTTACAAAATATCATTTTTGAGATGCCTAAACCGACCCTGAAATGCGTACATCATAATTTCTTCGGACGGCAACGTTTAAAGACGTTCCTAGAGTATCTGTATAAGTGATTTGTGTTGTGGATACCAGAAATAATGTAAGTAGATGTTGTTTTAATAATATTTAAATATATTATAATATTTAAATGCGTTTGAAACCATTCATCGAAGATGTCAGCATCGATCCAACCCGATTTAGTAACTGCCATCCTTGAACCTGGCGGTGCACCGATGAGCCAATCAGACCATTTTTGGCTTCCTTTAAAGATAAGGAAAGGCGGTATCATTTCACCACCAGCGCTTCCACAGAACATTACAGTATAGCAAGATTTTGAGGAGTTTCTTATTATTTCTGGATTGCGGCACTGACGACGAAAAAGTAGCTTAGCTTTTTTCGGGTCATCGTGAAAACCTGTTTCATCAAAATTAAATATATTTTCAGGCGGAATGTCGGCAAGTTCCCTAGAAATAAGATCAAAGAAATTGTTAATTTTTGCTTCATCGACTTGTGCTCTCTTTCTGCTGATGTTGTGAGCAATTCTTTGCTTGATTTCAGGATGTCTCTCAATAAAAAGTTTTCCCCATTCCCATCCAGGCATATTATTTTTAAAGAATGAAATATTCTTTTTAGCGTTACATATCCTTACATCTTGTATTCCAATAGGCAATCCAAGATCAGCCATTGTAACAATATGTCGTATAAATGTATTTTCTTCTTCAAGAGTTAAAGCCGTCGGTCTGCCTGCCTACAGCACGGTCATGTTGCTGTTTGAGTTTATATTTCAAGGTACTTCTGGGTATATTGTACACCTGGGATGCATTTCGCTGACTCATAGTGCATGAATTTATTTTCTCTAAGGCTGTTTCTAAATCAGCTTTGCTGTAATTAGACTTCGTCCCATATTTTCGGGTTCCTGGATTTGGACGAGTTGATTTTCTAGGCATGATGACGAAGACGCTGCAAAAATATCAATGTTAAATGTAAATATGATTTGGCCAAGTTACCCAGTCTAGTTGCCGTCGATTTTCAGAAAAATCAGGGTAACATTGACCCTGACAAAGTTACCCTGATTTAAGATTAAAATAACCCCGCGTATGTTTTTAGTCTATCTCGTCGTAATAAATACAAAATCGTATGATATTTTTGGTTATTTCGCATTACAAGTATATTTCAATCACTAAAAAACGTTACTCACCGCCAGCCGCCAGGAATTTGTTGCCAAAATAGTTGACTTTTGTCGCGTCTTCCAAAGAAGAAGAGAATCAGACTCCAAGATAAGGGCGAAATGTGACGCTCTGACAATGTATGATAATTTTGACAGCTCGTAGATCATTCGTAAACTAAACGCGTCCGCGTGTTCGCGAACGCTCCATTATATCCCGCAATTACGAACGTGTCAATAAATTGAAAACTGCGAATTGACGAACATGGGCCAATGTTTTATTGAAAGCTTAAGTTACCCAGATTGACTGTATATATTTTTTATTATTTCCTTTTCTTTGTAACAAAAGTCTACGAAAAATAACCTGCACACGATTTTTAACAGTTTTTTAAGTACATAAACAAAAAGTATTTGATAAAATATAAAAAAATGGAGTATACATTTTTAAAGTTTTTAACTATAATTTTATGTATAGAATCAAGCTTACGTCTTTTACTCTCCAATAAATACTAAACTTGTATCTTCATTTTTGAGTCTTAAAATTCCTTGATGTCATAGATTTTTGATTTGAGAATTCCAAAAAGAGAGATTAGAGGTACAGTATTGTATAGGCAATTTCGGCGAGCAAGGATCTGCGGCAATTCGTAAAGTTCGTATTTATGATGTTGACATGTAACGGTATCGCCAGCGTTAACCACCAGACCACGCGTTTCCAAACTGTTAAAGTAATGTACAAAAAAAGAGACATGGACATACATACTATCTTATATGCAGAATCTTTAAAAATAAACATTAGTATAGAGGAAAAAACATAGCTCTATGCATATAAATGTGCTAGCATATCCGAAATGAGGCGAAGTCGTACAACCAACTAGACCTATAAGGTATGTAGGTATCTGGCTGTGCTGGAAATATATCTTTGAAATACATTGGTAAATCATTTACATAAACTAAAAATAGAATAGGGCCCAAAATTGAACCCTGCGGGACACCAAATTTATTAATTAAAGCAATCGAACAGTGTTTCGTAATGTTTTGATTTTGACAATGTGTAATTTCCACGATTAAAGTTCTATTTTTCAAATATGAATCAAACCATTTTAAGCAGTCCTCTCTAACTCCATAAAGATTTAGTTTGTTTAGTAAAATATAACGTCCAACGCAATCAAGTCGCCTAGATAACCATAGTCAAAATAGTCGCCTAGATAACCATGTCAATGAGTCTCGGAAGGGTATAAAAGAATTTTGGTTACGAATGTATTCTATTAGTTAGAAGGTATTGTCTATTTTCGTCTACAATCAGGTCGCTTTAAATATAATATGTAAGTATAAGTAACTGCTTTTTGTGGGTAATTTTTATATTTCCATTATCAATGGTGCTTTATAATTCTATAATCCTAATACTAGCAGTCCTACTTGTCAATGTTTCATAAATAATAACCCCCTTAAAATGTTGTAGGTATTCAAACACCCGACATGTATTTTATTATTTTAACTATAGAATATTGTATTGTCATCGGAACTTTTTATGTATGTAAAATTTAAAAATAATTGGTTATGTAAAAGTTCGTCAAAATCGAGTTACAAAAGTAGACCTACCTTCTGTTATCGTACTGAGAAACAAATGAAGTTCAATTAAAGCCATAAATAGTAAATACAACATTTTTGTACATATTATTGTTTTTGCTACGGACAATAACGAATAAATAATTGTTTTTACACCAAATCAAATAATGAACTCGATAATATACTTGAGATCATAGTTTTAAATTATAATATGAATATTTTAAAATAACTTTATTTATAATTCTAAAACTACTAACCATAAGTTAAAAAGTAATGTTTATAGTATCCATGCAATTTCTAGGACTTTCATTTGCCAGCGGTCAGTGGAATTATTTGGGAATAAATGTTTTCTTTAATAAATTTTACATGACATAAATCACGATGTTATTTGTTGCTCTTGATCTCTTTCAGACTTTTAAGCTAAATTTTATATGGACATTATTTCTGAGTTGCCGAATAATTCGTGTCATCTCAGAAAGTCAACCTGGTGAGTTATAATTGTAAGGTATGTTGACATTTTTGAATGTAAACTTTATCTTTATTATTGGTACTTAACTATCACTATCAAACAATCGTCATTGAGTACCTGTCTTATATTCGTATAGTAAAATAAATCTAAAACGGTAACAGTAAGTTGTATTTTTGTTATATTCTACTTAATCAAGATAAGAATTATTATAAAATTATGATATAACTAAATCTCAAAATATCACGACAATAATTACTGGTAAAATATTTTGTTTACAATGATGAAAAATAATAATCAGTAGACTAATAATACGCCAGTGTTCGTAAATATAGATGAGTACAATAAGTAACCCTAATGAAAATTTATTTCTTAAAACGTTGACAATGATTCTAATACGTTAACGCAAGTCCAAATGTGACACGGTGTCTAATTAAAAAGGACAAATTTAAAAGAAATGATTGACGAAGTAAGAGTTGTTGCAGATTAAAGTTTTGGAAACAGAGTACAGACCCTTGGTCCCAACGCAGGGATATCGATGCTTCGACCTTCATAGGGCTTCGTCATTGTATCGGTCGGTCGCGTGGGAAGTGACAAACAGATGTTAGACATTACAATTCGACTTGAGTAACCTAAAAAAAGGAGTGGCCTTTTGAATCGCCTTTTGCAGGTATATTATAGTCAGTTACTAGAAGCATGGCTACTAATAAAATAGGCGCTAAAATATGAACGGTGTGATTCTTTTACACCTGTTTTATTTATTTACGAATGATGGTTTTACACAAAATGTGGGATAGTTGCAATCTATAAGTAAAAAAGTACCTACCCAGGAAGTACCTAGGTACAATTTTTTAATTAATTATATATTTTATACTATATTCCCTTATTAATATTATTAATAATAATTACACTTATATTTTTACTATACTTTAATTTTATTGGAAAATACCTAGGTATTTTTTTTTCAAAAATAGCTATAATGATATTGATGAAATATTTCGAAAATTATATTTTTATGGATAATCATAACACACCCTTACTAATTACTTTGAGAAAACTGTTTCTGGGTAATGTTTTGTAGCTACCTATTCAACGAAATTGGTATTAAAAATACGAAATAAATGGGTGTATAGTTGAGGATAAAAAGGGATTTTACTAGGTAGATTACCTAGTAAAACTTTGTCTTGGTAGCCGTTATGTTTAGTTTCAAGATTTCAGAGGCATTACAGAGAGTCTAACTAAAATAATATATCGATCGTTTACAAACACCCTATGTTTTGAGTCACGTAAACTCCGCCGGAAAAAGTAAAGCCAAAAATATTGACATATTGAAATTAATATTACACTAATTAGTACTATAATGTTATACGATTTTATTTTTATTCTAAAGAGAATTTATTTAGCTTTCTGATAATTTATAAAAAAATTTAAAAAATATGCTCAAACAATTAATAGTGGGTGTTTTATTTACGTTCGGGAGAAAATGATACTCGTTTGAATAAATCATTATTCTGATCAAACGACCTTGGCTATCACTGTCAAATTTTGATAAATAGGTTAACAAGTAAATAAGTTAGGCAATTCATTGATATATATTTAGTAGATTTGATCGATATGATGGTAATATGGAAAATACTTAGTATAAACACAGCGCGGCGCTCGCCCTTCTTTTCAAAACAGGCTGGCGCGGGGCGTATAATAGCTTTCTGGAGGGCCGGCGGCTGAAAGGTTAATTGCCAATCATTTTATTTTTTTTTTCTCGTTCCTCGCTAAATGTAAAATCCCAGGTCTACTAACACCTCTTCCATTTTAAGTCACATTAATAAACCCATCTTAATCCTACTGACCGATTGTATTTGTCTCAACGTGAACAGTGTCCCGACAAAGAGCGTCATTTTCTAATAACAGGATAGCCATAAATATGGCAAATGCCCGGGCACAGGTACACTCGGAGACACTACAGATTAAAGGTAAGAACGGACCGAGTACAGGTACGACATCTGGTCCCTTAAATTTGCACGGAAACAGATGTCTTAGAAGTATGCTTATCCCGGTAATGCCGCTCGTCTCTTACTTTATAATAATATTATATTTTTTTCTATGAAAAATATCAGTCATAAGAAGGTAGAAAATTCAGCCTTACATGTGTTGAATAATGGCGATGGCGATTCCGTTTGCCATTTTGTCGGTGAAACTCATGGCGCCGTACAGCGAGGCGGCGGCGTTGCGAGCCCCGGCCATTTCCCCCACCAGGGCCACCCCCCCCACCAGCATGCAGCCCCCGCCCAGCCCCAGCAGCGCAGACACGCAGTACACCAAGTAGCGGCCGTAGACATCCCCGCTGCCGAAGTGGATCCACAGCGAGGCGCCCATCACTACGAGGGCGGAGAGGGCTTGCGGGGTGCGGTGGAAGGGGGCCGGCAGGCGCCAGCGGGCCAACGCGGCGCCGGCCAGCGAGCCGCCCAGTAGCGCCAGCGGCACTCCCGCCACGGCCCTGGCGCTCAGCTTGAGCGAGATGTGCGCGTAGAGCGGGAGAATGGCTTGCGAGACGTTGACCACGAGACGCGAGCACATGTAAATACTGGCCGTCTAAAAAAACAAATATATTTAAGTTTCATTTGGCAAAGCGGGATATTCCCGAAAGACCGGGGTTCAAAAATATCACAATATTGAATATTATATCAATATTGACCCGATATAAATCAACATTGGATATCTATCGATAATATGACAAATTATAAAGTTCACCACCGCACTATTTTTCTTATTTGCGCAGTGGACACGATTGCGTTCTTCGTGAACTAATATCGGAAAATGGTTAGAAAATAGAGACAGAGCAGTGCGTCGGAGCGGAATGTAAAATGAACGATCGTATCTAATCCCGCTCAAAAACTACCCGCTGAAGATAAAACCATCCGAATTAGTTTGAAAAGATTTCGTTTGGTCTTAGAATAATGTTCGATAGCTAGTTTTATGCTGGAAAAGCGACAACCGTTCATTTTATATTCCGTTCTAACGTATTACTCTGTCTCACTGGGGTGAATTAATTCCAATTTTAGTTCTCTAAGAAATGCAATTGAGCCCAGTGGCTATGAATTTGAACGGCCTAGATACGGCTTTTTAGATTTATCAGACACTTATTGATGGCTGCGGAGGGAGGGTTAGTTAGTTAGTTAGTTTTCCTGGGCTATTTCCCGCACTTGGCCTCTTGATTGGGCCGTTGTGCGTGGCTCATGTTTCTATTTATGTTACTCCAGCCAACCCAGGCTGTCCCAGAAGGTTAGCAGCCTGTTTAGGTTGCTACAGGCCTCTGGGACAGATGCTGGAGATTGTAGTATTATTGTCCGTTGCTCTGCCACGCTCCTGCATTCCATGAGTTCATGCTGTGGCGTTTCTTCTTTCTCCATGCATCCTCTGCATAGAGGGCTGTTTGTCACACCTATGGTAAACAGGTGTTTGTTTAGGGGACAGGGGCCTGTCATAGTACCTATGACTTTATGGATTTTGTCCCTTTTTAATCTGGTGAGGTTGCGGGCAAGTTTTTTAGGCGCTTCCGGAACCGCGTTCTTTGTTTGCCTGCATCCTGCGTTTTTTTTCCATTCTTTAAGGTGGGTTGTGTGGTGTTCCTGCGTAGCCATGTTTTTATTTGGGCCTTAAGGGTTCCGGTCCATATACGGAGGTGGGAGGGTTAAGTGCATTTTATGTAATAATTTGCATAATTCACAAAAATAGTCATAGTAAACGGCTTGTATACTCAATTGTCTCGCGATAAACATCAATGCATCTATATCGGATAAATATAACTGATATACAGGTTGTCCTTGGAAATAAGGGTATCATTTCAGGGGGTGAATCTATACATGATACTAAACAAGAAAAAAAAACTTTAATTTTGTTTTATTTCCTAGCAAAACATATTTTAGAAATCACTTTTTTTTATATAGAATATTTTTATACATGAAAAAATAAGTTGATAGTAATCTATAACTTTTTTTTATTTAGGCCTTTATTACAATAAAATAAAATACAAACGGAGGTGCCATGGAACTCACCGACGCCCGGAGTCAGGCATCATAATACTATTATTAACACTTCTGAGGGGAGTGAGAGGTGGACTCTGGTTTAACGACCGGCTGTGATAGGTTTATGACAGCTGTCGTGCCACATGTGAGCGTTTACTGTACCACATATTCACCTCCCCCCCCCCCCTTCGAAGCCATAGAATTTGAGATGCAGAAATCGGTTTTGGATATTTTTTCTACGAAGGAGTTGATTATATCCTGGGAAGACCATGATCTTTAAAGAGGTGAAACAGAGATTTGGCTGGCAGGTCACGAGCGCCAACTTCCACCGCGTGAAGATTAACAGTGAAGCCGTTCCAGTGACGGCATTTCGAGATCATGATATTTATTTAACTTATACCCGTGGACATTTGGGATATTTGATTCCCATACAGTAGTTAATTCTGCAATAAGGGATATCCTCTGAGATAGGGAGTAAGGAGTTATATCTGGGCGGAGAGCTGTGCATCTGAGATTTTAGGGGATTTCTACTGCTTAGAGAATTTGACCTCCAAAAAACTGAATATATGAAAGTTGAATATGTAAAACACTTTTTTTGTGTAGAATAGCCTCCTGTACAACTAAATCTAATGTTTTCTTCAGGAAAAATTTAATTAAAAAAGAGTAAAAAAAGAAATTTTCTTGTTTAGCTTGATGTGTAGAATCACCCCTTGAAATGTGACTCCTTTTACTCAATCATTCTGTATATTCTTCGTATCCTGCGAAAGACCGACTTACGAGATAAAATGAGCGCGAAGTCAACACACTCCAATAGTAGCGCATGGAGGGCGGCGTCTGTGCGATGTGGTCGGGATGATCCGAGGTGGTCTCCCGGATGGTGCAATGGAAAAGGATGGTCGCCGGAGCACCCACAAGTAAGCCGATAATAACAATCTTATTAAAATTTCCAGCGTCGTCCGGGCCGATTTGTTCATCATCTGATTTTGCATAGTGCAGTATCAGCAGCGTTAAAATATAGACAAACAAGTTTGAGAATATCGTAAACCCGAATCTGAAAAGAAGCATTGTCATGTTAATAAATCGTATGAAATGAAGACGTATGACGGAGGATTGATTTCAATAACATGTACTACATATAGCGAGATATCCGTGAAGTCAATTTTTTCATTAGACGCAAATATTTTAACCCTTCGAGTAGCGGCATAATTTCATGGCAGACCGCAGCAATTTATTGTAATTTCTTGCAATAACGCCGAGCTCGACAAAAAGTAGGTACTATAACTATGAAACTACTATAGCAATCATAAAAAGAATAAATGATCGCATTGAAATTGCGTATATAGAATATTGAAGTATTATTTTGTAAAACAATTAGATAATTATGAATAAATATGAAAAAGTCGAAAAAGTGAAAAAAACTCGGCATTTCTAACTTGTACTTGTCTTACGGAAAAATACGGAAGCCTATTTAAAAATTATAAATACTATCGTGATCTTTATTAGATTCTCTATCAAAAGTAGTATTTCGTTTTGCTTATTTACATACAAAAATAATTAGATATTAGCTCAACAAAACCAATAAAAATTTTGATGATTTCTCAAAAAAAAAAAATTATGTTTGACAATGGAATTTTACCAGAAATATCCACAAAATGACGCGCGAAATTATTCTAGCGGCCGTCTATGTATCTATGGTAATAATGAGATATTTGGTATGGATTTTAGGATGCGTTCGAATTAGAAAATAATATTACTGTGCGCTTCGGGAGCAAGCCGTCAATATTGGTCGTTACGTAGTCAACGGTGTTCTGATGTGCAACCAAATTTGGTCGTTACGTAGCCGAAGGGTTATATACTAATTAATTCAGTTTTTCAAAATTAAAGTACACTCTAATCTAATTACAGCACACTCTAAAAAACCTAACACCCTAGTGTTTTTCCATATATGATTACTGGACATGGTACTGAAAAAAGTTTTAAAAATTTTCCCAGTGGCCACAAAATCTACTTTCCTATCTTAGTACCGGCCTAAAAATTAAAAGAATTTCAACTAATGTTTGGAAACACTTATAATTTTGAATGTACATAATGGGCTCGATTGAGTTTCTTCGTGAACTAAACTCGGAAATTAGATTTTGTTTACACGACAGGGCAATACGCTAGAGCTGAATGTGAAATAAATGGTTGTCACTTTTATGCATTAAAACTACCCATCAAATATAAGCATCTGTATCTAAGACCGCACGAAATGTGTTAGGTTTGTATTTATTTGTTTTGTATTTAAAAACTTATTAATATTGTTTATATTACCTATTGTTTATATATTGTTAATATTGTTTAGCTTTACAAGATCTGATATGGACAAATCAGCAAAGCTGCATGTCCAGAATATATAGAATAGAATAGAATAACTATTATGCTATAATAACAATACTTGATGAATATTACACTGGTTTTATAAAAAAGACAATTTATGCATAAATGGCAGACTCGCTATAGCGATATCTTACAGTCATTTGATAAACTAATTCTTGATTGTCACAGTACAGTACACATAGAAGTGATAAATTAAATTTAAAATAAACTTATACAAATATATGTCAATAACTTAGTGTCAATGTTAGTTAGTAGCTGTGTGAAAATAAATGTTTCTTCAACAACTTTTTGAATGTGTGCAACGAAGGTGCATGCCTGATAGTGAGGGAGCTGATTCCATAAACGAGCAGAATGGACAGTAAAAGAGTGCGTGTAAACAGAAATAATAAATAATAATATTTATTTATTTATTTATTTATCTATTAAAGGTAAAGCACGAGATATAATTTCCTGCAGCATTACAAAAAAAAAATGTGTTTGGACCAGTAGTGAAAAATAATTTGAAATATTAAATTTTTCATTAAATCTGATTACTTACCTAATAGCTGAGAGTGTTGTTCTAGCCGCTGAATCTTCCGTGAGATGCGGTATCAAGCTGAGATGGCTCACTTGAACGGCGGCCCATCCGATTTGAAATATAATAATAAACGCTGAATAATATACTAATTGCGCTCGCTTGTGCGTGTGCTCACAGCCGAGACATGGCGAAAATATAAAATAAAAAGATCCCAGCACTAGCACCGTACCTAAAGTAAAAAAAAAGCACTCATTAAACCATAGGTTCCCAACCTTTTTCAGCCCCCCTAAAGCTTATCAGATTGTTTGACGTCCCTTTCGAAACACTTTATAATTTTTTAGCCCTTTATAACCCCCTAGTAAAATTTATTGAACAAATGCAACTAATAAATAATATACAAATGGAGCTGCTATGGAATTCACTGACCGGTCAGGTGGATCATAATACTAGTATTACACTTCTGGGGGGGCGAGCAGTGGACTCCAAACAAGAATCATCGAAGACATAGAATCAGCGGTGGACCCACTGCTGATTCTATGGCTTCGAAAGCGGAGTGAATGGGTGGTAAAGTGAAGCCATAGAATTGGCTCCACTTTCGAAGCCATAGAATTTGAGATGCGAAAATTGGAATATTATTATTATAATCAGGCACGTAGTCAAGATTTTGCTTTAGGAGGGGTCCAGCCTTGTAATGAAAGGGGGAAGGGGGGTCCCAAACAACTATTTTGCTTTTGAGGGGTCTAAAACATCCTTGGAATGGGGATGTGTGCGCAAAACTTTGTGTAGATGTCGCTAGCGACGTTTGACCCATGGAGTTGTGAAGTGATCGATGCACCGCGTGAACGAGCATTCGCACAAAGCTCAGGCAGTTGACCATCACGGTGCTCCCAGATGACAGGCACAATTTCTAGTCAAAATACTGTTAAAAACCGAGTAAATTACAATTTCTTAGAAATCCCAGATAAAACACCAAATTAACACATTTCAAAAAAAATAAATGCTTAACTAGTGAAACTATAAAAAACAGCCAATTTGATGGGTAAAATTTCAAATCTGGTAACACTGTCGATTGATTTTAATATTGAATCCTACAACCCCAGTTATGTAGGAATGCTTTGCTGTATGGTGCATGCTCAGTTCCCACTCCATGGGTCAATCATCTACTGCGCCACCTAGCGGGAGGTAAAGTGCCAATAAAAAATAATTGGTTTAGTAGGAATTTTCAATAATTCTATAGGTAGCTTCACGCCCCCTTCATGATATCTTTGCGGCCCCCGAAGGGGCGAGCCCCATTGGATGAGGTCCTGCATTAGAACATCGGTGCTTATTCTCACAACGGAATTAAAATTGAAATACCAACCGAATATATGCCATGTTTTCCGCCTTCCGTATCGGCAAAGAAGCGACTCTGTGGGTTGATCAGCGCAGTAGCCTACAAAAGGGGTCGCCAGTGCATCGGCCACCTGCCCCACTAGCATCAAAATGCCAGCCTGCCATGCATCGAACCCTAACACTAAATGAAAGAAAACCAGCAAATAGGTGAACCACAGCGACGCGCAAATATCGTTCAGCACGTGTCCGAAACCGTAGAAAACTTGGCGATATAAGGAAAGTCCGATATCGGTAAACACAATTTCCGCGTCCGCCATATCGACCTATTGATAAGCTATTGAATTCAATAATAAATGCGATGATTCATTCTTATCTCGCTTGTGGTCAACGCACTATTTACGAATAATGCCACTATCACAATTTTTTATTTATTCGTGATGTTTGCACGACGGCGCGGGAGATTCGGCGATTCATTTGACAGCGGTGACAGTTGCGAAATGTCAGCACAATGTCAGTTTAGATATTTGTCGTGGATTGAAGCGTATAGAAGACAGAAACCACAAGCTTAGCTTTAGAAATTACAGAATAAGGACCTTGTTTAATCTACAGAATTTAGTACTGGGATCTACTTAAACCTAAAGTACTAGAATTATTTCTTACTCAGTTTTTGTCGTCACAATAGAGACTGAATTATTCACATGCAGAAAATATAGATTAAAATATAGTACCTATAGTACTCTTTTTTCTGATTCACCGGGTGGGTTTGGTTCGAATGGAATAAATATTGACGAAGTTATAAGCATTTTAGAACACCTTTTCATTACCCAATTAATACAAATTATTCTAATTTTGTTTCCGATTTTACAGCCCTCAAAAATCAGGTCCCACTGTGTTTTGACCACCCCCCCCCCCCTTCCTTAACCCTCCAAAAGTTCTTGAAATCCTCTCTAAATTCATCTCCCTCATTCACATTTTCCTTTAGTAAAAATAAACCATTATACCTTCCTAATTGCCTTTGACCCAACAATGGTCATTGTACACATGTAATTTATAAGATAATATACTATAGTTTCTCTCGCTGTATGGTTTGTTTCTGTTTGTTTCAGTGCTGTCTCATTAACAACCTAGTTCTCCATAAAAACATTAAGTAACCACCTGGTAGAAATCCCCCTCATTTGTTGGATAGCAATAAGAAAAATAAGAAGAATGAACTGAGGCAACGTCCGACCAAAGCGGAGGGCGCGCGACTGCAAAGGCCATAGTGACGTCGTCGGCGTATTTCGCTCAATTGAGACTATTATTTAGTAAGCCTCATTTTTAGCGAATTTGAAATGACTCCTTTGAGACCATTTCTAACGCAGCAGGTATCGCAAAACATTTTTTGAAAATTTTCTGTGAAGATTTTTTTTAAATGTAGGAATGGTCAATTTTAGAAAAAAACTAGATTGTATGATTCCGTCTAAAAAAGTCGCCTTAACCCTGGCGCGCATTGGCGGCCTGGCCTGGCCGCAGCGGCCTATATTTTTTATATATTTTACGAAAATCCGTGAACCATAAAATCACATAAAACACGCACTACGGAAAAAAAATCAGTCCGTAATTAAATTCTGTGGATTGCTGCGGTACGTCACCGGGCGGGTTTTTCCAAACTTTAGAGTCACATGGACACCGCGCACTGCGGAAATTATCCCGCAGATCGCCGGCAGAGATTTAGGTAGACAACGAATGACTAATAAGACTACAAGAATGCGTTTTTCCGTTGCCGTAAAAAATGTACCGCATTTTTTCTGTTCGTCGTAAAAATGTACCGCAACGACACCGCACTTCTAGCCTTGCGACCTCATTGCGACCTCCGATCACGATGCATGTCACGGTCACGGTGCATGACCTGATCCGGTTTTCAAATTGAAATTCGTCAGATTTCCTTTTTGTCACGATAACAAAGTTTTATTGTTCATAGTTTCTGTTTTTATTGTAGTGATTATGAAATAAAACTGAATAACTCGAAGACTATGAACTTTAATATTCAAGTGATTTAGATCAAATACATTGCAAATGGCTCTGATACAAGACTTTGAGGAATGACTATCGTCTAAATCTTGCACCGTGGTCCAATGACACCCTATACGTTATGAACTTTGAGATGATTGTTAATCTCAGGACCTAAGAAACATAAGAAGTAAAATCACAGAAAATTAACTTTAGGGTTACTTATACGTTATCTGGTCTATTAGTCACTCTTTAAGGTACATAAAAAATACTGGAATTTTCTAAAGCATGATAAACCAAACTGCATTGGATTCACGATGCACTTCCAATCTGCTATTATCCATGTTTCATGAGTGAACGCTGAATTTGTTCCGTGAACGGTCGCGCAAAATTGGCGCTCGAAGAAAGTGGGTGTCGTGAAATAAACAAATCAAATCAATTAGATTTGTAAATATCGTCGGAAAATGGCAGAGGCTTACAAAATAAAGTTTGAAAGTCTCGCTTCTGAATACGGAAAGGTAAGCTAGCCATTGGTTGACATTAACTATAAAAAAAATAGGTATACCTTTGTTTTGTTGTCTGTTAAGTCTGTGGTTGTCTGGTGGTTGTCTGTGGAGATGTCGAACGGTACCGGAAACGCTACTGCGGGTAGTTCTATGTAATTATATAGAACTACCCGCAGTGTTTGATGAAACAAAGGGAAAATGAAAGTTTTTGAAATTGACATTAAATGCAACTCAATCTGAGAAGACTTTTAAAGTTTTTATTATTGTAAGATTATAAATTATCTAATTTGATTTTAGCTTGTGTCACAGTTAAAAGTGGTGAAAAAGGCGTATCTGGAGAGCAAGGCGAATTCCGAGCAATTAGCGGAGCTCGTAAAATCAAAAGACAAAACTCTGCGCAAGAACGAAATCGAAATCGAATCGCTCAATTTCAGGAACCAGCAGCTGACGAAGAGAATTTCCGTTCTGCAAAACGATTTAACGGCAGATAAGAAAGCATCTAAGAAAGGGGACGGTTCAAAGGCGGACAACAGCGTCGTGCAGGAAGAGTTGGAGAAACGGATCGTAGAGAATTCCAAATTGGCATGTCAGCTGGAGGACAGCGCGAACGAGCTGTGTCAGCTGCGCGAGAAACTAGAAAACGACGAGAAAGCACACCTCGAGAAGGAAAAGAGGTTCAAATGCGATGTAACGAGGTTGAAACACCTCAATCAGAAGCTGTCTGCTCAGTCGGGAGCCGATGAAACATCACTCGAAGACCCGGAAAAAACGCAAATGCAGAAATCGTACAAGAAATACAAGCAAGAGAATCAAAGACTGAAAATGGAATACAATATTTTGAAGATGGAGGTGGAATCGCTGCGGTTGGCGAATAAAAAGCGAGAACGATGCGAAAGCTCCGATGAGGAAGTCGAGAAAGCAGTTTGGGAGTCTGGCGCAGGCGTACTGAGCTCCTCGATCGGTAAGATGGATAGCCCTTTTCAAATGGACAATGAAGTTCACCAGCGAGAGGAACTGATAGTGAAGTACTTTCGCAAGGAGCTTGGGAGGCTGATTACGGAAAAGGCGCATTGCGAGAGCCTTATCGAATTATATGCTGCTGAATGCGAGGCACTGGCGCTGCGATGCAACTGGATAGATATAGATTGTGAAGAGAGGACTATGTGACAGAACATAATGTCTTTTGATGAAATTTAGTTTATATTATTTTGCAGTTGAATGCAATTATTAGTCTTTTATTATGCAAATAAAAAGTGTCTAGGAAAATTTAGAAATAAGTAACTTTTTATTAATATTTTTTTGCCTGTCATTTCCAATCTATCTATCTATTGGATGTTGGTATATCTGTCTGTCTGTCCGAGCTTGGCACATGAAAGTTGGCACATATATGTTTTTTTTTCATGGAGAAGGTTTTTATGATATCCGCTTTGTTGTAACACCTATAGATGGCGCTGCAGCACATTAACTTCTATATCGCTCAACCGATCTCCATGAACATTGGTATACATAGACATTTGGAACCGCATAATATTTTCACGCTATTCACTTTATTGTATCTTGCCACCAGATGGCGCTGCGGGCTGCAGCACATCAACTTCTATACCGCTCAACCGATCGCCATGAAAATTGGTATACATAGGTATTTGAGCACGGATATAACACGGGTAATACCACTAGTACATATATAAAAATGGATGTTGGTATATCTGTTTGAGCCTAATAGTTTTCGACATCATTTGACCGATCACTATGAAAGTTGGCTAATATATATATTTTTTCATGGAGAAGGTTTTTATGCTATCCACTTTGTTGTAACTTGCCACTATAAGGTGCTGTAGCACATCAACTTATATAACAGTCAATTGATCGCTAAGAAAATTCGTATACATGGGTATTTGAACCCGGATAATATTTTTGGCATTGCAACGCATGTAGGCGCGGATCTATGGGGAGGGGGCGACCGCCCCCCCCCCCAACGAGGATTGAAAAAAAAATATCCCGCTACTGGACAGTCATAAACGACCTCAAAAATCATAAACGACCTCAAAAAAGGTTTTTAATTTAAACATTATAATGCCATCGGTAATAATAAAAGACGATAGTGATCACTCAAATGTAGTAGCAGATCTTGTTAGAGAGCATAAGAGTCTCCTAGGAGTTCATGCGGCAGGAGTTCTGGGAGAATACAAGATCTGAAAGAAAGTTTTAGAAGGAGAAAGAGAAATAAACCCGCTTATTCGGAACCAAAAAATATTCTAGATGTTCTAGATCTGGCCAACGAATTCATCTACCCTGGCATACATCGCCTCATCCTTATCGTGGCCTCCTTGCCCGTAAGTGTGGCGACTGCCGAGAGAAGTTTTTCAACTCTGAGGCGACTAAAAACCTGGCTACAATCCACGATGATATAGGATAGGTTAACAGGGTTGGCACTCCTGCATATTCATTTTGATATTCCAGTAGACAAAGAGAAGATAATTGAAAGATTTGCAAAGAATAAACACCGGAAACTGCAATTTGTAATTTAATTCTGTGTTATGAACTATTATGTATCATTTGTTCATTGTTCATTTAGACGTAAAATAAAAACATTATTCATTATTTCTTTTCCCTTTTTATAATCCTTAGTTACTTAATTACCTATCTCTATTCAGCATATTGGATGCCCTAAATTCAAACTATAATTTATTTTAACTATAGACAGAAAAACCCACCCCCACTGTCCGCCCCCCCCCCCCCCTCCCAAACAAGACGTAGATCCGCGCCTGAACGCATGCCAGATGCAGCTAGTATTAATAAAATTTTAGTGTGATTAAAAGAAGAATGGAACCAAAACTGCATCTTACCCATCTTACCCCTGCATTGCACTGGCCACATGAAGTGGTTCTTTATTTAAGTTTTTGGGCACATTAAAATGAAGAATGGATTGCTTCTTCCCACACGGTGGCTACATTTTATCCAGTATGCAGATTGATCCAAAACAGACGAGAGAACAGGAGTAGGAATTAAAGGGCCAGGGGACATATTGACGATGGCTCCATCAGAACATGCAACAATATTCATCTGAAGTATGCCTGTATAAAAGCCTGGAGGAAATACAACAACCAGACAGCCAAGCTCCTCTGGAAGCACTAGGAGAGATCCAAACTAGTCTTGGATACCCTCAACGGACTGTCCTCCATGAACATAACCCTCACGAGGTTATCAGGACACAGAAACAAGTAAGCAGAGCAGATGCCTAGACCAGGTAGAATCCTTGAAGCATTCCTGGGCCTGGAACCGACTATAGTTTGAATTCTGTTACACAATGAGAAATAAGACACGTAAACAATGTCGCCCAAGCAACCACAATGCAAACTTTCGTGTTACTTTTGTGCTGTGGAAAAAAAGGTTGCAAAGTTATAAAACTTGAAAGTGAAAAAGTAATGAACTGGAGGGACGCGCCCGGAATGAGACAATCTAAAGCCATAAGCCCTCATAAAGCCGTCCTTTGCAAATATATCTGAAAAAAACAAATAAGAAGTGTCAGGACTAATGATAGGATATATTACAAACAGCTCAAGACCATAGGACCCATATTTGCAGAAAGTGTGGATAGCTGTTCTACATATTTTGCAGTGTCGCATGCTCTAGCTAATTTAAGGCTATAACTACTAGGAAACACTTATTCAAATCTTAATTAATTGTTTACGGCGTTAAACTGTAATTTACCTTTCTCAACAATCGAGAAAGCTTCAGGTTGGATTCTGGAGGTCGATTCAGTCTCTAAGCAGTGTACATTCTCTGAAAGTCTAAGATGCACAGCCCTCCGTTCAGATATATCCCTTTACTCCCTATTTCGGAAGATGGCCCTTATTGTGGAATCAACTGTTCCTTGGGAATCAAATATCCCAAAACACCATGAGTACAAATTGAATAAATACAGTCTTGCAAATGCTGTCCCCTGGAACGGCTTCACTGCTCACCTTCATGCGGTGGAGGTTCTGTTTCACCTCTTTGAAGATCTTGGTCTCTCCAGGAAAATAAAACTTCTTCCTAGAAAAAATATCTAAAACCGCAACTTCGGAATTTCAAATTCTTTGGCTTTGAAGAGGGAAAGAGTACCACCCACTCTTTGGGTGGTAATGTGGATGCTCACGCCTGGAATATCATTAAAAAAGTATGAACACGGAACCCAACATGTAATAATTGCGTTCGCCTCAACGTCAATGGCAGTAGTATAGATGATGCGACAATGGTTGCTGAACTTTTCAATGACTATTTCAGCTCTATACCCTTAAATATTAGCTGCCAGAATAAGGGAAATCACTCAGCGGCTTGCTTGAGGGATATTGTATAAAAAATCTAAATTGTTATTCTTCCCCATCAATTCTTTCAAAATAATCAAAGTTCCTAAATCCCTTAAAATGAAAAATTCAACAGAGCTATGGAATATGTCTACCAAAATCCTAGAGTTCTGTAACCGTAATCTCGCACAATCTATCTTTTATATTTAATCGATGCATGGAACATGGATTCTTTCCCACCAAAATGAAGATGGTCGTGGCGCAAGAGATGAAGAGTAGGAATGCCTATCTACTGGCGTAGTTGATTGTATTGTATGGCAAGACATCTGTCCTAAACCTACCACAACCAGTCATTAGTTCGTAGTCTTCGGCTCATCCCCCAGATGTGTTATAATAGTATGATGGGCCCGACTCTTCGGGGAATACCACGGCAGCTCCGTTTGTATTTTATTTAAATGCAAGCAAGAGGATCAAAGACTGAAACTAGAGTGAGACGCTGGAGCTGCGATTCAACTGGATAGATATAGATTATGAAGAGGGGTTTGTGAGGAAAAAAAAGGTCTTTTAATGAACTTTGGTTTTATTATTTTGCTGTTATACAGTTATCAACTGTTTATTATCTATATAAAAAATGCAGTCACCTCAATTTTTCAGATAAGCGTCCAGGAAAACAACATTCCTCAAAACATACACATAATCGATAATATTTTATGAATACAAATAATCTAATAAACTAAACATATTACGTAATCTCATCGTCATCTAAAAAAATAAATATTTGGTCTAATCTAAAGAATAGTAATTGCACGCATGTCCTCGAATTGCGTAACTATTCTTCGAAGGCGACAGCGTCGGTATGCAAATGCATTATAAGTTAAAGCGTTTCAACGGCGACACGGTCACTGCCTTCCGAGGGCTCATTTTAATCGGAGACTCGTTCATAACGGCGTCGACGGCCCTTCGTAAAATCCTGTGTTCGTATTTCTTGTACTCTTCGCCGATCTGCGACAGATCCTTGTCGGCGTCGATTACCAAAACGGGCGCCGGGCACGAAAACACTTTCCTCTCGATCAACCATTCCTCGTGCAGCTCGTGCAGACTTTCCAGATATTGGAGCGGGACGCAGCGCTCCTCCGAGCGAGCCCTCGTCTTGATGCGCTCGTGTGCGACGGCGGGCGTCGTCCGCAGGTAGACGATTAGGTCGACGGGGAGGTCCATGCGGCGCGTGATGAAGCCGAACCACTGCTCCAGCACGGCGAACATGGCCGGGTGCAAAACGCCCGTCTTCTGCATGTTCTCCACGAAGCAGTAGCGCGCGCTGAAGATGGATCGCTCCATCAGCTTCACCGGCGTCGGGGTTTCTTTCAAATGCATCGACAGCATTGTCAGCGTGACGTACGACTGGAACGGCATCGCCCATTTCTCCGGGTCTTTGTACATCAAATCCTGTTAACAAAATAACATTAGATGTAAAGAGAATAGAACCCTCTTTTAGGAATAGAACGGTAATTCATTCCAAGAGATTGTTCAACGCGGATGATGCATACCGTCACTTAGGATTCACGAGCGTGTACGCACCGGTACACCTATGGTACGCCCCGGGTTGGATGTCTTTAACGTGTAATCATTACCTGTATAGCAAATTCATTTCATCGTATGGGCAAATTCTAATTTGGTGGGTTTTTTTCAATGTGAATGTCATCGTCGTCGTCGTCCCCGAACCGAGTCTGGATAGGTACACGCTTCTCGTTACGAGCTATCACGTCACCGAGACGTCCTCATGAGGCTTTAAATATGCCCTCTTTACAGGATTTATCGTTATGGGACATTTTAACCGCCCTACCTTTGGGTTATTATTCAAAAAAGTAGGTAAACACTCGTTTTTTTTTTGTGGATTTCTCAATAACAATACTTGTTTAAAATATACCAGACAAAATATATAGCGGTTTATATGAGCGGTCTTTATACAACGGTTTTATATAAATTTGTATATATATGTCACTGGTCAAACTTTTTAGGCCAAATTAGTTTGGCCTAGGCCAGGGGTCGGCAACCTGCGGCTCACGAGCCGCATGCGGCCTATTTGATGTAAAGTTGCGGCTCTCCAGTTTCATACGCAAATTATCAAAACCCTTAAAAAATAAGAAAATATATTTTTAAGTACCTAATTTCTCAATAGCTTCTATTTTCATAATGATTATTTACAAATCGCTATGCTTAACATGACCGTAATGAGATAAATTTGACTGGAATAAAAAAACTTCTTTTTGTTGAAGACATGGAGAGCGGTAAATTACTTTATTTTAAAAATCTGATGCAATATCGCGATGAGACCAATGCAACTATTGAAATGAATTACTTCAGCATAGCTATAAAAAAATGAAGGATGGATTCGCTGAGAGATTCGAGCAATTCAAAACAAAACAAAAGTTCTATCGCGTTCATAATAAATCCTCTCAACACAAATATCCAAATGAGATCAACATTGAGCCATTTGGGATTGATGCTGGATAACTTCAAATGCAATTGCTGGATTTGAAAACCAAAGACTTGTGGAGTGGCAAGTTCACAGAACTCGAGAGCAAGTTGGAAGAGTTAGAGGTCCAGCGTTCTCTTGCATGAATATAATAAAAAGTAAAGTTAGAAGTCAACTAACAAATAAAAATCTAGAGTCGTGTTTGAAACTTAAAACAACATAAGCCAGATTATATCAAACTTTCAAAAGGCATGCAAAGACAATGCTCCCATTGATCTATATTTTTGTTTATATATAAATAAATACTGTTTTGTATTTAAAGCCATTTATTTTAAATCAAAAATCAAATATATAAAAGCAAATAATATATTACTGAAAAGATTTTTTTTAGTGGCTCTTTAAAAACTGGGAAATTATGTAAATTGTAACTTTTGGCTCTTCCGTTTCAATGGGTTTCTGACCCCTGGCCTCTAGGCCAAACCGGTTTATCCTACGCGAGTCAGGATATACTAGTTTAGCCCAGGACAATCTAGTTTGGCCTAAATATTTTAGACCTAACTAGTTTGGCCTAGGCTACTTATGCCCGTGCATTTTGTGAAGCCGTATTAATATCATTTTTGGAACATAGTTGAAATCAGAGGTCTACAGACAAAAGTAGACAAGTCACATTTTGTAAATTTTTGTAATTTTTATGGCAACCCTTTTATCTATCATATACTTTCATATGTCAAATGAAATATCAAACAAACTAGGCTATATTCCATAGTTGTTTAGCTTTGAAATCACAGTTGAGCAACAGAATTGGATATGTCCTCAGATGTCACTTTCGAAGCTGGTAAAGTCCATCTTAGCCAATAGGAACGCTCCATTTTCAATGGCCGCTCGAACGTTTTTATGATTATCGGTGCTCAGTATTTTAACAATATTTAGTGAAATATTAGAGTATTGCAATCTTATTTTAATCGCAAGTGCAAAATGGATAAAAACCTTTGCGAGGCTCTTCCAAGTAGGTACAGCTAGAAAGAGGCAGGCACAACCGGAAAAGTGGAAGACAAATGTGGCCAAAAAAGAGAGGTAAGTCCAGGGCCGAATCTTTGTTTACATTGCAAAACAAGTGGGTAATATGATTGTTTACATTGCAAACATGTGGCTTTAAATAATAAGTGAAAGTGAAACACAAGTGTGAATGATACGAATAATATTCATGTTTTTATTTTATTAGCATTAAGTACGTTATTTTTTTATGTAAATATTATCAAGGGGGTGGCTTTCTGTGCCGACTAAGCCTTATCAATATAGCAGATAATGCAGCAGATATATTATTAAATGGTCAAAATGGCCACTAAAGTTGCACTGAAAGTCACCCTATCATAATCTCCAGCAGGTAAGCCTTAGGCTTGGCTGGATTTTATACAAAGCTGTATTTTTAAAAAATGGGTATAAATTTAAAAAAAAATTAAAAAAATAATAATAATTTGCTAACTTTACATACTGCAGGAGTTCGATTGAGTTAATTTTAATTTTTACCGATGTTTTTTCAGTATTTGGTTTAATGGATTTGAATATCACACCGGGCGTTTTATCTATGTATAAGAAGTGACTTCCCGCGACTTCGTACGCGTTCCCGTGGGAATTTCTAAAATTATCTTGATAAAAAGTACTTATCCTACGGGTTAATCCAGGACATGGTCTATATTTATGCCAAGTTACATTCAAAATCGTTCAGGAGTTTACGCGTGATTAAGTAACAAACATCTTTACAAGCTTTCACATTCATTATATTAGTAGGATTGGGTTTAAATCCAAAACTAGATATAGGTTACCTACCTATAGTTATGTCATTATATTGCCATGTTATGTATAGTACATACTTTAGGGGGGCGCCAGTTTTGCATGCGGCAAACTTGCACAAATGTCACTTTTGACAGCTCCAAATTTGTTGAGGGCAGATTTGCAGGAGGCAACCTTGCAGGCGGCAACCTTGCAGGCGGCATTTTTGCAGACGGCATTCTTGCAGAAAGCAAACTTGCATACAAACCCGAAGTTAGCAACGTTTGAGAATGGCGCATTAGGACACGATTACACGAATAAAATAATTTTATATTATTTTACAAACCAAAAATAAAGCAATAAAGCGGTCATATGTTATTAATTTTAAATTTAGAAAAAGAAGTAGCAAATTATCATGTCAGGGTAAATTAAAGTGGTGAACATTTTTACCTCTCCACATTTAATTACCGGCATCCTTGTAGTGGATGATTCAGTACTTACATCAAACTAAACATTAAAAAAAATGTTTTAAGTTTTTCTGTTAGGTTAGGTTAGGTTAGGTTTTTCTTTCCCTAAAATCGAAGTGACATTAATTACCGGCATCCTTGTAGTGGATGATTCAGTACATCAAACTAAACATTAAAAAAAATGTTTTAAGTTTTTCTGTTAGGTTAGGTTTTTCTTTCCCTAAAATCGAAAGTTGATTGCTGAGATCCGCGATGGAGAGGACACTCAAAGAAGTGGACTGGTTTCCCTACCCTGACATATGAAAACGCGGCTTTTGTCGATTTCTACTCTGGTAACACTAAATTTTAAATACGATGTTTTGCTTCTAACTTCATTTTCTGCAAAAATGCCGACCCTCGAAACGTTAGTTTGAGATTTGCAAAACTGCCATCTGCAAGATTGCCTTCTGCAAAACTGCCGCCTGCAAGAATGCCGTCTGCAAGATTGCCGTCTGCAAATCTGCCTTCTGCAAGTTTGATGGGACCCCATACTTTATAGTAAACATTGCCCGTGTGCTATTTGGTTACAACTACCTATTATACCAATTTAACCAACAAAACCAGAAAGTTAGCGTATGTTTGTAGTTTGTAGAGATCTAAGGTCAGTCTCAGATAGTAAATCGTTAAAAACTGTATATTTTGCCCTTGCTCAGTCAATATGGATGTATGGAATTCACTCCTGGGGTGGAAGTTTTCTGACACATCAATAAGTTGTTTAGGGCTCAAAAACTTATTTTAAAAATTATGTGTCGTCGACCAATGAGATTCCCTTCGGAATCGATATACAATGAAGCATCTGTCCTCAATATTAGACAGCTTTATATAAAAGCATCGTAACCCACTATCATATAAATGTCAGCAAACAAGTGACCTATCACAACACCAGGTCAGCAACTGTTGAACAATTCCTTGTCCCTAAAACCAGTACTGCATTTGCTCAGCGGCATTATCTTTTTATGACTCCTCGAGCCTACAATACATTTGAAAACTATATTAAATCTGTAAATAGCAACATTATTTTCAAGAAAAAAATCCATACTTGGCTTAAATGTACCTATGTATCTAACTTTTAGTTTAATTTAGTAATTGTATAACTTTTATTATTTAAAAAGTGTGAAGCCTTATGATTACGTTGTTAGAAAATCGCTCGTTGCGAACCCCTGAAAGTCGTTAATCACTACACAATCATTTCATTTGCGTTCTATACGAAACTATCTGCCTACCTGCATTATGAATAGCAATTTTTACACTGAAACAGGCGGAGCTCATATGAATGCGATGCGACAGTCACCTCAATACGGCAAAAGAGGGGATTCGCACTTGTAGATTTTAGTCTGCGGTTTAGATAATTGGTTAAAATACGGAAAAAAAGGAATAAAAAGTAAAAAATAAATAATAATAATTATTATAATTATAATAAAAATAATTTTTAAAAATGTTATCTTAAATTTTCCTTTGACACAACCGTGGCACTCTAGTGCGACTCCCGGAGTGAGCTCGCCTTAACACAGGGGTACCTAGCAAGGCAGGTTTGGCTGCTCTTTGCTTAGCATAATAGAAAGATAATCATTTGCGTTTAATGTATGCGCTATGTAACATGGGCTCAGACAGATGTGTATATAACTTTAGAAGCATACAATGGCATTTTCTTAATGTCAATTTATTTTCTGTTGTGCTCATGCATTTGAATGTACCTACCTATATGTAAATAAATAAAAATAGAAATTCTAAATGCCACCATAGTACACAATGTAAAAATAAACAAAAGACTAAATATTTTATTTGGCGCACTAAGAAGAAGTACAAAAAGGTTCACTTTTAATTTTAGTTAATATAATAAACTATATAACTTTAATAGACTAGACTATAATAAAAATTATATTATATGTTTGAACTATATTATATGAACTGAATTATATTATATGTTGAAAATTATATTATATTATACATCTAATTATTGCATTTTAATTTTGACCATTTATTTACTCAGTTCTGCCTAGGCCAAACTAGTTAAACCTGATTTATTTAGGCAAAACTAGATTGACCTGGGCTAAACTAGTATGGAAGCTACCAGCTTCCCTTCGGGAAGCTGAGCTTCGTGCTGAAGTCCAGAATTCCCCAATCGGTCAAATCAAGTGTTATATAATTTTTACCATTTTTATATATTTTATATCAATTTTATTATATAATATAGCGGACGTATCTCGTACGTTCGTACTGGTAGGACAGGCATCCAGTCAAAAGTATTGAGATTAAAAATATAACTGAGTTAATCCGAGTGTGACCAGAAGTCTGAAGTGGCTTGATTCCAGGGGAAGCCTGGAATTTCAGGAGAGATGATAACGACAGCCACAGCAATGACCGATGACAGTAGATTCATAAGGGCGTGTGCAAGTAGGTCCAGAAATTGAATTTCAAACGTTCACCACCCCAACGCCATTATAAACAAAAGAAAACGCCTACTCACAAGCAGATTCCATCCGTCCAAGTTGCGCCATTCTTCCACCGGCTCAGTCAACAACGACACATCTTCAAACTGCCGGAAATGCTCCAAGAAAGTTGTTTTTCCGCTTCCGATGTTTCCCTCGACGAGCACCGTGAAAGGTTTAGCAGCAGGCGTCGCCATCGCACCGTAAAACCGTTTAGTCGAGGCTAAATTCTTGCCGAAATGAGCGCACCTGTTACGGCGGGCAAACAAAGTCAAATTGGCGGGAAACAAACGAGACATGGCGCCAATTACATTTAAATTTTACGCACTGGCAAGGCTTGAAATTAACGAAAAAATCGTTCTCTTTCGGAGAAACATGCGAAAAATGACGCAATATTGTCATTTCCAACAAAACACGATGCTCCAAAAGCTTTTTACTGTAGGTATTGGAGAATAAACTCGAATAACCCCCAGATTAGATTGACGAGCTGTTAAATGCTATGTTTTTTTGTTTTTTTGTAACAAAACGTACTAATACCCCGCAGACTTGTACGGACACGGCCACGCTAGAAATCGAAACAAACGAACTTCGAACAAAATTTCGAAATGTTGCGGAATTCTTGCGAAATGTGACAGCTGGTGGTGTTGCCCGAGATATTCACCAAATATTTATTCGATATTTTAAAGGGACGGGTAACGCAATAATTTTGAATACGATTATTAATTAAACCGTACTCAAAATCAATCTCCAGTAATGTTGCTCTCGAAACGGATTGGTAAATTTGCACTTTCTGAAAAGATCGGTCCTATGGTCGTGAGCAGTTCTCGTTATAAATCACGCTACATATTAATTGTAGCGTGATTTATAACGAGAAGTCGCTCAGTGAAGCGGGGACGCAACGATTTCGCTTTCCAGTGCGCCGGCATCAACCCCACGAATAATCATTTTGAATCGATGAATTACCGATTACAACAAAATAAACAACTTTTAATAATTTAAACTAAAACAAGTGTTTTTTTTAAAATGATTTTTCATTTTATTTTTAAATAGCATGAAAGGCTATGATCACGATGCGCTATTGTTTATTTACGAATTACGCTAATATTGTTTATTTACGACTTATGATACCTACCGCTAGATGGCGCAGCGCGTTCAAACGCTTCTTAAACCTTTATTTAACAGTCAACTTCTTCAAATTTTCAAAATAAAAAAAACTGTTTTTTTTTCTAATTTTTTTCCAAAGTTGCTTACCACATTGTACCGATTCACCCACAGAAAAAAATGCCCTGTCTCTTGCCGATCTGAAATAGGTAACAAACAAAAAATATATAAAAAGATGATTCACTTATCTTAATAATGACATATTAAAAAGGTTTAGTACATATGTCCGACTCACTGTATTTGCAATACTTAAGTCAATTTATTTAGTTTTATTAAAAAGAATAAATAAGTATGTACTAGGTATTAACATTTCACTATTTATCTATTACACAAAACTCAAAAGGTTTGGTACTTGTGCCGCGTTTGCGAAATTGGTTATTATATGGTATCGTTAAATTAGATTTTCAAATTACTTATATTAGGCGGCAGACAGGTTTATTAAATTATTTTTGCATTATTACTCCTCGCATTTCGGCGGCAACAAAATTACTATTAGTCGAAAAATAATGGGCTACCATAATTCCATCTATTTTAGGTAGATTATCCGATTGCCCTTTTTCAAATCTTCGGCAATTGTTTATTACTACTTATAATTAATTGAATACACTCTATGGAAGTAACAGTATAATTTAATGCACGGACAAACAAAACAAAATGCAAGCCACTGACGAGTAGAGTTCGTTAGTCCAGAGCAAAATAGTTACATACTGCAACCGCTGACAGCTGGCCGTACTCTAATAGCGAGAGCGATCGGTGGTTGGAAAATGACGTCACACAGTAGCCTGCCGCCCGAGCGCCGGATTTGATATTTACTGGTTTTAAATGTGTGCAAAACAAAAACTACATAGTCTTTTTGAATGAAACAGAAACTAATGTATTTGTATACATATAAGCTCTAATAAGACGAAGTTTCAAGCGAATTTGCAGACCCAGTAACATTCTCCATTATCTGCTCAAAATTTTTAGACTATACGATTGTTTCTAAATCGATCCTTAATTGCCGTTTAAAAATCTCAAGTCTGCTCACTGGCAACGCCAACCAATCGCCAAACGTCAAGCGTGTTTGTTGTTTTCGTCACATTTCTTGTAACCTAAAATTACTTTTAATAAATGAGATGGCGTCTTATCCGTTTAAAAAAACGAATAAAAATGTATATCAGAAGCCGTCCACTGTCTTAACCGAGGATAATATATATTGGAAAAAACTGGGGGTGAGTTTTTTGAAAGTAAAATTAAATAATGAATCCCACGATTTTGGTGTTATATTAGAGTTTTTTTTCAGGCCCCGGTGCTGGTGAAAGAATTCGGCGCCATCGATTACATCGATTTTTCACCCGTAGAACCGTATTACTTCTCGGTGACATGCTCCGTTCGCGTTCAAGTATATAATCCGATCACCAAAGTGGTCGCGAGGAACCTGTCGCGCTTCCGCCAGGCTGCCTACGGGGGCTCGTTTCGCTCGGACGGACGCTTGCTGGTCGCCGGCGGGGAGGAGGCCGTCGTCAAGCTTTTCGATGTTCAGTCCAAGAGTTTGCTGCGCTTATTCGGGGGGCATACTGCAGCGGTAAGATGTTTGTATTTATGATCGACATAGAGGTCTTTTCCCTGAAGGTACTTAGCGAACTGGCGGTTTAGCGAACACTGCTACATTGAAGTAATTTTAACGTCACCCCACTAATTCACCGCACTGATTCCGAATCTGTAAAAATCCTTGGTTTATCTCTATAAATAAGCGAGATATAGGCGTTTAGATAAGCGTCAAATACCTATAATAATATGACAGTAGGTTATGTTAAGTTTTTTTAAAAAACGATTCATAAACATTTATATGGCGGTAGATTAGGTTAGTTTTTTTAAAGACGTTTCATTATCACCTGTATGGCGGTAGGTTAAGTTAGTTTACAAAAAAAAATTATATATTTAGCGGAGTTTGTTAAACTGCATAAATTTCACCCTGAAAAGTGATTTTCCTACCAAGGAAATAAAAATAATACTAACTTAGGAGCTTAAGAGGAAATTCCATAATTTCTTTTTTCATCTTATGTCTACTTTCCTTATATTTTGCTCCATTTTCTTCTATTATTGCTCGTTTTCAGGTTTAAAAGTGTAAAAACCAGTAATTTGTTTAACTGTCAAATCTCTTAAATTATAATGACTTTTAAAGCGCACAATAATGCTTGGACATTTATCGCTATCATCTACATTTTTGTTAGATTAAAAAATGTTTCTGCGGATTATTATTATTATTATTTATTCTGGATCTTGTAAAGCTAGCCATAAACAATATTAACAAGTTTTAAGGTACAAGTCGAATATGTTTTTAAATTGACTGACAGAGCTTGCACTAATCACTTCAAATGGTAGTTTATTCCACATGTTCACCACTCTTATTTTACAAAACATTCTTAAGAGCATTAGATTTAAATTTTGCACGGTTGAGTTTTTTGCTGTATCATAAAATATTCTTTAGCCCAGGGGCATCGTAATGATGTGTGAGAATCAAGAAACCGAGCTACTAAATAGCCGACTAGAAACATACTACTATCTTTTCCCCCCTTTTAAAATCCCATTTTAATCCCATGAAGCTTGTTTTTAAACAACCTATTGTATTTTCCAATATTCATTCTTTATCTTAGCATTAGCAATGTGTTAAATATATAAATTTAGTCAAATTGTCAGTTAACACATTGGCTGCCAACTACTAGATAACTCGTAGTTTTTTAATGATCAATATTTACTATTATTATAGCTTTTAATGATGTAATACGATTGGATTTTCAGACCAGAATCCTGAAAACTACCTTGGCAGTCAACGACTTCATATACAAATAATTTTTCTACTTTTACATAGAATATTCTGCATTCACATGTGAGGTTGCTGCTGGTTTGCTTAACTTCTAAAGGTGGGTATCCAATAGGTTCGCGCATCAACTGTGCTCCGCGCATCTGCAACTGCTCAAATGGAGACGGTTTGCGCATCAACTCGAGAACAACGAGTGCTCCGCAGTTTTCATTCGAACATTGAGCGAACATGTCATCGCCAGAATTTGTTTTCAAATTTATCACCCTTCGGTTCCCACAGCACTGTATAATTTCGGTACCCCCTGATTAGAGCTAGACCTTTCTCTTCAGCCCACTTCATAGCGATAGATTCTCGTTTACTCACCGTCGAACGTGATGCGCGAGACGTATCCACCAACGTCGTCTCCCTTTGCTCGCGTCCACGAACGCACTGCGTATCACTTTGTATTTGCGCATTTACCGCCACCGCTTGGAGCGCCAGCGTATCCACTACTGGAGCAGTTGCAGTTGCGCGGAGCAGAGTTGGTGTGCGAACCTAATGGATACTTACCTTAATGCATTAGTAGATATTAAAATGTTTAAATATAAAGGTAGTCACAAAACGCGAATAGCTTAATTATGTAGTAGTAAATGCAAACGCTCATTTTTTTATTGATTCGCAAATTGGAACAGATATCACGATAGGCTTCCACTCCTTTTTATCCTCGTCCGAATCCTTATCCTCGCCCCTGGATGCAATATTAATCGAAGCCATAAGAAAACACTATCGTCTGGATGACCAGCTGTTAGCTTAGGGAAATAACAGCTGTACATTCTTAGCGCAGGTGTTATCAGTGCTCCTCTATATTTAAAATATATATTTTTTTTTTTACAGGTTCATCGCACATTCTTCACGAAGAACCAAACTGGCGTAGTAAGCTTCTCTGACGACAAATCCACATCGCTCTGGGATATAGCCAGTGAAACTCGAGTTCAGACGTTTACAGAGCATACAGATTACATACGAGCGGGTTGCGTCAGTCCCGTATCCGCCGACGTAATGCTGTCCGGCGGCTACGACAGTATCATAAAAATGTATGATTGTCGCGGGGATAAATCAGTGTTGACACTCAACCACGGCAGTCCGGTGGAGAGCATTATTTTCCTTCCGACTGGGGGGATTTTCGTGAGCGCCGGCGGCACCGAAATCAAAGTGTGGGACGTCTTTGCGGGGGGGAAACTACTCGCAAACATTTCTCAGCACCACAAGACGATAACTTGCTTGTGCCTCGCGAGTAACAACAGCAGATTGATGTCGTCGTCGCTCGATCGCCATGTCAAAATATATGACATCTCGACGTTCCAAACGGTGCACGATATCGATTTCCCGAATGCGGTACTGAGCGTCGACATTTCGGGGAATGACGAAACGCTCGCGGCCGGGATGGTCGACGGTCTCGTTTCGATACGACGAAGAGAAGAAAAATCTAAATTCGCTGACAAAAAGTCGGCGATAAAGTATAAATATTCCGCTGGAACCGTTCATGCGAGCGTAGATGAGACGTTCGACGATCGGAATCCGGAAAAGATTTCAAAACATGACACATTTTTAAAGAAATTCCAGTATTCGAAAGCTCTCGATACTGTGATGTCGTCGTACGTGTCGACGAAAACGCCCGAAGTCACCGTCGCGCTGTTGCAAGAGTTGATTCGGAGGAACGGATTGAAGAGCGCTTTGGCCGGACGGGAAAACAAGAGCTTGGTGGCAATTTTAAAATTCTTGATTAAAAATATCGGAATCAATCGTTTCTCGCGGACCCTGATCGATGTGGTGAATGCGTTTATCGAAGTGTACGAAGATAAGATTAACACATTTTCTGACGAAGTCCTCGCAATGTATAAAATATTGAACGATCAAGTCGAGGAGGAAGTGAAATTAGCGAAAGAGCTCATCGAAGTAGAAGGCGCTTTAAATCTTTTATTGACCGCTTCATCCGCAGCGTCTCACAATGATGCCACCAATTATAATAACGAATTAATTCCATCTAATACGGCGCAGGAAAACTTTATTATAAATGTTTCGTAATGAAATTATTCTTTTTTTTTTACATACAAACTCTATTGGTGAGATATTGCTGTCTGTCTTTACCTAAGTATATCACTATCGATTATCTCGGCTAGTTTTAAAGCTATCAACATGAAATTTGGCATATTCAAAACTTGAGGGCCGGCCAGCATAGACCGTACTGTAAGACATAGACAGTGCACAAGAAATTATATGCAGCATGTCGTTAGACTAAAATATGAAACCAACTGCTTGGTAAAACGGGTAGCATTTGAAAACGCGTAGCAGTTTTTGGCTTCAAAACGCAGTGGCGCTCATGAAATTTCTTTTTGTTTTATTTTGGCATTTTCCAGTTATAAGCAGTTACCCACTTGCGTATCCATCTACACGGGGAGCTAATGGGACCAGTGCAATTGAGCCATTATGACCCATGTGTTAGGGTCGGCCTAACTCACAGGTCAGCACCCATTCGGTAGCCTCCATAAAGAAGTGCGTACCCGGGTAAGACAGCCTGCGGGCCAGTTTCCATGGGAATTCCTCTTTGGGCGCTCCTGGACGGATTGTGTGCCATGCGGCGTTAGCCAATCGACAATGCATTCCGAATGATAACCTGGGTCGTCTGGGGACATCTTTGTTTTCTATAGAGCAGGGGTGGTCGTTGTTGCGGCAACCGGTTTTGAATCGACCGATTCGACCCTATCCCGAACGGTAGGCGGGGAAATTGACACCACCCCTTCATAAGGGAGAGGACCGCGCAAGCGACCTCGCACTTCTAACCAGTCGGGAGGCCGAAGAAATCTGGCTGAAACAGGTAGTAAGTTTTCTACGCTGATGTCACGGGAGACAGAACGATCAATATCGTTAAAACTTCCTAGGGTGTCAGGTTCGCCTGTTGTAGTTGACACCTCCAAGTATCCATCTATTTGCAATTTATTCGTCAGTCGAGTAGTTGTACTTCGTCAGTCGAGTAGATGATTTGTTATTACATCCATAGCTCAAGTAGTCTTAGCGCCCCCCCCCCCCTGTCTGAGTTTTTTCTGTATCCGTGGCTGCTACAGGGCCATATATGTAGCAGAGCGTCTGATCAGATGATATTTGATGGATCAAATTTCAGGAAATAGTGCCCTATATTTTTTAGTATGATCTATGCTTTTTTGCAATACTTTGAACATCACAAAAGTAGGTATCGGTTTTTTTATAGGTAGGTAGCTTATGAAAAAGCTCCACGGACTCAAGATCCTCTCCTAGTCAATTTATGAAAAGCTTCATAGCGAGTACCTTTGGCAAGGACCTCTTTCAGAGTTTACTGCTCGGAACCCTCGGCGCGCGAGTCAAACTTGTGCTTGACCGGTTTTGCTTTTATATACTTTTGCCTATGGTTTCCCTTTTCTTTGTCTTTGGCACCATATATATTTTTTTAAATGGCAATTTGTATTTGGGCCAATTGCGGGCGTACACGGCTTCCCGCACCTGTCAAAATCGAGCGTTGCCCTGTGATTGGTTCGTGTCAGAAATCAGCGCGTGCTGATTGGCTCACGTACACGTCAAATGCGTTTTTGTTTCGTCGATAATACGAGGCGGCCGGCTCGCGATCTTTTCTTTATTTTAATTTTAAAAATACGAAAATAAGCGCACTCGCTTGTAAGATATAAACGAGATGACGCGCTACGGGAGTGTTTTGTTATGTTGCGCGCTGCTGCACTCTGCTCTCGCGTTATATCCGTCTTCGAGCGACGTGGTCGAGCTTACTCCATCGAATTTCGATCGGCTCGTAAAACAGAGCGATAATGTGTGGGTGGTCGAGTTCTATGCCCCTTGGTGCGGGCATTGCAAGAATTTAGTGCCAGAATACTCGAAAGCCGCCACAGCATTGAAGGTCTGGTCCTCTGTTTATTTTACGAATGTTGGGGTCCGATCGGCTAACGCAATGATGTTTTATTTGTATTTTGCAGGGTGTTGTGAAAGTCGGCGCTGTCAATGCTGACGAGCATCAATCTTTGGCGCAAGAATTCAAAGTGCAAGGCTTTCCGACGCTAAAAATCTTTGGTCACAACAAAAATGCCCCGGAGGATTACAACGGTGGCAGAACGGCTGCCGATTTTGTGGATGGCGCTTTAAAAGCAGCTAAAAGCAAAGTAGAAGCACAATTGGGCAAGAAAACCGGAAAGGTAGGCGTTATAAGCCAATCAAAACCAGATATTTCTAATACTGTAAAAAAAACGGAATTATTGCAGAATAGGTACCTTTCTCAGAAATCGAAAAAACAAAGTAATACTACTAGGTTAGATCATTGTAATGCTAAATGTGAAAGAAAAAAGCTTCGGACGCGTAAATTTTCAAAACCAAATTTACATACAAAAAAAAAAAAAAATTTTTTTTTACCTCAGTTTTTAAGGTTGTTTTAAAAAAACCTAACCTAACCTAACCTACCGCCAAATAGGTGTTTATGTATTATTTTTAAAAAAAACTACCGAAATGTATGGGTTTGGCGCTTTTTTGAATGCCTATATCTCGCTTATTTATAGAGACCGCTCGCTTATTTATAGAGACCGCTCGCTTATTTATAGAGACCGAATAAATATTATTACAGATTCGGAATCAGTGTGGTGAATATAGTCTGGTGACGTTAAAAAATCAAAAATCTAGAAGAGGTACCTATACTGCAATAATATCAAAAAAACTTAATCGGGTATTTGGAGGTTCCCGCAATTTAAATTATTTACAAATTTGCAAAATCTGCTAATTTTATACGAAATTTTAGTAAGTTCCATTTCATAGTTTTCATTTAAATTTGTTATAGGTATGTTACCTTACCTACTTAAGGTATTGAATTTATAAGTGCCTATATATTATTAACTATAAAAACCAGGCAAAAATATGCTTTGCGCAAACCTGATTTCATACACTTTTGGCGTTTAAAAGCCATCCCTCTATTTGTAGCATGAAAGACTTCTTAGAAACCCCATGGTTGGACGAGACTGCCGCATTGCTGCTAGACGACTAGCACATTTTCCAGCAATAGTAGGTACTATAAAAAAAGAAAAAATATCCCTCTAAGTTAAAATATCTAATACCTTCAATATGGTATCTAATATTAACGGTTCTGAGTAAATTTCCATTCTTCCGTTTTTAACATATTATGGCCTCGAAATTGTGCTAGCCATTTGGCAACGCTATCCCTCAGTCAAAGTGCCATGTTTTCTTTCCGTTCCCACATGTACATTATACCATTGATTATATTTGGTATTAGATTGTTAACTCCATAGTACATTTTGGCAACCCTTCTGCGCTGTCAAATGCAGTTGGTGCTGATAGCATTGACGGCAAAACTAATGCAATTTATTTGGCTATCTATAATAACATTGATATTGAAAGTTTTTTTAAGGACTGATAATTAGGCTCGTAACTGATAAAGGACTGATAATTTTAGAAAACCTAATAATTTAATAGACGATAACAATAACATTCAATTATTAGTGTCATTTATCCCATTTTGTAACGGCTGATTACATCACAAAAATAAAACGGAGAGATAGAATAATAAATACAAACGGAGCTGCCATGGAATTCACCGACCGGAGTCGGGCCCATCATAATACTATTTTTTTTACACTTCTGGGGGGTGAGCAGTGGATTCCGGACTTACGAACCGGCTGTGGTAGGTTTAGGACAGCTGTCTTGCCACATGTGAGCGTTCACCTTGCCACCCATTCACTCCCCCTTCGAAGCCATAGAATTTGAGATGCGCAAATCGCAGTTTTAGATAATTTTTCTAAGAAAGAGTTGATTATTTTTCTGGAACATTAAAGTGCGTATTACGCATTGAAACTGTATAAAATAAAATAAATTAAAATTGACATCTTTATGTAAATAATATTAAAATAATTAGAGCTATAATTACTTTATTACGAGATAAGATACCGTATAGTGCTCTGCCATGCTGTTATAACATAAATGCCACCATATTGAATATAGAAAATATTAATATTTTTTTGGAAATATGAGTGACATCTACACGTTGCGTTTTGTAATAAAATCCTAGCAGACAGAGCGTAGTACTGCATTGAGCAATCTGTTACGCTATATAATCAATAATTATACTAATTAATCTATTGCCTCCCTTACCTCTCACACATTGATCTTCGTAGAGTCAACACTAAATAGTCAAACCATTAATCAAATTGGTTCACAAAGCCATCTTAATCCTAAAAATGGACCCTATTTATTTTCAGTCCTCGGACTCCAGCGACGTTGTCACCCTTACAGATGCCAACTTCGACAGCCTCGTTCTGGACAGCGAAGACGTCTGGCTGGTGGAATTCTACGCCCCGTGGTGCGGCCACTGCAAGAACTTGGAACCGCAATGGGCAAAGGCGGCCTCCGAACTCAGAGGAAAGGTGAAGTTGGGCGCTCTGGATGCCACCGTTCACTCCAGCAAGGCTACCGAGTACGGCGTGAAAGGCTATCCCACAATTAAAGTCTTCGGAGCTGGTAAAAAGTCGAGAAATTCAGCAGAGGACTACAACGGTGGCAGGACCGCTTCCGACATTATTACATTCGCTTTGGATCTTCACTCCGACTCAGTTCAGCCTCCAGAAATTGTGCAGGTAGGTATTTTTTTTATTACAACTATTCAAAGATTTTTGCACTTCACCAAATATTTTGACTAAAATTTTTAAATTTAATGAAAATTTTAATGTAAATTAAATTCGAATGTTGAAAGCTCGGTTTCACAATTTAAAATTGTTGACAGTCATTAATGTGTTAGTAATAGCATGTTGTAATTCTTCATTGTAAAAACGTCAGATTCTTAAATTTTGTTCCACCTACATACTTTCAAAGATTATTCCATTTTTAAAATATAGTTTTTTGGTTTGTATGGTTTTATATGGTATAAATAAAGTCAATTGAAGGTTTACGGGGAAGAACAATCAATGTCACCCTTTTGAAATTTTTGGTAATTACATTTAAAAAATTTAGTAACTTAAAATATGACCTTATCCGGGGTTTGTTTGAGTAAGAAAAAAATATATTTCATCTGTAAACAACAGTAGTTGATTTTCTAAAAAAATACATTTTATTTAAATTTATATCTCAAAAAAAAAACTCGTCTTAAAAAATAATAGAAATTGATCGTTCTTCCCTGTAACTTTTCAATTTTGATCAACTTCTAACAACTAGACAATTATTGCCTTGTAATAATTTGTTTTAAATATAGAATTGGAAACCTATCAGCATCAATTTTTTTTTCTGAGAAAAGTTATTTCTCCAAAAAAATCTTTAAACAAAACTAACTATATTTTTAATTTCTCTGAAATCCAACTCGCTTAAATAAACCCTAAAATATAACAATTTATCCTACTTTCGAGTCTCGTTCAATCCTATCGACTGGAGTAAATTCAATATTAGTACATTTACATTATTTTTTTAATTTCAGATAATTAATGAAAAAACCCTGAAAGACTGCGGACATAAAGCGCTGTGCGTCGTCTCCGTCCTTCCGCACATCCTGGACTGCGACTCCAACTGCCGAAACACCTACATCAGCACCCTCGTGAAGCTCGGAGACAAGTACAAGAAGAAGCTGTGGGGCTGGGCCTGGGCCGAGGCCGGGGCGCAGCCGCCGCTGGAAAACGCCCTGGAGATCGGCGGATTCGGCTACCCGGCCATGGCCGTCGTCAACGTCAAGAAGATGAAGTACTCGCTCCTGAGGGGCTCCTTCTCCGAGCAGGGCATCAACGAGTTCCTGCGGGACCTGTCCTTCGGGCGGGGGCAGACGGCGCCCGTGAAGGGCGGGGCCATCCCCGCCGTCAACGACAACGAGCCGTGGGACGGCAAGGACGGCGAGCTGCCCGTCGAGGAGGACATCGACCTGTCGGACGTGGAGCTCGACAAGGACGAATTATAAGTGTGCGTGTGATGCGTGATAAACATTGCGTAATTTATACGTATTAGTCATTTTTTTAAATCGGATAGAGAAATGAAATCTTTCAAAATTGTATATTAGATAAAGCTTAACGTTCTTCCAAAGTTGCATGTTGAAAATATCAATTCGACTAATTGCAATCGTTTAAAAAATGCTGGTTTAATTGCTAAAGCCCTCGTTTAAAAGATGAACAATTAATGTTTCCGTTAATTTTGACCGACATCCCAGTTGAGGCCGTTCATATATTATTATTATTTCGATCGCCGACCGCAGAAAGGGTTTTCGGTTACAAAAGTGACGCTCGTCGAAATGTATTTTTTAAATTGCTCATTCCATATACGCGATAGAGGTCGTTTTTGTATACCTATCTTTCTCAATTGCAGCCCGGAACATGCAAAATATTAACGTTTTTGCAGTAACAATAGAAGCACCTCAGATGTTTCATTATTTATAATAACATTGCTCATTCTTCTTTTTATATTTATTCTCTTGCTTTATAAATAAGATAAAAACGAATTTACAGCGTGAACTTACAGCTGTAACATCCGACGTTTCGGCGATGTTGCAACTGACGTTGGAGATGTCTACTCTGGACGATGCAAACTTCACTCGGTAAATTCGTTTTTATATTATTTATAATGTCAAACAACCGCGATAGTCTTCGATTTCATATTCTCGTGCTGTTCTCGCAGCTCGACTACAAAAGTGTTTCTCTAATTGGCATGTGAAATGAAAGAGGCCAATTCCATGTGTGTATAATAATAAAATTGTCATCTAAAACGGAGGTTTTTTGACTGACGTATTTCTATACTAAATATGATTAACGTGTTTTTTTCTTCAATTAAATTAAAAGACATTTTTTTACATAACATAAAACTGTATTTTTTATTTGTCTTTTGAGCAGGTATAGTCAGTCGTAATAATGATAGCTTGTATTCGTAATATTAATACTGTCGTAGTAAATATCTATCAAAACTAATATTATGTATCACAGTTGCTCAGAATATGGCGTTTACGATATAAAAATAGCCTGAAAACCGTGATTTCTACATTATAATAAGTCACACAGACGTGAGCTCCATGACTTCGTACTTCCGCTGACTTTTACAAATTATCGGGTAACAAAACATGAAGTAATGCACTAGACATCCAACCGCGATTACGGCAAGGATGATAGCGACTATTCCCCAAGCGGTCACACCCGAAGGAGACTTTGGTGATTCATTCTTATTCGCTGTAAAAAAAAAAGAATGACTAATTATTTTTGGGCGAAGTCAATTTTATCTCATGCCATAAAAAGATTAGTAAACATAAGACTTACAGCTAACTGCGTTTGGCGCTCCATCGTAGCTTATCATGGGATAACGACCACCTCGAGTGCCTTCGCTTTTATAACCATAGCCGGATTGACCATTCCAACTTTGTGCATTAGCGCTTCGAAGAACTGAAAAAAAACATTTTCTAGATTTCTAACTCGTGAGAGACACATAAAAAGCTAAAATTAGCCGGCGTTTTATTCATTCTCGCGATAACAAATGTAAATCCATCCGTCCAACATCGCACCGCGAGTAAACAATTAAATTAAGTAAACTTTGTTTTATACCTGCTAGTAACGCCACGGTGAATAAAAAATATCTCATCATTTTTGCCAATAATCAGTGGAGCGAGATCAATGCCGCAGTAACTAGCGCATCACACAATAAATATTAACAAAAAAACAAAACCAAACCGAGCGCCATCGGGCAAATAACTAGTTTTTTTCCCGTGCTGTGCTCTTCCTTCGTGCCTCTTGCATTTCCGCTATTAGTTAATTATAGAGCTGTGTTGATCGACTCACGAATCGACTTTTGGTATTTATGCAATTTAGCTTTATAGCCGTAACACGCGCGGATTTGGTACGACTGGACCACGGATTTGGTTCGCTCCGAAATATCTGTTCGTCGTAGAGTAGTCCGGTGATAATAATAATTATTAATTGTGTCCGCGGCGGATTTGGTACGACTGGACCACGGATTTGGTTCGCTCCGAAATATCTGTTCGTCGTAGAGTAGTCCGGTGATAATAATAATTATTAATTGTGTCCGCGGCGGTCCGATGGTTTGCTCGGATGTGGTCCGCTCCGTACCAAATCCGTGCTTGAGACGATCGCTTTGATCGCCCAATTGACTAGTCGCGTTCAAAACGCCTAACAGGACGGCCAGGCGAGCGCTTATTTACTACTATGGACCAAATAATCAACGAACGCGATACATATTATAATTGAAATTACCCAAGTATACAAAGATTTCCCAGGTTTGTGTGATTCATCCCACGAGCTTAATTGAAACAGAGATGCTCGAAACCAAGCATTTCAGATAATTAAAGAGTGTTATTCGAAATTTGAATCACGACATTCACTCATCACTTCACTATCACATCAGAATCAGGTTCAATTTAAAGACTTTAGACGACTCTAGAGATGATCGTGTGGTAAGAGTACAAGGCAAAGATTTTTTGATTTTTTAGAAACCAAAATAATTATTTCTAATCATCTACCACTTATTTTATTATCCAAACGTTATAATTCATTAAAAAAATGTATGCACTAGGAAACATTTACTGAAAATATAGACCATTTCAACTTATACTTGCAGCTTTGGTTTTATTATATTTCTTAGTCCAAATAATACATCGTTGAGTAGTTAGAAAGGAGAATAGGCCCTTAAGTATGTTTACCGTCCCATGGACAAAATGATCCTACAAGGTTTCCGTTTGAGATAAAAATAAAAGAAAATCTCTGGGCTCTTTGCATCACAAGTTTCAGTATCCGAGAGAAAAATTGTAATGATATGCTTGTACTAAACTTTACTTCTCTAAATTCTCTTTGTGATGCAAGATCTTTAAAGTGGTAATAAGTCGCTCTTGCGCAGAAACAGCTTTTACCATAACATTATCGTGTTTAAGCGTTGGAATTCGTCATCTTAAATTCTGATCAACTGCATGTGGCTATATTCGCCGCGTTTGCTTAAATATAATTTTGCCGATTCTTTTCTTTTTTTCGTTTTTTTCGTAGGGGCTGTGATGTGAGGCATATTATAATTCTTGCGTTTTTGAACGACGCGGCATTATGAGTGTACGACGACTTAGGTACTTGGAGCAACTGTCCGGTCCGGTAGTCTGATGCGAGAATGGACTTGATTGATTGTAAAACATCGCAATAGCGATAAGTCCGACTTTTGTGCATAAATTGACTTTTTTTAATAAAACCAGTGTAATATTCATTAAGTAATGTTTTTATAGCACAATAAAGTTATTATGTTCTATACTTGGTCCGCTTTACCAAATCCGAGCGGTTATTGCTAAGGTTATTAATGTCACCCCGCTATATATATATATATATATATATATATATATATATATATATATATATATATATATATATATATATATATATATATATATATATATATATATATATATATATATATATATATATATATATATATATATATATATATATATATATATATATATATATATATATATATATATATATGTGAGAGTGGCCACCCTTCACTCCAATTGATTGTGAGCGAAGGGTGGTTCTCATCATGAAGATTTCTCCGTGAATGAAAGTCGTGGATGTCGAAGAAGAAGTGTTTAATCAGAAGGTTGAAGAGAGTTGAGTTGAAGTCGCCAGTTCTTAACGCCTTGAGTGATAATTCGCCTTGTGTAGTAGTGTGGGCGCGAGGTGAAGCCGTGGCAGTGTGTCTGAAGTGTGTAGTCGAGGAGCGAGGCTTGGCGGTCGGTATCGCGGATAATGCTTGATAACGAAGTGTAGTCGCGATATCTGTAGCCGTGAACTTGTCCACCAAGGGACTGAATGTAGAGGTGTAACGTGTCCGCCGAGGGAATGATTTGTAACCGTGTACTCGTCCACCAAGGGAATGATGGCGATCGATTGAAATGTACTACGTTTTATACCGTGGCGGTGATGTAATAGCTGTGTGACATGTGTCGCTTGCCTGGGCAATATTTGCCAAATTTAGTTGAAAATTAACTGCAGCTGGCTCGTGTAACTTTGAGCGAGTCTGCGTTTTCTATTCTGTGAAATTACTTTTTTGTTGTAGGTATGTGGAGCGTTTTGAGCTCCTACATGGCTCCCCCCCTAGTGAAGGGCTTGCATATGAAAATATGGAAGGTCTTCACGATAAAATGACAAAAAAGAGTAAGAGTGATAATGAAAAGTGTGTGTGAAATTGAGTTCGCGAAAGTTTGAGAATCGTATGTTGTTATGCGAGTGTTCGAAAGTTTGAGGATCGTATGTTGTTATGAGAGGCGAAGGCGTTTCGTTACAATTGTTAAAATACTGGTGCTGTTATAAAATGTTGACAATGAAAAGTGATTATGAGACAATGGACAATGGCTCGATATAAATGCTGGCGTGCAAAATGTGCTGGCCTTGAAATGACAAATGAATGTATATAAATATAATGCGCGTGTGTTAAATGTTAGCCGTACATGGAAATGACATAATTCTTGCGTCGGCTAAAAAATGTGGAGCGTATGATTTGATAATTATTTAGCGCGATTTGAAAATGTAAAATGCGATTGTAAAAATGTGTTTGAAGATTTGTCGCGTGATTGATGCCTGATGGTCGAAGTTTGTTTTCTGAGCTTTCGTGTGGACATCAGTTGGATTGAAGTTTGAAGTTCCCGTTTGAAGATGTTGTTGGAATGCGGCGTAGTTGTCTCTGCGATGAGGGTTGTACGATTCGGTGATTTAAGTCTGTTTGTTGCTAAATCATCACGGTTGACTTCCAACTTGCTTTGACTTGTACGTCGTATTCATGCATGTTGTGTGGGAATCGCTTCTGTTGTTGCGGGTTTGTTGATTTTACGCTTCGAATGAGTGGTTTCGCTATACCGTCTACTCTCGGCGTTTTGTGTTTTCGTGGTTGATTAAAGTGCTGCTCTGTGTGTTCCGTTTCGTTTTGCGTTGACGGGGTTAATATTCTTCCGTTGCGTGGTTGTTTCCGTTTCGTAGTGTGTTAGGGTTTGTAAATGATACTCTTGTAATGAGATAGAATTTGAGCCGATAGTGCCCTTGTCAGCTGTTTGCCTATACTGGACCCAAAAGCGTTTCTCCCGGATGTGCCTAGGGGATTTGCAGGTTCGCCAAGCTGCATGTTGTCCCGAAGCGTTGCGCCATGCAGGTCACCACTCTGCAATGACGTCGTTAGCTCCGCTCGGTGAAGAGTTCGATGCGATTGTGTTGACTTCCTTTGTTAGGATTTACCTGGGAGTGTATCAATAACGGTTTTCGTCTGCACAAGTTCCCAGGGTCTCAAATCGTCGTTGCTATGAAGTTCGTTTGCGTTGTATTGTTTGTTTGCCGAGTTGCCATATGTTGTCGTTTGAGTGCGTTGAGAAGCGTAGTTGTTTTTTCGTGAGCCGTTGAGTCGTTATGCATTTTGTTTTGTTTTTACTTGCTAGGCATGAGCGATGTTGTGTGCATATTGTTGTTGAAAGTCATGCCTAGCAAGGATCATTCCCTTTGTTGTGTGCTAATTTTGTTTGTTTTATTTGTTGAAACGCCGCCTTAATGATTTATTGAAGTCCTCCGTCCGTTTTTGTGAAAATTGGCTCGTTGCTTGACGGAGTTTATTTGCTTCCATTTTGTACTGATTTGATATTTGAGACGTGCAAGCGATGAGTCGACGTCGCGCGTGATTTGCTGTCGTGCGAAATTATTTTTTATGCGACGGTCGAGTTTTTGGCGATGCGGCGATTGTTGGCGCGTGTAGTTGAATTTTGAAGCGTCGGCGAAAGTGTTTCAGTGTATGTCGGCTAGCAGCTGTTTGATTTTTTGATGCGCGTAATGTTGATGTGAGTTGGAAGGTCGATTGAAGAAGTAAAGGCGTGTTCTGCGTCGGTATTGCCAATGTGATGCGAAGGTTTTGAAGTGTTCTGCGTCGGATGCGTGAATGTGAGATGAAGGCGTGTCCTTTTCAGCGTCGAGGTTGAGTGAAGTTGAAGGTTGCGTTCTTGAAGTTCTTAGTCGGTGTTGCGTATTTTTTTCACGTCGGTGCGTCACCAGTGTGAGAGTGGCCACCCTTCACTGGACTCCAATTGATTGTGAGCGAAGGGTGGTTCTCATCATGAAGATTTCTCCGTGAATGAAAGTCGTGGATGTCGAAGAAGAAGTGTTTAATCAGAAGGTTGAAGAGAGTTGAGTTGAAGTCGCCAGTTCTTAACGCCTTGAGTGATAATTCGCCTTGTGTAGTAGTGTGGGCGCGAGGTGAAGCCGTGGCAGTGTGTCTGAAGTGTGTAGTCGAGGAGCGAGGCTTGGCGGTCGGTATCGCGGATAATGCTTGATAACGAAGTGTAGTCGCGATATCTGTACTTGTCCACCAAGGGACTGAATGTAGAGGTGTACGTGTCCGCCGAGGGAATGATTTGTAACCGTGTACTCGTCCACCAAGGGAATGATGGCGATCGATCAAATCAAATCAAATCAAATATCTGTCGACGGGCCTTGCTAGAGGCCCGTGACATCTTCCACTAGGCATTTTGCCTTTTCGTGGGGTTTCACGTGAGCCGGGCCCATTGGCCCGGCTTTCTGGATATGGCGTCACAGGGCTTTGTGCCCTGTGGCAGGACTCATTGTTAGGTGCTTAGGCACCTGGCGATCGATTGAAATGTACTACGTTTTATACCGTGGCGGTGATGTAATAGCTGTGTGACATGTGTCGCTTGCCTGGGCAATATTTGCCAAATTTAGTTGGAAATTAACTGCAGCTGGCTCGTGGTATGTGGAGCGTTTTGAGCTCCTACATATATATATATATATACATATATATATATATATATATATATATATATACACTACTGTGAAAAAGTCTTCGAACAGTTACCCACAAAATAAACAAGGTGTCGTATTTTTGAAAGTAACTAAGTGAGCCCATTCCTTTTTTTTGTCGGGCTTGTTCATTCATCGGAGGAGTCATAAAACTTTATTAGACATTTCTGCAACCTACCCGGGTTGGGAAACAATTAGAAGAGTGGACAATGGTTAAATTTTCACAAAATGCCGTTCTCGTCTTTACCTGAATGTCCTTCTTTATGGTGAATAATATTTTTTTGTTGATCCATTGCACTAATTTTATTCATTTTAATAAAATATATTAAAAGAGTTCACAGGTCAACAGCAATATAAACAATTTTCCGCGGCAGGGTTAAACGACTGTATTTCGAATTATATATTTTTTTAATATTTGCAGAGAGAATCAAAAACCATTTCACAATAACCGTTTTGCGACGTACTCAATAAGCAAATACTCAAAAATAACATTAGTATTAAATACAACCCCTTTTTCAGGTAAAGACGAGAACGGCATTTTGTGCAAATTTAACCATTGTCCACTCTTCTAATTGTTTCCCAACCCAGGTAGGTTGCAGAGATGTATAATAAAGTTTTATGACTCCTCCGATGAATGAACAAGCCCAACAAAAAAAAGGAATGGGCGCACTTACTTACTTTTAAAAATACGACACCTTGGTTATTTTGTGGGTAACCGTTCGAAGACTTTTCCACAGTAGTGTATATATATATATATAAATATATATATATATATATATATATATATATATATATATATATATATATATATATATATATATATATATATATATATATATATATATATATATATATATATATATATATATATATATATATATATATATATATATATATATATATATATATATATATATATATATATATATATATATATATATATATATATATATATATATATATATATATATATATATATATATATATATATATATATATATATATATATATATATATATATATATATATATATATATATATATATATTCAAATTGAAATTATGTATTAATACTAAATAAATTAACCTATAAAATAAATGAAAGGAGACTTATCTGGTCTGTGTAGACCAGGAGCGACTCCACGCCTTTTTTTCTTCTCTATTCTTTCAGTGTTGGTAAATAATCCCTGCTGTGGTATTATAAGTCTGGCCAACCGGACTTCTTCCTGCCTCATACAGTGGTGACACAAGTGAAAGTCGAGAATCTATACTGGAAAGGAATAGGCGATTAGTATATCTAACAACTAATGATTAATGAAAAATGTTGGTTCAATATTTCGGCCAAGCCGTCGTCAAGATAAATGACATTTCTGAAATCGAAAAATTCGTTCAAAATTTAAATTCAAGGAATCGAACAAAAAGAAATAGCTAATAATATTTTACACGATTAACTTAAAGTATATCATAACCAACCGTGTAAAACGTTATTTTTAAATGAAAGATAAATAAAAATAAAAAGCATTTGATGATTATAATGATATGATAAACCTTGTTAATTTTGCCTATTGAGACCGGAACCTTTGCAAGCGCCTAAAATATAAATAAAAGCCAATTCCCAAGATTTGACATCCCTTTCTTTTGCATTATCACCAAGGCATTTTATTATTTTAACTTTAAAACATTGATTTTAAAAGTTAAATTATGCGCCCTGGCATGCAAAGATATTGGGAGCTGGCTTTCATTTCCTACACTGGCCCTATGATTATTTAGTCATATATATATATATATATATATATATATATATATATATATATATATATATATATATATATATATATATATATATATATATATATATATATATATATATATATATATATATATATATATATATATATATATAGAATTCGTTTAAAGGATGACACTTTGATGAAAAAATAAAAATAATAATAGCCACTTACATAGCTGGAAGGTTTTCCCGGACTGGACTGGGAAATGCTTATTGTTTAATATATATAATATAATAATATAATATAATAATATATATATATATATATATATATATATATATATATATATATATATATATATATATATATATATATATATATATATATATATATATATATATATATATATATATATATATATATATATATATATATATATATATATATATATATATATATATATATATATATATATATATATATATATATATATATATATATATATATATATATATATATATATATATATATATATATATATATATATATATATATATATATATATATATATATATATATATATTAAATTTAATAACCATTTTTTAAAATACAGCTTTGTATAAAATCCAGCCAAGCCTAAGGCTTACCTGCTGGAGATTATGATAGGGTGACTTTCAGTGCAACTTTAGTGGCCATTTTGACCATTTAATAATATATCTGCTGCATTATCTGCTATATTGATAAGGATTAGTCGGCACAGAAAGCCACCCCCTTGATAATATTTACATAAAAAAATAACGTACTTAATGCTAATAAAATAAAATAAAATAAAATAAAAACATATTAATATATCTATATATATATATATATATATATAGATATATTAATATGTTTATTAATTATTTACTTTATAATCATCTTATTGATCAATTCTAAAAAGAATATATACACAAAACTATCAAATATATATATATATATATATATATATATATATATATATATATATATATATATATATATATATATATATATATATATATATATATATATATATATATATATATATATATATATATATATATATATATATATATATATATATATATATATATATATATATATATATATATATATATATATGGCAGTGTTAGTACACTGCAGATATTCCCGACTTTTCCTCGGAAACCAGTTGAAGAAAACTGTATAAAATTCAGAATTCTTCATTCCAGCCTTTACTGATACTTTTTCTCCCGCTACCCCTACCCGCAGCGGCGATACCAGAGCTACTTACAAAAAGTTATGAGCACAAGTCCTCAGTGCTTTAAATAAGTATCCATATAAATCACTGGGATTCTAGTTATATATAAAAAAAATTTGCAGGTATTACTCAAGTCGACTTAATATAAGTCGTCGAATAGCTGCGTGCTTCCTCACCAACGCTCTAAACAACCGTAGCAACTGCATGGCGTCCCTGGCAACGAATATTACAAAATAAATTGAAACGTTATTGATTTAAATAAAACGTAGAAACAAAAACAAGTTTTCTCAAATAGCTATAAATGTTGTTTTTAAATTTCTTGATTTATAATTGGCAATACTGATGCGCAGCGTGTCTGTTTTCGGATGGTGGCGTGTCGTTTCGATAAACTGGCAATATTCGGCCGGCGACGAACTGTCAGCGATGGCATCGATTCGGCTTTTTTCAGTTTTTTGTGCATTTATTTCGATTTTTGGTGTTAATTCTATAAACGTCGGCAGCGTTAATCAAGATTTAATTAATAAGAACGTCGAAAGAATCATAGATATATCATCGCAGTTAGTGAAAATATCAAGTAAGGTTACCTTAGAAAATGTTGGTAAAACGCCAGTTAAAAATTTCCTGTTCGCCGTGGAGCCTCAGTCTAGTGACAGAGTATCCTTTATTGCCGCTAAGGATAATACGAAGCGGGATTTGAAGATAGTCGAGGCGAGTTTGAGCGGTCAGCCCAAAGGCAAGTATTGGCAAATCGAGTTCAGGGATGCGTTAAACGGAGGAAGCACAATTGTTTTAACAGTGGAAACTGTGTTTTCAAAAGCGCTCACGCCTTATCCTTCGAGCATTACTCAACAGGAAAAGCAACTGGTCGAGTATCGCGGGAATCATTATTTTTATTCGCCGTATGCAACAAAGACGCAGACGAGTGCCGTATTCCTCAGTTCCCGAAGCGTAGAATCGTACTCGAAGCTGAAGCCGGTGTCGCATTCGGACACGACGATAGCGTACGGACCGTATCCGGACGTAGCCCCCTACTCGTTCGACGAACTATCCGTACACTACATGAATAACCGTCCGTTTTTGACCGTGTCTCGAATGGAGCGCTTGATCGAAGTGTCACACTGGGGGAATATCGCCATCGAAGAAACCATCGACGTGTACCACTCGGGCGCGTTGCTGAAAGGACCGTTTTCGCGGTACGAGTACCAACAGGATCCGTCGAGCGGCATCTCCAGCGTTAAATCGTACAAGACGCTCCTCCCCGCGTCGGCCACGTCCGTTTATTACCGCGACACCAACGGAAACATTTCCACCTCTTCGATGAAAGTAAAAAAAGACGCAGTCGAGTTGGAATTACGACCGCGTTTCCCGCTCTTCGGCGGCTGGAAGACGCAATACACCTTAGGATACAACGTCCCGAGCTACGAATACCTATTCCATTCTTCGAACGAGTTCCTCCTGAAGATGCGCGTGATCGATCACATCTTCGACGACATGGTCGTGGACGAAGTGACCACGAAAGTGATTCTGCCGGAAGGATCGTCGCAGATCAAGCTGACCACGCCCTACGCCGTGCGGCGCGAGGCGGACTCGCGCCACGCCACCTACCTGGACACGAGCGGCCGCCCCGTCGTCACCTTTACCAAAGCCAACCTCGTGGAGAACCACATCCAGGACTTTCAGCTGAGCTACCAGTTCCCTAAGATACTGATGCTGCAGGAGCCACTCCTAGTTGTCGCGTTCTTATACGCTTTATTCCTATGTGTAATTATTTACGTGCGGTTGGACTTCCGTATACATAAAGACGAGCATCACAAAGAATAGTACTTTACGACGATCAATCGATCGATCACGTGATGTTCTCATTCCACTCTTTCTATTTTTTTATATTCACCCATTCGCGTTTGAACAATGTATATTTTCTGTTTGTTTATTAGGTTATCGCTTACTTAAATTTACAGTTTTGAAATAGAAATAGGTCGATAGGACCTTAGTCACTTTTAATTTATGAGATCTTTATTAAAAATATTGTGGAAATTCTGTTTTATTTCTAATACAATTGGTATTTTGCGTGCTTCTTTTGATGCTACGGATCAATTAACACGGTTGAATATGAACTGCAGTACACTTCAGCAATCATCTAACGTAACTTCTCTGCGTTATCTATGATCACAGTGAGAGTTATGACAATCATTATCTGATTGGCTATGGAGCTCGCGATTCATTCTTCTCTCTCTGAAATTCGGATACTTTGCAATAGAGCCACATTACGAGTGCGTCTCGAGGATATCTCTCCAAAACGGATCGAATCCTTCCTCGTAGGCACAAAAATTGAAAAAATCTATTTGTTTCACGGTGGGGTTGTGAATTATTGCATTTTTATGATTAACCCTTACGTTGGTCGACGGGTGAGCGCGGAGCGGCGCTCACTTTTAATTTTATTTTGCTAAATCAGCGTAGGTGAGCAGTTCCAGTCTGAAACGATTTATAGCTGTCAGCTATAATGTGGGGAGTGAGGAGATGAACGGCCGAGCCGCTATGTTATATCCAGTCGTGTCCTTGATACTGAACTTCACAGAACTACCCGAAAGTGAGCGCGGCGCTCACCCGCGACCTAAGGCATCCGTCTGTGACCCTTAACCGACCAGGGGTTGCGGTTGCTCCTCTCTAAAATAATTTTAGAGAGGAGCAACCGCAACCGAGTTTCAGGCTGAGCAACCATTTTTAGGTCCTTATATTGATGCTGTCGAGATTCAAAACATATTGATACTGTCCAAAGTCAAACGCGACCTGTCAGGGGATTTGGAAGGAATTTGGCGACATCGGCAAAACAAATGGAACACGATTTAACGATCGGCGAGGTAACAAATAATCGTTTTTTCACCCCAAGACTCTCGGCAAATAGCCAGTGACTTCTTTCATCTGAATATTCAATTCATAAATAATGTCAATGAGGAGTTATTCCTGTTAATATGCAACGTCACAGAGAAAATTTAAATTGCGCATCATCAAAAAAAAAAAAAAGGTTCGAAAGTTATTTGCTGATACTCAGTTTTTCCGCCTGCGAGGAAGGATTTGATCTGTTTCGAGAGTCGTCCTTGGATACTCCAATTTTAACAGTAACCTGCTGGTTATGCTTCCGCGACAGTTTTTTTACCGACATCCTTGTAATGCACGACTGAAAACCTAAAAGAAGCCCTAATCGTCAAAAAACGGTGGAGAAAATTTGAAGTATTACAAGAAATAAAAACCTAAAAATTTCCTTATGATCATCGAAAGTTTGAGAAACTGTGTGTCAAGTCTAACTTACCTACTGCGAATGTATGAGCGGGAAACTGCAATCGGTGACGATTCATACCGGTGCTCGATGTGGACTCTCACCAGTCTTCAGGATGATGGTCGTTTACTCTTATTAACAACACCACATTAATACGTCTCCACCACTTCACAAAAAAAAAAAAAAACATTGAATGCAAATCACGGTCACAAATACGCGGGTCAACACCGCTACGCATAAACAACTGGTTAATAGGTACTTTCTTTAATGTGAGGGGCTGCCTATCATTATCATTAACACTTTCCTTTTTTTATGAATAGGTTTTCTAATATAATTTAGCTGTATACGGGAACGAAAATCTGTGCGTTCACATTATATGGTTTGTTAATCAATTTTTTGGAATGTTTCGTAAAATATAAACGACGACAATGTTGCGACCTCGGTTATTTTTTACTGGTATAGGCGAAGATTACAAAAAAAATCTAAAACATTTTGAGTGCATCCAATTTTATTGCGGCGTTTAAATCTGGGCCAATTTTCAACACTAATATTTGAACTAAGGAGTGATGAAACGAAATTCTACAATTATTTTTGGATGTAAATATTGACGTTTAATGAACTTCTAAGATTTAAAAAAAAACAAGATACGTTAATGAGAGAAAGTATGCCCAGAGAAAAATTATGCCGTATAAAAAAACATATAATGTTTACGGTTTTAAGCAAGACACAACAGCAAAAATAAAGAAATTGTTCTTTAACCGCATTCGGTTTTACCGTTTACGGTAAAACGTTTACGAATGCGGTTTACCGTTTACGGTAAACCGCAATACGAATCCCTGTTTAAACCGTAAAAGAAAAACGTTTCGATAAACCGCATCGTGCGAATGGGTCGCGACGTTACCTCGCCCGTGGACAAAAATAGGCTGCGAACAGTCGGGCGCTACGCCCATCGGCCGACGCGCGCAAATTCTCGAAGTTTTGAAATGTAAAAAATAAATTTCTTTTTGGTAAATTATTACTAAAACTCGCTTATTTCCCGGCGTAGATCGACCCGCTCGGGGATGCCGGCGAATTAAAACTCGGGGTGCATACTTAGAATAAAATCGAAAATATATTTTTCGTCCGTAAACGTCGCAACTTTAGGAGCGAGCGAAAATATACAGGTCATATTCCGTATTCGGAGAGCTTGAATCTGAGGACGACGGGCACGCTGGTGCAGGGCAGGACGGCCAGCTCGGTGACCACGGCGGCCACCAGGTCGGGGGGCGTCACGTCGTACAGCAGGCGCAGCGGCTGCACCCCCGCGCCGGGGGACGCGCGCCACGCCGCCAGCGGGCCGCCCCCCACCAGCGCGGACGGCTCGCCGATCTCGTTGTGCACCAGCGCGTCGGCCTGCACGCGCTCGCTGAACTTGTGCGTCTGGCAGCACACCAGCACGGGCACGTTGAGCGCCGAGGCGGCCAGCGCCACGGCCGCCGTGCCGGCGCGGCCCAGCACCGAGCCGTTGGCCAGCAGCGCGCCCGCGCCCAGCAGCACGAGCGAGGCGCCGCGCATGGCCCGGCCCAGCGCCAACACGTCCGCCAGCGCGCAGCGCAGCCCCAGCGCCGCCAGCCGCCGCGCCAGCCCCGCCGCCTCCGCGCCCGGCCGCGCGCCCACCGCGATCACGCGGAAGCGCACGCCCGCCGCCCACGCGTCCGCCAGGATCTGCTCCACCAGAGACGAACTGCAATCGATAAATAATTGACCCGTTACGGACCTCCGAGTGCGGGACTGAACGTCGGATAGAATGTTTCATTCGTTGAAATTTACCGACTATTAATCGTAGAGTGTAAAAGCAACCCCAAAATACAATATTTTCTGGAAAACGCCCGGTTAGATGCAGTCGAGGAACGGAAAGATGTCGGAATAACAATTACTGATGATCTCAAATGGGAGAAACGTATAATTGCAATTGCTCAAATAGCCAACTCCGCTCTCTATGTAATAAGAAAGGCTCGCCGACATCTGTCAATAGAGGTTTTTATCGAGATCTACGAGGCATATGTGAGACCTATTCTCGAGTATGGCTATCGGCTCCGGAATCCATACTTATGCAAAGATGTAGATGTCTCGGAAAAGGTGCAGCGAAAGGCGACCAAAGTGCCAGTGAGCCTGAACAATAGAAACTATGAAGATCGCTTGAAATTACTTGGAAAAACTACTCTCAAACAAAGAAGAAAAAGAGGGGACCCGCTTGAGACATATAAAAATGGAACACATTATTGCGATGTACCGGAACTGACGAATATTTACAAATTCAACGTCAACACAAATCTTCGAGGTCACAACAAAAAACTCAACCGTTTAAATCTAACCCACTTAGAACGTTCTGCAAAATAGAGTGGTGGACGTCTGGAATAAACTACCATTTAAAGTGATTAGTGCAAGCTCTGTTAATCAATTTGAAAACAGACTCGATTTGTACCTAAAAACTTGTTAATATTGTTAATTTTGTTTAGCTTTACAAGATCTGTTCTGAACATATCGGCAAAGCTGCCTATCCAGAATAAATAATAATAATAATATGAATCAGCGGGAAAATCACCCATCGGGCGAAGACCTCTCCGCCGACCACGTGATGCATTTTGGCAATTATGTGGTAAAAATATATGCCACCCTAATTTCTAGCCCTCGAAAGACTTCTCATCTGGATTTAGGCAGTTAACAGTTTCTGTGCAGCTTGGGCCATATAACTTGCGCGTTATCTTTGGTCGGCTCAACTCACGGTTCAACTCCCATCCAGTAGCCCCTTAAAGAGGGTCTAACCCGAAAAGGACTCTGTTTCCTCCGGGGAGGGACCTTCAGACACTGCAAGGCGGTTTGTGCATTGTGCGGCGTCAGCCAATCGACTATGCGCTCCTGCTAATAATGCATCTTATGCGTTTCCAGAAGCGGGGGTGGGTGTTGACTTGATGTCAGCTACTCTTGAAACGACCCATTGTCCACCCTATTCCAACTGAATTACAGCCAACACCAGGTAGAGGCCGCACAAGCGACTTCAAACCTGCAAGCAGACTGTAACATGGAGAAATTCAGCTAAATCTAGTAGTGAGGGCACAAGGCTGCCTGTTGGTTTCACTTCACAGTGCCTTACAGTAAGGGCATGTGGTATTTAAACGGTACACTGTCTTGTCCCTAAGTTTCTGCGTTCACCCCAATTTTGGGCTAGATTTAAAATTGCCCTCTACTCTATGCTAACTCAAGATTAACCAAAACTTCGATTCTGTCCAATTCTAAGGATCATAGTAAGTGGGCATAGTGAATCGAACAATCCACAAGCCCACAAAAAGTTTTTAGCTGGAATCAGCCAGAATGGCACCTGTACAACTATGAGCAATGTGGACTTGAAGAAGTCACTCTTGCGGAGAGATTGACAACAACAGCAGTTGGCATTCTATGTCAGAATGACTGGACAACAGATGGGGACTTTAGCATTCCTCCTCCAATGGACTGGAAGATAATGTTATATAACTGGACGCTGGAGATGCAAAAACAAATATTTAAATGCTTTTCAGCATACTTCCAGACCCTAGTAACCTCGTTCGTAGTTGTCCCCTTTGTAGTGATATCCCTTGCACAGCTAGGCATATTTTAGCTGGCTGCAAGGCGGCCTTGGTTTTAACGGTACACCTACCGATATGACAATTGTTGCTGTTCGCGAGGGAATTAGCCTCTCAGTAACTCCTGCCTAGAAGGGTCTCACAGTATCCTCCAAACCCCCAATAGAGTTTGTTCGGGATGGATCTGAAGGCAAAAGACATTCCACTCCAAAATCTTTCTCAATAATCAAGAAAGCTTCAGTTGGATTCTAGAGGTCTATTCGGTCTTTAACCCGTTGAGTATTATACGACCAAATCTGGTTGTGAAATAATTATCCGTTGAGTATGATACGACCAGATCTGGTTCCGCGTTTTTTTCACTTCTTTGACGTTCTCATATTTATTCATAATTATCTAATTGTTTTACAAAATGATATTTCAATATTCTATATTCGAAATTTCAATGCAATCATTATGCAGTTGTTCTTTTTATGATTCGTGTAGTAGTTTCGTAGTTATAGTACTTTTAGTCGATGTCACCGAAAATCCTGCAAAAGAGACAGATGCATCCATGAAAATACCCATTTACTCCAAGGGTTAAGCAGTAACAACTCCCTAAAAATCTCGGGTGCACAGCCCTCTGTCCAGATACAACTCTTGACTCCCTATCTCGGAAGATGGCCCTTATGGTAGAATTAACTGTTCCATGGACGTCAAATATCCCAAAATATCATGAGTATAAATTAAATAAATACCATGATCTCGCAAATGCAGTCACCCGGAACGGGTATAAGTTGGCACTCCGTTTCACCTCTTCAAAGATCTTGGTCTCTCTAGGAAAATAATCAAGTAATTCCTAGAAAAAATATGCAAAGCAGCGATTTCCGCAGCCTGAATTCTATGGTTTCGAAGGAGGATTGAATGGGCAGTAAGGTGAACGCTCAAATGTGGCAAGACAGCTGGCTTAAACCTATTAAAGCCGGTCGTTAGTCCAGAGTCCACCGCTCATCCCTGAGAAGTGAAATGATAGTATTATGATGGTCCTACTCTGGTCCGTGAATTCCATGGCAGCTCCGTTTGTATTTATTATTTATATACTAAGCATTTCATTTCATTTAGCTTATGGTAGGTGGTCTTACTCTCGGATGCGTCGTATCATTTTAACATTGTATATATCTTAGTCTGAATTATAACATAAACTACAGTAAAACTCCGGTTAAACGAACTCGGGTCAACCAAAACCCGGGCCATCCAAAACGCCTCCAAAAAAATGTGCCAATATCAAACTTTGAATTCAGTTTTCTCAGAACTCGGAAAATGTTACTTATCACCTTCATCTACGCGACTACTCAAAAATAGCAACATTCACCTTTCGCAAGTATTACTCGTTCTTTCTTACCATGAATAAGTCAAAATGACATCTCCGTCGGATATCTTATTGCGGACAGCTAGGCTAATCGCTTGACCGGCTACATCAATCTGCTCTCGGATGTACGTGTCGATGCTCTCGTTCAGTCGTATCTTCGCCTGCGTAAATATAAAATAGTCAATTCAACGATAATTTTCAATAATCTCAGATTCACTGATTATTTATTTAATACCTACGTCGGATTCAGTTATGTCGTTCGGGAGCTGAAGGAGTTGATAGCGAAAGTGTTTAAGAGCGTTCTGCATGGAGACGGCGATAGGGCGACATCGGTGGAGATAGGCGAGGCCCGGCGATAGTCTGGAGTCGAGGGCGCGCCCAAATTCTGCCTGCGCTGGCACGTTGAAATCGGCGACTACCTATAAAACTGGATTCCTTAATAAACTTCGCGGTGTGGTTCACGAAGAAGGGGACAGAGTAGAGAGTAGAAAAGGAATATTAAATTCCTTAAAAGAAGTAAATTATCATCGTGGGATGTGAAGTACTTAACCGACAAAAGTTACTTTTGAGATAATGAGGATTTTATGTTTTCTTTCAAATAAAACTTTATCAAAGCTGTAAGGCTTCACAAAACTGATTAAAATAACTCCTTATCATAAAAAGGATATAAAATATATGGTATAATATATGGTATACAATTTCTAAATCAAATAAACCATTTATCGAAATAAAAATACTTTTATATGTAGGAACCAACTATTAAATAAGGAAATGAAATTATTTTACCATCATAAGAAGTGTACTTTAGGATACGAGAAAGCATTTTTAGTGTTTTTTTTTTTAATATACTGCTGGAAAGCCTGACCTAGTTTGATAGGAAATGGGGCTACCGTTTTAAAATAGACGGCCAATACACCTCGTCGTGCCTCGCTTTTGCCGATGACCTAACTTTCATCACCAGGAGCCCCAACCAGCTTTCTCTGCTATTACAGAAAGTGGAGCTGTTCTGCGACTGGTCAGGCTGTATAAAAGTGAAGCCCTCCAAATGTTTTTGCCTTGGACTCGCCCGCATAGACACAAAATTTACATCCTATGATCCGAAATTTGTCTATAAGGGCTCTAATATCTCCCTATAGACACAAAAAACCATTTTAAATTCCTTGGCAAGAAAATCACCCATCAAGGAAAATACGTCTCTGGCGATCATGTTATAGAGCATTTCAAAAGTTGCCTGGCAAAAATAGATGCCTTGCTAATTTCTGATCTATGACAATTATCTAACCTCATATTTGTCATGGGCCTTTCTTATTTACGATTTCACCAAAACCCAACTGTCCCGTTTAGATGAGCTGGTGACAGTTAGTTTAAAATCCTGGTTGTCCTTAGCCAAACCAGCTGACCCCTGGACTCTCCAGGGGCCAGGGGACAGCTTCAGGTCCAAACAAAATTTTGGGCTAGCGCTAAAACTGCACTCTCTGCTCTACACCAACTCCAGAATAACCAAAAATTCGATTGTGTGCTATTCCAAAGATCCGGCAATATCGAAGCACGTAATAAGTGGCCGTAGTGACTCAAATGATCTACAAGCCCGCATAGACTTCCACAAAAAGTTCCTTACTGGAATCAGCCAGAATGGCACTGGTACAGGCATGGCAGTACAACCATGAGCGATGTGGACTTGAAGAAGTCTCTCTTGCGGGAAAAATACAACAGCAACAGTATGGCTAATGCTATTGGCCTTCAATGTCAGAATGATTCGACAACAATTGGGGACTTTTGCATTCCGCCTCCAATGCACTGGAAGGTAATGCTCTATGACAGAAAAATAATCAACTCTTTCCTTGAAAAACTATCTAAAACCGCGATCTGCGCATCTCAAATTCTATGGCTTCGAAGGGGGAGTGAATGGGTGGTAAGGTGAACGCTTACATGTGGCAAGACAGGTGTCCTAAACCTACCACAGCCGGCCATTAGTCCGGAATCCACTGCTCACCCCCCAGAAGTGTAAAAAAATAGTATTATGATGGGCCTGACTCCGGTCGGTGAATTCCATGGCAGCTCCGTTTGTATTTTATTTTATTTTAACATATCAGCAAAGCTGCCTGTCCAGAATAAATATTATTATTAATATTAACTAAATAACCACAAATGCTAGAAAGAATTATAATTTCAAATTTTAACAATATTGAAGTGTAAATCGATACTCAAATGCAAGGGGTCTAATAAATAATATTACTAGATACTGTAAGTGCCGGTAGCGGGGTAATAATTCAAGACACCTAGATACTTTCTGGTTATTTTATTAATCTTCAAATAATTCTCAAAACATATAATTGTTCTTACTTCTTTGAGTGAATTTAGCAATGCGATACATCTAGAGTTCGATCCAACGACGGTACCCGAGGCATACTGGACTCCTAGTTTTATAATCGCAGGATGAATTTCTCTGTTAATAAAGGAAACAATTTCATTACTTTCTACAGAAACACTTTTTACATACTTTTCTTTAGTGTATATAATCGATGATATTAGCTTATTTTTTATCTGTTTAACCTCTCTAACTTTTTGGTTGATTTTGTAAATAAATACTGACAATATCTTTTTTCATTGAATTCCCTTTTTATACCTAGTAATTAATCCTGTTAGTCGGGTATATTATATATTTATATAATATATATGGGGGCCGGCCGACACGGTTACGCGCGGATCTGTCAAACGACGCAAAGTGCCTATAGGCACTGTTGGCGTCCGACGGGTTAATAGAAAGTTTTCATAACAATAAATGCAAAGAAATAATATATATGTAGTAGGTAATGATAATATTACTACATTTGATAACTGATCTATGATTTGAACTAAAACGATACTGGATACGTATGTTCATGCATGGGGTAACATATCGAAGGCTTCAAGCTGAAAGGTTGTATCTTCAAAATTTGCCAAACCAAGTTCTTGGGCCGAATCGCCGCCCTATTTTGACTATTCTACAACATACTGAAAGGGTGTAACAGTATCGTTGAATAAATCTGTAAAAAGGCTTAAGTAACATTTTTTTTCTTTCTTTACCACAGGGTTGAAAAGACTCTACTGTAAAATTGCATATTTGTAGATACGTCCGTATTGATATATTACCGCATATTTGTAGATACAATATCGGCTTGAGGCCCTCGATATGCATTACAAAAAAAATATATAATTGAAAATACAAGACAAAATTAAGATGGACATATTTTCAAAGAAGTTTAGTTCCAAAAGGTTTATTTGTTGCTTCTAGGATTATTATTATCTTTTTTTTTGTATTATTTATTTACTAGCAACGTGATTATTTTAATTACTACTTCTTATTACTGGCTTCTTATTTTATTTTATTTTTTTAAATTATTACCTCTATGTTATTTTTCTCTATTTACTGATTATCATTGCAATTATAATTTTATTGTATTTTATTATTATTATTATTTTAATAATATTTTAACTGGATATATTTTGATTTCTTTATTACTTTTTTTATTTTTCAACATGATTATGAATTAGGTATTAGATATCATTAAAATAACTCTTGAAATGTATACTAGGTATTTATTAGAGTTATTAGATTTACTTTATAATTTTTTTAAAAACTTTTTCTTTTTCTCAGTAATAGTACTTTAATAAGTGTTCGCACAATATAAAACGTACAAGTGACCTAGTCGGGTCTACCTTGCTACGGGCTTCGGCCTAGTTAGGCAGACTTTGTGAATAATGTTTATGGAAAATTACTTAAGAAAATACATTTATTCTTCTTCTTCTAAAAGGGTTAAAATTGTGCCTTTTTATAGAAAATCAGTACCATTGCATATGTTTTGGTATACTTACTTTGAATTCAAAGGAATGGGTGGAGCGCACATAGCTGCTTCTCTCTCCGCATATAAATGTTGGAACAACTTCACTTTATGTTCCGATTGGTACATTTTCACTTTTAATTTCTCCAGGACGGGCTTCGATTCTGGTGATTTTTTTGCAGTTTCTTTTTGAATGGCATCTTTCGGTTTTACGGCAGTTGGTTCTTTCTTTACAGCTACGGTAGCTTTAGCCGCAGCCTGTTCTTTGGCCGCTCTTTGCGATTCTTGAAGCGCTCTCCGCTCAGCTTTTAACTCTGCCTTGCTTTTTTCTTTATTGCAAATTTTTAAATCGGAAATATTTAAGTCGGTTATCTTTCGGCTGTCGGCGAAGTCAGTCTCGTCAGTGCCTTTAAGTTTCGAAGGGACAGCCACACTCTTTTGGGGTTCTACAGGATCGGAAGCTTTTTTACTTTTCTGTTGTTTCGCAAGTTTCTTTGCTTCTCTCTCCGCTTTAATCTGCTCTCTGCTCTTACTGTCTATTTTGTTATGAGTCATTGTGCTCGCTTGCGTTTCTACAATTGGTTTATCGAGATGACATATAGCGCTAACTACTATACCGTTTGACGTACTCTTCAAATTATTATCTAAATTTGTAACTATACTTTTTTCTATTTCTTTCTGTTTTGCTTCGACGATTTCGACGGATTTTTTCACGGCCGCCAGCGTCTGTTTTTTCACTATTGCTTGCTTTTTCCGCAACCGCCGTTTCTGAGCCGATGTTAGCGCCGTCGAATCTTCGTCGCCCAATGAATTCGATTCGACGGGAACCGTTTCAGCTGGTAATTCGGTTCCTTGAGATTCATAGGATGTGAACTGCGGCGGAACGAAACTATCAATAGCTTTCTTCTTTTTCCTCCGTCCGCTTTCCTATAATGGAGAAAATATTTATTATTCCAACATAGAATCGAAGACATTGCATCGAATTGACGTTAAAGAATGTTTTAAAAAATAGGTTAGCCTTATGGTATTATTATAATACCTGTGTAATGCTATCCATTTTAGCAGTAAATCCGACGCTGGCTACAAAAAAGACAACATTTAACAACCAAAAATGCATGGTGAATTATGGAAAAGAACGAAAAATTTTGAAGCTCACCTTTTTAAAACATAAATTCGGTAATGTTCAAGATTTTAATTTTAAAATATGTGACCTAATGATAAAATATTTAATTTTAAAATTACCACACGAAAACTGCGAAATGACGTCCGCTAGATAGTTTTGACAGTACCACAGACAGTACGCGTTTTTTTAAATTATTATTCGTTTTAAATGGCGATAGGAGCTGATTTCAATGAATTTCATCAGATTTTAAAAATATAATACCCTTCTTAGACCTTATAATTGTGGTCGTAAAATACGTATTTTAAAGTATATAGGTAATTTTATTTCTTGCCTAAAAGAAGTATTTTGGAATGAATATTAAGACCCTTTTACACCATCGCGGCGGCTGCAACAAAAATAAAATAATTTAACTTGTAATCTATTGGCGAGTATGGAAACTAATTACAAAATAAAAAGCTCTGCTCCTTATTAATCATTATTTTTTTCCGTCAAGGTGAAGGTTCATTAAAGCTAAGTAATATCAAGAGCCCAAGAGCTAGAGAAATTGGAAGCTAGTGAATATTTTTGTTTACCTACAGCACAGTAGATTTGCTTACCTACAGCACAGTAGATTAGACCAACAAGTAGATTTACTCTCGAGCTACAGGGCATTGCGGGAAGAGGGGGCGAGGAATGTGGGTAGAGGGGTACGTCCCGACGAACGCCCTTAGTTAGCATTACGCCCAGGTTGCGACCTTTCGAAAGTTTGAATATCTGCGTGGACCGAGTAGCGGGACATCTGGCGGTGATATCCGAGCCCTTACAACTCGTGATGTATTCCCATCGATTTCAATTTTGTTCTAAGAGAAGCTACTGTCTGATATACTGTGCCTACAGCATTGATTATGCAGATGATCAATGTCTACAGCTATAATAACGCCCGCCAAACTTAGACGCCTATTACAGCTGAGGAGGCGAATAAATCTAGAATTTTCCTTCCTTATATAACTGAATAAAAATTACCTGGTCAATACGGCTAATAATTTATTTTTCGAAATATGTTAGAGTGTATCGTCCCTCCCCAACAATAATCTTTTTAATCTGGCCAAAAATACCTTTTTAATCTGGCAGTTTTAATCTGAAATAGATATAACCAATTTGCCTTTTCACTAAGTATCAATCCGTTAAAAAAAAAAACAGCTAAAAATCACCAAGTGACTGATCACAGGTCTGTCGACTTTATCTTGATATTTGTAATGGAACACAAACCTTCTCGTTAAATAACAAAAACAAGCAAAATAAGGGAATCGTTGAGGATTTATAATTTAATGAAAAAGTATTAATATATATGTTTGTTTTCTTCAAACACATATAATAATACGTGGGCCTTATGCAACGAATATCACGGGTGGCATGCCCACTTTAAAACATCCTTCGAAGAATGTAACTCTGCCGGAACCTAACATCGTAGATGAATCGGAATCTGAGTAGGAAGTAATTAAAATATGTAGAATAATTGGAGGATTCCAAGTCACCAAGTTCACCAAGTTCGAAAAATAAATTTTCCAGCTTGCTTCCTAAGGAATTACTATTCTTAATTATAATTTCAAAAGCTTCTCAGCCATACAACTACTCAAAATTACTGCTGTTTTTGGAATTAAAATGGTTAAAGTGAAATACTTAAATATTTTTGTAATGATTGTAACTTGGTGAGTGCCTATTGCTAGGGAGGGACAGTATAATCTAATGAGGTTTTAATGTTAAAATCACCACAGTAAAACTGCGAAATTACATCTTCTAGTAGGTATATAAGTTAGTAGAATGCGTTTTTTTAGAACCGATGTCATGCCACTCTTAAAAAGTTACCGTTGTCATGGAATCAACGAACCCATCTAATCCTTTAAATTATGGTGGTAAAATACGTAGGTATTTTAAAATACATATTTCTCGCATACTCAAAAGATTGTTGCGTTTTTGGGTGTATATATAAAGTCCTTTTACAGCACCTCAGTTCTTACAAAAATAAACAACAATATTATTAATTTTATTTCATCCAATCATAATATCTATTGGTGGTGGCGATTATGCACCTACAGTATGTATATTATATAAAAATCTCTGCTCCTTGTTTAGGTGTTGTTACAAAGATCAATGAAGAAATATCCTTTCCTTTGGTGGAGGGATGTTGGTCGTAAAATTGTTCTTTGAGCATTGAAACGTATTCATAAGTGCGATCACTGGGGCAAAGTGCTACGATGCATCCACCCCAGCCGGCGCCCGTGAGCCTGGCGTGAGCTCCAAAATCGTCCGACAATTCGACGAGCCGGTCCAAGTTCGGGTGAGAACATTCGTACAAATGCTGCAGGCTCCTATGGCTCTCGCGCATCAGATGTCCCAGAATTTTCATCTTGTGCCCATCGTCACCCTCTTCTTTGGAGCAGATGTTTTTGAACATCTCCACTCGCTGGGCTTCCTGGAAGACGTGCAGCGCCCTTTGGTATAACTTGAAATCGGTGAAGTGCTTAACGTTTTTCGTCAGATGGCGCTCATTGAGCTCGTCGTTGGAGATTTGCAGGATGTTGCAGAGGTCGACGCGGCTGTAGGGCTGTTGCTTTAGCTGCAATTTGACCAGCTTCACCATGTCCTCTGTCGAGTGCTTCAACGCGCGTTGCAATTCGGAGAATGTGTATTTTAGCAATTGGGAGTAGACGTTGTTTTTAATGGCGAGGGCTTTGACTCCTAGGCGACATTCCATGACTCGTTGATTGAAGTCACCGGTTGCGGCTTTGTTAGCTTCTACTAAGCTGTGCGCCACTACGAATGCAGCGTCTGACGGTAAAGATATCGAGGTTGCGCATACTGGATCCCACGTAATGTACTGTGCGCATCCTTCAACGGCTAAAAACGCTATAGCTTGATCCATTCCGCCCCCTTCAGTGCCAATATAACGCTCGCATTTCGCGCAGATTGCAGACATTTCCCTTTTTGATAATTTTACATTGTTAACGTGAAGGATCGCTAGGGCTGCAGCACTGACGAGAGCCGAAGAGCTGCTCAGACCGGAAGCTGGCGGGACGTTTCCGCTGACAGCTATCATAACGCCCGCCAAAACCTTATCGTTCAAAACTTCCAAAGCGCCGCGAATGCCGCACAGGACGTACTCGTACCAAGCCGGTCCGTTCGCTCGCCCGCCGATTTGAATGCGATCCATCATCGTTGAGAAATCGTCGTATTTCTCGTTCGCGTTTGAAATGCGCAAAGATGAATCTTTCGACATTTTGACGGCTAGCAATATGTCTTGAGCGAGCGCCATTGGCAAGACTGGGTACCCGCAATAATCGATATGCTCACCAATGATGTTCACGCGGCCCGGTACGCGGATAACGGCGTCTGGCTCACAGCCGTATTTAAAAACGAAATGTCTCTCGAGTTGAACGATCTTTTCGTCGTTTTTCTTCTTAGAGATAGGGACTTGATCGACGTCCACGCCGTTACGAGCCATCGTATGAATGCGGCTTGAAATCGCTGTTAATCTCGAATAATCTCTGTTTACTGCACTTGTCTCGAGTACGATACGACGCGTCTACACTCGCGGTACGCTACGAGTAGAAAGAAACCCAAAAAAATATAAAGGCAAGCGGCGCGGCACGAATTTCTTATCAGCGGACGACGTGGACGGACCACATAGCGACCGCGACGCGGCGCATCAGTTATTGTATTTTAACATAACACACCCACCACTACTCCCGAGAACAAATCCCGTTTTCCAAATCACAATCGCACGGTACGATAATAGTTCACTTCAAGGTTATCAGCCCTATTAATGCAGAGTTCCCGTTACCGCGCTATTGTCGCTATTTTTGAATTGTGCAAATTTTGACATTTATTTTCTTTTTTTGACCCACTTTACATTATCTTAGAATGTCATCACTTATCACGGTTTTTATTGTTTAATTAAACGTAATCTTAATAGCTTTGCTAATGTTGTTTTTTACTTGATTGGTGTTTACCTATACTTTTATTATATTATTCAGGCCATTATAGATAAAGTACTTATTATTACACTTCACAATAATCAAGTAACCTAAATTGAGTATTAATGCAGTTTAGAAAACTCTTCTACATTGAAGATGTTTAATGTGACCTTACATCACATCTGCCATTGCACTAATTCAGAATGTATAAAAATCGTGACTACGCGAGATCTATAAATAAGCGAGATATAGGCGTTTAACCCTTAGAAAATGAAAATGAAACTCACGACAGCATGTTTTCAATCCTCGAATGTTTATTTTTGTAGGAGTTAGTGCCCGCATACTAATATATAATGGTGGCTTATTAAATTAAGGCGACTTTTTTTCGCTTATAATTACATAAATACGGAGATCGGCCGCCCGCGAGTTGTCGCAACGGAAAAACTATGGATTGGTGGTAGTAGCATTCCAGTGGTTAAATAAGCGTCAAACACCTATATGGCGGTAGGTTGTGTTTTTTTTTAAACTTCATAAATACCTACATAGCGGTAGGTTAATTTAGTTTTTATTAAACCATCATAAACAGGTGTTTGGCGGTAAATTACATTACTTTAAAAAAATGGCAGTTAGCTAAACTGCATAAATTACCGATATTGATAATTTAAATCAGTTTCACATCTTTGGTTTCTCACCAAAAACACACATTAAAAAAAATCATTTAATTAAACCAACTTAACATAATGAAGGATTACTGTACATCGCATTAATATACAAACAAGTGTTTTTATTCTCTACACCTGTCTCTATGTAATTCTGCGTCGTTTTCTGATATTGTTCGTAGTGCTCTTGCGCGACGTCCGCGTAGCCGCAATGCGACTTTGACAGAGACTTGAGCGGCGTCAGTTCACTCAGAGTGTAATCAGACATTTCGGCGTTTACGTTCAGCTCGGCCAGCAGCTGCTGCGGTTTGGTCTTTTTCAATTTGGAGAGCGATCGCTCGCCTGTGTGCGTTTTACGGTGGTTCCGTCGGTCCTTTGCGGATATGAAGGTGAGCGAGCAGAAGTCGCATCGGAATGGCCGTTCGCCGGTGTGCGTTCGCTGGTGAACGATCATGTACGATCGGCTCTTGAAACGCTTCTCGCATATGCTGCAGACGAACGGGCGGGCGTCCGAGTGAACGCCCATGTGTTTGCGCAGGCTGAAGTTTGTGTAGAATCTAAAATAATTATACCCATTTTTTATTTTTAAAATTAAGATTGAGAAGACGAAACTATTTTACTAATTATACATCTTACTCAGTTTTAAAATATTTACACCCAAATTTATAGTAGAGCTTCGGTTCAGTAGTTGAGTAATGCTCAGCCAAGTATTTCCTAAGTACTGTACGATACTTGAGTATTGAATGTGTTCAAAAGACGAGAAATTCATCCAACTTCAATAAGTATGGCTCAAATATTCTGGAATTTATTCATATCGTGCGGCAATATTGTCAACTGTATTGGCCAATAATTATCGTGGAATAGTTTTATTTCATAAACCGCTTGATTTATTTCTGACAAATAGCAATAGACCGCGGTAGTATGAAGGTGGACTGCAAGTGAATGCGAGCGGAATAGAAAGAGATATCTGCATATGGGCCCCCTCTATCCTTGTCTAGTCGCGCATATGTCATTCTTTAATTGAGTACAATAATTAATTCCGAATCATGTCCCACGCATGCACGACCAAACAAGGATAGAGAAGGCCCATATGGAGCTTTCTCTTTCTATTCCTATATCGATTTCTCAGGCTGGTCGCGTGGTCTATTCTAGTATGCTGTGGTTTGCCATTGCCCATTTATGCTTAACCCTTCAAGCCCCACGACTTCGATATCGAAGTCAACTGAACGCGTCCAGGAAAAGTGATTTGATTGGGTTTTTTGTGTCATTCCGTATTCAGTTGTATTTTATTTAAATGCACAATGATATTTGTATCATCGTGCATTTAAATAAAATATAACTGCATACGGAATGACACGAAAAACCCAATCAAATCACTTTTCCTGGACGAGTTCAGTTGACTTCGATATCGAAGTCGCGGGGCTTGAAGGGTTAATGATTTTATATTTAGGTTTTGTCAATATATTCACAAATTTCATAATGTTACTCTTATTGCCAGTGTGAGAAAAAAAACTAAGCTATGTGAGTCGCTGCGTGGCGGCAATGTTGGTTGTTTTGATCGTGTTTGCGTTCGCTGTTATACTCCTGTGGGGTTTGTGATACCTGTGATTATTAATATTTTTGCACGTTACCGCGCAAACAGCATGGGTAAAATTCAAATTGTCGGCAGGGTCGTTAAAATGTCCAAACAGAAGTTTTCAGTTCAATAGTGAAAAAATCAAAGTCCAAAAACAATTCAAGATGTACATTATAAAGTATATAGCAAAACTACAAGCCGGCCATAAACGCTATATATATTATAGAATCGACAAGGCATCATGCGAGCGAGACGACGCAATACCAAAGAAAAGAGACAGCTATACTACATTCATGAAATAAGAAGTCCGTTCGGTATTGTTTTAAAAATACTCGCAAGAAAATTGCAGCTGAATTATCGGCTTTCCCGAAAGCCAGAAACCAATAATTATAGGCATGCAAAGTAGACAAGACGACGCAGCAAGCAAGAGGCGAGAGCGACAGCGCTAGGGCAAATGAAAGAGACAGCGACAACCTAAGGCGACAAAACGAAAACGCAGATTCTGTGTGATGCAAGACGTTCCAACGCACACAAAATTATGGAGATGAACAAATGAGTCATAAAAATAATCTCTGCCTCAGTTTTGTCATATTTTCGTAAATAATACGCATCAGATATTTCAGGCTGACGCACAGCGTTCGGACGGTACAGAGACGGCAAATCAAATGACTGGGGATTGCACTGCGGGCGTCTTTACGTCAGCGGTTCATGGCGAGAGAGAAAGGGCGAATGTGTAAGCGAGACACAGTAAAACACCTGGGCAGACGAGACGGCAGTGCGGTGCTATAAATATGCGACCATATTTCGTTAAATCAAACACTCTTTGAAATCATTTTCTTATAATCATTTTACTGATAACAATTTTCAACATATTCAAGCATCACTATGTAATTATTATAATCAAACAACGTACAATTAAATGATTCAGTAATTCGTCAAACATAATCAAAGATTTCTTTCAATGGAGACCGAAGCACTCACACACTGGACTCTATGGAAGAAACAACCACGAAAAGTGAAATAACATTGAAATTCACAAGAAAGCCGAAGCACAACGAGCGAAAATGGCATCTGACGGTAATACTTAAATAGAGGTGGTTTAATTAAAAATACATATGTATCACTCGGATAACAAAATATAATATTACCGTAATGAGCAAATATCGCATGCGAAATCTTTCACACCCGTGTGTCGTAACAAATGCATTTTAAGCTCAGAGATTTGTCTAAAACAGCGACCGCATGTCCCGCAGGAGTATGGCTTTTCTCCCGTGTGTAATTGCATGTGCGTCTGAAATCAAATTTAATTTTATTTGCGGTACATTGCAGTGAGTTGTACGGGACAGGGTGGAAATGACTGACACATTGCGGAAGGGCACTGTGAGGGGTCTGATTGGGGTAGAGGGGGGAGTTGGTCCCATTCGGCAGGGTTGGCTCCTTAGGTTTTAAAAGCTCGGATTGGTGAGCATAGTTTTTAGAAGGCTTGGAACGGTGAGCATAAGGTTTCATTGTCAAGGTGTATTAAGAAAACAACTCAGTCGCCGAAAGTGTCCATTGGCGGGAAAATCTCTCAGTTGGACAAAATCGAGGTGGGAGATGTGTGGTTCCAACAAGATGGAACCTCGGCTCACACATATCGATGTTCTTTATGAGGGAAATGTTCGAAATCGAGTTATGAGGGAAATGTTCCCTAGCAGGTTGATTCCGAGAATGTCACGAGTCTACGACAATGCATTACCAATGATGACCGTCATTTGGACCATGTAATTTTTAAAATCAAAATAAAATACAAAAAGAAACTACCATAGAATCTACACTCCTGGGGTGTGAGTGGTGGACTCCGGACTAACGACCGGCTGTGGTAGGTTTAGTATAGCTGCCTTGCCACATGTGAGCGGCACCTTACCACCTATTCACCCCCCATTCGAAGTCCCAAAATTTGAGATGCGGAAATCGCAGTTTTAGATATTTTTTCTACGAAGGAGTTGATTACATTCCTGGAGAGACTAAGATCTTTAAAGAGGTGAAACAGAGATTTGGCTGGCGGGCCACGAGCGCTAACTTCCATTGCGTGAAGGTGAACAGTGAAGCCGTTCCGGATGACGGCATTCGCGAGATCATGGTATTTATTTAATTTAATTCTACAACAAGGGCCATCTTCCGAGACAGGAAGTAAAGAGTTATATCTGGATGGAGGGCTGTGTATCCAAGACTTTCAGGGAATTTATATTGCTTGGATACCAAAGTGACCTCCAGAATCCAATTTGAAGCTTTTTCGATTGTTAAAATAAAACGGTTTAAAATATACTTTTAGAAAATAAAAACCATTTCCTTCTAGAGAGCTTAGTTAATGTGAGAGTTGTTTCCACCCCACCATGTTTATTTTGATAGGTTACTTTCCGATCCGTCAAGTCGACACTCACATTTAAATTAGTCAGTTGAACAAACTTCTTCCCACATTGCTGGCATCCGTACTTTTTAATCCCGGCGTGCGCTCGCTCGTGATTCTTCAAGACGTTGGAGTAAGCGAAAGCCTTTCCGCAGCTCTTGCACTTGTATTTTCTCTCGCCGGTGTGAACGCGGAGGTGACTTTTGAGATTTTTTTCTGTCGTGAATGTCTTTTCGCATTGATTGCATTTGATAACGCTATCAGGCTAAAACAGAAATATATAGGACCAACGTTAACATACGGAGCAGAAGTGTGGTGGCAGAGACTATCAACAGCACCGAAACTGGCATTGAAAACGATATTGAGAGTAGAGCAAGTTTTTATATCTTTAAGGGTTGATTTAGGTATGCCAAACTGTAAGTCACTGAGGCATGCGGCCACTCTAAAGGGCAAAGTAAACTATAAATCTTTTGGAGGAAACCCCTGTGGAGAGAGAGAAAGGGCAGCTGGCCAGAGGTAAGCAAAGATTGGAATACCTAGAATTACAATTAAATAATGAATATTATTGAGGTAAATTTAAATACAATCTGCTTGACAATGCTATCAAAGGGTAACACTATATAAGAAAATTGTTAATTTTTATTTAGACATATTTTCAACTAAAAAGAATCTGAAAATTCCATAGTCGTAGATGAACTTCAAATCAGTTTTTCATGTGCAATAATCTCACGAACAAAGAATGTTTTTTCAGTAAAAAGAAGCCAAAATAGAAACAACCCCTTGCAAGACCTGTCAGGCAGTTCGCAAAACCCTTATAAGGGGTCACATAACTAGGGCCCCAGATGGAGGGCCACATGCGGCTATCGGCAGACAGCTGATTTATCAACACCGAATCGTAATAATCGCTGTAAGGCATTTACTACTTACCTTTAAACCAAAGTGTTTCCTCATGTGCGCCTCCAGTTTTACATATTTATAAAAAGTCTTGTCGCATTTCTGGCAGTAAAGCAACTTGCTTGTGCTCTTTTTCTTCTGTGTGCTTTTAATGGGTTTCTTAGATAAATCGCTCTTTGTTTCTTCTGAATCGGTTTTTTCATTGGAGAGATCGGCCAGCTGTATTTTGGAATTTAGTTCTGTTTTATCTGCATTGGCAATTCGCTGCTGTCGTAGGATAGACTCCGAGCGAATGCATTGTTGCTTGAAGAAGTAAAAGTTGTTCAGGAGATCGTAGCAAGCTTGGCAGAGAAACGTTGGAAAACCGTCGTCTTCAGTGATCTAATTACAATATAAACCTCATTCAATCAAACATTATGGAAATAACGAAACACCTTAACTAATACTTACTGGTAGGGAAGTGCAGTAAGTGAAAATTTTCATCGGAATGCTTCGAAGATTGACCCGCGATGAAAGGCAAGAACGACACGTTTTATCGGGGTAAAATATCGGGAAAGGATTGCAATCCATCATGAATATTACTCAAACACAGATATTACCAAGCGCAACATCAATTTCGCTTAAACAGTCCAGCGTCCAGACGCGCTTCAAAAAAAAAAAACAACCGACAAAACAAGTCGAAACAACAAACAAAACTGTCAAATAAATGACCTGTCAAAAGGTGTACGCTGCAGTGTTACCAGGTATCGCCTTTTATTTTGTTTATTTGACTATCATCAGACCAGTGAACCACCAGATATCTCGACGAAAAACCGCTTTGCCAAGGTAATCCCTAAAGTATCCATTTCGCACCGTATGACACCCACAACAATCGCCCAATCGCGGACAACTTTTTATATGCAGCACTCACGGCAATCGCTGGGCCAACCGGCCCAAGTCGATATGAAATGAGCCACGCACGCGCTAGACGCGCCGCGCCGTAGAAAAAACGCGAGCTCTTGTCCACGGAACGGTTTTTTCACCGTACGACGCGTGCATCCATATTGTAAACGATATTTAGGGTCGAAAATTCGAAATAATTGAAATTTCAAACGGGGCCATTCTTTATAAACTGTTAAAAGAGAAAATGCATAGTCAATAACTAAAATGAGTAAGAATCAGGGCTGGGAAAAATACATTCTGCATGTATTTCCGCTACAAAATACAAGATACACAAAAAATGTCGTTAAAATTACGAAATAATTTTACCCAGTGTAATTCAAATAAAAACTACTAGATACCTACCGTGTATGTAATAAAATACAAACCACAAATCGTAAAGTATATTTTTTATTACAACCATTTCTGTAATAAAAAGTTACAAATCTGATACAACACGCGTATTTTACCACCGCACTTTGAATAATCACTTAAGCAGGATGTTCGGTATCTGAAATATATTACTTCAGGGAGTAATTCTGTAGATACGTAAAACTAAAACAGAAAATAAAATTTCGATTTTATTTGAAAAAAAAATGTTATGTATACACGAAAAAATTGAAAAAATGTAAAACTTCTTTGGTTTAGACTTTTGTTACTTAGGAAAATATGTTTGTATGTTCAGCGTCCTAAAATAAAAAAGGCCTATAAAAAATAGTTTTGCACGATTTTTAATAGTTTTTTGAGTGAAATAATTTTCCGTAAAAATAAACTTCCCAATATCCAAATACAACAACACGATCTAATACACGATAACATTCACTTAAGTTAAATAGAGAGCCTCCTCTTTTAATAAATCTGTTAAAGTGAAATAAACCTATGACCAATTAAAAAAAAGGGTAAAAATCGACACTAGGTAGTTAGATAGCAATCGACACTAGATGTTAGATAATAAAAAATACTCGTTGTTATTAATGGTTAAAAGTGAAATAAAGCTATGGCTAAAAACGGCAAAAAGCAACACAAGTTCTTTAATATTAGAAATACACTTATATGGAATACAGCTATTCTTCGTTTTTATAAACTGATAAAAAATATATTTTTTGTATTTTGTTGTAATGATGTGTGCGCAAAACGTTTTGTATGTGACGCTAGCGGCAATCGCCGGGCTAAATGGACCAATGAGATATGAAGTGAGCGACAGATCGCGCGAACGAGCGATATGCCACGCTCGATGCTACGCCTAATCATAGAGATTTGTATAATAGTATTTATCGAAGCAAACGTTCTCACGTTTGTTATTATTACAGGAATTTATTTAGCCGAAGACGTAGCATAATCGGCGACATAGTGGCCTTTTGGCTTGTCCAATCGCAATATTTTGACCAGGGGGCCTATTCTTGAAAAAATTGGCATGCTAAATTTGTCTATGGCCCATGTAAATCAAATGGGCCACAAACAAATCTGGCATGCAATTTTTAATAAGCCCTCTGGGCACAGGAGTAAACACCGTGTCTACTCGTGTGCTCTGGGGGCCATTCTTGGAAAAAATTGCATGCTAAATTTGTCTATGGACTACCCAGCTGCCAACACTGCTATCTGTCAAATTAATGTTGTGCTCGCCATTATTAAATTATCGTTGGTGCCCGCTGTTCGTAATCGTACAGTACGATTATGTTCTACTTGAGACGATTTTGAAAAACTAGGCGGCAAATATTGTTTAAAAGTAATTTTAGTTATAACGATTTTAAGCGCGCTTCGATTAATTATAAAGAAAGTTATAATAAAATGGACACGTTCCTTATTTCACGACAGTCCCTTACAACCAATCCTACCACTTCAAAATAGTGTCCTAGCCGGGAATCAAAAGGAGAATGTTAAGGGGGACCTGACCGCTATGCCACCTATATAAAAATGCATATTTTTTGCATTTTTTCAAAACGCAGTTTGTTTCTAGTGTACAACCTATAAAAAAATGTTTTTTTTTTTTAAAATATTTATTTTGATTGTGGTTTCCTAATAAAACCCTCCCGCACTAAAAAATCGTAAATCCGTCTTGTTTTATTTACGTCAATTTTGATCAGTCGTCGTGCATCGAGCAATCTAAGAAATCCTAATTTATCATTTTCCACAATTAACAGTGATTTTATATCCAAGTAGTTTTGCGGTAATAATCGAACGCTTGTGCACAGATCCCTCTCTTTCTCCGAGAGTTTCTCGTAGTTGGGTAAGTTGACAATGTCCAGAGGGGGCAGGATCCGTTTCATCTGATTCTTCCCGTCGAGGTCGCGCAGCAGCATGCCTTGCATGATGAGCTTTGCCTGGGAGTCCGGTTTGTTCAAGTTGCGCCAGTCGGTCTGGTCGTTTGCCATGTTCTTCATTTCCTTAAAGTGAGCCTCGCGGTTGTGTTTCAATTTGTTGTAAATTACCGCACTTTTGAACGTGGTGATGCCGTTTTGTCGCATCGCGGTCAACTGCTGCAGGTAAGCGTTCAGTTCGTACTCCTGATGTACGCTCTCCATGAACGCGTCGAACTGCAACGCGGACATGAACTGCATGAAAACGCAGAGCCGTTCGGCCAGCGGCCGGCCTATGCTTGCGTCGAATCGGTGAAGCCAGCTCGTCAGTTTCCTCGGAATTACTAAACCGTGCTCTTTCATAACATCATACCTGCGGTGTCGCTCGCGCAGTCTATTATTATAACTCATTAGGACAGCGCATTTTAAACTATTTATCAGTTCTTTATCGTCTGGCGTGTCGATTAAATCGGTATTGAACATAGTTTCGGCGTTGCTATCGAAATTCACTTCAAAGTCCGACCGAAACGCATTGTACCCAGCTGTGTGCTGGTTTCCCAGTTCTCTCGGGGGTTCATCGCCCTGCGTCTGTGAAAACAAATGCGGCGTTACAGTCGGAGGAAACAGCGATGGGACAGTATCTGGAAACAACGGCAATTCCCCAGTCGGATTATCGATATAATATTTCCTGTAATGCTCCTGACATTCTAGCTTCGATCGCGTTTTAACTTTTTTAGATACGTCTTCCCAGTTTCCGTATCCCTGCGCCGAAACAGCCTCTATCAGCGCGTACTCTTCCTTCGCCGTCCAATTGCTATTTTCGAATAGTGGAAAGTCGTTTCTTCGCACGGAGTAGCTGTGGGAGTTTTTGTGTTTTTTGGCTTCTTTTCCGTTGGCGAAGCACTGCAGGCACAGGTTGATATTTTCGCACTCTGCGCATTCGATGTATGGTTCGCCGACTTCGCCGGCGCATGTCGAACAAGGCGGTAACAGTCTATCGCACTTCTCCATCACAAAAACAAACCAATAAGTCTGTGAACAAACCGTACGCTGCCCGGCCGTTCCAGTTTGTTTGGCACCTGAGTTTTGACAGCTCTGACTAGTGAGGACCATTTTAACATAGTCACCGGGTAGGAGATAAAAACCATTTGCTACTGTAGAAATGGCCATAAATACTACAAATATACCACCAGACATATTTAGACATTTCCACAGGATATTTCGCAGTAACATCGAGTCGCCTTTGCTTAGGTCACGGTCAGGTAAATAAAATAATTTTATCTGACACAGATATCTGTAGATATTGTAATCAAAACAGTATACAACATCTTATTTTAGAATGTCCGATTTTTAATATGGAATGGCTTATATTAAGACTTGAACTTCAGGAATTTTACAAAGGCAATCCAATTCCAATAGACATCCAAACAATTTTCGATATATTATATTTCATCGACATTTTACTTAATTTATTAAAAAAAACATTGTACTAGAATTAAATATAGCACACTGTTATTATTTCTTAATAAATTGTATGTTACAGGATGACACGTGCTATGATAATAATGTAAATATTATGATAATATTGTTGTATATACCAAAATGTAATTTGTACCTAATACCATTGATTTTAAATCAATGCTAATACTAAAGTTTAGGTGTAATGGATTTATGTTCAACACCGAACTGATTAAAGACAAAGCAAAACCCACCAGACCGATTGTAGTGTTATTTTATAATGTTATTGTATTAATTGACATATGTCATTTATATTGCAATTAATTTAGTTATTATTGATGATTTTTAAGAAATAAAAATGAACAAAATGTGTATTTTTTCCAACGTTTCCCGGGCGCTATTAATAAAATTTAGAAGAAAAATTACTCACAAAGAAAGAAGAAAACGCCAATAGTGTGGGTTTCGTTTAGAATTGGTTTTGCATTGGAGAGGAACCCCCACCATTCGAAAACTACCTTCCTACTGTAGAAAAGTCAATCGAACACATACGCATCCGCAAGCTGCACCTCAGTGGCAGGCAAGTGAATTGGCAAGTGGCTGCGTCGCAAATATTTTCGCGAACTGCGATATTTTCAATATTGTATCGAAATCGAAATAAATCAATATTTTAAGGTAATGGTTTTGTGAATAAGGCATATTTAATCGTGAGATCGTTGTTAGTGGTATTGTATTTTTTAAACTTAGCGCACTTGTGCGCTAATGTGGGTTTGCAAAAAGTTTGGACTAGTGGTTTTCGAATTAAGTGATACTTCCTTTAAAAAATCCATTTCGGGCAAAGCGGATAGGGCATAGTGGATACCCTACCCGCTTTGCCCGTTTCGTATTCGCTTTGCCCGTTATTATTGTTTGCCACAATTTTTAGACCTCTTCGAAAGCCAACTGCACAAATGACAACTAGAAAAAGAAAATTTTCAATAGATGGAGAAATTTCACACAAAAAAATAGATGGAGAAATTTCATGAATATCAGCAAAACCACAGAAAAAGAAGACTACAAAGAAGATAACTAAAGGGAAGGAGAACACCAAAGAAGATAAAAAATGTACGAAAACTAAATCGGATGATGCTGTAAATATGTTTCTATTGCGGAGAGCAATATTTAGAGATTGAAGGGCATCCCATTGACGACGGATCCTATGCAATAATTGTAACCAGTAGTGCCTTAAAAGTTGCACAGTCTATGGAGGCGTTGGTCGATTCATATGTAACATTACACCTATTACTAATTACACGAATAACTTCCTATTTTTAATTATTGTTTTTGATACGTGTTCAGTTTGCTCTAGCTCCCTAACTGCTTTAGGCGGAGTATCAGGGCAAAGCGAATACTTTTCATTTTTATAATTTTTGATTTTTTTTAAAAATTATGCAAACTCTGGAAAAGATGTTGACTATTTCTTAATGTCTAATAAATAATGATTGATTATGTATGACCATTTTCTTTATTTATACACTAAATATAGTTCATTTTATAGGCCTGCAAACCTAATCCGCTCCACACGTTGGCTAATATTGGCCATTATTGCTAAGGTGGAAGCGAGTCGGCACCACTGTGACGTGTGCAAAATGTATGGAAAAGAGCGAGAGACATAGGCGATACGGCCAACGTGTGGGGCGCCCTTATGGTGTCCACTTTGCCTGAGTTTTCCGTAATAGTAGTAGCTACTACTACGGAACCCAAGGCGGGCGACAAGTCAATACGTTGTCGCCTGTAGTTTCCATTTGATACAAACCGATGATAAAAGCGTTTTAGAGCAATACATATGTTGATGTTTTTTTTGTGAATTCAATACGTTGTCGGCGGGCAACAACGTATTGAATTCACAAAAAAAACATCAACATATGTATTGCTCTAAAACGCTTTTATCATCGGTTTGTATCATTATATAACTTTTATCATCGGCTTTAGAAAAACGGGAAAAATAATGTCCGTGTCTGTGCACTGGCATCTGAAGGCCGCGTGAGGCAATTCGAAAAATTCTTAGGTCGCAGTGTTTTTTTTGGTCAATGGGAAGAGCTGATTGATTTACATCTTATCATATGCAAATATTAGTAGGATAAAGAATGACAGCACACACTGTTGTTAACACACTTAAAATATTTTTCTATGTAGTGATAACTATTTTTTAGATACCTAACCTTCCATTGAATCGGTAATCTATGTATGTAATAGAAATATAGTACTTTTTTGAATTAGGTATGATGAGAAAATGATGTTTGATTTCTTTTGTAGAAAAATACATTTAAAAACTACCATTATTAAATGTATAGGTTTAAAAATACCACAGGTGTCGCAAAAATACCAAATTGGATTATACAGCTCTACTAACCCTCCGATAAATGTTGCCAGGTATATTGGGGAATGTTTTCGATTATATGGCATCATCGCTTGTGTGACGTTCCCGTGCGACTTCCGCATCTCCTCTCCCTCCCCGTGTGACGTGACGTACGAGAATTTTACAGAAGGCCCGAGAATATTCTAGAGTATTTTATCTATATATCGGCGTCGCGGCGCGCGCTTGCTTTTGTTATTTATCGAAAGCGCCGAGAGGCGGGCGTGCTGCGTGCGGTGTGGTTACGTCGACTGTATTTGCGTGTGAAATTTGTGTGCTTTTCCAACAACGACGTGAATAATATTTTGAAAAGGTAATTGCGTTCGGGTTTATTCTCGCGTTTTTATTCGGGATTTGTGAAGGTGCGCCCGTTGGATTTCTATTTGGACCGTTGGGACGTGTGCAAAATTTATTTGTGTGAGGTGTTAAATTTCATTTTTTTTGTCATTGCAGACTGCACTGTGAATAATATTTTGCTGCGATGGGCAAGGATTACTATAGAATTTTGGGGATAGCCAAAGGTGCATCCGACGATGACATAAAAAAGGCGTACAGGAAGTTGGCCTTGAAATACCATCCCGACAAAAATAAGGCACCAGGAGCTGAAGAGAAGTTTAAAGAAGTGGCCGAAGCGTATGAAGTGCTGTCAGACAAGAAGAAAAAGAACATCTTCGATACGTATGGAGAAGAAGGGTTGAAGGGCGGAATGAACGGCGGCCATGGCGCTAACACGAATAACTACTCATACACGTTCCACGGCGATCCGAGAGCGACGTTCGCACAGTTCTTCGGTTCCGCTAGTCCTTTCCAAGCGTTCTTTGATATGAACGGCGCCGGCTTCGAAGACGACATGGACGTCGACATGGGTCTGTTTGCGCCGTTGGGCCGGCCGTCCGGACCAGGTGGCGCCTTCCGCTCTCACTCGTTTAACTTTGCGACGCCGACGCGGAAAGACAAGGCACAAGACCCACCGATAGAGCACGATTTATATGTCTCATTAGAAGATATTGCGAAGGGCTGCGTCAAGAAAATGAAGATATCGCGCCGTGTCGTCCAACCGGACGGAACGTCGAAAAAGGAAGATAAAGTGCTGACGATACACGTGAAACCGGGATGGAAGAGCGGCACGAAAATCACATTCCAGAAAGAGGGCGATCAGGGTCGGAATAAAATCCCCGCTGATATTGTTTTTATAATTCGGGACAGACCGCATGAGCTATTCAAACGAGAGGGAAGCGACGTGAGATATACTGCTAAAATATCGCTTAAACAGGTATGTACTGTACTTACAATTTTCTTACATATTTTCTTATTTCATATTCATTGATTTATTTTATTTTTGTTGTAGGCATTATGTGGCACGATTCTCGAAGTACCGACCATGGCAGCGGAGCGCCTCACCGTCAACCTATCGTCTGAAATCGTAAAACCGAACACAGTCAAACGGTTCGTTGGCTATGGACTACCTTTTCCGAAAGAACCTACGAGGCGAGGCGACTTATTAGTAGCATTTGAAATTAAATTCCCTGATCGTTTGACTCCAACCGTCAGGGAAATCCTAAACGACACGTTACCGAATTGAAAAACGGCGGTAGCGACATGGACAATTTTGTGTAATATAATTGAAAGCGCACGGAATTTGTACGTTTTAGTACAAAGCCGATGAAGAGAGCGCAGCTTCTGTTTTGATTTAACAATGCTGTAAATACTAACTAAATTTAATGCGGAATCTGAGAAAATTGTAAAAAATATTATGTATAACAAAAAGAAATTAAAACGTATCTCACATTTTTTTTTAAAGCAGCGTTTCATTGCGCGACTGTCAGATTAATATGTATTAAGTGTGTATAAAAAAGTCTGCTATTTATAGGCGATGGAGCGCGCGGCGGCGGTGACTATTTTTGGAGGCGGTGGCGTAGTCGCGGCGCGTCATCGCCTTGACGCCTGGGATCTACAAGATCACACGCCATTATTAATGTTCCGCATCTGCGGTCATTCAAACCTGGAGAACGACGCCGCGAAATAGACCACTCCAAAGTCTATTTCGCGCTTTTCATTGCTCAGTATTTTGACAGATTGGTTAGCGCGAGATTCTAAAATAAAAGGCCGCTAGTTGGCGCTCTTATTTTGACGTTTAGTAGTGTTGTATTTATTTACTAGATTGCTATTATCGTACAATGAGAATCTATTTTGGGTTGACGGATAGCTTATTTTTACATAAAAAAAATATAGTGGTCTCGATTGCGTTTCTCGAACTAAAATCGGAAAGTAGTTCGTGTGAATAAGACAGCAGTACGTCAGAGCGGAATGTAAAATGAACGGTTGTCACTTTTCCGAATTACAAGTACCCACCGAACCAGCTAAATCTATAACGTGTTCAAACTTATTCTGGCATCTATAAGTTTGACAGGTAGGTAGTTTGGTGCGGGAAAATCGACGATAGTTCATTTCATATTTCGTTCTAAAGTATTGCTCTGTCTCGTTCGATTGAACTAAGTTCCTATTTTAGTTCGCGAAGAAACGCAATCGTGCTGTCAACCTTCACTTGTTTGCTATTATCGGACCTGCCTTGCAATAAAAAAACCTTTTCGTCGCATAGTTTATTATGCATTGTTTTCTTTCCACAAAGTCAGATCGATGTACTGAAGATCCTTGCAAGATACGAGCGGATTTTCGGCACAGATGCTATGCATCACTTGACGCTGTATTGCTTTTAGAGAGTCGCCATTCTTGCAGATTATCGAAGCTAACGTCGTTTTTTTGATCTCGTTCAACTGCCCTGTAAATTTCGAAGTTTATTAATTGTTAAACAACACCGTGGTTTATGAAAGTGTTTACCTGGAGTGAACGCTTGGGGCTGCTCAGCAGTTTCGTACCAGTATCTATCACCCCGACGCAGCCTCACGAATTGGTCCCCGAGAAGGCACGTGAGCGTCGGTCCCAAGAGATGCCCAGGCATTGGTTTTTCACTCAGAGCTCCCGTGTATAAATCGACGTCTTCCACGGATTTGTAAAGTTTGGAAATTTTGTCGAGGGATCCATCATCCAGGACACCCTGAAGATCGTCGAAGGTGGTTGGTTCTGAGAGACCGCAGTGGCGACGCCAGTGCGGGTAGGCAGGCAAGCCGTGGTCTCGACCCCGCTGCACATTTAGAGACACCAAATCGAGACCATGCTTCGAGTGGCGTGGCTTTTGTCCAAACGGAAGTGTCTCATTAGCTTTTGTAGTATCCCTTTCGAATAGATGGCTCGTTAGCTAAAATGAAACAACGGTATTTATGCCGTTTAGTAAACTCCTACATTGAAGATGTTTTAATGTCATCCCGCTGTATTCAACACACTGATTCCGAATCTGTAAAGCCTCGTATCGACTCGTATGTCGATATCCGTTTCCTCGAGTCGAGCGGCGCGGAACTATGCGCCGCGCCGCGCTCGCAAGTTGATAGTAGGCCTAAAAATCTTGGTCTATCTCTATAAATAAGCGAGATACAGGCATTTAACTTTAGAACCCTACACAGGGTGCTGTATCACCCTGTGGTAACTTTTATTGGAAATATTTTTTTAATGATTGACAACACTGCTTTGTTATTTTTTCTGTTCCTGTCTTGTCTGAAAATGTTATAAATCTTTTGTTGACAAAAATATCTCAAAATAAATAATAGGGTGCCCTGGCACCCAGGGTAGTATATGTACACTCCGATCATGGGTAGGGTTCTAGGGTTAAACACGCTTCAAACACCTATATGGTGGTAGGTTGTTAGTTTTTCAAACGATTCATAAACACCTATTGAATAGGTTGTTAGTTTTTGTTTTAAAATGTGGCAGAGTTAGCTAAACTGCATATATCCCGAAACAACATTAATTAAGTACAATAAAACATCGAGCGAAAAAACGACGATTACATACTTCGTTGGAGACATGAGGATCAACTTTCTTAATCGGTGTCTCCAAAGCGCTCATCATAGCATCATCGACCCCTTTGTTGCCGTATAGAGAGTACGGATTGAACATCATGGTATGGAGCTGGATATTCTGAATAGAACTCTCGGTCGTGTCCACGTATTTAATTAGAGAAGGTAGCAAAGTGTGCGCGAATCTAAACGCCGCTGCAGCGAAGTGGTTTGCTATACTGGGATCGACGGTCTCATCGTAGCCTCCGTAGTACACATCTTTGCGCGGCTGCAAGTCTAAAGATACCATAACGGCGTCACCTGCAATCACAGAACGTTTTTTTTGTGTCGATTACATTCGTAGGCTCGATGTTATGGTTTGGTCAGGTATGGACATACCAAAAAGCACAGGCAGAAATTCGTTATAGCTGATATGCTGAATCTGCGCGACGGCTATTCTTCGAGATTCGTGGTAGATGCGCTCGTCGTCCCAGCGAGGGTTGAGGGCGTGGAGTTGCCTGGCCAGGGTGTTGTGGTGCCTAGTCCACACTACGTGCATCGTGGTTAGGTGGAGGTTTTCATTCGCGCGAGCGTCGCCTAAAAAAACAACGCATCAGGAGTTTACTACAATGCGAATAGGGTACAGTAACACATGAAATAACCACTTGTAGCTCGAAATCTAAAAGTTTAAGAAAATCTGATTAAACATGCACATTCCAGTTTTATGTTCTATGCATTTATAGAGTTTGTTTTTGTTTATTGTAGCAGAATACCGTACAAATCGATATTTTGTTCAGAGATTGCCATTGTTATAATTGACCCCTACTAAGGGTCAATCGTACCACAACTTTATAAATCAGTAAAACCTATAAGTAATGCTCTATAAAAGTAAAAAAATATAATGCTCAACATAAACCTTTTTGTAAATTAAAGTGTTTTAAAAACTGCAAAAAGCAACATTTTCATAAATCACAATTATTGTATAAAGTTACAATTGACCCGCTGCCTGGTACAATTAACCCCATTCTCAAAATTAAATAAAAAGAACATTTTAATTTTATGCAGCATAATTGCATCTAAGCCACCAAAATCAGAAAGTCTTAGGAAAAGCTGGCTTTTTACCAAACTGACCCTAAGCCACAATTCAAGCGTTGATAACTAACGGGCCATAATTTAGTGACTAACTTTTATTTTTGAGTGAATAATAGGCCGAAACATGAATCTCAAATACCTACTTTCAGCAGTAGCTCGAAAATTAAAATTTTTAACATGTTGGTCTCGCATCTCATCGAGTCGCCGACCACTGATCATGTCGACTAGTGACTGGTGAGCAGGTTGAGACACGCTCGTAGGCATACACTCGCAGAAGCGAGTATCGGTAATGTATCGGTAATTGTGGAAATATGGACAATAGTACTATTGTCCCCGGTTTACCCTACACGAATACGAACCAGCTTCGAAACAGTATTTCCCTCGGCTGTTCTGCTCATCCTCATTGCAGCCGTCGTCCGGATCGGTTGACCTGGGCAGCAGCTCGCGTCCATTCGGGGCCCGAAGCACCCTTAGCTTGCCATCCCTAAAATCCCGCAGAGCGCGAGCCGTTTGAGGATCAGGACTATAAACTGCGGATCCATCGATGAAGGCCGTAGCTTGGTTCAACTGGTTCCGCGGTCCTGAGAAGCATTTGTTTTATACAGTTGTGCCAAGAAAGACTCATTCGCTGATCAGCTTACCGTAATGGCAGGCAGGTGCGGCGATCGACCTCACAAACTCCATGCACGTCATATTGTATTGATCATAGTTCGGGTCTCCCGGTCCGATTGGCACTGGGAAGCACTCGGGATGAGCCGGGGTGTCGCAACACGATATAGCCGCGCCGTTGATGCCTTTGTTCAAGGCGGTAGCCGTGATGTCGTGGTCTAAGAACTGACCCCAGACTGCTAGCATGACCGTGAACTGTGGGTCTGTGTCGTAAGTGGGTCGGTGCACCACGAGGCTCACTTCTCGCGCGCTTGGAAGGTCGGAGCCGTCGATGGCTCGCCGCGGAGCGGACACCCCTACGATACAAAATGAAGCTTTAATAGCAGTCCACACAATTGAATCGGTCATTTTGAAAATATAATTGCCAATAAGTAAATTTTACAGGGAGGTAAAAAACTGATTCTCTGATTCTGATGAAAACAGTCGGAGATGTATTCATTTAATGGAAAAAAAGAAAATTTTGGTTATGCTGTTTCAAAAAATATGCCTGAACAGGTCCTTATGATGTGTGGCTTCCGAAATAAATTCATACAATCGACTGTCAGAAATTTACATTCCTATAGGTACAGGCCGTTTTTAATTAATGGCATCCTTGTAGTGGACGAATTAGTACGACGAACTAAGCATATATTTTGAATATACTTTTTTTAAATATTTTTTTTTGGGAAAAACAAAAAAAAGTATAAGTACATTTTTTTTCCTGAAAATAGTACAAAAAGCTTTGAGCACGATGCGCTATCTATCTAGTGATAGCTTAGAGTAGAATACTCTAAGAGTGATAGGTACAATATCGCTAATATTGTTTAACGATATTTTACCAACCGCTAGATGGCGCAGCGCGCTCAACGCTTCTTAAACTTTTCTTCAAGAGATCAGATTTACAAATTTGTCTTTGTTTTCCAAATTTCCTTATCAAAAGTTGTTTATTTCGTCGTATGGATTCACCGACTACAAGGATGTCACTAATTAAAAACTCATCCTGTATAGCAAATAAAACAGTATTTTTTTTTGGTTTCCTTTTCATCAACTTTTATATTTTGATTACTGCCAAGATTCGATTACTACATTTCTAAAACTCATATTTTAATAGTTGTGGTATTATCGAAATGACTCGGAAATTGAGGTGGCATTTGTCCTATCAATGAGATTATGCTGTTTTCGATTGGAAACGTAGGTATGCGGGATGGTTTTTAGTACCCAAATCCAATGAAAAGTGATGTTGTGCAAAATGTGAATTTATGGGTTTTTGGAATGATTGATTTAACCCTAAAGGGCTCTCTAGACCAGTGTTCCGCAAAGCGTGTGCCGCGGCACACTGGTGTACCGTGGTCATCAGTTGGTGTGCCGCGGAAAATTGTGTAATAAATATTGTGTAATACTAATTTACATAAAAATAATTTAAATTGTGTTAGGCCCCTGGCTGACAAGCTATCGCCGAACGCAGCACGCATGCGTATCGAGTAAGTACTTATATTTACTCGTGTCATTTCATCCCTAGTCCTCAGTCGTCGTTGACGCGCCCGATTGAATGGGCGTAGCGTCGCATTCGGACATTAAAACTAAAATTTTCCGAAGTAGAGGTAGCACATTTTTGGTTGCATATAAAAAATGAGTATCCACTGCTTTCAAAGCGTGCTGTTGCAAATCTATTACCATTTGAAACAACATATTTATGCGAATTGGGATTTTCAACACTCACTACTATTAAATCGAAAAAAAGAGAGCGCCTGAGGACGATCAATGAAGAAATGAGAGCAGCCTTATCAACGATTGCTCCAAATTTTGATCGCCTGTGCTCTGTTAACCACGCTCACATTTCTCACTAAACATCTTTTCATATTAGGTATATTGGTTTTAGTAATAAATAAATATTAAATAAACATTGCTTTTTTCTTTGGTGTACCTCTAAAATTTTTTGATTTGATAGGTGTACCTTGAACACAAAAAGTTTGCGGAACACTGCTCTAGACGACCAAGCATGCTTGTCAAGCATTGCGTCATGGGCTGGGAGGGGATCGCAAACCGCAGAAAAAAATGCGAATATTTAAAAAAAATATTTACTAAAAATGCCTAATTTTGTAGTTTTATACCAGAAAGTCACGTCATTCATCAATCAAGTACGTCTAATTAACGTGACACCCTGGTATAAACTACAAACTTAGGCATTTTAAGTAAATATTTCAAAAATATATTTGCAATTTCCTGCGGTTTACGATCCCATCCCAGCCCGCAACGCGATGCTTTACAAGCATGCTTGATCGTCTATATATAGAGAGCCCCTAACTTTGGGTTATTATTCAAAAAGTGGGTAAAAAATCGTGTTTTTTTTTCATTAGATTTCTTAATACACCTACCACACATTTATTTGTATGTAATGTAATTTTTATTGTAAACATACCAACTTGTTTACAATATACCAGACATTTTTTTGACACAATAGACCCATTTATTTCCCTGTTTTGTATTTAGAATCGTAGGAAAAAAATGACCTATCACATACGCTTTGTGGGTTTCGGTTTTTTTTTGTACTCGAACGTACTACGTGATACGGCCTGCTGCATTCGGACAATAATATAGCGGACGTATCACGTACGTTCTTACAGGTAGGGCGGTTAATTTAAATGTAAGCTACGTGATCTACATACCATCTGCATAATCCGGAGGTAATGCTCTTCTAAACGGCGTAAGAGCGACTCCCCAAGTCTTAAGACGCCGATTGTTACAAGTTCCATCAATGCTGCTATACTTCGAAGCAGAACACGGAAATGGGTCTTCGTTGCAGTAGTCGGGCGGCAGCCACGTAGCGTTTATTTTAGGTCCATTTCCGGAGCAGCAATCGCGCGGATTAGACTTCCTTAAAAACATGGATAAATATAGGACGTAATTCTTTATTATTTTTACACGACTGCCCAACAAAAAAGAAGTGTAATGTGTTCAGGAGTTCATCTATGTATGTTTCCGTTTCTTTATTCCGCCATTACATATAAGCGCTTGAACCGATTTAGAAGCGTGTAGTATTGTTAGAATCGTTATACTATAGGGAAGGTACCCTATGATACTCGGGTACAAATATCAAGTTAAGTAGTTGTCTAAATGTCCAAATATCCAAACTTTAATAAATTAACATAAATATATCGCGTCTAGTATCAAATGAAAGGTCTGATTGAGTACATTCCGGATGTATCTATATGGATAAATACACATAAAAACCGTATTTTCATAAACAACCGTAAGAAAAATAATTATAATAGTTTAGTTTCTGTAACAGCAGTCGTGTTTTTTATTCTTTATAATATATTTACTTGTTGATATATCCCATCTAACCTTTTAGTTATTGCCTTAGTGGCGTGATCAGCGGCGTATCCAGCGCGTGATAGATTCACGGCTCGCAAACCGGTAGCAGAAGCTCTTTGCGCTCGGTACGCTGGTGTGTCTGGCGCGAGTGGCGTTGCGGACATTTCGAACTGAGTTCGCTTGTACAGAGCGACTGCCCCAGCTGTATCCGCCATTTCCAGGACATCTTCCGCTGAATCTTCGTCCAAAAACCATGCCGGGGAGCGCTTATCTGGTAAATAACAGAAAGATTATATTTCTCTACTGCTCCAATCTTTCCATATCCTACAAGCTACAGCCTTCGTTCGGTCTCCGGTAACCAATCTTTTGAAAATCTTTTACCACAGGATGGACATTCTCGTAAGACTGGCAACAATCTCCCGGTTAACATAAAGGAGTCACCTTCTAAAGAATACTTTATAGTTTGGATTAAACAATACAACCTCTCTCAGATCTAGGTAATACTGGGGATCAGCAATTTAGCTGTCTTAGAACTGTCACTCGTTTTTGACTAACTTTTGTCATTTTTTGTCTATCACGTTAGGTTTTTAAGCTACAGGATACCCTCTCTGTCTAAAAACTCATACAAAATATGCATATAAAAGAAAACAAAGGGAAAACTTACCCAGTATCCTGTTCACAAACAATATTAAAGTTACTTTTACCAAACGGTAAACATTAAGGTAAAACTTTTTGCTTATGGCTTTTATGGAGTATTTAATCTGTGGACATTATCGCTTTATGCTCCAACAATAGTCAGCCATCGCATCTACCTTGGTACCGTGCTTCCGTGACTCCGTACCGTGCCTCCGTAATCTTGATGGAATCGCTCACCTTGCTCTTCACTGACAGCACCAACATTAGAAAAACGACGCACCAAGAAAAAGATTGACGTGGGAGAAGGAAACTTACTACAGTTGTGAAATCAGCATGCGTGTTTAAGTCTAAAATAGCTCAAAAATCGAACTCAACAGAAATTGTGTTACAATTTCTTTCCAATTTTCCTTTGTGTTACCTTTGTGTTATAATCAATTCTTCCCCTTTTTCCTTTGTGTTACCTTTCTAATCTTCTCTACCGGACATAAATTAGTATTTTTTTACTTGTTAGATTTTTAGTATTCTTGTACGTTTGTAACTATGTTATTCGCTCATAGATATTTTACCAAAGATCAGATTTTAAATATTTCCTAGTGCCAATAAGCTCGCTTCTTCCAAAAATGTCAACGAATAAAGAGTAAAATTTGGTTTTATTCCTTGCACAACAAATTGCTATAAAGAAAGGCTGAAACCACGATTTTCGCTTTTCTTATCTTGCGGTTTAAGAAGAAGAAGAATCAGAGGTAATGTGATACTCGAATGCGATTCAGCTATTCGAAGCCTCTCAGCCAGTCATCATTTTGGAATGCACGCATCCACCCTCAGTTATACAAAGACTTACCTGGTCTCGGCCAGGATAGAGAGAGAATAGTGGTCTCCTGGGTCGCTGGAGCGGAATTTGATCCTGGCGTCAATGTGAGGTTTCCCCGGACTGGTACAGTGGTGTTGTTATCTTCTGTGTCGTGTTCAAGGCTGTAGGACACGGTGATGAGCAGCGCTACTCCAAATATTGCCCTAGAAAATGAACACGCATCATTGTCCCTTTCAAGTAAAGAATGCTGACCGCTAAAAAGGATGAAGCAGTTAGGTCTGTGGGATGGAATGAAGGGCAATCCTGGGCTTCAGAGAGACCCACACTTAAATCGTCATAAATGAGTGCCCTATTGGCCAATATAGAGGTCCATAGTCCTCTTGTCCACACACGTTTCTTTTCGCCGTGAAAACGTCGTGACGTCAATGTGGTATGGATCACTATGGAAGCTTGACCACGGACACGGCGGAAAAATGGACGGCGCCGCCGCCGTTTGTGGACAAGCTTTCATTGCAATTCATACAGCACTAACGACACGGCCAATAAACAGCGGATTTCTACGGCGAAAAAAGGAGTATTTTTCTGTCCACCCTAGAACGGGCTAGTCCCAGTTGGGTGACAGAATCAAATAAGCAAAAGGTTAAGGTTTTGCCATTCGGTTCCTGTTATTTTTGTAAGCTAATCAATGTTTTATAGTAATTAATTCTTAAATAAATAAATAAATAAATGGACAAAAGGGCTTAGGCCGTCGAAAACTCCGCCCCCCCCTGCACTTTTCGGGCTTGTCTGTCAAACACCTTGGCTGTCAAGCATTCTGACGACGATATAGTGTAAAATAGACGTGTACATATGTAATTAGGTGAGTTTTAGTTAACCAGAGCAATTTCGTTTTTTTTGTGGAAAATGTTTTTTTTTTTTTTGTAAATTTGAACAAATTAACTTGTGAATAAAAGTTTGACAAGCATTGAGCGGGTTGCGCCATCTAGCGGTAGGTAAAATATCGCGAATAAACAATATTCGCGATATTTTACCTATCGCTAGATGGCGAATTGCACTCAACAGTTTTTATTAAACGAAAAAAAAAACAGAAAAAAAAGTTTTTTTGTTGTTTTTATTTAAAAAAATAAATCAAAAGTTGCGTATTTGCTCGTCCTGATTCACCCACTACAAGGATGCTGGTTAATTAAAACTATCCTGTATAAACAACACACGATCGCACCGGCAAAGTGGGCCGTTAAACATTTCTTATAATGCTTGTCGCGTAGCAAAGACGCGCATATAAACAAAATACCATCGCGCAAGCTGGCAGCGGCCAACTGTCGATAATTTAAAACAAAGTTCAAAAAGTTCATTAAATATTTTTCACTCAGAATTTCAAATTGATGTTTTTTTTCTATTATAAACAATAAAAAAAAATGATTATAATGATCCTTTGTCGCGGTGCCCCTAAGGGGCTCTATAGACGATCAAGCATGCTTGTCAAACATCGCGTCGCGGGCTGGGAGGGGATCGTAAACCGCAGGATATATGCAAATCTTTTTTAATATTTACCAAAAATGTCTAATTTTATACCAGGGAGTCAGGTTAATTAGACGTAATTGATTGATGAATGACGTGATTCCCTGGTATAAACTACAAAATTAGACATTTTTGGTAAATATAAAAAATATATATTTGCATATTTCCTGCGGTTTACGTTCCCTTCCCAGCCCACGACGCGATGCTTGACAAGCATGCTTACTTGGCGTATTGGATAATCAGGCACTGGGTGGGATGGAACGAGTACAGGGAAATCTGAAGATTATCGAGACCTACACAGATCATAATAAATACTCACAGCAACGCCACGCAGATGCACGTCTGTAACTGTTTCACTCTAGCTTGCCTCCTTTTCATGAGTCCAGCATTGAATACGTAAGACGGAGCAGCTGCTGCAGTCGGGGCGAATAGAGGAGTTCGCTCCGATGGCGACGAAGTAGAAGGTCCGGACAGCGACATCTTCTGAAATGCAGTGCGCTTATTCAATCACGTGCGTCGAACGGCAAAGAGAGCTATTGTGCAGAAATGAAGGCACAATTGATGCATTAGCAACAATGGAAAATAAAATGCATACCAGTCGAATTTCCTTCCTGTTTAGACGTGGATAGCGTTGGCAGATATTTGATCTGAGCAGTTCGATGGCTCTAAGTACACTGGCCACCGCCTAGATATTGCTTTCGTCCACTTTGTACAGGGTGGCCTAGATACGTATCAAATAATTATGTACCTACCTAATAGGGAAAACATATGAAAAGTAGAGACCGACGTATCTAGGAATACATATACTTTTAGGAATACAGATACTATAAGAAAAGATACTATAAAAACAAACACGATCCTATATCCATGAGCTTTCTACGGTCTCGTACTTCGGTCAGCGCAATCAAAATTTCTTGTCATGATACCGATTTCTACGCCTACGCTTTCTGTGCCTATTGCGCAAGACTCTGAAACGATCTCCCTGCAAATATACAAAACTCGCCTTCTTTAAAATTATTCAAGACTCAAAAATTACTACTTTTCTAAGAATTAACCAGTTCTTCTCTTTCTCTCTCCTTCCTCTTCCAATTTCCTCTCCTCGGGAATTCTTAGTTTTATAAATAGTAGTTTGTATTTTTCCAGACAAACCTTTATTTCCACAACAAGTATGTATGGATCATGTATCACTTTGCTTAGATTAGTTGTTATTTCTATGTGGCAATAAAATCGCCTTTTGTGTTTTAATTTTTAAGTCTTAAGTCAAATAAGTTAATTTTTAAGTCAAATAGTTAATTATTATTATTAGGGGCATTCTAGACGATCAAGCATGCTTGTCAAGCATCGCGTCGCGGGCTGGGAAGGGATCGTAAACCGCAGGAAATATGCAAATATATTTTTAAAAATTATTTACCAAAAATGCCTAATTTTGTAGTTTATACCAGGGAGTCACGTTAATTAGACGTAATTGATTAATGAATGACGTGACTCCCTGATATAAGACTACAAAATTAGACAATACTGGTAATTAAAAAAAAAATGCATATTTCCTGCGGTTTACGATCCCTCCCCAGCCCGCGACGCGATGCTTGACAAGCATGCTTGATCGTCTAGAGAGCCCCTTATACCCTTTCCACCCCTTCCTGTTTCTACCCCAGAATGAATCTAATTCCCCATATACCTACTTGAAACGTCTATTTATTTATTGGAGGAATGTAGAGAAGGCACATACATTATAATATGTGCCTTTTCCACATTCCCTCTTCTCGAAAATGTGATGGATGGAAAGTTGGACTATTGAAATTTTAAAGTTACAATACATCGCAAACAGTGGCATATAAATTCGTTTTTACACGACTGCCCAACAAAAAAGGAGTGTAATGTGTTCAGAGTTCATTTATGTATGTTTTCCGTTTTATTTATTCCACCATTTCTAAACTCTTGAACTGATTTAAAACTTCGTGGTATTGTTAGAATCGTTATTCCGAGTGTCATAATAGGGTACCTTAACTGTGCAAATATCAACTAAGTAGTTGTCTAAATGTCTAAATGTCAATAAATTAACATAAATATATCGTGTTTAGTGTCAAATGAATGGTCTGATTGAGTACATTCCGGAAATATATAAGTGTATATATATAGATAAATACATAAACCACAAATACCTATTTCATTAAAAAAAACAATCTTTTTTAAATACAGCAGTTCACTTCCTGTAATGGCAGTCGTGTTATTTATTCTTTTTACTATATTCACTTGTTATCCTATTTATACGGATGACTGATTCGGGGCTCTTTAATATCGCTGAAGACGGCAGACGTTCTGGCTCAAAAATCTAAGGACTAGGTACCCATTCCCATACACCAGCTCCCAGCGTGTTGATCAGTGCAGGATTTACGTATAAGCTACATAAGCTACAGCTTAGGGCCCCCATCGGCGTCAGGATGTTTGACATCCCAAAGGGGCCCCGAAAAGTGCAAAGGGGGCTTCGAGATTTCGACAGCCTAAGCTCCTACATGGGTTAATCCGGCACTGGTGCAGATATACGTTTAATAGTTATGATGATCCAAATAGAGTCGTCAACTACAACGGGTGAACCCGTCACCTCCGGAAGTTTTAACGATTAGTTGTTCTATCTCCCGTGAAGTGAGCGCAGAAGACTTGGACAAAACAGTCCACCGTCAAGCTCCGCCACATGCCCGTAAGAGGCCAACGCCTTAGCCGCGAGATAACCAGATGTGTTACCCAGCGGGCTTACTCACGCCCTTACTTCCACTTGCGACCAGATTACTCCGGTCTATCGATTGGTTACGAGTTCGAGGTCGCTTGCGCGGTCCTCTCCCTTACAAAGCGGTGAAACGGTGTATACCGAATCTATCGCGGACCACGGCATCCTTTGCCCGGCTATTCACCCAGGATCGATAAGCCGATGGTCGTTTCAAGAGCAGTCGCCGTAAGGTCCGCCACCACCCCCGCTTTATAGGAAACAGTACTGCTTCCAGACTCCCCCGACTGTTAGTCAGAGTGCACAATCTGCAAGGCTTACGCCGCACGGTGCGCAGACCGTCAAGGAGCGCCAGAAGGTTGATTCCTAGGGAAAACTAGCCCTAAGGCCAGAGTCCTGCCCGGGCTCGCACTTTATGCGTGGGGGCCGCCGGATGGGTGTTGACCCGTGAGTGTGACAAGAATGGGTCTTCGTGGCCAACTCAGCAAGGGCCCATTAGCTCCCAGCTATGATGATCCCAACTTTCTTGCTGTAGAAGACGACACTAGATGAAGATAAATACCATATATTGTCTTTTTTCATATCAAGGCGATTGAGCTCAGCCACCCAGTGTGTAATCGATATCCTTCAATCCGGGGTTGAGTCCGGTTTGTGGCGTCTAGTCAGCAGAGATGGAGTGAAATGACAATCTTGCGAATATAACGTTAACGATTCGATTACTCTGATTTCACATGGAGATCCACCCGTTTAAGAATATGAAAAAACACTTCAAAAGTTTAATTTCATTTATGTTATTCTTGAAGTGTAGATGTCATTTTTTCCGAAAGTTTTTCTGTATATCCAGTTCGTCTCTGCGCGGTTTCAAATTTCGACAATAATTATGGAAGGCTTCTTTAGTTCCACGTTTGATGAGGGGTAAGTGTTTGTTTTGGTGGGGTGAGTGAGTTTCTAGATACTTAATGGGCTCGATTTCGTTTCTTGGTGAACTAATATCAGAAAATAGTTCTTCTTCTTCTTCTTATTTGTGGCAGTTCCACGCAGCTTGGTAGCTGGCGATTGTGCCAAAATAGTTAATGGGAACGAGACAGAACAAAGCGTTAGAGTGGAATGCAAAATGAACTATGGTATATTTTCCCGCACTAAAACTACCTGCCGAACATAAAACCATCTAAATTGGTTTTAAAACGTTTCGTCCGGTCTTAGATTATGCCGCTTTATGTTCGATCGGTAGTTTTATGCTGGAAAAGTAACAATCATTCAGTATTGGCCTGTCTCGCTCGCATGAACTAATTCCGATTCTCGCTTATGAAGAAACGAAGAAAGTACCTAGTCATTTTGTTTATTTATTTATTTATAATAATTGGTGCACAATCATTACTCAAATAAATACATTTATTATTACTAATATATTTACATAATTACTAATTAGAGAATAATATCATATGTGCCCTCCGCATGCTTAATTAATAATTGCATATGTGCCGTTTATCTAAGATTCACAAAAAAGTATCAATAAAAAAACTATTAACCTTAAAAATAACAAAAAAAATGGAAATTAATTTACAATAGATTTAGTATAAAAATTATAAGGAAAAAACGAATTTTATATTTAATATAATCTTTAAAAAGTCATAATAAAAACATACGGTAAGTTATCAATTTGTCTCCTTATTTAGTTTCTAAAATGGACTTAACTGCTAGGGGTCCCAGGAAAATATTGATTTTATAAATGGGATAGAAACGAATTTACCGCGTGAAGTTTGTAGCACCCGACGTTTCGGCGACGTTGCAGCCGCCGTTGTCGTTAGACAGGCGGCTACAACGTCGCCGAGACGTCGGGTGCTACAAACTTTACGCGGTAAATTCGTTTCTATCCTATTGATAATGTCAAACAGCCGCGATAGTCTTCGATTTCAAATATTGATTTGTCTGCGAAATGGGAAGGTGAAATGATAGGTCTTGTGCTGCTTCAGTCGTCTGGATGGTACGTTGAAATTTAACGCTCCTAATAAAACTGGATAGTCTATCACGTCGTTAAGGAGTTTGTGCAGAAACATTAGGCTTCCTCACTCTCTCCTATTCCTAACAATAATAATCTCAAAATAATTTAAACCTATCGCATCCGAATGGACCTCATAGTATGGATTCAAAATTATGGAATCAAACTCCAGTTGGTTGCGTACTAGAGAATTATAGAGTGCTCTCTCGCTCTTACTTACTACGATATTGATATGCTCTCTAAAAGCCAGGCTCCCGTCGTGAATTATTCCTAAATCTCTTATCATTTTTTGGTAAATTTAGTGTTGAATTACCAATAGAGTAATAATAGTGTTTAACTTGCTTATTTCTAGTGAAACCAATAATTTGACATTTTTCAACACTCAGTTCCATTCCATTAGCTTCACAACATTTTTTTAATTCGCAAGGGTCTTTCTGGAGCGCAATGCAATCCTCCATTGTCGATATTTCTTTAAATATTTTTAGATCATCTGCATACATTAGGTGCCGACAACGTAGACTCTTAGAGAGATCATCAATGAACATTAGGAACAGAAGTGGTCCGAGTTTTGATCCCTGAGGAACGCCAGGGCTCGAACTGTCATATTTTACTACTTTTGAGAAACCAGCTTACTCCGTCATTTACGTTATAATGAAGATTTTTACGCAATAATGACAACACCTTATTCTAGGACAGTTTACGCTTAAAGACATCTTCTACATATATAAGACACTTAAATAAACCTATAATGACTTAAATAAACCTATAAGTCGATTTTGCAGATATATCACCGTAAGACGTAATAATAAACAGATACTGTTTTTACTATTTTCGGCAGACAATTGAATACCTTACGACCCCTAAGACAATTTTATCACTCATCGTAGTATATTTGGTAAGTAATTTGAAAAAAAAACCGCGAGAAAAGCATACCTACTCGATTACCAAATTATTACGCAACTTGTAGAAACACAAGCATTCAAAATAAGGTTAGGTATTTTATCGTAAAAGAAAACTATGTACTTATGAAAACTAGAAAATTATGAGTGAAATAATAGGTGAAAGTAGGAAGCCGTTTTTGAAACGCACTGTTGCTGCCGTGTCAAAAAATTGACAGATAAGTGACAGCGGGCGACGCGTCGCTGGCGATCGTTTTCTGTCTTCTGTCTGACATCTGCCAGCTGTTTGGGGTATCCGCATTTGTGAGTTATCTCAAAAATATATCGAAAATGTCGACGATCGAAGAGCTGAAGGCGAAGATCGTGGAGTTGGAGCAGCAGCTGAGCAAAGAGAGGGGCTGCAACGGCCCAGGGCGGCAGAAAATCGAAGTTATGTCTTCGGAGGTCGTGGACTCGAATCCGTACAGGTTTGTGGGCGTTTTTTGTATGAAATTGATTAATTTTTGGAGTCTTCGAGGTTGTGAAGTGTGGGTTTTGTTGCAGTCGTCTTATGGCTTTGAAACGCATGGGGATCGTGAAGGACTACGAGAAGATACGTGGTTTATCGGTGGCAGTTGTAGGCGTTGGTGGAGTCGGAAGTGTCACTGCTGAGATGCTGACGCGATGCGGGATTGGAAAAGTATGTGCTTTTTTATGATTTTCTTACAAAATATACTATGCCATATTTTATTTTCTTGATCCAAGTTTACAGTTCAACAGACCATATGCGGTCTGTTACGTTCAGTGGTAGGATGTCCACAGGCCAAACCTACCAGTCTGTAGTACCCCTACAACACATATTAATTTCTCCACGAGGAAGCAACGTAGAAATCTGGAATTAATTTGAGACGTTTCAGTAGGATAACATAGAATGACAAAAGACAAAAGAACTCACATATTTTCGTTTTTCTTTGCAATATCACATGAAACTAATACCAAAAAATATTAGAGGAGTATGCTAACGGTCATAGCCTTCTCTATATCTCAAGCCGCGCTAGAAGAGAGAATTGGCAACAATGCCGAGAACCTTTGGTTCATTTGCGAAATGACAGTCTGAACGTCGCTTGTTTTACTGTCCACCACTTTTACTTTTATCCACCGCAATTTATCTATTGCACAATGTGCCAAATTCCCATAACCGTAGCTAAAACACTTCATTGTTTATAGCTTTTTCTCCTTTTATTTTAAGAATGGGGATCTTTACTGACACTTTTTCTCCTGTTAGAGGGCGTAGCGGCAACTGATCCAAGGAGGTGTGAAAGCGACGCACCGCGAGTGGCATATCACTCGCTTGTGCGGTGTGTCGCTCACTTTACACCTTCTTGGGCCAGTCGCCGTTTAGGAGCTAACGGGCTCAGTGCAGTTAGGTCATTATGACCCATTTCGTTTCTGGGTCGGCCCAACTCACAGGTCAGCGCCCATCCGGTAGCCTTCAAGTAGAAGTTTGAGCCCGGGTAGGACTCTGTGCCCTGTGGGTCAGTTTCCCCTGGGAATCGTTCTTCGGGTGCTCCTGGACGGTTTGCACACCGACAGATAATCAGGGGAGTCTGGAATCGACTTTGTTTCCTATAGAGCCGGGGGTGGCTGTTAACCTAATGCAGCCGCTCTTGAAACCACCAGTCGGCTACTCGATCCTGAGTGAGGAGTCGGGCAAAGGATGCCATGGTCCGCGATGATTCAAACTGAATCGCTGCTTACATTAGGTAGAGGCCCGCGCAAGTGACCTCAAACCCGTAACCGTTTGGTAGGCCGGAGAAATTGGGCCAAAAATGGTAGTCAGGGGCAAGGCGGGTACTTCTTAGTGCCATGCATAAGGCGTTGGTCTCTGATGAGCCGTGGCGGCTAGTTAATGGATTGTTTCGTCCCCGAAGTCTCTACACTCAGTCCAGGTTGAAGAAACGATTATATATATCGTTTTACCTTCCTGGGTAGAAGGGTTCGCCCGTTGTAGTAGATAACACTCCACTGTGCCAGACGCCGTAGTGATAACCGCTATAGTTTTGCGCACACGTCTCCTTTAATCTGAAGAGTGCCGCTTACCGGTACGCTCATAAAACTTGTAACAGATGGAGATTATGATATGTTATGAAATACTAGCCTCTTCATCAACACACCGTACAGGTTAATAAGAAATGTACCAATATCAATTGCATTATTGATAATTCTATGGTTTTCTAAAGAATAAGAAAAACTACCAGTCAATTTTTATCTCGAACTTGCATACGATAGGTTAAACTGAAAGTTTTTAGAACTGGCCACTAAACAATACAGTAGAAAAAATATATTAAAAAAAACTCTTGACTTGTCAAACAAATAAACTCTTGAATTGTCAAAAGCCATTAAAATTTTAAAGCTGGTATTTCTATTTTATTTCTGGCGGCAATTCAAAAATTGTATGTTTCCAGAATAATGTATTTAACAAGAGGACATTCCCGTCGAATGATTTTGTATGACTTTCATCGCGATCTAAACCAGAAACAGAGTTACGAAAGAGTTACAGTTTAGTGATGAAGTCCAATCCAGTGCCACTGTTTATAACTAATTCAGTGAATTTAAAGATTACCGTACCATAGTATACAGACATTAGCTTCTCTTGAAACAAAATTGAAATCGAAGCGAGCGACGCCACGAGTCCTAAGGGCTACTGCAAATCGTAATTCTGACAATTGAATACCATTTATTATTATTATTCCAGTGACCATACTAGTACCTTTTAGTTATTATTATTTGTTTATTTTTTTCTTAATATTATTTATGATTATTATATTTATTTTTTTTTTATTTATTTATTTATTTATTTATATATTTATTTATCCTATTTTTTATAGTTACATAAAAAAGATTGCGTTCATTTTTTTAACACATTTTAAAAGAATACATATGATGAAAATCGCGAAAGGGCATTAACTTGTCAGGATTACATCACCCCACTAGGTATACGCCTGTGTTGGGGTGATGGACACAAAGTTCTGTGGTATTATTTGCTGAGCCTGTACGCCTTGCCTGCTGTCCTTCTTCCGTCTCATTAAAAACAATACGTAATATAATTTAGCATTATATAATATAAATAATATAATATAACATATTACAATATAATATAACTAGCTGTTGCCCGCGGCTTCGCACGCGTTAAATTTGGGTTAAGATAGATCCCTTTTTCCCAGTCAAGTGGTAAGTTTTTGCGTGTAATATATAAAGGTATCTAACGTCCTTCTCTGTAGGTACTCCTGTCAATATGTACTTCATGATGATCAACTAAGTAATTAAGGCGTGAAGATGTGACGATCGCGGTGCTTGCGCTACGCATGTTATCGAGACAAATGATGAATTTATAATGAGGTTCTAGCGCCTTCTCACGTCCGGGAACCGTCGCGCGCGACTTCTTTTTTGATTTTTAGGGTTATTTACCTCTTCTCACCCCCTAAGTGGCAGATTTAAAAAAAATATGAAACATGCATTTGCTTATTTGTTTATTATCATTTAAACCCCTTTTCACCACATTAGGGGTTGAATTAAAAAAATACTAAATACGTATTTGCCTAAATGTTTATTAGAGTATACAATTTCCATCTAATATCGTTTCTCCATACAAATTTTAAACCCCTTTTCACGCCTTTAGGGGATGAATTGTGAAAAAACGCGAAAGACGTATTTAATTATTTGTTTATAATAGTTATCCTACAAAGTTTCAAAATAAAAAGTCCATCTAATATCGTTTCTCCATACAAACTTAAACACCCCTTTTTACGCCATTAGGGGTGAAATTTCAAAAAAATACGAAACACATATTTGCTTAGATGGTTTTTAAAGTAATCCTACAAAGTTCATCTAATATCGTTTTTTCATACAAATTTTGAAACCCCGTTTCACCCCTTTAGGGGTTGAATTTTGAAAAAACACAAAAGACATATTTGCTTATTTGTTTATTCGAGTAATCTTACAAAGTTTCGAATTAAAAAGTATATCTATATCGTTTTCCATACAAATTTTGAAACCCCTTTCACCCCTTTAGTTGTGGAATTTTGAAAAAATATGAAACACGTGTTTCCTTATTTATTTATTAGAGTGACCTTACAAAGTTTCGAAATAAAAAGTCCATCTAAAATCGTTTATCCATACAAACTTTAAAACCCCGTTTTACCCCTCTAAGTGCGAAATTTTGAAAAACCATGAAAGACCCATTTGTTTATTTGATTATGAGAGTAATATTACAAAGTTTTGATTTAAAAAGTCTATCTGTATCGTTTCTCCATACAAATTGTATAACCCCTTTTCACCCGTTTAGGGGTTGAATTTTGAAAAACCACGAAAGACGTATTTACTTACTTTTTTATTAGAGTAATCCTTCGAATTTTCGAAATAAAAAGCACATCTAATGTTGTTTATTCCTACTGTGGAACCCTGTTTCACCCCTTTAGGGGTAGAATAAAAAAAAAATTAAACACTTATTTTCTTATTTGTTTAATAGAGTAACCTAACAAAGTTTCGAATTAAAAAGACCATCAATAACGTTTCTTCATATTAATTTTATAACCCCTTTCCACCCCTTTAGGGGTTGAATTTAGGAAAAACCACGAAAATCGCATTTTGGTTTTTTTTTATTAGAGTACTCCTACAGCACATTCCTCCTCCTACATTCGAAATTAAAAGCACGTCTAATATTGTTCATTCATACAAATTTTGAAACCCCGTTTCACCCCCTTAGGGGTTGAACTTTGAAAAAACATGAAACAACTATTGTCTTATTTGTTTATTAGAGTAATCTTACAAAGTTTCGAATTAAAAAGTACATCTATATCGTTTCTCCATAAAAAAATCGAAACCCCTTTTCATCCCTTTAGGGGCTGAATTTTGAAAAAATATGATACACGTGTTTCCTTATTTATTTATTAGAGTAATTTTACAAAGTTTCGAAATAAAAAGCACATCTAATATTGTTCATTCATACAAATTTTGAAACCCCGTTTCACCCCTTTAGGGGTTAAATTTTGAAAAAACGTGAAACACCTATTTTCTTATTTATTTATTAGAGTAATCTTACAAAGTTTCGAATTAAAAAGTACATCTACATCGTTTCTTCATAAAAAAAATCGAAACCCTTTTTCACCCCTTTAGGGCTTGAATTTAAAAAAAATATGAAACACTTGTTTCCTTATTTATTTATTAGAGTAATCTTACAAACTTTCGAAATAAAAAGTCCATCTAAAATAGTTTATCTATACAAACTTTAAACCCCCGTATTACCCCTTTAGGGTCGGAATTTTGAAAAACCATAAAACACCTATTTGATTATTTGTTTATAAGAGTAATCTTAAAACGTTTCGAATTAAAAAGTACATCTATATCGATTTTCTATACAAACTTTGGAACCCCTTTTCACCACTTTAGGGGTTGAATTAAAAAAAAATATAATACATGTGTTTCCATATTTATTTATTAGAGTAATCTTACAAAGTTTCGAAATAAAAAGCACATCTAATATTGTTCATTCATACAAATTTTGAAACCCCGTTTCACCCCTTTAGGGGTTGGATTTTGAAAAAACATGAAACACCTGTTTTCTTATTTGTTTATTAGAGTAATCTTACAAAGTTTCGAATTAAAAAGTACATCTATATCGTTTCTTCATAAAAATGGAAACCCTTTTTCACCCCTTTAGGGGTTGAATTTTCAAAAATTATGAAACACGTGTTTCCTTATTTATTTATTAGAGTAATCTTACAAACTTTAGAAATAAAAAGTCCATCTAAAATCGTTTATCCATACAAACTTTAAACCCCCGTATTACCCATTTAGGGGCGGAATTTTGAAAAACCATAAAACACCTATTTGATTATTTGTTTTTAAGAGTAATCTTAAAAAGTTTCGAATTAAAAAGTACATCTATATCGATTTTCCATTCAAACTTTGGAAGCCCTTTTCACCCCTTTAGGGGTCGAATTTTGAAAAAACATGAAACACCTGTTTTCTTATTTGCTTATTAGAGTAATCTTACAAACTTTCGAATTAAAAAGTACATCTATATCGTTTCTTCATAAAAAAATGGAAACCCTTTTTCACCCCTTTAGGGGTTGAATTTTCAAAAAATATGAAACACGTGTTTCCTTGTTTATTTATTAGAGTAATCTTACAAACTTTCGAAATAAAAAGTCCATCTAAAATCGTTTATCCATACAAACTTTAAACCCCCGTATTACCCCTTTAGGGGCGGAATTTTGAAAAACCATAAAACACCTATTTGATTATTTGTTCATAAGAGTAATCTGAAAAAGTTTCGAATTAAAAAGTACATCTATATCGATTTTCCATATAAACTTTGGAACCCCTCTTCACCCCTTTAGGGGTTGAATTTTGAAAAAATATGATACACGTGTTACCTTATTTATTTATTAGAGTAATCTTACAAAGTTTCGAAATAAAAAGCACATCTAATATTGTTCATTCATACAAATTTTGAAACCCCGTTTCACCCCTTTAGGGGTTGAATTTTGAAAAAACATGAAACACCTGTTTTCTTATTTGTTTATTAGAGTAATCTTACAAAGTTTCGAATTAAAAAGTACATCTATATCGTCTCTCTATAAACATTTCGAAACCCCTTTTCACCCCTTTAGGGGTTGAATTTTGAAAAAATATGAAACACGTGTTTCCCTATTTATTTATTAGAGTAATCTTACAAACTTTCGAAATAAAAAGTCCATCTAAAATCGTTTGTCCATACAAATTTTAAACCCCCGTTTTTCCCCTTTAAGGGTAGAATTTTGAAAAAACATGAAACACCTATTTCCTTATTTGTTTATTAGAGTAGTCTTTCAAAGTATCGAATTAAAAAGTACATCTATATAGGTTTTTCATACAAACTGTGAAACCCCTTTTCACCCCTTTAGGGGTTGAATTTCGAAAAATCCGCCCTTAGTGAGCGTTTGCGTCCTAAAAGGAACCTATGTTAAAAATTTCAGCTTCCTAGGTCTAAGGGTTAGGGCTGGGCGTTGATGAGTCAGTCAGTGAATGAATGAGTGAATGAATGAATGAGTGAATCGGAACTTCTCTTTTTATATATGAGATATCATATAACATATAAAATAATGTATCATATTTATATATAATATAGTATAACATAATAAAATATAACATATTATAATCTGTATATCTGTATATCCATAATTTACATCTATATATCCTATAATTTGTGGTTAGAAATAAAATATTTTAATATATCATACTTTCGCATTCATCTCTAGTATAATTTGAGAGCCAATGAGACACCCGTCTCTTGAACTGGTTGTCGATTATGTTTAAAATCTGTCCTGTGTACGAGTTAAATACAGGGTGTCTCAGAACGGTCCAACTATTTTATGAGTGAACGAGACGCAAAAGAAGCGGAGTGGAGGTGAGTGAGGGGTAGCACTAGTAAGATCTGTTCTTACATTTTAGTTGCCGTCATGCCTTAGACGGGAGAGCCATGCTCATTTTGCGTGCGCGCGTATTTCGAGAACAACCGATTGCTCATTCGCGTTCGTCGGCTATTTTGACTTCATTATGGATTGCGCAAGATTGGAGAAACCCCTAGTAATGCCACTATCCTCGCATGGATCCAGGCATTCAACGCTACTGGAAACACACTAGGCGATATTCATCATGGTCGTCCAAGAACAGCGAGAATCCCTGGAAACATTGAGTTGGTTGCGAATTCTGTAAGTCGACAGCCTCGTGTTAGCATCAGGAAGCGCGAATCACATTTTTTTTGGTCCAAGACTTACAGAAAGTAGGCACTACAATTGCCTCTCGTGGTTCCAACAAGATGGGGCCACGGCACATACCACGAACAACTCGCTAGCAGCACTGCAAGAGTTGTTTCCCGGAAAAGTGATTTCTCGACGGGGTGCCATTGAGTGGTCACCACGGAGCCCTGATTTAACCCCACTTGATTTTTTCTTGTGGGGTTATCTTAAGAGTGTTGTCTACAAGAACAATCCACAAAGTTTGGAAGATTTAAGAAGAAATATTGAAGAAAAAATCAGATTGATTTCTCAGCAAATTTTTCGAAATGTCTTCGATAATGTCCACAAAAGCTTTGAAGAGTGTCGCCAAACAAACGGTCGTCACTTAGCTAATGTGATATTTAAAAAGTAAAATTTCCTTCTTTGTTTACATTTTGGTGTCAATAAATAATTAATTACAATAAGCATTTTTTTTTTATTAGTGTTCGAAATAGTTGGATCGTTCTGAGACATCCTGTATATTATAGAGTTTAGGTCCGATATATACGTAGTGTCGTTGTCCGTATACAGTCCTCATTTTTGGTTGAATCTGTTTGTCTTTGTGTCTAGTGTTGTGTTTGTGCTCTTGTTTGTCTTTATCCGTGTTCCTCATGAGGTCCCTCCGATAGCGCACCAGAACAGCGCGTATGTATAGTTGGCGTACGTCAAGTACTTTAAAGTCTGTAAATAGGTCGTCTGACGGGGAGCAATATGGCTTCTTGTTAATGACTCTGAGCAAAGCCTTTTGCGCTTTGACCAGTGGGTCAAGATTTGTTCTTGCCATACCGCCCCAACCGATTTGTCCGTATGTAAGTCTGCGCCAGTGCATAGTAAAGAGTCCGTAGTAGGTTAATGTTGAGTATGCTTCTTATATTTTTAAATATATAAATCAACTTTCTAGTCCGTTTAGTCATAGCCTCAATGTGTTGTGTCCATTTTAGATTTTGGTCAATGACTATTCCTAGATATTTTATTGTGTTCGTGCGTTCAAGTGGTAAACATGTACAGTTCATGTAGTTGCATTTATGTAACGTAATATGCTGGTTAGTATTGGGATGATGTCTATTGTCGATGCTAAAGGTCATATATTTAGTCTTGTACTCGTTTAGCGTCAAAAGATTATTGTCAAGCCATCGTTTAGCCAGCTTCAGTCCCGCAGTCGCCCTGTCAAACGAAGACGTCTATGTGTCGCCGTAGAATAGCAAAACAGTGTCGTCGGCGTAGGACAGTACGGAGCCCTGAACTTGAAGCTGGCATAGGTCATTTATGTACACTAAGAAGAGTGTTGGGCCCAGTGTGCTACCCTGTGGGACCCCATAGGAACACGGCAGGGATTCACTTGTCTCGCTGCCAATTTTAACTTGCTGCGTGCGTCCAGTTATATAGCTACGAAACCAGTCCAACTCTACGTCTAAAACTCCGAGTTTCTCAAGTTTCGTCATTCGTCTATCGTGAGGTACTGTATCGAAAGCTTTAGCCAAGTCCAGAAAAATACCAATGCAATGTTTGTTTCTATCGAGGTTTTCTGTTATACATTTAGTTAATTCAAGAATTGCATCGGCAGTTCCTCGACCCGGCCTAAAGCCATACTGTCCGTCTGACAATAGATCATGTGTCTGTAAGTAAGTCGTTAGTTGTTTTACGGTTAGTTTTTCTAGTATTTTGCTTATTGTATTTATTACTGAAATTGGACGATAGTTTTTAGGGTCACGTTTGTCACCTTCCTTTAAGATCGGTGTCACATTGGCTGTCTTAAATACTTCAGGAAATTTTCCCTTGTCTAATGTGAGGTTGGTAATATACACAAAGGGTTTGGCTATGAATTTAGCAATGAACTTCAAAGTACCTACACTGATACCATCTGGACCTGGGGCGGAATCGCTTTTTAGCAATCTGATTGTCTTAAGAATGTCATCGTCGTAAACATGGGTAAATTTAAACTTCCTTTCAATATTAGGCAAAGTAAAATCGTCTTCAGTGCGTTAATCGTTGTGGAAGTTTGATTGAAGGCCTTGGCCAGATTTACTCCAACATTAGTGAAGTATCTATTGAAATGTTAAGTAACGTCGCTCTTGTTTTTAATTAGTTGCCTGCCAATCTGGAGTTCCTGTATACTGCTTGTCGCCCTACCACGACTATTACTCATTTCATTAACTACCCTCCAAACAGTCTTGAAATTAAAGTTATCCGTCTCAATTTTTTCCGGTAGTAGTCCTCCTTGCTGCTCTTAATTATACTTGTGCAAATATTTCTGTATCGTTTATAGTAGTCTTGTAGCGTCTTGTTGTTTGGGAATCTTCTCATTTGTTTGTGTAATTTGTCCCGTTTTTTAATGCATTTAATTATTCCAGTATTCATCCAGGGGTTTAGTAGTGTAAATTTAGGTGTCGTTATTTTTGTAGTGGTATTGTTTTGTATATGGTAATTTAAAGTGTTTAAGAAAGCTACCGTTGCGTTGTCAACGTCATTAGTAAATATTTCTGACCAATTTTCTTTACTTATGTCATTAAGCAGCCCTTCATAGTTAATAATTTTCTTGGATTTTGTCATGTCAGCCTTCGTATTGTTTTGCTTGCCATGTAGTCCAAAGAGTGTGGAATAATGGTCAGTAATGGTAGTATGTGCGACCGCAGCAGTAAGGCTATTTTTAGATTTTACATATATATGATCTATGCAGGTACCGTTTGCAGGGCGAGTTGTTGTGTTGATCGCGGAAACGAACCCCATTTCGCTCATTAACCCTTCGTAGTCATCAGCCTGGTGATGTTTGGGTCCTCTTGTCGAAATATTGATATCTCCTACGATTATAAAATGTTTTACTCTATCATTATTTACGTGTGTCACAATCCGTTGTAGTGAATCTAAAAAAAAAACGATATTTATAATCGATGGAGATCTATACAGTGCAAGCACTCTGATGTCATTGATTTCAATTAAGAGTCCAGTACATTCTAAAATTTCTAAATCGTAAATGTTAGCAATAATTCCTACCTTCGTGTAGACCACCACACCATCTGCTCTATTAGCGTTATTTTTAGTGCCTCTAGGGTTGTACCCGATTAGCTGAGGTAAATGCGGTAAATCTCATACAAATTGATATATTACAAATCGATTATTAATTCAATATTTTTTACTACCAATTTTTAGATCATTGTTGGTATAGGAAATTTATTTTCGTGCGATGCAGCCTGGCGTGAAGTAGAAAACTGGAAATCTGTAAAACCGAATGCTATAATTTTGCTATAATATAATATTATTATTGTTGTTTATGCGTTTAATGTTTCCTATGTATCAGTGTACCGAAATATTTTCATATATAGCGTAAGTTTCAACAGTCTGTAAAGATTTTAGAAAATAAATTGAATTGAATTGAAAAATCCTCCCTTCCTTTATCAACCAAGACGTAACAGATTTTGAAAATTTTAGCTTAGATTGATTCAGCCTATGAGTAGAAAACTCTTCTAAACTTTAATTCCCAACTTTTATTTATTTATTTAAGAATTAATTTTCATAAAACATTGATTTTGATTACAAAAATATCAAAAACTGAATTGCAAAACAATAACCTCATGCTTATTTGAATCTGTCACTCGACTGGGACTGACCCGTTCTAGGGTGGACAGGGCTCTAATAATACAATACTTTTTAAAAAGAATTGCCTTAAAATGTGGTCCTCAAAACAAATAGATCGTAATTCATCATAAAATCGGCATAGACTTAAAACTAAAAGAAATTTATAAATTCAAAGTGACATTTCGAATTTCAGCTCATTCTCTTCGACTACGACAAAGTGGAGTTGGCGAATATGAACCGCCTGTTCTTCCAACCGCATCAAGCCGGCCTTTCAAAAGTCGAAGCCGCCGCCAACACATTGCAGTCGATAAACCCCGACGTGATGATCGATTTTTACAATTACAATATAACCACAATGGATAACTTCGATCATTTTATGAATGTGATCAGGTATGGCGATTTTCACTGCTATTCTCTCCCGCTAGAAGGCGACTGTTTCCGAAAGTTGTGAAATGAACATCTGTAAGAAGGCCAATGTTGGAGGAGTGAGGTTGAACATAGATAAATGATTATATTTACCTGAAAGAAAGAAAGAAAACATGGCGGTTTGACAGTTTTGCCGAATGGCTGCCACATTTTTAAGCCATAACATTGTTAAAAACTGAAAAAAATATCCCCATAAGTTAAAATATATAATGGGCCCGATTGCGTTTCTTTGTGAACTAAAACTGAAGTTAGTTCAAGCGAATGAGATAGAGAAATACGTTAGAGCAGAATATGAAACGAACGATCGTCGATAAAAACTACCTTCAAATTTATACAACACATTTCGTGCGGTGTTAGATTCAGACGCTTTATCTTTGGTGGGTAGTTTTAATGCGAAAAAGTGGCAACCGTTCATTTCACATTCCGCTTTAGCGTATTGCCCTGTCTCGTTCACACGAACTAGTTTCCGATTTTAGTTCACGAAGAAACGCAATCGAGCCCAATACCATTGATTATATTTCATATTGGATTGCTCAATGTCGTACTACCATTTGGCACTAGGATTGTACTATGAAACACAACCTGTAGATGAAACACAGTTCAAACATTTATTAATTTTCTTTTATTATGTTCAATATGGTGGCGTTCATGGTATAATAATATGAGGGTTGTTCGAAAAAGTAAGTTTCCCAAATTTTTATTTCAAATTATGAACGATACAGGAAGTTTATGCGGGCAGGAAATTTTAGTTTCAATATAGTGGTAGTACTTGCATTCGGTTTTGTGAACTTCAAACGCTCACGTATCATTTGATAGACGAACACCATGGAGACTCCTTTTCGTTTTGCTGCCAGCTGTGAATTTCACAGTGTGATTCGTTTAGATGGCAAAAAAGGAATCTGCCCCGGACATTCATCGTCAGTTATACGATGTTTATGGTGAGATGTCATGTCTGTGCAAATGGTTCGTCGTTGGCGAACAATATTTATTGAAGGCAGAGAAAACGTTCTTGATAATGAGCGTAGCGGACGACCAACGACTTCCCGGCAACCGTCGTCATGCGGCACCCTCCTTCCTCTCCAGACGTTGCCTCTAGTGACTATAACCTGTTTCCTAAACTTAAAAATCATCTCGGCCGTCGCTGCTTCGCCAATGACAATAAAGTGAAGAAGAAGAAGTCCAAAACTGGTTTAAGAATTTGGCGGCAGATTGGTATGAGGGAGTTAAAAAACTGTTGCCAAGGCACTGGAAACGCTTGGAAAGGAACGGAGATTATGTAGAAGAATAGAGAAATAATGTACAGAGGTTAATAAATAATTTTGTAATTGTGTAATTATATTTAATATTTTTCCATGGTAAGGAAAACTATATTTTTGAACACTTTAAATGGTGCTCTCAACACTCCTATACGGTATAAAATAATAATATAATAACAAACCAATGTTTAAATGTCATGGCATTCCGTCTCTCTATTTCTGTGATGTAATCAGCCGCTATATGATCATATTATTTCAGTGATGTAATCAACCTATATAAAAAATGCATTAGAAAGCAATTGAATGTTATTATTGTTATCACTGGTAACATTATTGGGTTTTTATAATCAATCAGTCTTTTATAAAAAATCGTTTATTATCAGTGTTATTATAGATTGCCAAATAAATTGATATTGGTTTTGCCATGATTGCTATCAGCGCCGTCTGCATTTTGCCGGCGCAGTAGGGTTGCCAAAATGGAGTTAAGCAATCCATACCATATATAAGCAATAATACCATATAATCCATACCATAAGCAATAATACCATATATAATCCATCCAAAAACCATATATAACCAATACCATACCATAAGCAATAACACCATATATAATCAGTGATAATACCTTAAAAATGAATTTTCAATATTTCCAGGAATTGTCATTTATTCAGTTTTCTAACTATATTATTGCTGGAAAATGTGCCAGCCATCTGGCAACACTGCCTGTCTGCTAAACTGCCATTTTTTCTTTCTTCTCCCTCAGGTTCATATACTAATTTGTCTATGTTCTCCCTCACTCTTCACACATCGAGCTTCCTACGATGCAGTCACTGCTGGTGCCCCCTACAAATTTTCTTGCAAACACATCCTTAATTATTCTTTCTATATTACTCATCAGTATTCCAATCATTATTTTTTAAATTTTCAGCCATGGTAGTTTAACAGGCGGACCAGTCAATTTGGTATTGAGCTGCGTCGATAATTTCGAAGCGCGAATGGCGATCAACACCGCATGCAACGAATTGTCCCAGAAATGGTTTGAATCCGGAGTTTCCGAAAATGCCGTATCCGGACATATTCAATTTATAATCCCCGGGGAAACCGCTTGTTTTGCGGTGAGATTTAATTTAATATTTCACACGAATTTTAAATAGGTTATAAAATTTAAAATCTACATTGCTGTAGTGATGCCCTTTTTTAAGGTAGACTTTAACTTAGTTTAAGTCGTAAGTTTCTTTAATGTTGACTTTTGCTTTAACTTTAGAATTTCTATTTGTTTTATCACCTTTTTTCGTATAGAAATATGAAACATTTTATTTTACCAATTTCTAGTGTGCACCACCTTTAGTAGTTGCGTCTAATATCGATGAGAAGACGCTGAAGAAAGATGGCGTATGCGCGGCCAGTTTACCCACTACAATGGGAATCATTGCTGGTTTCTTGGGTAAAAATATTTTTTGCAATTGCAATTTATTTTCAAGATGGAAATTATTGGAAATTATTTTACAAATTTTCAGTTCAAAATTCTCTGAAGTATCTCCTCAATTTCGGAAATGTCTCTCATTATCTTGGATACAGCGCAATGACTGATTTCTTTCCAATGATGGCTTTGAAGGTATGGTAAATGAAGCTGTACATTGTAGCTGTACATTCTCTTCCCCGTGTCATATATAGTCAGTTTTATTATCTTTTTTAGCCAAATCCTACATGCGAAGACTCAAATTGTCGAATAAGGCAAGAGGAATTTAACGCGAAGCCCAAAGTTGCAGTCACAAAAAAAATTGAAGAACCAGAAAAACCATTGCATGATGAAAACGAATGGGGTATGTAATTACGCTAAGATCTATTTTTTTTTAGTTTTGAAGTCATCCTTTTCTTTTTTTTAAATTCTAGGCATATCGCTCGTTGGCGAAACAGGGCCCGAAACCCAACAAGGAGAATCGTCTGATTTAAAACTTACAGAGGGTGTTCAGGTATGAATTTATTATAATTAAAATATTTACAGTATTTTTCGGTGTGACTTACGAGAGTATTTTTTACATAGGCGGCTTATGCGCTACCAGTCGACAACGAAACTCCGGAATCCAGCACAGGTGGCGCCGTTGCCGCATCAGAATTATCCCTCGATGACTTGATGGCACAAATGAAGTCGATATAAGAAAGACAGTTTATTACTTTGCATTGAAGTTTATTACTTTGCATTGAAGTTTATTACTTTGCATTGAAGTTTATTACTTTGCATAGATGTTTATTACTTTGCATAGAAGTATATTACTTTGCATTATTATATCTAGACGCACAATCAGTTGTCAGGAAAAAAATGAAATAAAGGTAATTAGATTGTTTTATTTGTATTCCCTTTTGAAGCAGTATTTGGATTAACCTGTTTTTACTCCATTGTATATTGATACAAGAAATTCATGATTGTGCGTCTAGGGCCTAAAAATGAAACACTTCTCATTCCATTATATTTACATAGCATATAAGAGAAATTATGATATCAATCTCAATTGTAAATAAGTTGAGCAGAGATGACATATCTTTATTGTGTAATTTTATTTGCTGACCCGGTGGTGCTTCTTTGAACAGTCTTACAGAATTTATTTTGGAAAATATAATGTTTTGACAAATCACAAAATTAATGCTTTGATATTTTTTGCAGTTTCTCTTCGGTGATTGATCCGCATTCAAGCAATTTGCTGAAATTGTTTTTAACTGAATCCGCTTTGTTGAATATTGGGTTTGCTATCGGTGGTGGTAATGTATTTTCCTGTATGCACGCTAAAACGGCTCTAGCTCGGTCGATGATTTTGCTGTCGATGCCAATCGATAGAGCAACGTCGTGCGCGAAACTGATATCCGTCCCGCCTTCTATCAATTTATATAAGAACACGAGCTGTCCATCTTGAATGATATGCTCGAACGATAACTGCTTGATTAACGAGGACGGAGTTAAATAGTCGATTATCTTGTGGAAGTGAGTAGAGACGAAAATGTGCGGACATAAATTGCCTCGATAGACGAAGTTGTTCAGACAGGCGGCGAGCAAAGCGAAGCCGTCGACTTCCGTTGTGCCTTTTCCGAATTCGTCGATTATTATCAGCGAGTTGGTTGTCGATTCTTGAATCGCGAGCGACATCTGCCTTAAATCGATCAGAAAAGCGGACATTCTCGTCGAGATCGCTTCTACCGTTTGGATGCGCGTGTAAATATGACTCACGATGCCGATTTCCGCGCTTTCCGCCGGGACATACGATCCAATATGCGCTAAGTAAGCGATCAGCGCGACCTGTTTCAAGTAAACGGATTTTCCGCTCGCGTTCGGCCCCGACAGTATTTTCACCAAACCGTCTTTCTCCGATGATAGAGTGTCGTTTGGTACGAAACTGTCGATGCACAACTCCTGCAGCGGATGCCTCCCTCTTTTGATGTTGATTATTTTGTCTTTTGTTAATTTTGGACGACTGAATCCGAATTCTTTGCAAGTGCTTGCGATGGATATTAGGCAGTCGAGTTCGGCGCACAACTTTATGATGGACGTCAGCGAAGTGAGATGTTCAGTTATCGCCTGGGTCAGCCGCATCATTATTCTTGTCTCGTGTGCCATTATTTCGGGATAAGTGTCGCCGATCATTCTGTCGAGTTCTGTGGAGAAGTAAAAATACTTATTTTATCTTCTGAAAGTTGACCTTCCTGGTAGTGTCGAGATCTGACTGCTGTCAAACTGGTGCGGTCATGGGAATGTGCGCGAAAAACTATTTGTAGTTGGCGTCAGCAGCGACTTAGTTCCCGAAAGGTGTGAAGTGAACAACGCACGACCCGAGCGAGCATCCATAAGTTGCGCGAGAAGTGAGGGAAAACAGATAAATTAATATAATATAGGTACCTTAGGCAACTTGGCAAACCTCAAAGTTGAAAATTAGCAAATCCTCAGGTATATAATGTAGGAAGAAAACATGGCGGTTTGATGGTCGGTCAGTGTTGCCAAATGACTACTACATTTTTCAGCCATAATTTTTCTCCCGCTAGAGGGTGTAATGGGCAATTGACTCATGCGAAGTTACACCCTTGTGCAAATTAATCTGAACACTGGCAATTTTAGTCAAATAATGGTTTTATTCATGAAAATCATACAAAACTTTAACTTAGCTTATAAATTAGTATTTTATGTGGCCTCCTTTAGCTTTAAGTAGCAACTGTATACGCTTCGGCATTGATTCCACCAAGTTTTTACAGTTTTCACGAATTTTCGGATCTCTGTACCACACCTCAATTACAGCATTTACGAGCTTTTCTTTTGTAGTGCAGTCCATTTTTCTTAGCCGTGCTTTACAGATTGACCACAAGTTTTCGATTGGGTTTAAATCTGGAGAGTTTCCAGGCCAATCCAAACACATAATGCTGTTATCGGTAAAGAATTTCTTTACCAACTTGGAAGCATGGCAAGGAGCCAAGTCTTGTTGAAATATTTTAGTCTCTGTTGGAATTTTTTTTAGCTCATGTATCATTCTGTCCGTCAAAACTTCTATGTATTTTGCACTATTCATCATTCCTGTTACCGGAACTAATGCACCAGTGCCATAGAATGAAAAGCAACCCCAAAACATTTTCTTAACGGGATGTTTCACCGATTGTTGGATATGGGCTGGAGAAAGTGGTTCTCCGTCTGCCCTGCGAACGAATTGGTAACGCATACCCTGGACAAAAAAGTGACTCTCGTCAGAAAATAAAACGTTTTTCCAATCCTCAGAAGTCCAGAGCTTATATTTTTGTGCCCATGTCATCCTTTTTTTCTTCATGGTTTTTGTAAGAAGCTGTTTTTTTAAGGGTCTCCTAGCTTTTCGCCCACTTTCCAAGAGTCTTCGACGTACCGTAGATGCGTGCACGATCGTCCCAGAAGCTGCAAGCTCCTTTTGTAAGTCGTCACTAGTCTTGTGTGGGTTAATTTTACTGTTGCGAATCAAAATGGTGTCATCTTTCATTGTAGTTTTCCTTTTGCGGCCACATTTTCCGATTCGTTGTGGCAAAATTGAACCAGATTCCCTGTGATTCCGTATGATGGCGTTAGTTGATCCCAGTGATATGCCACATTCCTCAGATATTCGTCTTTGACTTAGCGATGTGTGCGCATCTAGAGCAATCACCTTGCTACGGATTTCCAACGAGATATCCATCGTCTTCGTAGGGATGAATTACATCCGAATATCTTCAAAAATCTTCAAAAAGTCCCCGACATACACAATGTGAGGAAAAAACACTAAAATCCACGCACAACAACAATATGACAAGCTCTTAGGGTCACATTAGAGGTTAGAATGACATTTCACAGTACAGAACAGTGTTGCCACATCAAAAAAACAGATTTTACTTGCCAGTATGAAATATTTTGAAGTGTTCAGATTAATTTGCACAAGGGTGTAGCTTACTGTGTAAGGGCATTCGTAAAAAGCTCAGGTTGTATTTTTTCAAATTAGCTGTTTTTTTTATAGTTTAACTAGTCTTGGGCATTTATGTTTTGAATAAAATAGCAATAAACATTGCCATTGTTGTGAGGAACAGTAACAGAAATAGTATACCTTCGCATCCTTTGCTTTTGTAGTGGATATAATCATGATTCTGAAACTGAAATTATTCATTAGTATTGAATTGAAACAAGAATATTTTTTCAAGGCGAGAAAGCGTACCATAAATTTTAACCCTGGTAGCTGCTTTTCATCTTTGGTTAGAGTATCAGTCCAAGCCTTCACGCCGAGGAGATAACCAAGATGCGGGATATAAACCATAGTGCATTCTTCTACAAAAGTTGGCAATTCTTCGATTTCATATTTTGCAGTATTTGACATCAATCCATGCAAGCTTGAAATAACTTGTTTTTCTGAAAGAAATATAATTTATACATATAACCATCGATTATGGAGAGTACTAGATTGCTCAATTTCGTACAGCGACTTGGCAACTAGGATTTTACTACGAATCACAATGATAATTCCAAAAATTGAATAATATTTTCTTATTATGTTCAATATGGCGACCATCGTGGTATAACAGTAAGGCGACGAACTGTAAATGATGCTCTAAACATGCCTATACCGTAAAAAATAATAATGTAATAATAAATGAATTTTGCGTATCTTAGCTATTATTATTTTAATATTATTGACATAATTATGTATTTTTTTTGGTATACATGTTTCAATACGCAATAATTACACAATTTAAAGATTAGATAGACTAATATATGGCATTTTATCTCTCCGTATTATTTCTGTGATTTAATCAGTCTGTAAAAAATCCAATAGATTGCACTAGTAATTGAATATTATTGTTGTCATTCGTTAGATTATTGGTTTTTTCTTATAAATTAGTCCTTTATAAACAAGTAAATATATTAAAAAGAATAAAAAACATGACTGCCCATTATAGAGAGTATACTATTGTATTTATAATTCTATTTAACCTTCCAGGCCTCGGCCCCTCAGCCGATTGACAAGTTGCTTTCCCAAAAGGTTTTAGTGAAAATTAGTAATAAAATTGAATTACGACACTGTCTCACCAAAACATTAATTACTGCCAAACCACTGTACCCATAATTAAAATGAAACATAACAACATAATAAAACATAATAAAATATAACAAATTAAATTAAAATAAAATTAAAACAGGGCCGTCACGTTGAATCGTGTTGTGGCCGATATCGGCCAATCGGGGCCTGAGGTGTTAATACGGTTTTTTAATTAGATATTTGAGGTTTAAGAATGTATCCATATAGATACATGTATATTTCCAGAACATATTCCATCAGACCTTTAATTTGACACTAAACAGCATATTTATGTTAATTTATTGGCATTTGGACATTTAGACAACTACTTACTTGGACCCCTATGACAATCGGGATGACATGACGATTTTAACAATACCACACTCTTCTAAATCGGTTCAAGCGTTTCAAAGTTATGGTGGAATAAAGAAATGGAACGCATACATAGATGTTTTTTTTTGTTGGGCAGTCATGTAAAAACATACATTATCAATGTTATAGCCCTGCTGGCTTTCGTAGAGGAACTGGGGTGGGTGGAATAGAGCTACCCCCGTTACACGCCAAATAGGCACACTGGATGTCGACTTGCGGAGGAACGCCCAGTATAACTAACTAACTAACTATCAATGTTATAGATGGTCAAATAAATTATTGTCGGGTATTAGTTTCGCTGTCAGTATACAAAGCCACCGCATGTATTCGACGGCGCAGGAGTGTTGCTAAATCGTACTATGTAGTTGAGCAATCTAATACTATACATAATCAATTGTATTACCAACTGCAATTATTTTTATAATATATATTATAGATTTACTTCTATCTAATTCGGGGTCGAGACCAGCTTTAACGGTGAACTTTCCTTGCACTTTTGATAACTCAAAATCGATCACTTGATGCATATATAGAGCTACTTGATAGAGGTTTTCGCTGTCACAGCAGCCCAGCTGAGATATCAATGCTGAGCTATTTTTTTGCTGTTCGCAAACTTGACAAATCAAGACTGCGTTGTAAACCGTCTGAAAGTTTTTAATAAAGCGATTAAGATTAGGTACTACCCTAATTATCACATCGAATAATTAAAATAATAAGTATACTTACAAATGGTTACAAAAAGGTCTAGTTTCATTTGAATAAGGTCCTGGCCACTGCCACCACCACATGGCCTGCACATGTGGAGGCTTGGCATCTAGAGATGTTAACAAAACGGGCAAACCAGTCACCCCAGGGAGTTTCAACGACATCAGGTGATGCTATCTTTCATGGAGAGAATTATCTCCCATGGAGTGAAGACTTAGTGGATAAAGACAGTCCACTCTCTAGACACTGGGAAGTGAACCCAGAGGGCTGATCTCATGCCCAGACAACCAGATTTAGCCGGATTTCCTCGTCCTTCAGTCTGATCGCAGATTCGAAGTCGCTTGCGCGACCTCTACCTGATGTTACCGTTAATTCCGTTGGAATTTATGCAGACCGTGACGCCCTTTGCCCGCCGATATCACACGGGATCGGGTGGCCAATGGATTCAAGGATAGATAGCATCAGGACAGCAACTACCCCCGCTGCTTAGGAAACATACATTTCCAGACTTCCTTGGCTATCCGCCGGAGTGCACAGCCGATAAGCCAACACTGAGCGGTGCGCAAATCGCCCAGCTCCCGCCTGAGGTGTTCCCCCGAATCGGAACCTCTGATCCCAACTGCAAACGACTGTAGATTACAGCCAAAGTTAGTCCTTGTTAGTCCCTCTTTAAGGAGGCTACCGGATGGGAGCTGAGCCGTAAGTTGGGCCAACCATAAAAAACACAGAATGACCATCAGGTCCAAGCTGAATGGTTCCATTAGGTCTCTTAGGTGGGGGCTTGGCACTTGGAGGTGTCAAATACAATGGGCAAACCTGTCAAGAAGTTTTAACAGTATTTGATCGTTCTGTCTCCTGTGAGGTGAGCGAAGGAAGACTTAGGGACGAAACAGTCCACTGTCTAGTTATGCCACTCGCCCGTAAGAGACCAACGCCTTACCGCGAGAAGCCGGGTGGGCACCCAGCGGGCCGACACTCGCGCCCTTACTCCAGTTTCGGCCAGATTTCTTCGGCCTCAAGACTGGTTAGTGGTTCGAGGTCGCTTGCGCGGTCCTCTCTCTTACGTAGTGGTGATTCGTTATCTACCGAATCTATCGCGGACCACGGCGTCCATTGTCCGCCTACCACTCGGGATAGGGTGGCCGAATCGGTCGCTTCAAGAGCGGTTGCCGTACGGTTAACAACCACTCCCGCTCTATAGGAAACATAGCCGTTTCCAGACGCCTCTGGTTATCAGTCAAGGACAAGCGATTGGTTGACGCCGCATGGTGCGCAATCCGTCCAGGAGCGCCCAAAGGGCGATTCCCAGGGTCCTACCAGGGCTCGCACTTCTGCGTGGAGGCTACCGGATGGGTGTTGACCTGTAAGTTGGGCCGATCCTAACTCATGGGTCATAGTGGTTTAACTGCACTGGGCCCATTAGCTCCCCGCCAGAGTGCACAGTCGATTGGCTAACACCGCATGGTATGCAAACCGCCCAGCTGCCGCCTGAGGTGTTCCCCCGAATTGAAACCTCCTATCTTAACTGCCAATGACTAGATTACAGCCGAAGGCAGAGTTCGCAGCAGCCCTTTCCAGGTTAGTCCGTCTTAAAGGAGGCTACCGGATGGGAGCTGAACCGTAAGTTGGGCCGACCTTTAAAAACATTTAGACAGGCTATCAGGCCCAAGCTGCATGGTTCTATTAGGTCCTTTATGTGGGGGCTTCGCAGTGAAATAGATAAGTCTTATATTTTGATGATGATACTAATTCAATTCTTACGTTGTAGAGCAACTTCCATTCATATGGCAACGCGGCCAAGTTATTTATTTTAGTCATGATCGCATTTACATTTTTGATATTTCGCAGGCAGCTGCATATTCTTTTGATTATCTCTTCATTGCCGGGTTTATTGCAAAATGCGATTGTGTCCAAACGGCTATTGATGACATTGAGATCCTGAGTAGGATGCTTTAGGAGGATCCTGAAGATGTAAAATAACATACCTTATACTGTATTCTGATTATATAAATACAAATGGAGCTGCCATGGAATTCTGTTATAACACTTCTGGTGGGTGAGAGGTGGACTCCGGACTAACGACCGGTTGGGGTAGATTTAGGACAGCTGTCTTGTCACATGTGAGTACCAGTACCACTCGTTCACTCCCCCCTTCAAAGCCATAGAATTTGAGACACGGAAAATTGCAATTTTAAATAGTTTTTTTAGGAAGGAGTTGATTATTCTCCGAAATTTGTGAGGTATTTTTGATTCCCATGGAACAATAAAGGCTATCTAATTCTGTAATAAAGGCTATCTTTCGAGATAGGGAGTAAAGAGACGGATCTGGACAGAGGGCTGTGGATCCAGGACTTTCAGGGAATTGATACTGCATAGAGACCGAATCAACCTCCAGAATCCAATCTGCTCTCTAAATTATTGAGAAAGGTTTTTTAGTGAAATGTTTTCCAAAGAAAAACGAAGCCCAGGCTAGAGACAAAAACATTGTGTAATAATTGACTACCACACCGCTAGTTAGGAAAGCTGCAGTTCCTAGTCGTTGCAATGTTCGCCAAAGCTCTGGGAATACATAAAGGAAAAATTGATAGCTTTATAATGTGCCCTTGTTCATTGAGTTATGAGCAAATTAATATTATAACAGTGACAATACAATATTACAGATGTGTCAATGACTATTGGGAGGGGAAAAAACAATGCAGAAAGCAGTTGGAAGTGCATTGTTGGAAGCAGTTGACATCTAGCTGATTGCTATGCTGGTACACTATGAATGCATGCTGAAGAACCGAGTCAACTCTACTGGATACAGACTTTCCGTTACCATCTCTTCGAGGCAGTTAAATTTATAACCTCGAAACATTGCATCTCCTAAATGAATAGACTTAATCTGATAAGGGTGTCAACACACCCTTATCAGATTAAGACCCTTATCAGTCTGGTCAACATACCCTTATCAGTCTGGGGGGATTCGAAGTCGCACAACCTCTAGGTATCTGATGTTGACGGTAATTCAGTTCCAATTTATTGCGGACCGTGGTGCCCTTTGGTCAATACCACACAAGATCAGGAGGCCAACGGATCGTTTCAAATGTGGCTGACCAACTACCTCCGCTACTTATGAACCATATATTTCCAGACTCCAGACTATTGGCATATGCCGCACCATGCGCAAACTGCCCAGTACCGCTAGAGGTGTTCCCCCAGATTGGAACATCCGATCCCACCTGTCCACTACTGAGCTTACAGCCGCAGGCAGGGTTCACAGTTTTATCCAGGTTGGTCCCTTTTCGATGTGACTACTGGATGGGAGCTGAACCGTGAGTTAAGCCGACCGAAGGTAACAAACAGGTCATCAGGCCCAAGCTCTATGGAACCGTTAGCTACTATGGGAATAGACAACTACAGCTGTCAACTACAACAGGAGAACCCATCACCTCAGGAAGTTTTAACGATATTAGATCGTTCTAACTCCCGGGTGAATAGACAACTTGGGCTGTCGACTACAATGGGCGAACCCGTCTTCTCAGGAAGTTTTAACGAAATTTGATCGTTCTGTCTCCCGTGAGGTGAGCGCTGAAGACATAACAAAACAGTCCACCGTCAAGCTTTGCCACATGCCCGTAAGAGGCCAACGCCCTAACCGCGAGATAGCCAGGTATGTTACCTAGCCGGCCGACACTCGCGCTGTTACTACCAGTCGCAACCAGATTACTCTGGTCTCCCGACTGGTTACGAGTTTGAGGTCGCTTGCGCGGTCCTCTCCCTTTCATAGCGGTGAAATGGTGTCTACCGAATCTATCGCAGACCACGGCATCCTTTGCCCGGCTGTTTACCCGGAACCGGGTAGCCGATGGTCGTTTCAGGAGCAGTCGCCGTAAGGTGAACAACTACCCCCGCTCTATAGGAGACATTACTATTTCCAGACTCCCCCGACAGTCAGAATGCACAATCGATTGGCTGACTCCGCACGGTGCGAAAGCCGTCCAGGAGCGCCACAAGATTGACTCCTGGGGGGAACTAACCCTCAGGCCAGAGTCCTGCCCGGGCTCGCATTCATGCGTGAAGGCCGCCGGATGGGTGTTGTGTGAGTGTGACCGACCCTGAACAAATGTGTCTTCGTGGCAAACTCCAACCTATTAGCTCCCAAGTGGTGAATAGACAGTGATATTCAGGGAAATGAGGAAACGAATAGACTAGGTAGCCTTTCTGCGTCGGGCAGTGCGATACAAGAGAATGGCTATGTGCGAAAGGACGAGAAGCAAGGGGGAGGACCAATGAAGAATGGCAAAACGCAGGAGGGCAGAGAGTCTCTCCGACTCTGACTAACGATTGTTGCTTGGGGCTCTCTAAAGGAAACCTGCAGATAGTTGTGAGTATGCTCATGGTGCTTTAAAGGCTCAATAGGTACCTTCTGCCAATTGTGTAGCAGAATGGAGGATGAGACATTGGAGCATGTCATTTGGACTCAACCTTCGCAGCATCTGTCACTAGCTGGCCAAACTGTAACTGGTCATCAGTAGACGACCCATGGGCAAGAAAAAGTATAAGTATATTGAGATATACAAAGGCTCTCCACATCGGGGTAATAATAATACAATGACCTTATTGAACAATTTCAGTTTTACACAATAGCGGATTTCTCGCATTACGGCAATCTCTTGGTCAACCATTGTTGTTGAGAGAGTTGCCATGTTATTCAAAGAAAATACTTTACTAATTAAATAACATACATGAAAATATTGTTTAAAATTACTTATAAAAGGCCTGACGCTAAATAAATGTTGAATAAAAAAGAATCAAAAACATATGCCACTGACAACTGTAAACGGATGGGAGCAGGGAGGGTTTACATTTGGTGAGAGTACAAATGCTTTTCAGAAAAAGCTCTAATAGTTAAAGGGAGCTGGTTCCATAATTTAGCTCCATATACAGAAGAAGAGTAAGGGTAACACAGAGTTTTGTTATGTGGGATGCTAATATGTTATTCTGACTTGATCGGTGGGAGACCGTGACTTTCTAGTGGAGTTACCTTATCCTCCAGATAAGACGGTGAGGTGGGATTGTTTGGCACATTGTGCAACAGAATAGGATGTGTGGATGTCTGCAATTTCGAATGCAGCAATTGCATGCTATTTCACAGAGCAGAAACATGGAGGTCTAAGTGCGGCTTGATCATCATCATCATCGGTCCATAGTTGCTCAAGAAGAGTAAGTGAATACTTAATATGACGCAAACCTCATCATTTGAGTTCCGACTTTCGAAGAGCACTTATTGAATAGGTTGTAAAGGCTGAGTCCTTCCTTAGTACTATTCTGAGCACCTTTCTTAAAATTACTCGGATGCGACAGCTGGTTGAAGATTTGTAGTCCTTTGTAGCTATCGTCATCAATAGTCACGATATGTTCTCTAAAATGATATATTTTTTAAAACTTAAGTTCCTCTCGAGTTACAGAATGCAAGTGAGAGAACATAAACTTACAACGAAGTCCTATGCAATGCAAGAAACGTGGGTGAATCGCTGGACTCCATGTCAATTTGCCTCCAGCTCTTATCCAAATACTTCAGGAGTGCGCCAAGAGCATGGATCGTTTGAGTGTAATTAAAATTAACGATCGACCGAAGAAATACTTCTCTTTCATCTTCGGTACAGTTTAGCGGTTCGTTCGGTAGTTTTAAGCAAAAGATGCGACGCTTGCAGGATTCAAAATCTGGAAAATATTATTGCTACGCACTGGGATACAATGGGTGGCTATCACATTAGTAAGACCATGTGATTTTATCATTCTTGAATTACAACTGGTAAAATTCACTTTTAAAGATTTTTCACTTTTAGATATTTGGCGTATAATAGCTGTGTTTTCTAATAAGGGTTTTACTAAATATCAAAATTATATATTTTTTACAGTAATAAATGGGTAAAAATTCCCTTAATTTAAGCAATAACTTGTGCATGAAAATATAAACTTTAAATGCACTGGTATTATCATACAAGTTGAACACATATTTAGTTTCAATAATACCACTTGTTCTAGTGTGAAGGCCACCCGCTGTAATAAACAAAATTAAATATTTATTTAATCGCTACGTTTTCTTAATGCTACGCTTCGTAGCAGACCTACGATTCGTAGCAGGGTTAGGATTCATAGCAGGGCTACGATTCGTAGCAGAGCTACGACGATAATACTATTATGATTTTAAGATATTCATGAACATATTAAAATTATGTAATAATAACTTTCATATTAAACTTTATATTAAACTTTCATATTAAACTATTTGTCAAAAATCTACTCCATCTGCACCCTGTACATACTATGTATGATCTAACGCTATGCTTTCATGAGCCTGCGATTTAAGTTGCGTGAGTAATTTATATTGGCGTTTTGTATGAAGAGCTACCCTTTTACATGTGGTAGCGCCAAAACAATACATCGTTTAACTATAGTATACGGTATAAAAATAAAAGTTTTAACTACAAACGTTATACGAATAATTAGGCTATTCGGTGTAAAGTTTTATGTGATAAAATGTTATTTCAGAAACTTCTTAATGAGTAATGCGCGGGGGAAAATACCGATAAAAACGAGCTATAATGGCTTTAGATTGCGATTTTTATAATAACATAACCTATGCCAAATTTTTGGCCGGTAAATTGACGGTCCCTCTAACAGGGGGTTTCATTAGTTTTTTGGTAAAATTGAGCGAAAAATAAAAATCGAAAATAAATAATGGAAGTAATAAAATTTCTTGCATTTTAATGAAAAACTTGTAGGTACTCTGAAAAGGTTTCAAATAATTTAAAGCGTTCTTCGACTTATTATCTTTGAGATGATTAGATAGGTTACGTTGGTCGACAAATGTTTAAGTGGGTGGGAATACATTACATTACATTTTCGTCGTGTCCAATTCACGGCTAAAGACCGCTCTTGGACGTGTCAAAATAATTGGGTTAGGTAGTAAGTTTCGTTACTACTCTTTACTGAACATACATATGTAGTCAAGAATTAACTACTAGATTGTCAAAATATACATATAAATAATCAAAATAGAAGCCTAATATTTGAAGTAGTTAGTAATTCGAAAATATACGTAGTAAAATTATTCATCGTAATATTCAAATTGTCAGTAAAATGTTAAAAAATCAAATTAAATCTACGTTCTGCATTTTAAACTAAAAGTACAGATATAAGACCATATAAAATAATCAGTCAATAAGGCTCTACTTTTTAAGTAATTTAAATGGGCACAATATTTGAAAAATCATGGCCCTCAAATTCGGCCAGATTATAGAAAGATTATAGAAAGGGTGGCCTATCAGCATCTCCTTGATGTATTTTTTTTAAATTTTGTCCTCCAGCTGTTTAAATTTTGTAGGGAGTAGATTATAGAATTTAATGCTAAAGTACAAGTAGCTTTTCTATACGTTCGCCAGTAAAGCTACTTGTAGGTACCTTAGCATTGCCAATATGATCCCAGTAAACGCATTTTTAAGCTTTTCACTGATTTTACCATCACGTAATCGGATCAATGCATCCGGGTCACCAACATAATCCGTAATATCTCGGAAACCAAAGACGCTAGCTTATTTAAAAAGAAATGTTTTTTTTTTTTTTTTGAAAATCGAACTACGGATTCACTGCATTCGTTTTTGCTTTTGTTTCTGTTCTGACAAAAAAAAAATAAGAAGCGTTCCCGGTTTCTAATATTCATTATTAATGTGGTAATTATGTAACTTACACCCATTCTTAGTTTATTTATTTTATTTATTCAGGAAATAAGTACTATAAAACATTGATTTTGCTTACAAAAATAACAGGAACCGAATGGCAAAACCTTAACATTTTGCTTATGTTATTCTGTCACCCGACTGGGGCTAGCCCGTTCTAGGGTGGGATAATAGTTTCCCAGATATTAGGATTTATGTTAGTTATATGTTGCTGATCCGGATTGATTTCTCCCGAATGTATTTAGGAGTTTACCAAAATGAAATGCTAATAATGATGTACTTTCGACTTTCCGCAATTGTGATATTACGGAGTGTTGTTTTTTTTGGTTTACATGGTGCCGATACTTAAGTATTTAGCTACTGATCTACATAGAATATTGAGAATTACTGAATTCCTTGCTGGGTACGAAATGCAGCTTCGTTCGCGAGTTTGAAAGGTTTAAAATGTCGCTCTCCGGGGTTTCGGCAGTGCCGATTACGCTTTTGATACACTTCACGAACGTGTCCTGCAGTCTCGGATCCGTGACTATCAGAACTGGCAGGACTTGTCTATATAAATTACGCAGCATCAGATGCTCAGGACGCATGTCGACTATCTCATCCAGAATGAATAACTGAAACGAGTTTTGTAAAATAGTAATTCCTGTTTTTTTTTGGATTTTGCGAAATAGTATGAGCACGTACTTCAGACGTTTGTATGTTAAAGTAAGCAGCTCCGAACTTGCCGTTTCTCCAGTAGACAGATAATATAATCTAGAATAAAGACATAGTCAAAATTAAATTAAAGATTTGTCAATATATATTATATGTATATGAAGTTGATTCTGTCGCCAAAATACTACCCGTTCATAACCATCGCGAGCCTTTGGTCGACAAAAATACACATATTCATGCAAAATAAATTCTATCTCCTACTCAAAGTAGTCGCTTTGGTAATTTATACTGATCCAAGCGGTTCCACTTAGTTGACAACAATTATAGAACGCATCTATAATAAAATTACACGGGCTTAGTTACTAATGCTTAGTACTTCTCACTTACGCTAACCTGCTTATTGATCGTGAGAAGTAACCGTTTACACGTTGGTATTAGCAGAAAGGTATTAGTGAGCCGAAATCCATTCGAAATGTACGTTCAGTATGTTGAAATTTATAGTTGTTTAGGAATTCCACCTTTCTGCAGCCATAATCACAAAATAAACTCAGAAAATATCAAGTAAGCACAGATACACGTGTGCTGAGTTGCCATTTAAATTTGTCACTGAAACACTTGCCGCGGCTGTTCACACGAGTTACCAAGCGACTAGTGCTTAGTAATTATCAACGTAACTGCCTGTTGTATGCTTAACCGACATATTTCCGATTCCGTACCCCTGCAAACGAGGTCGTCGCTTATTCCTAGTGTGTGCATATGTTTGTTACATCGGCAGTACCCAGCGAGCAATCCCACTGTTCCAATTCTACGAGATATCCCTGGAGAATCTCAGGCAGTAACTTGTATATTTTAGTGTGGGTTACACTTGTATATTTTGTGTTTGGGGACAGTAACTTGTATATTTTAGGCAGTAACTTGTATATTTTAACGGTCCTTTTTGCTTGCCTCAGGTTTGTTTCTCTTCATCTGTGATTTATCCACCTCTTGGTGCTGTTACACAAGGCGGTCTTCATGTACCGATCCCTGTCTTGCATGTTCACCTGCTTCCTCATTATCTCTCACTCCATTGCATCCATTGGCTGTATTTTTGGCAAGTGTCCCATGGCCTTCTTTTATTATTTTAGATGCCTGGCCTCGAGTGCTATACGCACCGATTTACTGTTTGTATCAGATGATTGCTAAGGTTCGTGCCCGATTCAATCGTAAACTTCAACACGTTTTAAAATTTAAAGACAGGAGTTTTATTAATCAAGTATATAGTCTCCATTCTTCTCTTTGTTTTCCAACGATTAACAATCTTGTAGAAACGGCTTGGTTTTCCTAAAAAAAAACCTTTTATGAAGTGGTTTTCTACAGCTTCCACGGACCTAAGATTTCTCCATCTAAACTGTTCTGCAAAGTCCGGAACAATTATTGTACAGGATCCTCTTCTCATCGACTGTTACGATTCGATCCAAAAACGGTTAAATTTCGTTCGTGTGAGTAGAGAAATAAATGGTCACATTCGTGCGATTTAGCTTATTCATTTCAGTGAGGAGATGCGGCACCCATGTATCGAGATTAGAAATGAATCCAAGCTTTATTAAATGGCGAAAAGCAGTCGAATTGTAAATATTCAATTTCTCAGCAATCTCATCAGTTGTAATTCTCGGATTTTCTTCAACTATCGAACACACAACGTCGTTATCAATACCAGAGGTTCGTCTAGCAAAGCTAATCTTCCAAGTTGAAATCACCATTTCGGAATCTTCCAAAACAACTTTTAATGGTATGGCGAGCAGGAGCAGGTCCAAATAAACACTCTGAATGTTTATTTTGCGCAGTCCTAAGACTCGTGCCTTTCCAAAATTCGCAAAGCAATACCGTACATGCATCTTATCGGTCCACATTTTTAAGAGTTTTCCAAACGCATACAAATCAATTTATTTCAACTATATCTGACTGTCCGTGTCACCTTATCATTGCAGGTAACGTAACGAATCATAAACACCGAATATCTGCCATAGAGGAAACTTGGCGACACTATGAAAATCACAGGCATGCTAGAATAGACCACGCGATCAGCCTGAGAAATCGATAGAGGAATGGAAAAGCTGCATATGGGCCACCTCTATCCTTGTTTAGTCGCGTATGCGCGCGACATGATTCAGAATTAAAGAATTCCCAATTATTATACTCAATTAAAGAATGATGAACGCCCATGCGCGGCTAATAGATGGGGCCCATGTGCAGCTATCTCTTTCTATTCCGCTACCGTATTCGCTCACAGTCCACCTTCGTACTTCGCGGTCAATTCTAGTATGTCTATGACGAAACTCGGGCACGAACTTAGGCAATCATCTGATTGTTGTGATGTCGGCGAGTGTTGCCTTTAATGCTGTCGGCTGATTGTAGTGCTGTCGTTACTTAATGCTGTCGGCGAAATATAATAAATATAAATAATGAAATAAAACGGTGAACCTCGAATAAATCATCATTGTCGGTTGGCTCGGCCGTCGCGTCCTCTGCTAGTATTTGATTCGGATCACTTGTGCTGTTTGATTGTTCTTGAGAACTGTAAATAGGCGCCATTATAAATACAATAAAATGTGACTTTTCAGTGTTCAAAGTTACTATACCTACTCACGTCAGTTCAACTGGCGGAATTATTAAAATTACAAAAAAATCCCCCCCCCCCCCCCTTCACTTTTTTATCTTACTTTATTACGGAAACAATCATATGTAATGTACATATATCACGGGGTGTCTAGTTCAAATATCACGATTTTTAAAATTTTGCTTTTTTATGGAAACAATGACTACATAAAGTGCTTGGCGGGGCGAGGGGGGGGAGGGGGGGAGAGGAGGAGGGTAGTCTGCTTTCCGATAAAATCTCGGGGTGAAAAAATATTTTAAAATTATTTTTTTATGCCAGCATTAGCTTACTTACGTAAGTTAGTTATTATGATACAGTTGACTGTAAGATATCGCTATAGCGATAAGTCCAGTGTAATATTCATTGAATTGTGTTTTTATAGCACTATAAAGCTATTATATTCTATTCTATACACTATATTTAATATTGAAGAGGGAATTTAATTCTTCTGTAAAGCTCCTTAATAATATTTGAAATAAATCAATTAAATGGCTTTTAGCAACAAGAATCCCTTTCCTAATTAGGCAGGAATCCTCAGCGCGACACGAGTTACATTTAACCATTCGGTGTCATTTATGATTGAAATTTATACAAATTACCTAATTTTATTTCTAACCTATGCCAACTATGCATGGATCTAGATTGTAGATATAAGCCAGCCTATGCCTAACTATGGATCTAAAATCTAGATATAATGCAGTTAACCTATATAAAATTTGTATAATAATTATGTGTTTTGTTTTGGTGTGTTTGTGTGTTTTGTGAATTTGAAGCGTTACGGGGAAGAACGATCAATGTCAATTTTATTTTTAGATACTTTTTTTACGAGGTATAAAGTAAGCAAAATGTTTTTTTTAGATACAACTATGGTATACGTATATGCATTATAGGAACCTTTTTCAAAAATAAATATTTTTTTTTTATAAGAATCGATCATTGTAATGATGTGATAGAAAAAAACCTCGGACGCGCAATATTTGATAACAAAAAATAACAAATTCGACATAAAAAAAACAAACTCAGTTTTAAGGATTGTTAAGCTATTGCATAGCTTTGCACGGCGACCGAATGAAAAAATTTCTTAACGAAAATTAATGATTTTAAACTGATAATTACGTCCAAACGAGTACTGCTTACGATTCGAAAAAAATATATGTTAAACAAGAACATTTTCCTAATATTATTAGCTTTGAATATTTTAGATTTTGTTTATATTACATAGTGTAATTAATTTGTGAAATTAGGTCTAACCGAACACAAAAACGACTACTACGCAAATACTATCTGGCCTGCTATTATTATGAAACCTGCATCATTTTAAAGATAATTTAATTAACTATCTTTTTATCTACGATTTTTTTTCGAATAATCCGGTTTTTTTGCTTTATCGAATAAAAAATTCGTGCGCGGCGCTCTATCGGAAGACGTTTTAATTATTCCGAATCATTTGCTTTCGCAGCCGCAAATGATTCGGAATAATTTCAACTTTTTCCGATAGAGCGCAGTTATCTGATATCAGAAAAAATAAAATAAATAAATAATTATAATTGCATAAGTTGTGGAAAATGCTATGCAATAGCTTTACCGCGGCAATCCCCGAGTGCCACACGTATTTTTTTTTTAAACTAACCTCATCTACCTACCAGCATATAGTTGTTTATGTATTATTTAAAACACAAACTTACTTAGCCCACCGAAATGTATGTGTTTGACTCTTCTTCGAATGCCTGTTGTATCTCGCTTATTTATTGAGACCGAATAAAGATTTTTGCAGATTCAGAATCAGCGTGGTGAATATAGTCGGGTGACGTTAAAAAATCAATAACGTATAATAATAAATTAATACCACAACTATATTTGGTATAATATACAGACAGGTTGTATTTTTTTCTTCCTCAAACAAACCCTGTATAAAAAAGGTCATATTTTGTTAGTGATTTTTTTAAAATGGAATATACAAAAAATCTAAAAAGCTGACATTGATTGTTTTTCCCGTAACCCTTCATGTTTTATACCATTTTTTAAAACTAATTACAAACATGCTAATGAATACTCAATGAGAAATGAAGGATAATGGCGAAAATACCAGTGTCTTGGCTCGATTTGAAAAACATTTCCTCTTCGATCGGTGCTATTGTTAATCGATTCGGAGTTGCTCCTTGATGAATTCGGACTGATCGCGAGTAAATCTTCGGGTCCGTTTATTTTAAACATGCCATTCGTTTCATTTTGGCTATTAATCGACATTTTTCCACCAGGAATATGTTCACTTTTAAAAATGGCGGCATCCGTAATGACAGCTCGTTCTTCTTCTTCTTTTTTTAATTAAAGGCGATTGAGAAGAAACAATACTTTTATTATTATTTTATGCGGTATAATATTAATATGTTTTCAATACTACCAAAATAGGTCTAAAATTATGAAAATTAAGTTGGCATAATATCATCGCTGTTTTAATGCGATTTTATATGAGTAGTACGTCGTGGTACTTGTCGGGTGATTCCGGGATGTTTTGATGTTTGATTCGGATGTTTCTGCATAGGTATCCCAAGGTTTCCGTGATGGGGAGTATGATGGCGTGAGTCCAGGCCTGCATGCAAGTTCGAGTTGATGCGCAGCGTATCTTCAGCATACGCAGGCATGGCACCACGCACCAGATTTGCTGTAAACATTACATTAATTTTAATTAGGCACCTACATATTGCCAATTTGTGGATAAACAAAACATTCAAAAATTTGGTAGAAATGGAGCAATGAAAAATTAAAATAGGTTTCAAACAAATTGGACGCGCAAAGTTTGTATCACCCGACGTTTCGGCGATGTTGCAACCTCCGTTGTCCAAGGTAGAATGCCTACCCTGAACAACGGCGGTTGCAATATCGCCGAATCGTCGGGATCTACAAACTTCACGCGGTAAATTCGTGTTTATCCTATTTATAATGTCAAACAACACGATTGTTCGATTTCAAATTGCAGTTATGTTAATATATTCACTGAGAAAAGTATAACGATGTAATACACGGAAATACGCATGTTTCAAGAAGGAATTCGTATATAACTCGGACTGTGGTCCATACGTATGAATTGACATGACGCGTAACGGTAGTTACCGTGGTTAGCGTAACTGTAGTTAGCCTGGCGGTAGTTACCGTGTCGTAATGTTAAAATATAATGTTATTTCATTACGTCGCGACCTACGTCGTTAACCTAACATGATAGAATTTAGTAGTATTTGTACGGTTACAGTCGGAAATATGAATCATGTCGAAACTACAGTATACTGTTATTTCCGTATTAACTGTAAGAAAATGGTTGATACATATAATCGAGTAATGGAATTTATCAAAATTCCGTGTAACTAAACAAAATTACGATTGAAACATCGTTATTCTGTATAAAACCGTAATAACAAAATGGTAATGTAAGAATCAATCCCATATTTTTCTTAGTGTTGTATACTGATAATTAGGCATATTTTTGATTAATTTGAACTATGGGCCTAGGGATATTATCATTTTCAAAATATTTTTTTTTGATAAGTAGATAGAAATTTCTATTGTACAATTAAAAAAAACAAATACATGGCAGCAGACGGATTTTTAACCTAAATTTTAATCTAATACAGCTAACCTTTGACGGACTGAAAGGAATCTATCTATAAGCAAATAGAGTAAAAATATACAAAACTCATAATGTTAACAAAAAATAAAATATAAAAAAAAGAATAACCTCAAGGAACGGAGAGGAGGGAATGAGGCTAAGGATAACCAAGGTACAAAGAAAGGTACAAACCGTTGCATTTACGATATTGCACGGGAGGTGATTCGATAGCCTAGCTGTATTGTCGGTGAAGGAATAGGTAAAAAAAGAAGAATTGTGACTGGGTATCTCAATTTTACTGTTCTATGGTAATGACATACGGTATACTTGGATGGGGAGCTTGCGGAAAAACCCTCCTCCAGAAATAACGTTGTCCAAAAGGCAATAATTAGAATCATGTTAAGGAAGCCTAGGCGTTATCCTTCTGACGACCTGTATGTTGAGGCACAATTGCTTGATTTGAGGCAGTTGTATTGCCTCAAAGCAATAATTCATCTTAAAAACAACAATGAAGACGAATATTGTGTTTCTCCGGAAAACCGGGAGAGTTCAGGTCGTTATAAGGGAAACTTTGAAGTGCCGAAACGTCTAACGTCTTTTGGACAACGTCATTACAGCTTTCTTGCTCCAAGAATGGTTAATATCATGAGTAAAGAGAACATATTGGAAATTAGCAGCAAACAACAAAAATATCACCTTACATCATGGTTAATAAACCTTGGTAAGAGAGAGACCGAGAAAACATTCATCACAATTTTAAAATAAATAAATATATTTATTTTCTATTTATTTTATACAGGTATTTTTATTAATTCTTATATATTATTAGTTATTATTATAAATGATTATTTATTATTGCTATTATATATTATTATTATTATTATTTAGTATTACTTGTCTATAGTTCTAATATTATTTTGGTGTAGTGATAATTTCATTTTAACTTGATTTGATTAAAAAAAATATTTTTAGTTTGGAATTTAACTTGATTTGATATTTTTTTTTTATTTTTAGTATGTATTTTTTAATCATTTGTATTGGTGTTCTCCTTAGAACAGGCTCTGCCTAGTTAGGAGCAACACAATCAATGTTAAGTGCTAACGGTGTAATTTTTTTGTGGAGCAATAAAATAAATAAAATAAATAAAAATAAATAAATAAATAAGCTTATAGGAATTCAAAGTCCTTCAGTATTTTAATGGTTTCGTTATGATCTTCTTCTTCTTCCTAGACCCTGTCTCATTTACTTGGGGTCGGCCTCCTTGTCCTTCCCCTCCACTGAGCACGATCTTGTGGTTTCTGCGTTAAGTTGATCTTCTCTTAGGTCTTTTACAGGGGAAGCCATAGTATTTGTGCTCATTTTCATATTGTGTAATTTCATGGACAAGGAATAAAAAGTGTCTATGGTGTTTTACGGCCGGCTGCCACGACCTGACGCCAAGACACTAATACAACTTAGGACTATGAACGCTGGCGTTAAACGGTTTCGTTATGATTTTATTAGTTTATATTGTAACACATGTACTACTAAGTTCAAATGTACTAAATCTTTCCATGAAAATATAAAAACTTATATAGTTCCGAAACTACTGGCCAAAAAAAACGAAGGTTATTTGATTCGATCAATGCATAGTCTATGCATTGAAATAGCCGTGAATCGTCTTACCTCAAATCGTGTTTAAGATTGATCATGCTGTTTTCTCACAATTTTCGAAAAGTCAGATGCATTTGTTGGGCAGAAGGTATTACCAGATAAAATCATTAACTAATGGCTACGAGATGGCATATGCATGTCATATGCGTAAGGCATCATATGTCATATGCATCCTTATAGATTTGTGTCATTTTAAGAATGAAAAAACTGGGTATTTCCAATGTTATTTCAATTTAAATATTCATATTGATCAATCTCATACCACTCGGCGGGACAATAAGTTACCTCGAAAGCAAGGCATGCGAAACTGCATCCAAGGCACAAGGCAGCAGGTGGGGCCAAGAGAACTGCTAGTAAGGTATAGCAGCAGACCCTCGATGCACGGAAGCAGTGCGAAGACAGCCTCCAGGCGCATTCCGGTGAACGAGCACCTTCTGGTTCCCCTATTACCTCGTCCCACAAAATCTGAAACGAAATTATTACTTATAATGAGAGTGTATTACTGCCGCGATAAGAGAAAAAATCGGTTGTGTCACCACAAAACTATCCCGGCAAGTAGCCAAGGATAATTCCTCATCTACTTATGGAAAGATTTTGAGCGTGATATCCTTTCGAGAAGGAGGTTGACCTGATTGAAAGAGATAGTCGGCGACGAGCGCATAGGATTAGTATGCAACGCATTATACACGTTCGATTCAATCGTTTACGCAAATATACTGATCGGCAAAAATCAATGTGATTTTGGCCCAACTAAGCATCTGTGTACCAAATTGTAAGTCTATAAGTAGAATATTTCGAGATTGAAATATGACTAGTGCGCGGTGGACCGATTTCAATCACAACCTTTTCAAACGTTACCAAACGTTACTACCTTTTCAAACGTTACTAAATGATGCCTGCATACCAAAATTCAGCTCAATCATATTAAGGGTTTGGGCGCTATCATGTGGAAATAATCACAGTCAGACACACAGACAGACTTTCATCTGTAAATAGTCTTAATCGTCTCAGGGGAGCTTAAATGGATATTTCCGTCTTCATCTCGAGAAATGTAGCGCGTTCACCATACTTTTCCTCATCGTTGTTGGGTGGGCCGAGGAAGTAAACATGGATGTGACTGTGTCGGAACGCAAAGTCGAGGGATTGACGCGAATACGTTCTAAATCTGTGGTTATTTTATGATTATTTAAAAAAAATGACATTTTATAATTAAGATAAAACGAATTTATCGCGAATTTACGTTTTGGAAATTAATTAGAACCTGAAATTCGTTTTATATTATTTATAATGTCAAACAGCCGCGATTGTCTTAGATAAAATCTAGGTATATTATGAAATAAACTATGAACGATCTAATAGTAGGCTACAGGTGGTACCGTCGAATTCAGTGTTGTTTTCCGAGTAGGAAAAATGACGTTGTCACTTTCTCAACCCGAAGAGTGAGGAGCTATTACGTCACAAAATGGTGATACTTGGCATCAGGTTTTGTCAATATACTCCATAATTACTTAACCGATGGTCTGTTAGTCCAGTCTGAGTTCAGTCAATAAAAAGGCAAAGTCTAGTCAATTAACTAATTGCGATGTCGTCAACGGGAAAGCTGGGGCTATTTTTATTTCCTGCGTCGATTCGACCTGCTCAGAGAAATGGCCAAACAACACGTCATCTCTATATTTGCACATGATTCAGTCATCTGACGACTCTTTTATTTTGCTGTTAATTGTATTTTCATCATCGATTTACCTAATGAGTATATGTCACTAACTTTTAATCTCCTTTGTTTAGGTTATACATGTGAGTTTAAATTGACCGGCATCCTTGAAGTGGATAAATCAGTACGACCAAATAAACAACTTTTGATAAATAATTGTGTCAAACATTTTTTTTTGAAATTCGACCATTTATTTTTTAAAAAAAAAAGTATAAAAAGCAATGCTGTCTATCGGTAAGTAAAATATCGCGAATTTTGTTTAATCTTGATATTTTATCTATTGCTAGATGGCGCAGCACTCTCAACGCTTTTCAAACTTTTTTCAAAATTTGTGTTTCTCAAATTTTGAACATTTCTCAAATTTTAAAATTTTTTTCATCAAATCTGTTATTTGCTTGTACCTACTGACTTTACCTTTTCAAGGATGCCGGTTGACAAACTTAGCCTATGAATATATTAAAATTAATAAATATTTTTTTTTGATATTGATTCATTCTAACTATTAATATTTTAACTGTAACTATTAATAATTACATTTATGTTATATACAAATAGGAAACTATAAAATAAACATCAATTCGCTATATTAACAAGCCAATTGAGTGGCCATATTTGTTTGCAACTGGAATTAAGTTAAAAAATCACTGTGTATACAGTAAACCAGCTGGTATGTGGACATGTCATGTCATGCTGTTATGCAACCAGGTGGTGTACGGTTTCGTGCAGCTTGGGTCACAAGATCCATTTTGTTCTCGGATCGGCTCCTCACGATTCAGCTCCTATTCAGAAGCCTCCTCGAGTGGAAGGCTACCCCGGGTAAGACTCTCGTGTTTCAGGCCTCAGAGCTGGTGGAGCGGTTTCTTCCGGCGGGATTGCATCCCGGCGCCACTGAACGGTTTGTGCACCGGTTGACGAAGCCAATCGGTTGTGCATTCTGACTAATTGCTGAAGGGGTCTGGAGACTATGGAAATACACTGTTTCCTAATCAGCGGGGGTGGATATTGACTTGTTGTCATGCCACTCTTGAAATAACCGTGGGCCACCCGATCCCGTGTGGCACTACGGGCAAAGAACGCTTAGGTCCGCGATAAATTGTAACTGAATTACCGCTGTAATAATATAACAGGTAGAGGTCGCGTAAGCGACTTTGGACCCGTCCAGTCGGGAGGACGGAGGTATCCTGAAGGTTAATTCCAAACGGAGATATCCTGTCAAAACTGGTAGTCAGGGGGCGAGGTTGACCGCTGATTACCTTTCCCGGTGCCTCGTCGTAAGACGTTGGCCTCTGATGGGCAGGTGGCGGAGTTTGACGGTGGACTGTTTTGTCCTAAGTCTTCTGCGCTCACCTCACGGGAGACAGAACGATACATTTCGTTAAAACTTCCTGAGGTGACGGGTTCGCCCGTTGTAGTTGACAACTCTAGATGTTATGCAACCAACCCGGTATAAAATGCAAAACTTAGAAACCACCTTGGTTTCTATTGACTTATTTTGTCGTATCTCTAACATTAGTTTCGTGAACGCTCACTACTACTAACGGTGCCAAAATGGCGAAAATCAGATTGCCTCATTAGGGAGTTGTTTATTGCTAGTCCAGCGTACTTTAAATAGAGATCAGTGTCTATCATGAAATATTTTTCAACGCAGACAATGGAACAATGCAGTCATGCATTGGCATAATGGCATAATGCCTAAAGGCATTATGCCATTAGGCATTATGCCTAAAAACTAAATTTCATTACTTATGAAAATCTCCCTGCTATCATTACCCATTTATCGCTGTCATCAGATATACCACAAATAAATTAAACCCTCTGCTTATCTGTGTTTAAATGGGCCACAATTAATTAGGGATTAGTTATTTAATTAATTAAATGCCCACGTATATTATTAATGAAATTACGGTTAGCTTTGCGGTTAGCGAATGGCGCAGCCGTTAATTTAAATAGGTTAAGAGAAAATAGCTGTTACCTTATTCGTCTTATTGCGTGTTTATGGGAAGTAATGTTTGGATAAATCTTTATCACTCTTTATTACTTTTTTAAATGAGGCGTGTTGCTCTCGATATTAGATATGCAAAATTACCACTACGAAATTAAACACAGGCCTAAGCGGGGGATCCGCTTACAGTGTTTATAACTGTTGGGTTGAACTATTGATTATATATGGTATTCGTTTTTAAAACTCTTCTGCGCCGGCGAAATGCAGGTGGCGATGATAGCATTGACGGCCAAACTATCAGAAATTTATTTGGCCATCTATAATAACATTGATTATATATTTTTTTATAAGGATCTGATTGATTTAGGGAGTTATTGGCACCTGTTGAAGTTAGGCCACTATAACCCATGTGTAAAAGTCGGCCAAACTCACGGTTCCCCACCTATCCGGCAGCCTCTAAACAAAAGTGCGAGCCTGGCCTGCGGTCCAGTTACCCTAGGAATTGTTCTTTAGATGCTCCGTTAGCCAATCGACTGTGCATTCCGACTGATGGGGGAGTTTGGAAACGGCTTTGTTTCCTATAGGCCGGGGGTGGTTGTTTACCTAGCGGCAGCCGCTCTTGATACGACCATTCGGCTACCCGATACCGGATGAACAGCCGGGCAAAGGATGCCGTGGTCTGTGATAGATTCGGCAGACACCGAATCACCGCCATGCACAAGGGAGAGGACCGCGCAAGCAACTTTGAACCTGTGACCAGTCGGGAGGCCGGAGAAATTCGGCCATAGCTGGTAGCGAGGGCGCTTGGTCTGCCCGCTGGGTTAACTAACCGGTGCCGGGCGGTAAGGGTTAGTCTCTCGCGGGCTAGTTGGCGGAGCTAGATAGTGGATTGTCCATCATCTAAGTCAGGGTTTCCCAACGTTTTTTGCATGGTGCCCCCCCCCTCCGGATTATAAAAAAAAATCATGAAAAACACAAATTATTTTTCCGATATTTATTTCTCACGATTTATTATTTATTAATGGGATGTTGCGCCTGCATTTTTTGAACCAGTTGGTCGATATCAGGTTCTGTTTTTGACAGAACTATCATCAATTATAAATAATATCATATATTATAAATAATATTTCTTCAAGAATATCTTTAAATAATATGTATGACTATATTATGGAACGTGTATTTACATAAAATTTTATTTACTTATTATGACTCCTTTCTTCCCAGTTCCCACCTCTCCCTATGTGTATTAATTCTTCAAAAAAATTATATTGTTCTGTTTAAATTATGAATGTTTAAGTGGAAACATGTAATTAGCTTTATTTTTGTAACTTAATAATTTTGTAACAAATTTATTGTAACAGCTATATGTTTCCTTAAGAATCATAAAATAAAATAAAAAAATAAATAAAATCATTATCAACTGCAAGACGATTTCGCTGTTAGTCTTAATTTGCACTACGTCATGCCCCCCCTAAGATCTCTCTACGCCCCTCCAGGGGGGCACGCCCTACCGGTTGGGAAGTCCTGGTCTAAGTCCTCTACGCTCATCCCACGGCTGAAAGAATGATCACATATCGTTATTCCTGCCTGGGGTGACGGGTTCGCCCGTTGTAGTCGACACCGCCCAACTGATGGATTTTAAACACCCAATAATTAAACCAATGATAACAATAATAACATTCAGTTATATATTAGTGTCATCTATCGCATATTTTATATAGGCTGTTTATGAAAATCTCCATATTATTTCTGCATCACAGAAATAATATGGAGAATACCTTATATTAGTCTATGTGATCCTTAAAGTGTGTAAATATTACGTATCAAAACCTGTACACCAAATAAAAAATTGTCATCTTTATGTAAATAATATTAAAATAATAAGAGCTATGATTTAAAAATTCGTTTGTTATTATACTACGACTATTATACCGTATAGAGCGCTATCTACAATGCGCCACCATACGGTTATACCACGAAAGTTACCATATTGAACATAATAATAAAAGATTAATCATTTTTTTAAAACTATGAGTGCTATCTACACGTTACATTCTGTCTGCCAACTCGTAGTACGACGTTGAGCCAACGCCTGCTACGCTGAGCGTTAGTCCTTGGGCTTTGTTCACTATCATTGTAGACGTTTAACGCGAAAGAAAAGTTTGATAAAACAGGTATCCATAGGTAAAATAGGTATAGAGACGATAAAATAGGTATCCTTGAAATAATCTTATTATCTAGTGCCGCAACGAGTCAAAATAGTCGCATCTAACACGTGGTTGTGTAGTTTTTGGTAATATTTAAAACGTTATAATTTGAGAACCGCTGAATATATATTATGAAATATGCATTTATCTGTAGACTTACCTACTTATTTCCATTTATACACATGTTTTATATAATTGTATCTGTATAAAAATTCAGCAGTAGCAGTTTTATTGCAATCGCTTCATATTTGCCATATATGGTATACTTTTTTTGCTTATATATATATATAGAATACATACAAATAATTGATATAGGTACCTTGGATTTTAATTAAAATTTGAAACACATTTATGATGTCTCTGAATCGATGATGTCGAGCCTATAACCTAAGGGATTATAAAAGCATATGTACATGGAAAAAATATCGAAATCCGTCGAGTGGTTCTCGAGTTATTAAGGCCAAACGTGAAAAAAATCAGTAATAAATGGCTACTTTCTCCTATATGACCTCTGCAGGTACGATTTTACACCTGACCTCTCGGGTAAGAGTTAGAGATGATGTTCGTTTCCAGGTCATGGACTGTTTGTTGTTTTGTTTGAAGGTCGTAATTATGAAGCCATGTTTCGTCCATAGTTACGAATCGAGCAAAAAAAAAACGGTAAGGATTCAGTTGTAACAAATGTAAATAGCGTTGCTAAGACTTCAGTCTAGGTTTTTCTGCGCGTCCTTAAGCTTTCTAGGTATTGAGGGTACGGATACCTATATCATCCCCCAGCGATCATGTAAAATACTATTCGCACTACCTATTGAAATCTTGATGTCTTCAGCAACAAAATGAACCGTTACAGAACCATCCGACTGAACATTTCTTTTTACTTTTTTATCCCATTTCTTCAGTGACTGCTGTCGTATTAGAGCGACCCGAGCGAGGGTCATCGTTAGTTGAGGTTATTTCACGCCTAATATCAACACCCCAACGTGCAGCCATAGAATATGGGAAAGCATCAACCCCTAATGTATCCCCTAAATCTTGAAATACTCGGTCCGATTTAATTAACGCGCGAAATTCCGCTTTTTTCTCCATTTTCGCCAACACTCCTTGACAAAATGCAAACAAATGACTCTTATTTAAAAAAAAAAACAAAACAGTTTAAAAAAACAAAACAAAAACAGTTTTAAACAATAACAAATGTATTAGCTGTGCCTGTCAGTATTTATTTGTAAATGGTTCCAAAGAGTTTGTAACTCATTAACACTTTTTTTTGAACGACCCTCGTACCTGAAGGTGTGAGTTCAGAGCGTTGGGATCCCGATCCTCGAGTTCCATGGGTACGGCGCTGCCCGGCTTGGCCATGGCTCTCCTGAAAAATCTCGCGTTGAAAGACGTCCTGAAGAATTGAGGTAACTCGCGAGTTGAGGTAACTCGATGAGGTAGCTCGCGAGTTGAGGTAACTCGGGCGTAAAGCAAAGCGCAGTGAGGCCGTTCGCGTGGTCAGGCGTCCGCGTTCGCGCTAATACTCGCCGGTTACTCGCAACAAAAGCTCCGATATAGCGTTGCCAGAAAAAAATACATATTTTCTCAACTTACATATAATTTTGTAACTAAGCACATAAAACAAGGATTAAACTGCTTGCGTTAAGGAAGGGAACAATAAAATCTACACAGCGTAATCAAAATGTTTTAACTACAATATTTTAACTACAAATATTATACAAAAAGTTTGACAAAATTGTAAATCTCCATGTAACAAAAGTTTTATTTAATAATAATCTATATGTTATTAGAAACACCCAGAGAAATATCGACCAATCGAAACATGATTTTTCAGATACCAATTTTTCAAATACATTAGTAAGTTAATGTCAGTAAGTAATGTCATAACTTATATGTCAGTAAGATAATGAGTTCTGTAGAGGGATTGGAATTATTTCAAAATGTATTGGTTTTCAGTAATATTTAGCCACATTTTTCAGCAAACTGAGATCTTCGCAAACGATCAAGTGACTAGAGAGAAATATTTTCAATTTGTTTACTGTTCTTCAAGTCTTTGAGTCTGAGATTAACGAAAGTTTTTATTTCCACTCTCTATAGCGATTATTATGATCATCACCATGACATTAGTTGGCCAAAGGGCCGACTATGTGTGTAAGAGTGTATATATTTGTAAAGTGTATATGCATGTGAGTGCATGTGGGAATGCGAGATGCTAACAATTCAATCTAAAATCCAGTTTTTTACCTCCTAACCTTTGTTAAGGAGGTACGTAAAAAACTGGAGATCAGATTGAATTGTTAGCATCCGGCATTCCGACATGCACTCACATGTACATACAAATATATATGTATACACACACGCACTTACACAAATACACCCTCCATCATACAAACACACATCAAATCCATAAACCTACACCCACATAAATTCATACATAGAGTACGTTTAATATTCTTTTTTGTTTTCTTTTCGTTTGTATCCTGTAATAATTTAAAACATCGTATATTTTATTTATATTATAGTATTGTTATGCTGTGTATTTTTAATAAAATAAAATAAATAAAAAATTAGGAAAATCCTCTTTGAGCATCTTTGTCGAATTTCGTCCATGGATCTCTGGCTATATAGAAGATATTACGGCATAAATGTTACATGCAGCATAAACGTATATAATTCCTATTATTTCTGCAAAAGTGAGACTACGAAGTGATGTTTTGGTTTTTATATGGGGGGCCGACTTAAATGTTAACTATAGTCCTATGGCTACAATTACGTTGTTTTTACTTTACAGTGAACTTAATATTTTTGGTTGGTAATTAAAAAAACAACAACTTAGCTGTTAGATGAATCCAAATTACCTAGACTCTGATGTTGTCATAAATCTATATTTTTTCAGGAAATCGTATCTTCAATTATAAACAATTGATGATGGTTAGAATGTGGCGAACAAATATAACGCAGTCTGCTATCGTTTGGATAAACTGACCCTGAAAATGGTTTACAAACTGACCCTGAAAATGGAAAATGGTTTAATTTGGCTGCGATATTTAAGCTTATGATGAAGGTACAGTCATCCACCATAAGGGTTATTTCTAGGAAGCCATCCGCTACAGCTCTGTACTGATATTCACTGAATTTAAAGAGCTTGAAGAATTTAAAAAGATTTATAAAATATGAGGTCGGTACCTAAGCCAAAGAGAAGTAATGAGATCCCTCATTAAGCGACCATCAGCGTTCATCCACCAGAAGTGCAGCGCTACAAATCATACCCCTTGATCGGTAGAAATACTTTCACACTAAGCTATGTAAGTCTTGTTGGACAAATATACTCTATCAGACCCCGGGGTCCTGCCCGATAAAAGAAGCAAGCAACCCTCAAGGGATTTCAAAGTGGCTTTTAGAATCAAGTAGGTCCTATTGCCTTGGCTTATTGCAGCGACTTAAACATGCTTGTGCCAGGTTGTGATTCCTGCTCGTTATCGCGTGTCCTGTCCAGGGTACCTATGCTAAACGCACCAGCGACGGAAACTTCCCCTCGCAACCTATGTAATAAGAAAAGTCCAGCCTGAGCAAACCAAATATCTTCTTTCAATGATGAACTGGTCCCGGAACCGCCACACTCATTCCTTTCTAGCACGTGAGCATTTCGCCTTTATCTCAAAATATAAATTGAGAAGTTTTTTCTTTCTGAGAGTTTTTTTTTCTGTTCGGCTACTGTTTGAAAACGGCTGCGGGCGACATTAAGGCTAATTTCATTGTTTTAAAATGATAATACCGCAACAATCTGTACGGTGTAATATCCTATTAACCTAGTCATTATTGCCAATATACACTTTTCCATGTTGCTTAATTTAGCGCCTACCTTAGTACCTAATAACTTAGTACCTATGTACTAAGTAAGGGTGACCTACCTTAAAGATGATATCCGTGTGAAATCGTTATTCAAAAAGTTAAATAAATAATAAAAAAACAAATATGCAGATCAGTAAAACACAGAGTTTAGAAAGCTTGAAAGCTTGTCATTTCCCCCCACAAAACTTAATGAACTTTTATAACATGTTATCTGCAGTGGTTGGCAACGTCGACTGAAGCTCACGTATTGTTTTCCTACCTTTGCCATATTTGCGCAGTAAAGCCAGTCAGCTCACCATGCAAAATGCATATTATTATGTAAAAACGCTGAAGTTCAATTTCCCAACAAAAACATTGGAATTCTTCATAAATTGATTAAGGTCAGGTGACTGCGCTAAAACAATTTCATGTTTTTTACAAAGTTTTTACGTGGATTGTGCGGGCGCCCCTCCGACTATGCTGTGACCGCGTTCACATTTCACGCGATAAGGGTGTGACCTCAACAGGGTGGGTCAACAAAGGAAGGATATATAATTGCTCGTATTCTGCTAGGGAGTTACGGACAAAACATTAATATTTGTTTGTTTGTTGTGCGGCGGATTAATTAAACGCTTGATTCATTTAAACGTTTATTTTCTCTCTTTATATCGCAAAAAAAAACATCCGCAACACAGACCAGCATCATCGACCCCAACATGTCCTAGACACACAAATCAGGCGCCGCCACCCTGACCAATCAGAGGCCTACATAACCTAAGTCTCGTTCGCCTACCGCTAGAGGGCGACACACGCCAACATCGTGAAATTGGAGTTATGTTTCCGCTACTACAGTTAGAATATTTTTATTGCCCAAAGTTTTTACAATGGGGCTGACCTATTGCCTAGTAGCAATATCAGGGTTAAAATATATTTTTCATATACAGGCATGGTCTGCACGTACTGACATCATACTCTACTACAATACATACTCTTAAATGATTTACAACATGGAATCTAACTGTGAGTTGAGGTACTCCCACACTAATCTTCTGCTAAAATGTTATTTAAACCGCAAAATAGTAGTCCTAAATCTCTGGAAGAAATCTGTACACAAATTCGATTTTGACTTTGGGGTTGGTTTTGCATTTTTTGAGGTCTCTCGAAGACAAGAAGGGGTTTTTAAAAAAAGTTTGGGAGATTTTGGACTACAACAAAAATAAAAGTACATATCTGAGCTAAAGGGGATTTTATGGTAAACTTGAATCTCTTATTTTAATAAAATTAAATCAAATTAACTGCAAATAAATTGCTCTAGCATATTATCTCATTTAAGTAATAATATTTAAGAATAAGAAATGATAACTGAGAATGCGAATTTCGAAATGATTATAGTATGTATTGATTTGAAACTATTGACTATTTTATTTACCTATTGTGTTACTTGAAAAAAAAACATTGTTTGTTTAAATATTTCAGTTCTTGTACTTTTATATTATATTATTACTAATGCTGTATATTATTTACTAGTCAGTATTTCAGCAAATATGACCTAATGAGATTAGTGTAGTTTATTTTTGGCTGTAAGCCTGTAACACAACTAAAGCCTTCTGCGATTTAATGTGAATAGTTACCCAACGTTAAAGGAATGAAAACTGAGTTTTTGACTACTCAAAACACGACAAAGCTCCTAATAGCTAAGACCAATACTTTATTTCACAATTTTTATTTCATTTCATCAGAGGAGGAATAATTAACCTTATCCAAATGTCAAAGATATTCGAAAAAAGTCGTTGTTTTTCTGGCACACCTTCTATCGCCGGTACTCGTATATAATAATATGAGCGCTCGGCTTTGTTTTCTTTATGTTTCTTGGGTCATTAGTCATTAGTGGGGTCATTTGTGACGTCACGAAGGTGTGACCTGGCTCTGGGGGCGGCTAATTAAATGTAAACTGCAATGGGATTCCCTTCATGCTAATTGACAAGCCCGGGCCTTCGCGTTGACCTATTTTAAGGGACAATGTTTTTAATTTACTTTGCAGTGTTTCTATTATGTACCCCATGCAAATTCCATTCTATAGTAATAAAAAAAAATGTATGCATAAAATAACATATTTAATTATTCCAATAATAAGTTTGGCAGTTAACCACCTAGGCAGTTTTGCCATTTTAATGGGGGTTAGTAAATTCCTCTGCTGTAGAACTTTCGAGGACAGTAATCAATGAATGATTTGGGGCGTTTTCAATACCTCTCAGCAGTTATTTCTTTACCCAGTAAAAAAACATCCAAATTCTGGTAATTACAAAGGAAGGACTTAATATACTAAATAAAATACCAATAATATAATATATTTTATTAGAGCAAGTTGAAACCGCCCCATTATATTTGGCAAAATGTCAACTTGTTTAATGTTTATAATGGCTATTATGTTAAGGATACCGTGCCAGTGGTCCATAATACCAGTGGCCAAATTTGAAGGCGTTTAATTTGCCGTTATCAAAAATCTCGTTTTTGATTTATAGATATAGTTGTAGATACGTATTTTTCAAGGTGTTTTATTTATTATCTGTTTCAGTTCTAGCTTTATTTCTTCAAATTACCACATACAATGAATTTAATTTAAAACCTGGAATTTTAATAATTCTTCAAATGAAAAATACACATATATTGTGTAAATTAATCAACAACGTTAATAATTGCGATCAATTTGAATATTTAGGGTATTACTTACTTACTTGCTTGATTGCTTGCTTGCTCGCTTGCTTTCTCTACTTACTTACTAGTAAGTAAGATAGTAAGTTAGCAAGTAAGTTAGTAAGCAAGTAAGTAAGCAAATAAGTTAGTAAGTAAGTTAGCAGGTAAGTTAGTAAGTAGGTGAGTAAGTAAGTGAGCGATTAAATTAGTAACTTAGTAAGTGAGTTAGTCAGTAAATCAGTAAGTTAGGAAGTAAGTTAAGTAAGTAATGTAAGTTGAGTAGCAAGTGAGTAAGGTAGGTTAATAAGTTAAGTATATAAGATAATTAAGTTAAATAAAAAGCTTAGGTAAATAAGGTAGGTAAGTTTACTTAAGTGGGCAAGTAAAGGGGGTTTAGTAAGTTAAGTAAGTAGGTTATGTAAGTGTAAAGCCTGCTGCGGTTCTTAAATGACACGAGGCTTAGCGCAGAACTATAGTAGGTAGCGAGCACAATAGATCAGCAATGGTCGCAGTGTTACAAGGCTCATAAAGACCTTAGAAAAGCCCCACTCAACAAATAATATGTAAGTGTTGTGTAAGAAAGTTAAGTAAGTAAGTTAGGGAAATAAGGTAAGTAAGTAAGTGGGTTAAGTATTCAGTAAGTAAGGTAAGCGAGTAGGTTCGGTAAAAAGGTTAAGCAAGTAGGTTAGGTAGGTAAGTTAGGTAAGTAAGTTAAGTAAATAGTTAGAAGTAAAGTATGCAAGTTAAGTAAGTACGTTACATAAACAATTTAAGTAAGTTAGGTAAGTAAGTAAACTAGTTAAGTATGTTAAGTAAGTAAGTAAATAATTAAGGTGGTCAATTTTTATCTGAAACATTTTAAATATAGGACTGCAAAATTTCGCAGCCTGTTGTGCACCCACAATCGCTTTCACCTTCTTTTTCAAAAGGATAGAAATATCTACTGCATACAACTGTGTGCAGTACGTCAAATATGACGCACATAGTGCAAAATAGACAAACCTGACCTTAGTCGTGCTCGTCAGTTTTCTCACTGTGGCTCGTATCTAGAGTATCTTTAACAACACTCTTCGATAGCTTTCTTAAGAAGATACTGTAACGTGTTTTTAGGTCCGTGATTTTGCTTGATATAAAAATAAATAGTCTAATCCAATAAAACTATTAAATGATTTATATTAATTTTAATAATTATTTAAATAGTTATTAGATCAATGCCATAAGCTACGTGAATTGCATTCAAAACGTGCATGCAAAATACGAGAACTCAATGCCATCAAAGTTGACCTGGGAATTGTGTCTCCGACAATAGTAATGTTATGTTTTGCGATGCTTTCATTTTTAACCGTTTAAATTTACTATGACATCCGTGCACCAAATTGACGGGATGCCAGAGAATCGAGAATCCGGATTGCTGCACCAAAGATGTGTTTAGAAACCTGAAAATGCGGATATTCGCAGTTTTCGTCAACATCCATTTTGTCCAGGGCTGAAAAGCAAGTAAAAAGGTTGTTGTCAATGTAATTTGTCAGCGGTCGAGTTGTTTTCACACGTCCGAATGACAAGCAATCCATTTGCTGGGCGTGAATCGATGGAAAAGCCATTAATTTGCCCCCCATGTCGTTCGAGGCGTTCGAGTCATAACGGAAATAACGAAATTGCCACCATTTGCGCCTTTTGTTAGAAAAGTATGGGTTTTAGTACCTATGCTTCTACTGCTATTATCTTCGCCTCTATTCGATATTTACTCAACAAAATATGTGCCACAATAGTTAGTTTTGGCAATTATTAATTTTATAGTAAGAAGTACATGTTTAAGAAGCACATATTTAAGAAGTATCCGTCATTTTTTCAGGAAAATACATTTATTGATACGAAATAAAATTGGTATACTGTAATCTCCTACAAAATAGTCCCCTTGGTAATGCACACACTGCTCCCAGCAGTTTCACTATGGTGGAAAACACTTCTGGAATGGTGTTTAACTGGGTTGTCGCATTACGCAAAATGTCTTCCTCTTGATTCGAATAAGCCCCTTTCTTCTGCGACATTTTAAACTTTGGGGATTAGCCAAAAATCACATGGACCATGGTCTAGACGAGTGATTCCTAAAGTGGTCCAGGTGAACCCCCATGGGTCCACGGAAGACTCGACAGGGGTGGAGTCTACGTTATCGTGAAAAAAAAATGGGGGTTCACAAGTTGTAAGTGGGGGTTCAAGAAAATTTATCTGGTTTCGATAGTAAATAACAAAAATATTAGTTTGGCTTTCCCTATAAAGTTTATTTAGCAATAATTTCTTTTTTTAAAACCCCGTTTTTTTTGAGTTGTGTATTTTTAGAAGGTTAACTGTTACTTGTAAAAACTTGCATATTCGATATTCAGTATAACGCGGGTCGAGACTTGCAAAGCGAAGCCAAATATTGATAATTTGCTGTCAATCCATCAAGTACATCCCTCCCTTTTGATAATCCATCCCAAAATTATGATAATTTAAAAAAAATGTTGATTCGCATTATTGATGTTTCGGTACGTTATTAATGTTCAATTTTAATCCTATTAAGTCTGTAATCATATTATTTTAATAAATAGATCACGAGAAAATATACTATTTTTCTCTATATTTTTACCACTCCGAATTTAGGGTTGGAACTGAGCCGCGACGCAAATTTCCTTCGTTAGATCTAATCTTCACATTTTTTGATGAGTTTTGGGTATTCCCAAAAAATGTAGCAGCAAGGGTCCAGCGAAACCAGTAAAATTTTGAAAGTGGTCTACGACAAAAAAAGTTTAGGAACCTCTGGTCTAGACCCCACGGAGTAGAACCTTATGAACCACTGGAATGCCGGTAATGCGGGATCCTGCATGACCGAAGTCCACACTTAGTCAATTACTATCATTTTGGATTATTGAGGGCCTACCGGTTAGGGTTGCCAGATGTCTTGAAGAAAAACCAAGCAAGTTTTTTTTTATCAACCGATAAAATTACTGAAAGTCACATAAAAGCTTAAAGTTAGTAACATTTCTTTTTGTAAAGTGGCATCGAATGCTTAATTAACACGGTATCCACTTTTTATATATTTAGCATTCGATGACACTAATTTTAAAAGAGATGCCTGAGATGGCATTTTTGAATTCAGTGCAACAAGTACTTATATTTTAAAAAAACACACAATTTACTTTTTACAGTGTTTACTGTAAAACCTTTTTTTCGTGTGTCCATACATTTCCTATCAGGTTAAAGATTCGTTTCATGAATGAATTAGATATTAATACTTATAATAGATATGAATCCCATACAAATACTGCACAATTTTCTACAAATTTAGTGCTACTTCATTGTTTAAAAAATTGCGCCACATATTAAGAATCCTAGTTAGTACTTGTCGGTTGTCGGCCCAAGCGCAAGTGCCAGATATTACGCGAATTTTTATTGTACGGTTTACTAAGATTTTTTTGACCGGACTGTTCGGTCCGAAAGAAAACCGGACTAACCGGTCGAAAACCGAACATCTGACAACCCTACTACCGGTACGCGATTCGCTGTCTACTGACGCCGACTTGGAAAGCCTTTTGAATTTTGTGAGTGTTTTACACTTGAACCTTTTGCCAATCTGTTGGTAAAATTTGATACAATTCCTAATAAGTCCTCACACTTGACAATCCAACTGACGCTCACTACGCTTCCTCACTCATTGGCCGATTGCCAACGACTGACGCTTTCAGCAGCCGTATAAAAATTACACATGGGCATATCCCTTATTCACACCTCCATTCTCCGAAACATGCTTTCGGTGCTTCATTTGATCACGAGAAAAAAATAAGGTTAGATACTTTTGAACAGATTACGTACATAAATAAAACAAAACATCCGAATTACATATTCATTTTATTTTGTTAGAAAAATGTACAAATTAACTGGAAATAAACATTTACACCAATATACAGGATATTTAAAAACGTTAGTCTTTTCTATAGTTGCATTTACAAATTTACAATTTTTATCTTTTTACAAAAAAGATCAACGATAATGGAAAATATACATATCGATATAGTTAACGCAAAAAATAATCAAGCCTAATTTACAAAATTAATATATTATATATTTTTTTAATTGTAGTGATTATACATATTTAAGAGACTTAATTAAATGAGCATTATTTGAAAGGTACGATAGCGTTTCTCTTATATATTATGAATAGCATATTTTTATGGTTATTGAGGATAAAGCGGATCTCTTAAACCGTCAGATCCTAATGGATATGTATGTACAATAATATTTATATTTAAAAATATGTAAAGTAGCACCATTAATGAAAGATTTGTGAATTTCAATGGATTTTGAGTAATTCTCCTCTGACGATGGGTGGCGGAGGAGCGGCTTTTATAAGCGTTGGAATGATGTCCGGTTCTGGAGCCGGAGCTGCAATGTCCTGGATCAGAGATTCTGTGCTGTGATCATCGACCCTACGATATAAAAATATATATTAAGATACAGCTTCAACTTGGCTACTTTTAATTGAGGGTATCTGTAAAATAAACCCGAAACTACTTCGTGGGGCTCAGAATTGCTGAAATACTTCGAATTATATAACTTTAAATTATAGACGGATAGGTAAGTCTCATTTTGGTAAACATGGTGACAATAAAAGAAAAAAAAATGCAGGGATCATTTTTTCACCCATTTAAAACATTTATCGACAAACGCAACCTATTAAATCTCAAAGATAATATAAAGAAGAATAAGTTAAAGAACGTTTTAAATCTACAGAAACCCTTTCAGAGTTTAAAAGTTTTTCATTAAAATTCAGCAAAGTTTTATTATTTTTATTTTTTTGCTGAATTTTACTGAAAAACTAATAAAATTTAAAAGATTTTAACATTTGTTAGAGAGTTAACCGACTCACTGACTTAGAAATTGACAAGAAATTGACAAAGGAGAAGCTATTTCGTAAATCGAAATATAAAAATCGTAAATCCATATTGTCTGGTTTTTATCGATATTTCGCTGAATATGAAATGATTAAACATACAAAAATAAATAAGATAAAAACGAATTTACCACGTAAATTTTGTAGCACCTGACGTTTCGGCGAAACGTCGGGTGCTACAAAATTTACGCGGTAAATTCGTTTTTATCTTTTTTATAATGTCAAACAACCGCGATAGTCTCCGATTTCATATACAAAAATAAATTAAAACACAAAAATAAATACAGGGTTGCGCAGAAAAACAGGAAATTTGAAGTAATGTAATTTATACGAATTATTCACGACAGTGTATGTATACAGTATTCCATTTATGTTTTCATTAATTCTTGTTTCATTACATTTAATTCGTGCAGTATTATTTGTACCCTACGTCGTCCAATCTCTAGCGCAGATGCATGTTGTCGAACGGAGCTCTAGTTTTCATCGAGGGCTCCTTTCGATGATAACTCGAACAGCTGCAATGCTATCTGGGATACGTACCATTCGAACGCCACCTGGAGGCTTCTTTTACAAGGCTGAACTAATTTCTTCAAAATTACGCATCCACGTTGTAATCGCTTGAGCAGATGGGACACTATGACGTCCTAACTCTTCTTTTACAAGACTGAATTAATTTCGTCAAAATTACGCACCCACGTTGTAAGCGCTTGAGCAGATGGGACACTATGACGTCCTAGCTGGTATTGCTGTCGTAATAGCCTTTGCCCAGCAGTCGCGCTATCAACCTGCTTGTAAAAGCTTCTCACAGCATTAGAACGTTCTGCACCACTCCAATGATCTATGATTACTAAATTGCAACGCGTTCACATCAACTACGCATCGGTTCCGAACAACTTCCGGGACTACAGTGTTGCCAACTTTAACTTTCAAAAATTACCTTTCCTTTGCGCAACCCTGTACAAACATACAATAAAAATAACTTACCATCATATAGAATACTCATGTAGCGGCACATAGAAGCGTTGACTAGTTTGTTTAAATTGTTAAAGTACATACTTCAGCGACCGTCTACAAAATTGGAGGAGTTAGAAGCACCAGTTTTGGAGTATATTAGTGAGTTGGCATGGCATAATATTGGAATTCTACTCGGTCATTGGTTGTTAAGCTAAGGGTGAGAGTTAAAGGTTTTTTCTGGGTTGGAGCGTCGGGCTGCCCACCGTTCACCACCTGCGGGAGGAAGACAAGCCATTTTTGATGTTTCACATCGATACTGCTACAGTGAAAATATAACTATCAGTGTGCCAACGAACGTCTCAGCTTCTGACAATCGGCGACAAGCTCTCAGTATTGTGTCCTTTTTGAAGGGTTATGCGTTATAATTTTCGTGAGTCAAGTATGGCGACTTGTTTAAGTTATTGAACTTTTTTACAATTAAGTAGTACGTATGCCTTCTGTCCGCGTGAAGACAAGTACGTGTCTGGTATTTCGCGATTTTATGTAGTTCAAAAATCATACTAAATTCACTTTTGAAAAGCGATTACATTCACGTTTTCCTTCTATGTATGTCAAACGTCGGATGCTATTTCATGAGCAATGAACATAGTTTCTTGTTTACTGTACAGTTTCTCTTTAATATAAGTATTAATAGTCTCCATGCTTCTCAATGACTGAGTACCAACGTCTAAGGGGCTTTACTATTTATTCTATTAAAAATGCAATTTCTGTTCATCAGTCGTATTGCTCGGGTGCCTGAGATCGGGCTTTGTGTATTTTTCATTCATCTTGGTTTTGTGCAAGTCGCAATGATAAACTGCTGACATTTGTGTAAAATGAAATGGAAAAGTAAAGTATTTTTTTATATTTCAGGGGTTTATTTAGGTATGCGAGAGTGAGTCACCGAGACGAGCGATATCCCAAAATGGCGCAGCAAAGATACATCTTTTAGAGGGGAGAGATTGGTATACCTAGATTTATGTAATGAATATTATTAATCCAAATTGAAGTACTAAATGACTATGTAAGCTGTTGATGTATATATACTGCAGGACCTCCGTGTCCGTCAACTGGGCTACGCGCTATGTTGTTGCGTTACACGCTATAGCGTAAGAAGAAGAGTGCGGCGCGGGGTGCGGGGAAGGAGACGCTCGCGGATCGTGGGTTGTGCGATCGCCGGCAGATGGACCCAAAGTTTACAGCGGCCATTCGCTCGGTTGAAAGGCCCCCTGCCTTCAAAACTGCTATGCAAAGAGAAAATAAAAGTATTTGTACACGCGAACAGCTGACATTGTTTTGCTCGCACAAACGCCGAATTAAGATGAGACGCACTGGAGAGACGAGCCACGCAGGACGGATCACAGTCAGTTTGCCGTGTTGGTCATAAGCGAAGATCATTATTTGTTTGACCTTTGATTTACCTCGTCGAAATAGATTGAGCTTTCTGGCGCTGGTATCCGAGCCATTCGACGTATGAGCAGAGATGTATTCTTTGGGTATTCTATTTTTTATTCCATATGTCGGTATTTGCATATTTAATGCTTATTTAATACATGTTGTATATGCATTTATAATAATTTGTTTTTTTCTTACCATGCATGTTTATGTTTATATTAGGTACATCTCAGTGGATTGATCTTAACTTAAAAATTGATTTGTTAATGAAATGAAATGAATAACTTAATGGTGTCTTGGATAAACTAGTAAAGCGCCATAGACGTTGTCACTGAGAAGCATGGCAACTATATTGAAGAGTTGTATAGAGTAACTGTAACAAAATATCCATTTAAACGAACAAAAATATGTGTGCATATGAAGAGGCCCCGTAGTATCGAAAGGAATTAAAGCATTCAGAAGAATTGTGATAATTATTTTGAGTAGGTACTACTCCCTCGTTGTATTATGGACGAAGATAGTTGAAATATGGACGCTATCGCTGAGCCGAGGCGGGAGGCGCTAGGACGAGAAGGCATCGGGGTCATGTCGCATATTGACTCGACGGCTGGCAGCGGCGGCATCTTGAAAAATTCATTGTCGCACTGGTAGATTTATTTACACTGTGGTACTGCCATGCGAATTTATTAGACTAATCATAATACCAGGGTAGGATAAATCGTTTCCGAATTTGATTAAAAAAATTGAGAAACTGAGCTCATCGCAATACACCTAAGTGGGCGTTCTCAATAATACGATTAAAACGAACCAAACTGTAAACGCGAAAGAGGAAAGCTTCAGTGATAATAAACAGCGATTGAAAGACATATTTTTATCGAACCCCAAAGGTCTGTAAATGAAGCCTAACTGCATAGTCAGCCTAACTGAATTATCAGTCCTAGCTGACTGAATCACTATTCAGTCAGCCTAACTGAATAGTGCGAGCGTGTGATAAGAGTAGAGTAGAAAAAAGCACTCCGCTATAAACAACATCGGACACAAATCGATACCTCAATTACAAAGGGTTGCAAGTCCTAAATTGGAGGTTTTGAGTTAAATATGTAAAAATCAGTTGCAAAAGTATACAAATCGATTATGCTCTAAATTTTAGTTCCATAATAGATAAAATATTATAGAATTAGATATGTTTGCATTCAGTTCCAAACAGCAATAATGTGAAATATTACCCTATGACTGAAATGTGTGTCATCGTTTCAAATTAGACGATGAAGGAATTTTACCAAGTTAACAAAAATTAGTCCTTTTTTTATTCTTCATTTTCATATTGTAATTTAACTATATATATGGTTTTTTTCAATATACCGATAAGGGCGAATAATAATTTACAAAAAAGGTTTTCATTTTTAAGTTTATTAGAAATAAGCAGGTAACATACAGAATAATCAGAAATACGTTAGTTCCAAAACGGAACAACTCAAAAATTACTTTAATAAACAACCTTAAATATCTTTTTCTTTCATTATTGTTCTAGCTACAGTCAAAAAACACTTACGAATTGCGGTAATACGTTGAAGTGGGTTTTTGGTTGATGTTTAAAATCTTATTTCTTAATTACTCTAAACAACGATTTGGAGCGGCAATCCTTTGGAAACTAAGGTAAAGAAATGAATATGATGTAAATTTCTTTGAAGAATTTAATGGAGCAATATAACAATTTATTTCTGGTGTATTTTGTCATTTTAGTACGTGAAATGCTTGTTATTACTTTTCATATTGGAAACGATTCATCCCACTCTAGTAAGTATACGAGGCTGGAGTTGATTGATACTTCACTCAATCCTCGCATTGAATTATTCCATAATAGTATAAACACTACAAAGCTCTATCTATCTCTGTCTACTGGATGGAGGTGGGGCTAGCAGAAAAGGCAGGATAGTGGGAGAGGGTAGGTTGTATGATTAAAAGGGCACGGCGTGGGAACGATAAAACGAAAATAGCAGCGGGGTGCGCCGCTGGCAAAACTGGGGCTAAACGGTCAGGTGACCGAGTAAGACGACTCTGTGGATAGTGAAAATTTAGGCTATGGGGTACAGGCGAGTGTTACTATATATGCAGACGATATATATATATATATATATATATATATATATATATATATATATATATATATATATATATATATATATATATATATATATATATATATATATATATATATATATATATATATATATATATATATATATATATATATATATATATATATATATATATATATATATATATATATATATATATATATATATATATATATATATATATATATATATATATATATATATATATATATATATATATATATATATATATATATATATATATATATATATATATATATATATATATATATATATATATATATATATATATATATATATATATATATATATATATATATATATTTGATTTCTTTCGCTTTGATTTTCTGTTTGTAAAGATCTTTTAGCGTTTGCATCATAGAAATTCGCTTGTCTTTTCCTTGGAATTTCATTTCAGTATTTGGACTTAGTTCTGCAAACCCAGAATCAGATTTGTTCCACAGTGTGGTTTCTAGTCATGACACAGAATGGGTCAGATCCTATGAAAGGCATATTGGCTCCTATCTTTGCAGGCTGTCAGCATTTTCTTGCACCCTTCATGCCTTGGCAAACACATCAGAGTTACTTTGTTCTCTTTTGCCACTTGATTTAGCGTATTTAGACATTCCCAAATAAGCTTCGACTCTCACACATGATGATTTGAGAGCTGTTCACAGATTTGAGAGCTGCTTGACTGTCTGACTTTATGTAATTTTTAACGCCGCGTACGCATTTCGCATTCATTTCGCTGTCACAAGTCTCTATGGCATGAATTTCTGCCCGAAAGATGGTCGGTGTCATATTTTTGACCAGTCTGTATAACAGACCAGTGGCCCCTTTTTAAAGTCGGGTCTCTTATCCCAAAATTGGCGGTTAGAAAATATCACTTCAAAGGATTAAACTTTCTTGGCTGCAAAGAAGATCTTCGTTTAGATCATATGTATAGTTTCTAAGGGCCGATTTTTTATTGTATTCAACTCGCTGTTTTCTGCCTTTGCAATGTCAGATCATTCTTGCAATCACTTGTCTAATTTATTACAGCCACAAATTCCATATCGCTGCACGTGTACCCTTCAGTGTTTTCAGAATCGGTAATACAGGATCTTTCGTTTTAGATCTCTGTTGTGATTGTTGTACTGTCTATCGTCGATTCGTTGCAAGAAGTCAATATTTTACATATTCTTCCATGTTTTGGCTTGCTCAATGTTTTTCTACGTTAAAAGATTATTTAAAATCATGACAACACGTTTATAAACCCCTATTTTAGATAACTTAATGATTGCTCCCACACGTAATAGACACTTAAACAGAATAAATCTTTTATTGATTTAAACATCACTTATTCACTTGTTGCAATAAACCGACGATATATTTCTTTTTTTTTCGGCTGGCTCAGTTCTTGAGTTTTTAATTGTTCGCAGTTATTGTTTACAATGCTAAACATTTTTCTTGATCTTTATTCGTGTTGAGCATTGTTTCTCAAACCCATGCAAAATCGCAGGACCTACTAATTATTTTCTTGTTACTCACCAAAGTCTTAGCATAACAGTCAAGTCATATATGGAAAAGGATATAACACGGGACCGAAAGCTGGAAGCTAAGCAATATTAATGACTAGATGTAAACATTCAAGCATCTACTCAATAATCAAATATAAAATTTCAACAATAAACAACATCTACCAAACACCTCGCACGTGCAAATGCATACTTTAAATGAACAATACATTATTAATATCAGGTACTCTTAATTTGTAATCCGAGAGCTCGCTGCATATACCCTTACCTCATTGTGTGGTAGCTTACATAAGATTAGCAACGAGGCTAGATAAATGGTAGTTTGTACCTATTAAATGAACATATTTCAAAAATGGCTTTTGACATTCAAGTCAACTAGTAAAAATACGAAAAAACGGCACTACAATATATTTAGCCTGTAGATCTACTGGGTAATAACCCCCGCAAGATGGTGATATTTGTAATAGTTTCATAGAACGAAATAACCTGCCATAATACAATTTGTGTCAAAGTTGCGTTATTTACATTTTTTAAGATTTTTCTCAGACAGTGGTTAGTCAGAGACGCGAAAGAAAATAGATAGTCGTTAAAAATAGAAGGCCCAGTGGCAGGCAAAATGCACTTCACTTGAGGCTGATATTAGCATTCTTATACATGATTCGGCAATAAATTATATAAAAAGACCCCATTATGTAAAAAAGACCCCAGGTAGGTACGATGCAAATAAACAATGTGTTTCAAATGAAATTCGACAAACATGCACATACGGCTTTTCCTGAGAGGATCGTAATAATCGATATAAAGATATGAAGGGTTACGGAAAAAAATGAAAAATGTCAGTTTAGTTTTTTTGATTAATCACTTATGAGGTATAAATTTTTGTAAAATGCATTTTGTTTAGAAACCTAACTGTATTTGGTTTACAGACAAAATCTCTGTGCCTCCTGTGCAAAATGATTTAACTAGACTTATATCATAATTGCGTTTGTAATGGATTGATATCTCTCTTACTAATGGAGATAGGTTGATACAACTAGTATATTTTTTGGACTTTTATTCGAATGTTTCGTGTCTAGTGATTTATCATGAGTTGTACTATGAGAAAAAACCGATTTAACTAAATTTATTGGTTTAAAAAGATTTACTCAATGTTGTACCAAAGTAGCGTTTAAAATTTTCCACACTTTTTCTTGTATTTTGTTAAAACTAGAGTTAGTCCAAATAGTACCAATACGTTGTGCATTAAATTTTGGTACAACTCGAGGTATGAAAACATTAATCTTCCAATAATTTCCAGTATTTTTTGTTTTACGACTGTTGCTTTAGCACTATAATGTTACTATTAAATATAATGTTACTATTAAAATAAAATCACCAAATACCAATTTTCACCAAAAGCTTTTTTTTGTGTTTAATGATATGATTTAATTTAAATCATTAGACACGTTAAAAAAGTCAAATCAAAAACTACATTTCGTACAACTCTTCGTTTTTTTTAGTTTTTCTGATATTCTACCCGATAAAAATTAAAAAAATATTTACATCGTTAAATCATACATTTTCATGCAACATAATTCATTAATGCTTTTTGGCTAGCTAATACAGGTAAAGAAAAATATATTTTTTAAATTTGTTTTTGCTCTCCTGAAAAGTACAGACATATTTCTTTCTCACTCAAACAAACCCTGGCTAAAAAGACATATTTTAAGATAGTATATTTTAAAAATGGTATTACAAAATATTGAAAAGTTGACATTAATCGTTTTCCCTGTAACTTATTATAATATTTAACTATTTTCAGAGTCCAAAGGTTAAACACAGTAAACAAATTGGAAACCTTTCCAGCTTTACAAATCCTTTAGATATTTAACACCTAATTTACTTATAAATTGACACTGTGATTTGTTATTTTGAAAATCGGAATCATATTATAATAATTTTGGCTCGTTTTATAAATTTTTCTCTGTTTTTCTAATAAGATTTCTTATAGAAGATATTAAACCAACATTTTATAATTTTATGTAGGTTAGGTGTGGGACCTCGATATGTCGACCTCTATGTGTGGACCTTAATATGTCGACCTCTATATGTGGATCTTGGTATGTGGACCTCGATATGTTGACCTCGATATGTGAGACCTCGTACAAACAAATTAAAACTCAGGGCATAAGGAAAACTGACTGAAAACTTTTTAATGTTTGTTACTTCAGAACGCCGTCATTTGAACCGATTTGGAAAATTCTTTTTTTATTTGAAAGGATATACTTCCAGATTAGTCCTATTTTTATCAAAATCCTGTTCGGACGATGGGATCCATGACCAATTGCGGGAACTCCTAAAAATATTATCATATGAAGTTAAAAATTTAAATGTTGGTTCAGTTCCGATGACAATGCATTTTTTTATGGTAAGCATGACCTGATTCTTCACCCAGGGTTGGCTCCCGACGAGGGGACTCCTCAACGGTCAACATCACAGACACGAAATTTTGTATAAGCATTCAGTTATGATAGCCCGTTCTAAGTTTCAAAATGACATGGCTGCTGCAGCCAGGATTGGCTCCCTATCAGGGGACTCCTCAACGGTTAACAGCAGACACGAAATTTTGCATTCAATTACGACAGCCCGTTCTAAGTTTTACCAGGAGAGGACTGCGGCACGCAGGGTTGGCTTCCAACAAGGGAACTCCTCAACGGTCAACAGCACAGACACGAAATGTTGTATGCGCATTAAATTATGATAGTCCGTTCTAAGTTTTAAAATGAAATGCCTGCTGCTCTTATGAAAAAAATGAAGTCGGTTTTTTTTGTTAAAATTTTGTATTATTATACGACTGCTCAACAAAAAAGGAGTGTAATGTGTTGAGGGTTCAGCTATGTATGTTTTCCGTTTCTTTATTTAACCATAACTTCTAAACGCTTGTACCGATTTAGAAGTGTGTCGTATTGTTAAAATCGTTATGTAATCCCGAGTGTCATAGAGTACATTAATTATCAAAAATATCAAGTGAGTAGTTGTCTAAATGTCCAAATGTCAATAAAGTAATATAATGTTATCGTGTTTAGTGTCAAATGAAAGGTCTGAGTGTGTAAGTTCTGGAAATATACATGAATCTATGGATAAATACATAAACTACAAATGTTCATAAAAAAATATTATAAATACAATAGTTTACTTTCTGTAACGGCACTCGTGTTATTTATTCTTTTTAATATAATTACTCGTATAATACTTGAAATTATAACTTTTATTTAGATTATACTATGTGATGTTTAGTTTAGGGTATACCCCACTTTAAACCATACAATGAAGTAAGGTCTGCGTCGAGCTCTCGCGTACTTGCCCATGTAATCGGTGACCTGAAAAGTCTTTGTACTGTACCTTAGGCGTCCGGACACAGTCGGTATGGCTGGCGGCTGGTGCACCGCGCGGTGCGGAGTGTCCCGCGGGCGGGTCGGAGCGCCGCGGGACCCCGACGCCTCGGAGCCGGAGCCCGAGCTGGAGGCGGCCGCGCCGCGCGCGAACTGTAGCCGGTAGTTGTCGACGGACGTCGGCGAAGCCCCTCCAGCGGTGTTACCACCTGAAGAAGTCAATGTTTCAAGTATTATTTCCTCCTGCCTACAACGGCAACTTCCAAGCTAGATTCCAAGGAACTTAGGGTTTCCGCGGGATCTCGATATATTATAAGATGTCATGGCAAATTTGGTAACGATATCGAAAATGGCTGAAACTGGGTTCATAGTAGTAAGTAAATAGTAGGATCTTTATTGTAATGTAAATGTTCCAGTTAAATTATTGCTAGTAAAATTACAATGTTTTACAATCAAAAATTACAATGTTTTTATTTGACTACAGTAAAATAAAAATAAACAAATATATACAGAAAGAAAACGTAATAACGATAAAAAATAGCTTAATTTCTAGTTCAATAACCACATTTATAATAGTCCTTAAATTGGTTAAAATTATGAAATAAACAAAATATCTCACTAAACAAGTCTAATTAATGTTTTAAATCTAAAAAAAATCTCTATGAATTAAAAACAATTTTCAATGAAAGAAAATCAAATTGTAAAGCTTTTTATAATGTAGTATCCTAATATATTCCGGTATTTAGTTTGATAATATTCTTCCTTTGAAGTCGATACTTCCTTTGTATAAATTAATAAACGATGTCTTTAAGTGTGACTTCTGTATCTTATTGTGCTTATGTAAGCCCCCACTGCTTCGAGGTGATCTTGAAATTTACGTACATGACTACATTCTGCCAAGATATAGATAGTTAGTACAGTATCATATGAATATCTTATATTGTTGATGTTTACACCATTTACTTTGACCCCATTTTCAGATTTATGTAGTCGAAGATGAACTTGGAGAAAAATTGAAAAGCTGTAAGCAATCCTTTCTGACTCCGTCTTTCCAAATGTATTCTGGCTAATCTGACGTGCGCTCCTTGGTACCAGTAGAGATTAGTAACTATACGCAAGTCTTTGTAATCTATTCCCATTTGTTGGAAAATTTCGATCCTCTTGTCGTATCTAACTGTCGAAAGCCTTCTCAAAGTCGATGAAACAATAACACCATTAATCATTAATTTGCAATATTTGGTTTCAATATTTTGTAGATATACAGAGTGACTTTTTAATTAGTGATATCCTTGAAGTGGATGAATAAGTACGAGCTAATAAGCAACTAGTAATATTTGTTTAAGAAATAACAAAAAAATATGTTTGTTTAAATTTGAAAAATTTGACTTATAAATGAAAGTTTGATAAGCGCTGAGCGCACTACGCCATCTAGCAATAGGTAAAATATTGCGAATAAACAATATTCGCGATATTTTACCTACCGCTACATGGCGAAACGCGCTCAATTATTTTTTTACTATTTTTCAAAACATTAAAATTTTCGATTTTTTATAAAAAAAAGACTTTTTGTGTTTTTTCATTTTTTTTAAATCGAAAGTTGCTTATTTGCTCGTGTTGATTCACCCACTTCAAGGATGTCACTAATTAAACACTCATCCTGTAGAAGTCACTACTGCATAGATAAACCATTCCTCTTTCGCACTTTGTATGTAAAATTGAAGATCATCTCTACTTATTACGGATTGGTAGTTAAAAATATTGTCATGCAGCGAACACCTGGCAAAAAATCACCGGAACGCAGGACTACCAATATAGCCTTAAGTAAAAATAAACTGCAAATTTCCTATCGTTGGTCAATTGACGCTCCAACGCACAGAGAATTTTCAGTAAAAGTAGAATTTTTCATGATTTATTTCTCCATAGAAGGCACAACTAACACTCATTTAACGGTTGTGAGAGTTATTAGGGATCCGAAGCAAGTGGAAGATCATCAGGCTCCAGTTTTCCTGTTCGATCGAGAGTCTTTCGTCTCCGAACCTCACTACTAATCAAGTAAGTATGAATACACTTTTATTTTACATGATAGTTTAGGCCTATTAAGCTAATAGCATTTATTAATAAATAGGGTATTAGATTTCTCAATGCCCTACTGAAGAGTTGTCACATATATATAATCAAAGCTAATATGGATTTAATAGCACTCCGTAAAGTGAATTCCCTTTTCTCTCCGTGTAGCTCGGAACGTCAAACTTATCGTGCTTACGTGAGGGCTGGGCGAATGGAGGCCGTTATAAAAACATAATTCCCCTGGAACCCCCTTCTCCCCATTTCTCTCATACACACACGTGAGTTACCAATTCGCAGGTTAACGAACCTTATTTTCCACAGCCTTTAATGAACTCAAACGCGGCAAATGTCACGGCATTGGCAGCGGACGACTGAAAACACTGGATAAAGCAAAACGTGTCGTAGTTAGGCTCTGCCAGAGGCTGCCTCAGTATCTAAACATAGGTAGCTATTTTATTATTCAACATAGACAAATAATAAGCGCTGTATCTTATCATTTAGAAGATATAAGGGATTGGTATCATGCAAACCCGAAAAACATCACATCGTAGACTCAAATTTGCATCAATGTTACGAATTATTTTAATTACAATCGATTATAGGTTGATGATCACGATTTTTTAAAGCTATCTGTTATCAAATCTATCTATCTATATGTATATGTGTATATGTGTATGTATATATTTAATTTTCATATTATTACGTGTATACATATCAAGCCATATATTATATCCACATATTACATACATACTTAAAAATTATATACTCTACTTAAATTAAATATATAACTTTTATTCATTACATAATATGTGTATAAATAATGATATCGTAACTAAACTACATTACGTAACTACACTCCATGAACATCCATAAAGCCTACCTTAGTGCAGGTGAGGCCTAGTTAGGATGGCTTAGTTATTCAAATAAATGTATCTTTTAAACATTTATTAAAAAAACTTTATTTAAAAAGTTTAATTTATAAACAATTATTTAATTGTTAATTGCACTTACTTTAATAATTAAGTTGTTTAATTGCATTTTGATTAAAGTCTCTTTTTGTAAAACTCCTTAATACTATGAGAAATACCCGGGGAAAGACAGTGAAAACTTTCAAAAATGTATCTACTGGTCCCAAATTTACACCCGTTTAAAAGTCTGTGGGCAAACTTATTTATTTTACAAACTCATTTAATCTCAGTCTACAAGGAGACAAATGTTTAAAATGATTTAAAGCCCTTTCAGAGTATCCAAGTGTTTCAATAAAATTCGGCAAATTTTCATTATTTTTCATTGGAAGATTATTACGGTCTCTCATTTTTTGATGGTTTTTGAGAGAACTGTAGTGAAATCTTCGTGAAATTAATAATATGTAGCATACACATTTTTTTCGTTTTTATGAGTTTTTTTTACGTTTCTTTGGACAAAGTCTATATTTTTTAGGTAAATGCAAGACGGGTCGCACCAGCCTTGTTTGTGAGTCAGACTGGCGCTACCGTAAAATATAAAGCCAGCCAGCATACTTCAAGAAGTTTAATGCATCAGCCTATCCTTGTTTTTCTTAACCAAGCCTCGTAGCGGACGAATGAAAACAAGACCCAGATATGTATATAAAATATATATCCTTCTAGCCGCGTGTTCGGCCATAGCGACTGCATTGTAGATTCTAGTGACTTCATTAGTCTTCTCAGAGTCCACTGTTCGGAAGCAGTCAAGTGCGCAGGCTATATTATAGTGCACAGGTGGGTGCGCGACCACGGGTGCACTCTCTCTTCCTCCCTCTTCTGAACCCGATGGAACGGAGACCGTTACGACCAGAGAAAAGTTTGGATGCAGATAAAATAAAATAAATTAATTAATCGCCAACACAGCAATGGCTGTCATTGTTAAATTTGTACTCAATATTGCAGAGCTATTTTTTTTTTTTTCGGATTTAGTTCGTTTTTCCACACTGTCATTTATGAAATTAGTATTATGGCTTGTGGCGATGTTTGAGGTTTTTGGAGCTATTGTAGAGATGACCGGTGACTTATTGGTAGTTGTTGTAGTAGGCGGTGATGTAGAAGATGCATTATTGGATTTATCCTGGTTTTCTGATGATCTCGTGTTGTGGCTCATGGGGCTGTGTTGAATACAGCATACAGTCTCTTGTTCCGACATTATACAAAATTTCCCTTTTGGCAAATCCCCGTTTTTGGACAATTTTCCGGCGGTAGACATTCTCCTAAAACGCCATTTATTTCACATGGCTCTTCACGACAGTGTATATGTCAGGTCCCTTGGCACTTCCACAAGGGCTCTTTCCAATACTGGTAACGGCGATTATGTTGAAGAGGCATTGGTTGTCAGCTATCGTCACTTGCAGAGGTCCACCACTATCGCCTCCGCAAGAGTCTCGTCCTCCTTCTAAGCTTCCAGCGCACACGTATATAAAATAAAATGGAAAACAAGGTAATATGCATATTTTCAGAGGAAAACACTTGAATATTTCGCGCTTTGTTAATTTTAATCAAGTTTGTTAAATGTTTTGTAGTAAGTTCACGAGATACAGGTTGAGCCACGGTGGCAGATTTCAAAACAATAGAAAACTCTTTATTGTTCTCATGAAGTTCCCAATAGCATAGCTTGTACTTGGTTTTCGCTCGATCGCGTTTACCCATCAGTTTCAAAGTTTCTTCTGATAGCTACGGGGCAGGCGGATGTTTTATCTAGATCGATTGAAGTGGGGCGCGTTTGTCATACAGCCCCTCGATCAGCTTGTTCAACAACCCCCCCTTCCTGTCTACTGAACATTTGCTCAGTATATCTGACCGGTGTGTACTTCAAACTTTGCAATAAAACGGTTTTAACTGATCGACTTATAATCGCGAATCTGCTGACTTCTATGAGGAAGTTTTGGACTTCGGATTATGCAACAAAGCAAGATGAAGATTAGTATCAGTATCAGTATCAATTTATTCATTCAGAATATGTAATACAGCATGTCGTAATAATCACTTAAAACTAGTTATCGTATATTATAATTCGTCAGTTGTTAATAATATATTTATGCTCAAAATAAATCAAATAGAATATTAATTTGATTTTAACTATATTAGGTATATTAAACATCATTAAACCTAAGTTCTAGTATAATTCTACATATAATAAAGGAGGTAAAGTTCATACGATCACATGGTTGGTAGTTACAGCGATATCAGAGCGACAGTGGCGTTGACTAAAGTCGGCTTTACACAGTACATAAATAATAAAAAATAAAAAAAACAGAAATATTTCCATATAAATGGGTAAACATTCAAAATAAATATTTATCAAAAAATATTAATAGTCAAGTAGATACTTCATACAAAAATAACCATATGATACAATAAAAAGTATCAAAACAAATAGATCAAAAAACAACTTATGTAGATGGTCAGGCATGTTATGTTAAAAATGTTGTAATCTACATATTTAATAATAAATAATTAGATTACAATGTTTTTTTTTTAAAAATGTAAAAAAAAATACATTAAATTACATTTAAAGATTGTAAGGGAACGTTTTTTATTTATTCATACTTTTTTCGAAAGCAGTTCATTTATATTGATATATCATTTATATATGATATTTTAAATGACTATTATAGGTATGTGAGCGTTATATCAATATGTAATTGATTTATATATGTATATTATTTTAGTTTTTATTTTTATTTATTTTGGTTTTATTATTATTTTCGTATAAATATATGTAAGTGTATGTGTGCATATATGGATATATATTTTATCTATAGATGTATATAAGTATCTATCCATATTTGTATATGCGTAAATATTTGTAGTTTTATATTTGTCGATTTAAAAATAAGTACTAACTATAGTTTAAGTTGACAGTGCACACTTAATATCGTCATTAAAAGTCTGCCTTAGAACAGGCCTAGGCCTAGTTAGGCGACTGTGTCAATCATTAAAAATAATGTGGCATCAATTTCTTGCTAACATCTTAATCAAATATGACATTAAGTTTTTACTAGATGTGTTACTAAATAAAATAAATAAATAAATAAATAAATATTAAATATCTGATAAAAGGTGGTGCATTTCCCTATTTCAAAGAACTATCGAGATAACTACTCTTTATTGTAAAACTTCACAATGGAAAGGTTTATTATCACACGACAATCTTTTGCAACTAATCCAATTATGAATGGTTTATATGTATGTGTGCGTGCAATATGTGTGTAGGTGTGTGTCTTGTTATTGCATTCGATCGACAGAATTGAAATGCGATTCCGTTAATTTTAGCCCAACGGAAAATGGTTACACAGCCGGGAATCGAACTCGGAACCTCTCAATGCGATCAGGTGACCTAACCACTATGCCACCGGGCCTGTAGCTGTGATTTACTGGGAACACGTGCCTATTACGTAGGAGGTGCGATGTTTTCTACATTGTATCTAATATTTGCGAAATAACTCACGATTTATGTTTACAATAGTAGCGGGCACTTCTTTACCTAGCAAAGTCGGCAGTGGAGGGTGTTGTTATCGCGCCTGAAAAATGGCGGCGGCCTTTCAGCGCGCTTTCAGGAATCGATCAGAGGCCGCTGTTTGCCTTTCAGGGAACGCCCTTTCCTTTTCAGGTCACCGGAAAGCCATTGATGGCGCTACACCTTCGCCGTTACCGGCCGCTCGCTGCTATGGCATACGAGGGAATCTTAGCGATGTCTATTTCCGCAATCATTAAAAGGCTTCCAAATCGCAAATAATCTTCCATGGCAAACTTACGAATAAATTCAACTGAAAACGTTGCGTTAATTTGATATTCATTATTGCGTTGTTGTAACCATCTAATATTACTTTCCTGGCAGACGGAAAGTATTGTGAACGCACTTCTGTGTGTCGTCTGTGTGTTTGAGACTCTGTGTGTATTCATTCACGATCGCGCTTAAACGGATGAATATCCGATTGAGCTGAAATTTGGCACGAAGGCATCATTTGGTCATGGCAAGAGTTGAAAAGATAGTGGTTCGAAACGGTCCACCAGGACTAGCGCGCCCCGCTAGCCATACTTCAATCACGAAATATTGGACTAAAGACTTAAAATTCGGTACACAAGATGCCTTGTTGGGGTACAACCGCATTGTATTTTTTTTGTTGGAACTTCTCATATACAAGCGACACAAATAAATTTGAAACTCCGCCATATTTAAGAAAATACTACATCATATTGAAAAAATACTATTTTAAAACCTCGGAAAATATTACAAATATAGTACAAAAATACTACGAAACTACTACTAAAACATTACAAAAATCTTAAAATACTTTCGCTATTTTAATCGATTAAATTCACTATTGGGGGAGAGGAGATTGACTTGCAGGGGAGGTGGTTGGGGGTTAAGGCCCGCACCCTAACCCCCCTTCCCGAGGGGGGTGGGCGGAGGGGGGAGGTTGACGGTGGCGGCGGGGAGGGGGATTTCTCTACTTGCTGGGAAAGTTTTGGGGATTTCCTATATTTTATGTACACTTTCCTATTTTCTATGTACACCACTTGGGGAGCCAACCACCATTGGCACGTTCATGGCCAACTAAAGCTTATCGTGGGAAGTGTGTGGCGTACGACATTAGCGCCGAGCAAATCTTTTAGAATCGAAGTATGTATTTCTGATATTTTTTTTTCGCATTCGCATTGATTATTAAATATATAGTTATTAAAACGGTCGATAGAGGACGGCGTTAGAAGACTGAGCGCTGACAGATAATACTCATATAGGCAATAGTATGCGTTACTTTTATAAAGTGAAATAACTAATGATAATTTGCGCTATAGGGTTCGTTCATTATGGTTTCGGGCATAGTCACGTCCACTTCAGAGCGGGTTGACACATTTGCTGTTGTTCCTGAACACCTTGAGGCTTGGATGCAGTTCAGAAACAACGGCAAATGTATGAAGTGGGTTTAAGTGCAAATATGGTAAAAAGAAGACTATGGGAAGTAAACCTGATTCAAAGACCAGCGTTGACTGCAGCGCATCGCGAAGCTCCAATTCGATAGTGAACGAAATTGGACGTTGGTGGAACTAGGTGCTGTGTTTTTACCAAAGAGTGGGAAGGACAAGAATGTACAGGAGACCCGGAAAGCACTTTGCACAATGCTGCTTTGAAGAACATGCCAGTTTCCACTACGATTTGGGGTCGCATACCAGTCGAACATTAGACTTGTATTCGTCGTTATATTCGTTGGTGGTGACGGTGGTAGTCGTGATTGATGGGTTTAATGTCCGATCGATACATCCTGGAGGTACTTGACGAGCATGTGGTGCCATACTTCATTGGTGAAAATTTCATGTCTATGTACGACAATTGAAGACCCGACCCGCCGACCTAAACCCGACAAGATGTAACCAACTAAACCGGACAATAAAAAAAAGCCGTTTGATCGGGTACCATTTCGGAGCTAAAGGTTGCTTTACAATAGGAACAGGCTAACATCCCACAACAACGGATCGTAGCTCTCATCAAGTACCTGATTTTATAACGAAATATACTTCTATTCAAAACATTACCGTAATATATAATGCCCTTTCAAATGATGCAAAATTTATTATAAGTTTGCTTAATGTGTTTGAAAAAATTGAAATATGCCAAGTGGTTCGATCTTATTGATACCAATGTAGGCATAGCAGCTACTTTCTCGACCGGACTATCTATCAATGCACCAGTATATAACGACCAGGACATACCTTGTGGCGGAGCGGCGACATAGACATGCGTAGCCCTCGGCATGTTGTAGCAGGCCTGCGGGTGCTGCACTGCCGGGGGGCTGCCGTTGACAGGGGGCGTGCCGCCGCCGCTGCTCGAGGTGCTCAGGCGAGAAGTGTAGTCGCGGTACTGTCTGGCAGGTTGCTCTGCTGCCACCCTATCCAAAATGATAAAGCTGATGAACAATTTTGATTGGGAGGCGCGTACGCTGGCCAAAAAGAAGTCAACGAATAAAGGTCTATCCGCACACATCAGTGGACGGCACGTGACCGATTTAGCAGCGCGTTTTTATTTGAAAGTAGTACCATTATATTTTTAAGTAGAACCATTGAAATTCAACAGATGGCTGTGTTTAATTAAAGGCCATAACTTAATAATATAGCATAACAGTATATGCCGACTTACTTGTACTCCGATAAGACCTTTGTAGCCGGCGGTTGGTGCAGCGGCTGCTCTCGTCGACTTCCAGCATCAGAGCCGGAGTCAGAGGCACGTCCCTGTACCGGACGGGACTTCCTGGGACCGGATCCGGCTCCGGATCCGGCACCGGCTGACCTCATCGCCGCCAAGCGACTCACGTACGGCGATTGTCGGTCCGGTGGTGACGCGTCCGGCGGTGACGTCAGCGACGCAGCACCCTCCGGTTCCAAGCGGAGCTGGAGATCAGAAATCGTTTGTTTGTTTGTTTATTTCAACTCTTTATTGAGAAATTTCACAATGGGCGGGTTTATTATATTACGACAATCTCTTACAACTGACCCTACTATGAAGTTTTTATATGTTTAAGACCCAGCCGGGAATCGAACCGGGATCCTTACAATTTAAGATCACGCGACGTATTATTTGTTTAGGAGCAGTTGGTGTTGGACTCCTTTCATGCCAGAGGTGTATTCTATTTAAAAGGCCAGCGAGGTAGACAGGGGCAGAAATCACTACCTTGGGACGGACATGCAACATTTTCTGTTTCGAATCTAATGTCCGAAACCCTTCTAAATTTCGATTCAAAATTTGCATTTTCAATCAAAAGCGGACATTTCTCAAACAAAATGGTAACAGCGTTAATAGATTTTAGCCTCCCCTGTAAAATCAAGTTGATGTGACATGTTCGGGTTTGACTTCCACTTTCCTAAATTCCCTGACAACTAAGTAAACATCGATCTCAGTTGATTGACTTTGCGTTTAATCGGTTGATCTAAATTCCCTTAAATAAGGCTTCCAAATAATCGTGTGTATCCGTTTGGTATGACATAAATAATGTACTTGGAATTGAAAATACATGCGTTTTGGTTACCTGGTCATCCCAGTGTGTTGGTAAATCAGAGTTTCCTTGTCCGTTCACCGCTCCTGTCACGAGCCTCAGCTGCTGCCGAATTGAAGCCTTTTCGCGGGCTCGCTTCCTCTGAAATTCTTCTTCAACTCTAAAAAAAATTATTTAAAAAATGTATGAATAAAGACGAGTTTGGAGATAATTTACAAAGATAATCCACCTATTAAAAATATGAGATAATAACTTTTTAAGAAAACACCCACAAAATACTACATTATTTCTACAACCTGGGCGAAATACAATAAATTTGTAATATTAGACCGTCTGTGTGTGCTGAAAGAATGAAGAAGTTTAATAAGGAGTAAATATCATAAAAGTAGTATTGGGTATGATTATTTCCTGCTTGCTGATTATAATAATAAGATAAGTAATGATAATATTGATTGGTACGTCGCAATTGGAACTTCAAGAACATATATATACCATAGGAACTATAACAGAAAGATTGCATACGATATAATCATCGAATATTATAGTTATTTCATGAGTGTAATAAAAATAATCATGCTTTAGGATTTTTTATACCATGACACCATTTAGTCCGGTAACCTCCACGAAGACTGGTGTCTTAGCCGTGGTTTGATTATGTAAATCATGCATCAAACTAATATTATTAATTTGTAAAACATGTACGTATATATGTATGTAATAAGGTTTTTTTTACACTTTTTACACTTTTTGCACTTGGCTCTAAGCACGTGCAATCAAGTAGTTGTCGTTCTTATTCTTAATTTTTATTAATCTATTACTTATTCTATTTGCTTCAAAAGAATATCTTTACTTTTTTAAATATTTTTTTCGCCTTCTGTATCTCTTACTTCGTTTCCAAAACGGTTATATATAGATTATAGCCCAGTCATCATAGTATTGAGGGTCGATAGCTTTTGAATCTTTTTTTTTTGCAAAAACTGGTATATTTTCGAAGATGGCGGCGATTTCTCGTGACCCTGACCGTTTAAACTTTGGGAAGTGACACAGAGACCCTAAATACGTATGTATTAAATTTTCATATTTACATGTTTGATTACAAATTCAGATCCAATTTAAAGCTAGGATGACTATGTTAGTAGCGATTATGCGACTGTAGGAATCGCCGTCGACTGCTGCCTACAAAAACGTGAAAGCAGCCTTTTGCGTTTGCCTAAACAAGTTTATTGATGCAAGAGACACAGTAAATAAGCAAGACAGCGATGTATACTCAGCGTATGGGTGGCAGGTAAGATTTGGCGCCTGGGCCGTTGTCGTTCCTTCATTTTACGTTGGGGGTTTTTTGAGTGTTTTCTGTTTTCATGTGATGCCGTTTTTACTTTCTGGCTGTGATACTGGACTTGATTGGTTTTTACTAACTGTTCAATTCAATTCAAATAACGACTAGTAATAGACCCTATTTACACAATATGTTACGGTAGTAGCGAACGGTTTCGTGTAGGGCCATAAGATCCATTGTGTTTTCGGATCGGTACAACTCACGATTCAGCTTCTATTCCTCGTGTGGAAGACTACCCTGGGTAGGACTCTCACGGCTGGTGAATCGGTTTCCCCTGGGGGATCGCCCTACGGCGCTACTGGACGGTTTGCTCACCGTGCGGCGACAGCCAATCGGTATGTGCGTTTTGACTAATTACTGATAGAGTCGGGAGACTATGGAAATATACTATTGTCTTAAGCAGCGGGGGTGAATGTTGACTTATCGTCTACCGTCCTTGAAATGACCAATTGGCTACCTGATCCTAAATTCAGAGCTGGGCAAAAAATGCCAATGGTCCGCGATAGATTCAAACTGAATCACTGCTGAAAATACGGCAGGTAGAGGTCGCACAAGCGATTTCGAACCCGAAACCAGTCGGGAAGTTAGAGGTATCCTGATGGTTAATTCCAGACGGAAATATCCTTCCAAAATGGTAGTCAGGGAGTGAGGCTGCCAACTGGTTACCTTTCCCGGTGCCTCGCCCTAAGGAGTTGGCCTCTGACGGGCATGTCGGCTTAGCTAGACGGTATACGTCTCTTTTAAGTCTTCTACAACTAAACTTTAAAACTTCCTGAGGTATCAGGTTCGCCCGTTAAAGTTGGCACCTCTGTTACACAATAAACCCTATTTAACTAGGTTAAATAACTAGTTTATTTCACAAAATAATCCATATCTACAAAATTTCGGATATGTATATTTTTAATACGACATGAGTTAATGAGTTGAGCTTTGATATTATTACTTATTTACACAAGCACAATTAATTGCTATAAGTCCCTAGTTATTATACTCTGGGTACACCTTCAATACAAAAATTCCCATTGTCCATTTTCTTGTGTAACCTCAGTTGAAACATATGTAATAAGAAATAAATAAATAAATGTACCTTCTCATCGCCTCCAGCTCGGAGAGGCGTTGCCTCTCCTTCTGTTCCGCCTCCCGACTCAGTTTTTCGGCTAGCCTCCGACGCTCGATCTGACGGACCGTCGATTGGAATGTGAAGCGTTTGCCTTTCGTTCGTTGAGCAGGTTTACTCTAAAACAAAATAAAGTAAAATTTACCATTTTGCATACATTTTCTATTAAATGAAATAACGTGTCCTAAATCAAAAACTATGTGTAAATGACTATTAACTCAGTTTTTATGTAGAATAATTTATTGTAACAACATCTCCTAATATCCAAAGACATGTGTTTTTTTAAACATTTAAAACAAAAAAAATGTATTTTTTTTCGTTGAGTTTCACTTGAAAATGTCGAGTTGTCGTGTGCAACGTCGGTACATATTTGGAAACGAGCTACAGAACACATTTTTAAATGCGGTGACGTTGGCTTGAATTACGTTAGGTAAAGAAGCGAATACTTTGCAAGGAAGATTAGGGAACTAAATTAATTAAATATTTGATGATCTGTACATAGAATATAATAAAGTCTGCCTTAGAACAGGCCTAGGCCTAGTTAGGCGACTGTGTCAATCATAAAAATAATGTCGCATCAATTTCTTGCTAACATCTTAATCAAATATGACATAAATTTTTTACTAGATGTGTTACTACTAAATAAAATAAATAAATGTACTAAACGTACCACAACTCTACGTGAAAGCGGCGCTCTGTGAGTATCAAACTAATTTAGAGACTCCAATAAGAACTCAGCAAAGTATCTGCATGCGGCAATCTCGAGCTATACATTTCGACGTCCCTCGAATGCAGACCACTTTTGGGCAGAGCCATTTTGTATACATAGCCCCCAGGATATTTACTATGTTAGACGAAGATTTAAAAATGTATGTGCCTAAGTCCTCTTTTAAAGCCAAAATTGATTCCTGGCTAAAACATGACTCCCGGCAAAATATCCACAAATCCAGGCCTCGCCGCTAAAAGACACAGTTTACTGGGACGAGCCTTTCTCGAACCTAGCGATCTGCCCAACTTGAAGGTCAGTGATCTACTTGGACTGGTAAGAAGTACTGGGATACTAGCTGACCACTGACCTAACCACATAGTGGGTAGTTACAAAAGATCTTATAGATCTAGGTGACATCAAGGGCTGAAAACAAGCCCCCACTCCGTCTACTACTACTAATATACCGAGACAGTTTCCAACATTAAATGTTATCCTTGACAATTCCTATTATTATTATTATTTTCATTGACTTTTTTTTTATTACTATTACATATTTATTAATTTTGGTGACTATTATTTGACATTTTATTTTATTTTTATTTTATTAACACGATTATTTATTTTTTGTGTCTTATTTTAAATATTAACTATTGTGATCATTAGTTATTGATTATTAGTTATAATTTGTAATGGTGACGGTAATATATATATACATATATATATTTTTTCTCTTTTTCAAATTGCCGAATTTATGTGAACTAAAAACTAGAGAGCTTGCTGCCCTGAAACAAGTCCTGGCACTTAGTTGGGTAGCAGCAGTACATACATGCTAATGCTCATATCGGCCGTGTTCAATTTTTATATTTATTTTAATAATATTTTGTTTTATTGATATGATTATTAGTTACTCGTACATGACAATACAGACATTAGAGCCCTGGAAATATACTAAACAGTGCAGTGTCGACGGGATGTTATCCCTTCACTAGGCAGGGCTGTATTGAGGTGATATTTTGTGGGAAGTTCACCTGTTCCATATAAAAGCTTGCTGAAATATTTGGCAGTTATATTAGTGTAGTATATTGGATAAACATTATATAAAAATATTAATAGTATAAAATATGTATTAATAAACTTTAGTTATTAAAGTGAGGAGAACATAACCGTTATAAAATTATAGAAATAATATTAATAACATAACACGAACGCCGCCATATTAAACATAAGATTAATCAATATTTGGAACTAAGAGTGCCATCTACACGTTGCATTTCGTAGTAAAATCCCAGCTGTCAAAACGTACAAAGGCGTTAAGCAATCTAATACCCTATATAATCTATGCTGCCAGTATTCGCTCCTAGGAACAACGATCGCGCATGCAAAATCATGAAAAAAATAGATTAAATGAAATCTGGGATTCATCGCTTTGCTCTGCAAAATAGACGCAAGGAGCGTGCCGTGCTGGGCATTACATCCATTTTCGGCAACGTCGCTGAAGCGGCATCGCAACGCTGATCTGATCGATGTCACGATTCCGTCCACGAGCACCGTGTAGGGCATAACGCATGAAAAGTCGCGGGACATCGACCTACAATAACAAACAATTTGAACCATTTACATCCAGGTCGTGGCTGAACCGACCTTGGACGTTGACGTGATCGCGCTTTTGATGACTTGATGGCGAAACTGAGATCATCAAACTATGCTCGAGCGTACTCTTTGTTTTATCTTTATGCGTCGGTTATGTATATGTACCTACCTACTTTAATTTGCGCCTACCTCCTACGATCTATGTATGTCTAGACAAGCTGTACCCGCGGCTCCGTCCGCGTCAAAGTTAGTATGTTGTTAAAAGTTTCTTATGTCAGTATGTCATGGATCTTATGTCATGTCAGTCATGGATCTTATGTCATGTCGATCTTATGTCATTTCCTATGTCAGTAATTTCAGTATGTCATGGATCACATTCGAAAACGAAAACATTTAATGGGGCCGATTGCGTTTCTTCGTGGACTAAAATCGGACCTTAGTTCGATCGAACGAGACAGAGCAATACGTTAGAACTGGAATATGAAATGAATCATCGTCGATTTTCCCTCACCAAAACTACCTGTCGAACTTATAGACGCCCGAATAGGTTTGAAGACATTCCGTGCGGTGTTAGATTTAGCTGCTTTATCTTAGTGGTATAATAATATTAAGTTGGTAGTTTTAATACGGAGAAGTGACAATCGTTAATTTCACATTCCGCTCTGACGTACTGCTCTGTCTCCTTCACATAAACGAATTTCCGGTTTTAGTTCAAGAGAAACGCAATCGAGCCCAATATCTTCCTAATCAACTTACCTACCTACAAGACGACCGTCAAACTAAGATGCAATACTCCACGAAGAAGCATATCGTCATTATCAATAATATCATTGATTATATATGGTATTCTAATGCTAACTACTACTCTAACTTCATAGTACGATTTGGCAACCCTTCTGCGTCGGCGACATGCAGGTGTCGCTGATAACATTGACGGCCAAACTAATAGCAAATTATTTGGCCAACTATAATAACATTGGTTTTTAATAAAGGACTGATTGATTATAAAAACTCATTAATTTAACCTATGGTATAAATAATAACTTTCAAGTATTAGTACCATCTATCGCATTTTTTAAGATTATCACAGAAATAACACGGAGATATAGAACGCTATTTGAAATGGCAAATTACTACGTATTGAAACCTGTACACCAAATTAAAGATTGTCATTTTTATGTAAATATTAATTGAAACGAAAAGCTATGATGTAAAAAATCGTTTGATAATATGTTATTATCCTATACCGTATGGGCATGTTTAGAGCGCTATGTACTGTGCGCCGCCATTCTATTACACCATAAAAATCGCCATATTGAACATAATAATAGAAGATTAAAAATTTTTTGGGACTATGAGTGCTATCTACACGTTGCGGTTCGTAGTAAAATCCTGGTAGCCAATTGTAGTACGACGTTGAGCAATCTAATAAGCTATATAATCAATAATCAATGGTCAAACTAAGATGCAATACTTCACGAAGAAGCATAGCGCCATTATCAATAATATCTAATCGCGGTGCCCAAAAACTTAATGAGTTAAAAACTGCGAAATGCAATCAGCGTAGCGTTAGGATGACCGTGAGATAATGCCTGCATCCGGCAGGATATTACAAAATTAACTCTAATTGCATCTTAAATACCATTTCACACAAAAATAACTTTAATTATCTGTGTCTCATCTGTTGGTATATCGACCTACAATAACAAACAATTTGAACCATTTACATCCAGGTCGTGGCTGAACCGACCTTGGACGTTGACGTGATCGCGCTTTTGATGACTTGATGGCGAAACTGAGATCATCAAACTATGCTCGAGCGTACTCTTTGTTTTATCTTTATGCGTCGGTTATGTATATGTACCTACCTACTTTAATTTGCGCCTACCTCCTACGATCTATGTATGTCTAGACAAGCTGTACCCGCGGCTCCGTCCGCGTCAAAGTTAGTATGTTGTTAAAAAAATGTGTTTATTATTTTTTCTACTCGTGTACGTACATACATAATATAGTGTTCTCAACAAAGAAGATTTTTTGATTTATTTATTTAGGAATTAATTTTGATTAAACATTGCATTTGCTTACAAAAATAACAGGAACCTAATGGAAAAGCCTCAACCTCGTGTTTATTCGATTCTGTCACCAAACTGGGACTAACCTATTATATGGTGGAATTATTTAAAAGTTTTAATAAAATGTTTTGTAAAAGATTTGTTGGTTAACTAATTTATATGTAATCGCTGTAGACTTGTAATTGGTTATGGTATTGTAATTATTAAATAAAATAAGAAGGTTAAGCCCTTACCTGCAGGGCACATATCAATACTATAATTATGGTATTCGTTTGTCGTTTGTACTTTTGACTCACAGGGTTCGATTTCGACTTGCAGAGGGTCCAACTCAACGGCGTTGCTGTGGTTTATCAATAAACCTAATTAATAGTTAAAAAAAACACTAAAAACATGCTTTCATAAATGCACGTAAAAACCACATCATCAGACCTTGAAACCTAATCGTGGTCAAAGTTCATTCCAAGACTTTTCTAACAAGTCCAAACACAGCTATGATACGATGTTCCATCATGAAGTTCCAGTTCATATCTTCCGACTCCATCATCAGATCAGTTCGACAGTACTATATTATTGTATTGTCATCAGAACTACATACAGCTGCCAATTTTCATGACACTACGATCCTTGGAAGATGGTTAAATTAGTTACCTTAAATCCATTACATAGTTACATACAGGTCGACCTAATAAAAGCGTGTTAAAAAAAGCATGTTGATACCCGTCATAAGTTTTCGAATGAAGCGTTGTTTTAAAGCAATTGGTGACGAACTTTCTAAGATTTAAGATTTTCAACAAACGAGCATTTACATTTTTACACTACTGCCCAACAAAAAAGGAGTGTAAATATGGGAAGGAAACAAGGAGATATCAGGTAAGTAGTTGTCTAAATGTCTTAATGTCAATAAATTAACATAACTATATCGTGTTTAGTGTCAAATGAAAGGTCTGATTGAGTACATTACAGAAATATACATGTATCTATATGCATAAAATAGTTCATAAAAAACCGTATTAAAAATAATTATCAATGATATAGTTTATTTTATGTAACGGCAGTGGAGCGTTTTATTAGTTTAAATATATTCCCTTGTTATTTATATAGATTATATGGTAGGATTTCTTGCTATTATTCCATGAAGGATATTCCTTAACCCTTCAGGCCTCGGCCCCTCAGCCGATTGACAAGTTGATGTCCCAAAAAATTTTAGTAAAAATTAGTAAAAAAAATGAAGTATGACATTGTCTGGCCAAAACATTAATTACTGCCAAACCACTGTACCCATAATTAAAATAAAACATATCAACATAATAAAACATAATAAAATAAAACAAATTAAATTAAAATAAAATTAAAACGGGGCCGTCACGCTGAATCGTGCTGTGGCCGATATCGGCCAATTGGGGCTCTAGGGGTTAAAACGGTAAAAGTCCGCTATTCCTGAGAAACATTTATGGTAAAATTTAAAACTTTAAAGTTGAAAATTACTGAATATGTATTTTGAAATATACACAAATCTATAGACCTACTTAAGTACTACTTTCGATGATACATATTTTCTATGAATTTCCAAGGGAAACATTATAAATAGCAGTTTTATTATAGTTTATAAACATTTTTCCTTTTGTTACCACCTTTTTTTTGCTTGTAACTCGAGAACGAATAAACACAAATACTTGGTATGGATGCCAATCGATTCCCCATTGCCGATTTTATAGACGTAAATTAAAAAAATGGTAAATTAAAAAATGTTACTGCTTAACATCTTGAGATACATCTTTGAAATTTTGTAGTTTGTACTGCTCTGCCACTCGCTTGACTTTTTGTATGATATCTCGGAAACCATACAACCGCTTTTGATCTAGTATAGCTTATAACCAATAATAATAGACAAGCTACATGAAGAAAATATTTTAAACCCGATAGAAATCAGTCTACTGGTTTTCGAGTTATTAACGCACAGAGAGACATACAGATAAAGAGACGTTGCGTTTTATTATTCGTAAGGAAGGAATATGCAATCAAATATAATATTATGATATCGACATCCACGATGATGATACTAAAAACGAAGCGATATAGAAGACACGCATAGTAATAACGAAACAAAATAAAATAGTGTAACAATATGCAAAAGTACGTAATAATTAAAATGTATCCTGAAATTAGGTAGACATTTTCAGTCATGAAGTACGTAACCTTCGTAACTTCGTCGTTAAAAAATATGATTTATTTATCATGAAGTCTCATTTATTTATTTATTTATTTATTTAGTAGTAACACATCTAGTAAAAAATTAATGTCATATTTGATTAAGATGTTAGCAAGAAATTGATGCGACATTATTTTTATGATTGACACAGTCGCCTAACTAGGCCTAGGCCTGTTCTAAGGCAGACTTTTAATGATGATATTAAGTGTGCACTGTCAACTTAATCTATAGTTAGTACTTATTTTTAAATCGACAAATATAAAACTACAAATATTTACGCATATACAAATATGGATAGATACTTATATACATCTATAGATAAAATATATATCCATATATGCACACATACACATACATATATTTATACGAAAATAATAATAAAACCAAAATAAATAAAATAAAAACTAAAATAATATACATATATAAATCAAATACATATTGATATGACGCTCACATACCTATAATAGTCATTTAAAATTATCATGGAAAAACTAAATATTCTAAGTACTAAATACTATCATTCAAAATACAACAGTCAACATATTCCCTAAACCGTCCCTACCCACCTCCAACAACCAATCAGTTAGAGTTTTTTTAAAAGTGGATGTGTTCTCACTACTTTTAATTGCGTCGGGAAGATTGTTATACATTCTAGGGCCAATGAACGTGAAATGGCGCTGGCCAAATGTTGTGTAAGATCTTGGCACCATCATATCACCAGTTCGTATCCACCATATCATTAGACTTCTAATTACGCTTATTTAGAATATTTTGTTTACACTGTACGCTCATGTGGGTTTTACTAATTATGGTGCCATAAGGTCGCCTATTTGCACTGTTTTATTGTATGCAAATCGAGTCTTTTTTTACTCAAAACTCTGATGTCACACAATGTATGTACTGTACTATTTCGAGTACGATGGGATTAGCACCTACTTGTCATGACATCACTGTTCATGGATGACACAATATGTTAATCAACATTGATCGCAACGCTGCGATTAAGATTTGCAGTAGTTGTAAGTTTTTAATCAATTAAATGTAGCCATTTAAAAAAAAAAATACAGTATAGTAATAATAATAACAATAATTAAACGCTTTATTCGCTTTAACATAAAGGCGAGCTCATTGCCTAAAAGAAATATCTTACAGCTGACCTTAACCTAGTGGAATAACATGTTATGCGGTAAAAATAAACTAATAAATTAAATTTTAATCATTTAAATTCAGCAGGAAAACAAAACAATATATTTAAGAAAAAACAAACAATAAACCTATAATGACGCAGGGGACGCAATAGGGAGGAAAAAATAGGGAAAAATAAGGAAAAGTTTATGGGCGTGGGTTCAAGTGTTCTTTGAGCCTGCGTTTGAAGCAAAACAAACTAGGTGCTATCCTTATACGCGTGGGTAAAGCATTCCTGAGACGGTCTCCACGTACAGAGAAGGAGTGCGAGAAGAAATCACTACTGTGACTAGGGATCGAGAGCAGTAGGTTGTCTTCAGATCTCAGAGGGCGCCGCCCGTGAGAAGGTAGAGGTTTGAACCTACTTATAAGATAGTTCGGAGCGGCCTTCTTGAGGATTCTGAAGAGCAAACCTAAGACTCTCGTATCTCTCCTTTCTCGGGTCGTCAACCAGTGAAGTCTCCTTCTGTACTCCGTAATATGGTCAAACTTTCTTAGGTCATAGGTAAATGAATCGAATGCAGACATTTTCCAGCCTTTCTACCCTGGTGGCTAGATCTTCCTTGATGTCGAGAAAGGCAACATCTGAATAATCAAGGGGAGGGAGGAGAATAGATTGGCAGATTGTGATTTTGCTTTCCTCGGGGAGAAAATTCTTGAGTTTCTTATGTCAGTATGTCATGGATCTTATGTCATGTCAGTCATGGATCTTATGTCATGTCGATCTTATGTCATTTCCTATGTCAGTAATTTCAGTATGTCATGGATCACATTCGAAAACGAAAACATTTAATGGGGCCGATTGCGTTTCTTCGTGGACTAAAATCGGACCTTAGTTCGATCGAACGAGACAGAGCAATACGTTAGAACTGGAATATGAAATGAATCATCGTCGATTTTCCCTCACCAAAACTACCTGTCGAACTTATAGACGCCCGAATAGGTTTGAAGACATTCCGTGCGGTGTTAGATTTAGCTGCTTTATCTTAGTGGTATAATAATATTAAGTTGGTAGTTTTAATACGGAGAAGTGACAATCGTTAATTTCACATTCCGCTCTGACGTACTGCTCTGTCTCCTTCACATAAACGAATTTCCGGTTTTAGTTCAAGAGAAACGCAATCGAGCCCAATATCTTCCTAATCAACTTACCTACCTACAAGACGACCGTCAAACTAAGATGCAATACTCCACGAAGAAGCATATCGTCATTATCAATAATATCATTGATTATATATGGTATTCTAATGCTAACTACTACTCTAACTTCATAGTACGATTTGGCAACCCTTCTGCGTCGGCGACATGCAGGTGTCGCTGATAACATTGACGGCCAAACTAATAGCAAATTATTTGGCCAACTATAATAACATTGGTTTTTAATAAAGGACTGATTGATTATAAAAACTCATTAATTTAACCTATGGTATAAATAATAACTTTCAAGTATTAGTACCATCTATCGCATTTTTTAAGATTATCACAGAAATAACACGGAGATATAGAACGCTATTTGAAATGGCAAATTACTACGTATTGAAACCTGTACACCAAATTAAAGATTGTCATTTTTATGTAAATATTAATTGAAACGAAAAGCTATGATGTAAAAAATCGTTTGATAATATGTTATTATCCTATACCGTATGGGCATGTTTAGAGCGCTATGTACTGTGCGCCGCCATTCTATTACACCATAAAAATCGCCATATTGAACATAATAATAGAAGATTAAAAATTTTTTGGGACTATGAGTGCTATCTACACGTTGCGGTTCGTAGTAAAATCCTGGTAGCCAATTGTAGTACGACGTTGAGCAATCTAATAAGCTATATAATCAATAATCAATGGTCAAACTAAGATGCAATACTTCACGAAGAAGCATAGCGCCATTATCAATAATATCTAATCGCGGTGCCCAAAAACTTAATGAGTTAAAAACTGCGAAATGCAATCAGCGTAGCGTTAGGATGACCGTGAGATAATGCCTGCATCCGGCAGGATATTACAAAATTAACTCTAATTGCATCTTAAATACCATTTCACACAAAAATAACTTTAATTATCTGTGTCTCATCTGTTGGTATATTTTTTTTGCAGATTGGTTTATTATGTATGTTAATATTTAAATGTAATTCCATTATTATTTATTTATTTATTTCTAACGACAACTTTAGACGAGGTAGATGGAATAGCAATATCAGGTACAGTCTGGCCGGAAAGAGTAGACCCTACGTTTTGGTGGAAAACATTTATATTGCAACACAGTATTGTGAGAATAGTACGACTAAATAATCTAGGGACATGTCACAGTACCGTCCCCAAGAGGTGTATGATAATCAGACTAGTGCTTCTGCTCCTTTACTAATTCTATCACGTAACATCGATGTTCGAATTACTGTGAGCTTGAAAGAAAAAGAAAAAACGTCAGTCGTGCATCCGTTAAATAATAATTTATTTTTTACTACGATTGAGACACGTAGGTGCCAACAATTTGTGGTTAAACTATACGAAATGTTAAACAAAACATAATCTCAAAATGTACCTAGAAGACACTTAAAACGACTTCTTTAGCTGCGCTTTGAATAGTTTTTTTTTCATGTTTAACGCAATAGAACATGAATAACGAGAATTATTGACAAAATTATCGCAATTTCATGAACTGAACTAAGAGGACAAAATTGGTCTTGACATAAAAGTAAATGTTGCCGCATTAAAATATTTCTTCCCCATGTCAACTTAATTTCTACTCTTAATGGCAAGACTGTATGTTACGTTATGCTTATGGGGGGGAGGGGGATGAGGGGTTCTGACTAGAACTCTTGTTACGTTTGAAAATTATGCTATTTAAAATACGAATACATATATTACATACCTTCCCGAAAACCATGAATTTAGGCTCGATGTAGAGCTTAGATTTAGGGTTCGGTACATGAAATAGATATGGGGGCTGCCAAAGGGAACCGAGAAACCCCATTTTAATCCGTTTGGTCACCAACTTTTAATTAACTGTCTATATTTATACGAAAAATAGACTATCCAAACATTTTTATTAATTGAACTATGCGTTCTTAAGTTAAAAAAATAAAGTTGATTGATTTAACGGGCCGTACATTGTTGACGAATTATTCGTTAATAGGTTTATTCGTTGTATGGATGAGCTGATTAGATAGTCAATAGACCTTAAGCAAGGAGCTGGCCATATACAAACCGATTTCAGCCGAGCCCTGGCGTTTTGAAAAGTACTCGTACGTTTAATATTACTACTAGCATTGATTATATAGGGTTTTAAATATGTAATACCATTGAGTATGGTATAACTTAGGATGAATCCTAAGTTTGGGTAGGATTTTACTAAGAAACCGCAACGTGTAGATGGCATTCTAAACATTGATTAATCTTCTCCTATGTCCAGCAGCCCAATAGATGGCAAACTAAACATGCTGTAACGGTATCCTATCTCAAAATAAAATAAAAAGCCAATAATAAACAAACTTTTAAATGGTAGCTCTTATGATTTTAATATAATTTACGTAAATAGGTAAATTTTAAATTTGGAATACAAGGTTTCAATACGTAATGATTACGCGCTTTTAGTTCAAATATACTAATAGATGACATTCTAATCTCTCCGTATTATTTATGTTATACAATCAGCGTATATAAAAATGCAATAGATGGCACTAATAATTGTAATCGTAGGTAAAATAATGTTTTTTTATCTTGTCATTTACAAAAAAAAAATATATTATCGATGTTATTAAAGATTGCAAATTAAATTGCTATTAGTTTCGCCGGAATGCGATCAGCGGCACCGACGCAGAAAGGTTACCAACGTACTCTGGCATTAAGTAGCATTAGTAAATCTACTACGTAAAGTTTAATTTATATTCGGATATTATGTATTGTTCTGAAATCCGATTTGGTTAAAGTCTCGTTTTGTCAAACCCTCAAATACCATGAGAAATGCACGGTAAAAGGCAACGAGAAACTTTTCAAAATGTATGCACCGTTCTCAAATTTTCAACCATTTAAAACATTTGTCGCCAAACGTAACCCATTTAATTTCACAGTCAATAAGTCGGCAAACGTTTTAAATGAATAAAAACGCTCTCCAAATGTTTTAAGCGTGTATCTATGTACGTACATTCATTCAATGCAAGTGAAATTGTGATTAAAACATATTTTAATACGAATGTATAATGCACCATTTTGAAAGCATCTTTATATGCTGCGGTCGGCGTGGATCGTCGTAAGAATGGTGATTAGTGGGGTTATTATAAAAATTTCAACAACTAATTATTCGCACGCTCTCGTGAATAACATGTAGAAATGGCGAAACGTCATCATTACGCATTAACCCTTGAATGGTGTCTTAATATATTATTACCTGCTATGTTTAGTTTGATGAACATAAATTTCATATTATATGTATGTCGCATAATAATATGTAGAGGATACAAATTAAAGTGACATGATACCTGGGAACGACCATATCTGAAGTACTTTGGTATTATGATTTTTTTGATAAATATACGCAATAATTTAAAAAAGTTTCTAAGCGAATCCCTCGATAAGGAACCAATTTACAATTTAGACTCAAAAAAGTTGCTCATTGCCCTAATCATTAAGGCCTTAAACTGATTTCGAAATATTTCAGGCGTGATGACTCCTAAGATGTAAGCGGTGAGTGTGTTTTATTTTAATTTCATTATATTGACTGTTTAATTCTCTAGCGTCGAGCTAAGCTACAATTTTTTATTTAGGCCCTAAATAATTATACGTGAAAGCGCCCTGAGAGTTACGTAAATGTACTTTACCATTAACACCCTTATACCACCACTGTGCAAAGACTGTTAGTTATTCTGTGCTAGCGCTGCGATCGAACGTTTAGTATGCGTTTAGTAGTGCGATCGAACGCCCGGTCGCCGGCGCGAGAGGACGTGAAATCTGTGCCTGACGCTTCGTCAACGGTGGATTTTTATTGGTGGAATACTACAAAATTTACCCCGCCTATTTCTTCGCGTGTCCGCCCATTTCGGATATTTTTCTGAGGTCTCATGTTGCCTTAAAAGCAGTCATTTATATAAAAATATATACATTATATTTTAATAATAGGATATCAAATTAGCCTTAAATGTAATAACATTAATATAACAAACTTAATGAATGAAATATTTATATTGAAAATCGGTAAGTAAATTGTTTCTCTACATTATTTTCCAGAAAACCCATTAAGAGGCCTATTACAAAATAGCGTAGGTATTCTTTTAAAATGAGTTTAAAAAATGAACGCATTTTTTTTTGGATGTAACTATAAAAGATAGGATAAATAAATAAATAAATAAATAAATAACTATTCAACCCTGGGAGAAAACCGCGGCACTGAGCGCTCTTCTCTTGCGCAAGCAAATATATACACAATTTCTAATTGTTTTTTGCAGTGTTTTCTCCTTTCTAATGACAATAATTTATATTATGTCGTATTGCTAAAAGAGTGAACTTTAATATAGTATAAGTATTATATAAGAATCTTATTTTATTTCTGAGAAAATTAGAATGATACAGGAAGTTTTTTTTTAAATTTTGTGTAATTGTAAGTAATGTATACCTTGGATATGTGGTCAAAAAACGAAAAAATAAGGCCGCTATGGTCAACAAGAATACATGACGGACATAAAAAAAAATAGTATACGGTTTTCGTTGTAGTGATATTACTGTATTAAGGAGCTCAAAGTTTGCCTTCCGAGCGTTTTACGAATAACGACTTTCGGAAAATGGGCTGAATAAGTAAATAATATTCGTTATATCTAAAATTAAAGGCCGCTATGGTCAACATCAAGAAATGGTCCAGGTAATTCAGTAATTAAAGTTTGTAGAAATCTCTTCATTTCTTGGAATTAGAACGCCAAAAATCCACTTTTCTTGCCTTTCTGGAAAAAATATGTGATAGGGCTCTTAACTGTGTAAAATGAGTGACTGATTAGATATTTACTGTATCTCACTACTTTCAGGACATTTTGACCCATCATTGCTACTCAAGGCTTAACGATTGTGCGTGTTTACTTTGGCGATCAGGGAACATAGAGGTAATGCGGCGACCTAACGGGCAGCTAAATTGGCAGGCAAGAATCCGAATCTGGCCGTGAGTCCGGAATTCCAAGTTAACTTATTTCATTGTCATCGTAAAAGAGCCTAGGATTGCGACTTAACCCGATGTAGCAACAGGTTCGTGTCATATGTAATTAACTTATAAAAACTTGAAGATAAAAGAAGCAACCATAAAAAAAACAAAACAATAAAAAAAAACGTGTAGCCGCTAGTAACTGAGGAAAGTAGGTGATCTTTATCTTTTTTACTAGTAATTTAGATTATATTATTATAGTCTAACCTGGCGAAGATATTAGCTTGTTCTAAGGCATACATTTCTCTAACATGTGTACGTAAAAAAAATTAATAAAAAAAAATGCTAAATTATTCGATGAAAATAGATTAACGTAGATATATTCTGGTTATTCAATATACATTTTAAAGAAGAAATAAAGAAAATACAACAATTAGCATGTTATATACTTATGTCGACATATTAAAATAATTTCTAGTTTTAAATCTGTATAAACAACGTGTAATGTATAATCAAACAATAACCATTATTAGAAAATAGTGAACTATTATCAATATCAAGAATACTAAAATAACATCACATAGAGTGTGATTCAAATTATCTGTTTGTATTTCTTGTAAAAATATTGATACCCTATTTCAGTGTTTCTCAGCATAATTTAGATCGCGACGCCCTTTTTGGTAAAAAATTCTTACGTGACACCCCCCCCCCCCCCGTTAGATTCTTTTCTCTTCCACATCTGTAACTGTAAGCATACAATAAATAAGGTTTTTGTAAAACACATTGATTTTAATTGCTTTTCACTTTCGGAGCTGTAACTAACTGTTTCCATCTTAGATCAACGTGTGCAAAAAAGCAATAGCAAAACACATAATAAATATATTTCTCTTCCAAAGCTGTAAATGTTTGCATATTATATGACATTATGTGACAGATTGAAATATTATATTGCATTATATGACAGAATCAAATAAGCAAAAGGTTAAGCTTTTGCCATTCGGTTCCTGCTATTTTTGTAAGCAAATCAAGCAAGCAAATCAATATAGTAATTAATTCTTAAATAAATAAAAAAATATATACGTAGACAAAGATTTTAATTTTTTCGTTTTTTTATTTTTCATAGCCTACGACTCCCGGGGGTCTCTTCGCAAACCACCCCTCCCCTATTCAAAAGGGGGCTGCGAACCACTAGTTGAAAATCAATGCTCTATATAATCAATGGTACAAGTGTCTGATTTATTGTCATTTCCGCGTAATATATAACTTGCATTTAAGCATTTAGAATGCATTTAAAGCTTTCTATCTTCTCGGAAAATCATTGGTGTTTTATTAACATTAACAACATTAACATTTATTTATGTGTACTATTATTAATGTATTAAAAATCTATCAAAAAAATATGAGGACTACATATAACATTATTAATTTAAATCTAACGAAACGACAGGATCTTTTGAGGGGGTGTTGGAGGGATGGATATGAACGGGGGCATTATATTAATGGTTTAGTATCGTTGTATCTGACATGTGCCATCTAAATTGTAAGTATATTGGCCTAGAAGATTTTTTTGATTAGATTAGAGGTCTAAAACCTATTTATTCCGAGACCTTAGTTGATTCACAATAGCACCCTTTATTGCTTTTTGCTAGCATATGCCCTACCCATGTGACATAATCTGGTGACTCTCAACCTTGGTTTCGCAACTATTCGCGAGTATATCGAGACCGGTAACGTAGGTACTCGCTAACATTAGAATTTAGCATATATGCGATAAACACTACGAAAACCAGCACAAGCTAGGTAATAAATTGAATTGGTGATGTCAACAATGCGTACCTCTTTTGTGACATGTCGAGAGGTCGCGCGGTGTCGACGTGTTCAAACTGCGGTTTATTTTACATTGACTTGAGGAAATTGTACGGATGCGCCATTCCAAACATGCTTTTCTTTTTAGCATATACCCGTATGGCGAGATATCACCATAAGCAACGACCAGACAGTTTTGGGACGTGATAGGCTAGAAGCTTGCCTCGTCAACAATTGGAACATCTAGGTAATTCCATTCTAGATTTTTCAAGCAGACAGTTTAAATAGCAGACAGTTAACAAACAGACTTAGATGAATTACATGTATAGCTTTAAAAAGAATTAATTACAAAAATACAATGTTTTAACAGAAATAACGTTGGTATTTATACTACCAAATATATTGAAATTGTAGCTGTTTATTCAGCACTTTAAAGCATCAAGCAAATATGCAGTGCATGCCTTTTTCAACCATTCCAGTGACTTGGGAAGGTAATTCCATAGACTAATACCATTTACGAAGGAGGAATGATTAGATTGATGGAACATGTGTTTGGGGATTGAGAGTATGATTATTTCATTTGAAAAAATGCATAGCTAATGATAAAATAAAAACAATATATAACGATAGCAAAACCAATGATGTTTTAAGTTATTTGCAATATTAAAAAAGAATACAAAATTTGGTAAATAATAAAATAAAAACAGAAAGAATTTTTAATTTATAATTAAGTAGGGATGTGAAAAGTAACTGGATCGCGCGTGAGTCGGGATGTTAATTTGTGAACGTGTATCGTGTTGGTGTATGGATGATAATATGCTGTTGAGGGAGCTATATAAATAAGATACAATGCGGATAGATGAAGGAAAATATGTGGAAAGAAAAAAATGAGGAAAACAAAAAATGAAGGTAAAAATGAGGGAATATATGTGCAGTTCTCTGCTTATTTAGTCGCATCAGTTTGAAATGATCATAATACGGACTCACATGGTCACGCGGGTCAAACACGCAACGGAATCTAATAGAGGTACATAGTCTCCTGTTGTACCATGATGATGATGTCACCATAATTTAGATGGGATTTTCGAGAACCTGGCGATATTTTTTAAGTATTTGCAGTATGCATAGCACCACAGGCTCGCTTGCAAAACATACGGATATTGTCGGTCGATACAAGTGTTTTATTATATATAATTCCAGGATAACGATGTGCAGCTCCTATAAATTATTGAGACTGAACAACAAACTTCAGAGTGCCTGCTGTGATAGCCTGCCAACAATGAGCCATACCAAACAAAGTGTTTAAACACAAACTTATATTGTTATTGTAATGTTATTCGACCTATATTATTCCACCCTTAAGGGTGGAATACTAATTAGCGTAGCTTCGATTGTTTATTTTAATTCATTAGAAAATATTTTCATTCTATTCAAGAATCCTTATTCATTTTAGTGACTGCACCTGTTTTTTCGAGGTATACGTATAACCCATCTCACACGCGCTAAAAAGAAATTATAATTACGATGCAGTTTTGAACAAGAATCACGGCTTTCACATTGTTATGTGACGGAAACTTAACACCGTTTATGCATTAAGAAAGTGCATGCGTACTGGAAATACAGCTTGCCACGACATAATTTTTCTGTGGTTAACATTAAATACGTGGTACGTGGTGAAAACGTCATAGGCAATCTGTTAAAAAAGTAGCCAACCTTGTTATTCCTGTAAAAAAAACGGTTGTGTCACCACAAAACTTTCCCTGCAAGTAGCTAAGGACTTATGGAAGGACTTTGAGCATGATGTTCCTTCGGGAAGGAGGTTGACCAGATTAAAATTGATAGTTGGCGACGGGGACGGATAGTGAGAATAAAAAACATCAAACACGTTCGAAAATTCAATGTGATTTCCTCCCAACAAGGCATGTGTGTAGCAAATTTCAAGTCTATACGTCCAATATTTGGAGATTGAAATATTACTAGTGCGTCCGCTCCCCAGGTGGACCGATTTTAACCACAACCTTTTCAACTCTTGCCATGACCAAATGATGTCTGCATGCCAAATGCCTACTTTATTCCTTAAGGATTGGTAAACCGGAAAAGTAGAAAAATAAGCACGGGAGAGTGCTTTGGTGGATGAAGATGTGTCGGGAACATAGGCATGCGTGATTTCTTTCAAGTCTACTGAAAGCGTTAGTCACTGGCAATCGGCCTAGGAGTGAGGAAGTGTAGTGAGCGTTCGTCGGATTGTCAATGAATGGAAGAACATAGTAAAATTCATATCAATTTTTATTAAAAGCTAGGTAATACTTAATTGGAAACTATTCCGAAGATCCAACAGGCTTTTGGACACGACGCAAGGAGCACCTCACAGATAAAGGAGCCGCACATCAGTGGACGGCCAACCACGTCTCGGCCACAGGCTGTCCGCGGCCCTCAGCAAGCAGAAATGGCAATGTTATTCTATAAGTGTTTACCTTCGTCGTTGAGGATCCCGCATTCCCGAAATTCCAATAGTTTATCAGGCTCCATACATGGGATCGTGTGATTTTTGGCCGCTCATAGGGACCGATTCGAATCAAGAGAAAGACATTATGCATAATGCGACGGGCCAGTTGAACACCATTCCAGAAGTGTTGTCCACTAAGGCATTATCGCTGGGAGCAGTGTGTGCATTACCAAAGTACTACTACTTTATATAAGAGATTACAGTAACATTATTTTGTATGAATAATTGTATTTTTGCCGATCAAAGGTTGCATAATTTTGAAAACGGTAGGTCGCACAAATAAAAAAACAAAAGATGATTAAAATATATTTATTGTAAGTTGTAATCCAATGCCTTAATTTAACTAATATGGTAGAGTTTAAAAGTAGAATGAGTAAATCCAAGATACTACTGATAGAAATAAGTGTATGTAATAGTGTTTGGGGCGCTGCAACTATAGCTGTGGCAAATTATTACTGGTGAAATTTAGCAACAATTTATTTAGTAACTATTAGAGATTTGGTAAATCTTTATCAATATAAATAGTGGCTAATTTAACGAACGGATTTCTACTCAATGTATTTTAGACAATTTACTTAAGATGTGGATTTTTAGAGCGAAAACAAAAGTTAACTGAAAAATAAAAACGAGGAATTGGGGAACAATATATATTTTTCATCTAAACAGCACGACAGAAAGAGACACGTAAAACTACTTGAAACATAAAACAAATATACCAAGGAATTAGGGCAAAAAACATAACCATTCAAAAATTTACTGCAGAGATGTAGAAATTGGAAAATACGTGGTTTTTCTGAGAGTGGCGGCGACAATTTCCGAAATATTTTTTAAAGTATCGAAGACGACAGAAATCTAAATACAGACCAATAATTGTCTCGTTTAACACACTGGATCAACTGCATTGAAGCAACAAAAGAATACAACAAACAAAGGCACAAACCACAGTAAAATGAAATATAGCTGATATTTATTTATCCGGCTTTTTGCAATCCGTCTATGTATCAGATGACTCAACTAAAAAAACTGATATTATTTTTACTATTAAAACTGTTATTAATGTTTAAATCGACCGAATATTTCTTTTATTTATCATTATTATATTTTGACATAATTCCGAATTTATTCGATATTATTTTATTTATGTAATTTTCGTACCCAATCGGATCGTTAAATGATCGCACGATCGATAACGGGTCGATACGTCGCTCAAACGGTGTCCAACACTATGCCGCCGCGCTGACTGAGCTGTCAAACAGATCGCGGATCAAAGGGCATGTTTGTATTTTCGTTTCCAATGTCGCGAGCGGGATTGGGTTTTCCGACTGTTTTCCTTGCCGGAAAAGCCAATACCGCTACAATAGCTAGCTGGCCCGCTAAACTGGGAAAAAGATATAAAATACGAGTGGGTAAACTCAAGGAGAGTATACATGAGTAAATATGAGGGACACAAGCCTGTAATTGTGAAATGTAATCTGAAACGATATTAACTATTACAGAGCAATATATTTTTGTATCTAACTCTAAATGAACGATTCTCTACTGTAGTTGAATCAAACGTTGTTATAGGTATTGCAAACATAGGCCTATCTAAGTTTTTCTTATCGAGTTCATTTAATTTTGTCGCGTGATTCGCAATGAAGCGACTGGTCGAGCGAGATTTCCATACGGCGAACGAGAGGATATCGGATTTATTTATCTAATGGAGATGATAATCTCGGATATTCTAATTTTATGGTTTTATTTTTTATCACCTTTTCCGCCCCATCGGATGGATCCTCATAAACAAACTATAAAATTTATTTTGTTCAATTTTTCGTGTAGATTTCGATCGGGATTAAATAAAGGTAGGTAGGTATACCTGGTTTAGTGCACCGTCAAGGCTCTCACTATCATGTAGTAGTGATGGCCCTTTCATAGATTCCTGAAGTCGACTACACCATTAAGATTAACTTGAGTCGATTTCCATCACGGAATAATGTACACTAATTTTAGAAATCTTGGATCACGATTAACGTAGTTTCACTTGCGCGCCGCGAGTTCCATATCTTATTGAAAATTGGGTTCTTGTTATGAAATATTTTCACCTAATATGTAATATTATATAGATTTAGAGTTGATACATCACGATTTTGTAGGATGAAAGATGAAACAAACATTAGTGTTTCAAATTAGTACAATAATATGAAATCGAAGACTATCGCGGTTGTTAGACATTATAAATTAATAATTACAAATACAATAGTTCACTTTCTGTAACGGCAGTCGTGTTTTTTTATTCTTTTTAATATATTTACTTCTTCTGGTCTGTATCAATATGTTTAAGAATAATTATTGTATTATTGTACTATAAATAGGATAAAACGAATTTAGCGCGTGAAGTTTGTAGCACCCGACGTTTCGGCGAAGTTACAACTGCCGTTGTCCAGGGTAGACTGTCCAGGTCTACCCTGGACAACGGTGGTTGCATCGTGTAATTTTCTAAATTCTCTAATTATTAAATGTAATTGAAAACTAAATTATTTACCATTTTCGCTTTTATCTAGGCAAATACAACAATTCATCACCATACAAATAAATAAGAATTTATAGATGTAATAATAATAACATTTTAGATTTATAAAATTGTAAGATTCAGAAATTCATAAAATTGACGTTAGTCACATTGTTTGATAACATAAAAGTTAAAGTTGATACATCTATTTATTTATCCCGTTATTCCAGCATTTCATGCAGGGATTGATATGCAGCATTGCATGCACCAAGTCATATTCAAAGGCTCTAATAAAGTTTTGGAACGACCACCCCGTCTTATAATCCCTTAGCTAATTACTGACCGACACAGTGTAAAGAATACTGTTTTTAATGTTTTAGGACTCAAAATGTTCCTCAAGTCTTTAAAGACGTAACATAGCCTTCTTAACCTGCCGGCTAGCAGATCAATATGTGGTCCCATCTAATTTTATTGTTAATTATGACACCAAGGTACTTGATAGTAGCCACGCGTTCCACAGTCGGATATGAGCATTGATACCTTTGGTTACAAGCATGGATTTTTAAGTTATTACTAGCTAAACCCAGCCACGCTTCAATGTGGCTCAGTCTGTCAAATTAATGGCAAACGCACTAATGTCGAAGAGCACCGAAGATTCAATCGGTGCGGGAAGACTTTTGTCGCGCGTATTCGAAAGCAACGTTGTGTTAACATTTAATTTTAGTCTAAAAACATGGGCATATTCTAATGCAACGTTGTGTCAAAATTTCAATTAATCTATCGACTACTGTTCGAGTTTTGTGAGCACGAACACACGCAGGCTGAACTTTTATGTATAAAGATTGGCCATACCTTAACCACGATTATTGGCACTGAATATAATATATTTATTTGTTATCACAATCAGTGTGAACAAAGAATCATTTAGACATTTTTTAACAATCCTCAATCCGGCAATTTATATTATCGTGATATAATAATGCGCAATGTATTTTGTATGATTTTAGTATCTCCGAGTTCATAAAACAATGAAGTGATGAGAATTTGAAATCGATTTTAATTTGTTTTGTGCAACTAGGCCTTTGGGTGGCTATTGTCTTCTATGCTCGAGAATCGAATCGAGCACCCTATCAACGGCGCGCCGTATCTCGAGGGTGAGATTGAGGTCGTCTACGAAAGTTGGACTAACGATCTGCATATAATTGAAATGTGTAACATCGTCGTTGCTGCAGGTTGTTAGTTGTTGCAACGGCGAAAACGAGACGCGTGCGAACGGGGCCTTACGAGCCCCAGACAATGCCGGATTACAAGTGCAAATGCCGACGTTATACGCGTTTAGATCATTATGAAATTAATAAGCCCGCGGCACAATTACATATTGTTATTCTTCTTAATCTACGTGCACGTGAATAGCATGTAGAGAAGAATATGGTAGGTCATGCAGGCAGTGCTACTTTGCTGTGACCATTGCAGATTGCTCATTGCAGTACTGCGATTTGGCAGATAGGATTTTATACGAAACGAAACTATGAGATGGCACTCATCGTTCCAAATATTCATTAATCTTCTCATATGTTCAATATTGCGGCGTTCGTTGTATAACAGTATGGCAGCGCCTTTAGATGGCGCTCTAAACACGCTTGAACGGTATCCTATCCCGAACTAAAATAATAATATAATACCAAACGATTTTTTAAAATTATAGCTCTTGTTATTTTAATAGTATTTATATAAAGATGTTAATTTTTAATTTGGTTTGCAGGTTTCAATACGTAATAATTACGCACTTTAATGTTCAGATAAACAGATAGAAGCATTCTATCTCTTCGTATTATTTCGGTGATGTAATTAGTCTTTATAAAAGATGCGATAGATATAAGTATCAATTGAATGCTATTGTTACTATCAGTGGTTGAATTATTGGGTTTTTATAATCAATCAGTCCTTTATAATAAAACATTATTTGTCAATGCTATTATAGATGGCCAAATAAATTGCAAAATGCAATATGGTGTTGAGCGATTTATTACCATATATAAACAATGCTGCGACTTAGTCTTGACCTTTTTAGATAAATCGACTCAAGACTTTACAAGACTTTATTGGAAGATTTGGACAAGAGGGAGAGGCATTGTCGACTTTCTCATGTAATAATTAAAATAATATTCCAATAATATCGAGTACTCGGTATGTATGCTTTAGTGTCGTGTAACAATAATTAGCGATATCATTGTTTATTATATACCTACAGAATTATGCATTTCTTAAAATGCGTTTTACCAAAACACGAAATTATCGTTAACGTTATATTTAATATATAAAATTTAAATAAATGAGCATTAATGAGCAATAAAGAATGATATTTATGGCTGTATAGATGTAGTTCCAGATAAAATTTAATATTGTTGATATACGTCATAGCTTTTTCAGTAAAATATTTTTTTATTAACATTTTTGTATTATAGAGGGGTATGACCTTAAATAAACAAAACATCGCATATATATATATATATATATATGATAAAAGGCATATTTACAAAGCTTCAACAACAAAACAACAAGCGTTATACGAAAAGTTAGATAAACGTATATAGTTTTATTTATTAATATTCTAGACCTTATGAGGAATACGCACAGATAGTCAGTTTCCATTTTTTAAAATAACATGTCCCAAGTTTTATTTAGGTCATTAAGTTGAAGAATCCTAGAGGTTGGAAATCTTTCAAAATTCGTTAGTTTTTTTAGTAAAACTCAGCAAGAAATAATAACTCAGCGAAAAGGTTAAACAATGGATTTTACCGAATTTTAGAAATAATAAGGAAACTTTGAAATGTTCCATTATCTTTAGAGTTTTATTCCACTCTTTGTATTTGAGATTAAAGAAATATTTTAATTGTATATCTTTATAACGATTAAAATTCACTCGCGCACACGAAAAGCCATTTGCACTTAAATGTTTACTTTAATTTAGTAACTTCATTTTTGCAAGAATAGGCCATTTAAATAGTAGATAATTATTTGAAAAGACATAACAGCGTAGTATTTGACATGACTCGGGAGCCACCGATGAAACATTCCCGCATGCAAAGCACCAGTCTGACACTTGACAAATCGACTACTAAGAAGTGTTTACTGTTACGTTCATTCAATGTAGTATTAGTTACGATAAAAACATTCATCATAAAGCAGATTCGTAGTATTTACCATTCAAACCTTCCATCTACAAAAATGTGAACTATCTGTTTCGAAAATAGACGAAGTCGCTTCATATTATCAAACGTAAAACGTGTCTTTTCATCTTAGTAAACCTATGACGCTATGTTCATTTACGCCCTATTTTCTTAGTACACTCTGGAAAAAAGCGCATACAAATATATATAAAATAAAGGCAAAAGCGCCTATTTTTTACACGACAGCCCAACAAAAAAGAGTGTAATGTATTCAGGGTTCATCTATGTATGTTTTTCGTTTCTTTATTATACCATAACTTCTAAACGCTTGATCAGATTTGGAAGTGTGTGATATTGTTACGAACTAGGTGTCATAAAGTACCTTAAATGTCCAAATATCAAGTAAGTAACTGTCTAAACTTCCAAATGTCAATAAATTAACATAAATATATCGTGTTTAGTATTAAATAAAAGATATGATTGAGTACATTTCGGAAATATACATATATCTATACGGATAAATATATACACCTCAAATATTAAAAAAAACCGTAATAAAGATAGTATTAATACAATATTTCACTTTCTGTAAAGGCAGTCGTGTTTTTTATTCTTTTTAATATATTTACTTGTTACTGATTACAAATATATTTTTTCAAATTTTGTAGGTGTCAGTAGTGCTTGCTTTTCTTAGACAAAAGCAGGCAGACGGCAAATGTTATGACAATATAAATCTTAGAAAGCAACAAAAAGTCCTGCTTTTTTCATGCGATATTCAGTGAAAGTTCTATTAACCAAAATAAAATAAATATTATAGATAGCAAATTGGTTGCTTATTATTAAAATAAAACTATACATTTTTTGTGCAGATACGAGTAGCTGATAATATGTATATTCCAAGCACGTTAGCAATAATATATTATTAGTCCTTAGTTTCTGAAGCCACAAATTCGTCAATCCAGTTTTAAATACCATTATAGATTCATAGAAATGACGTTTAATTATATCTGAAATTAAATAATATCCGACAAATCAATCACCGAGAAATTAAATAATATCCGACAAATCAATCACCGAGAAATTAAATTAAAAAAAATCCCACAGTGAATCGCAACAAGAACATACAGGAAAATGATTTTATTGAGGTTAAAGAGGCGTGCAACAGTATAGTTGTAATATTTTATGAAATGTACCCTGAGATAAGAACAATAACAAATTTACAGCGGCGTGAAAAAATATTTTTTTTTATAAAATATACACTAAGAAACAATAACAAATTTCAAACATTCTTTGCAATTGTGTACCGAGTATTTTATAGTTATATAGGTATTGATTTAATTCATTTTTAATTATTCAGGCACTTTCAACAGCATGCCAGTCGAAAAATATTCAAGCATTACGGATAAGACTTGTAAGCCGTGAAATAAGACAAATCGTCGATCTATATGTAAGATCGCGTACGAGCCCAAAAAATCAAATGTGGGGCTTTTCTTTATTGGTCTAAAATTCCTTTTTGCTTGTTTTTATCATTGCAGTGGCATCTCGTAGGCATGCGTTGATGATTTTATCCGGTGATACCTCTCACGTAGTTAGTAATTTCTGGCAAACAAATGAACTCTTTGACAGTTTTAATCATTATTAAGGGCTCCCTAGACGATCAAGCATGCTTGTCAGGCATCGGGTCCCGGGCTGGGAGAGGATCGTCAACTGCAGGAAATATGCAAATATTTTTTTGTAATATTTACCAAAAATGCCTAATTTTGTAGGTTATACCAGGGAGTCACGTTAATTAGGCGTAATTAATTGATGAATGATTGACTCCCTGGTATAAAACTACACAATTAGGCATTTTTCGTAGATATAAAAAAAAAATTGCATATTTCCTGCGGTTGACGATCCCCTCCCAGCCCAGGACGCGATGCTTGACAAGCATGCTTGATCGTCTAGGGAGCCCTTTACGGTTACCTAACATACATTTTTAAAATTTTGCCCCATTTACACAAATAAAAAAAAGATCTCGTGAACGAAGCTATTATTTCTTCCCTGGGCCTGTAAGTGAGCTTGTTGGCATGTACGAGTTCTCACAAATAGAGCGACGAAATGATCTACTTATTTATTCAGAACTATTAAAATGTCTGCCAAATTAATAGTCAGACCTATTAATAATGTCCAACTTGACACCGTTAATTTATAAAAATTTATCAAATTCAAACGTAAAAAGGAAACCACCAAAAAACTCATTTTAAAACAATTACGACCGCTACATGACCTCAATCGTTTCAAAAATAGCAATTGTTAAGAATAAAACGATTTCATAATCGTCAGTTTCCGTTAATTAAATCACAAACTATTTCGATATTAACAATTGAAATAATTGATAGTGTACCCTTTGGAAAAGTTGAGGTTTCATAAAATATAAAATGTTTCTAATCAGCGAGGACAAAAATTGATCAATAAATTCAGAGTAACAGAAACGAAAAAACGCAGCAGCTAGAAATTACATAAATATCGATCTCCCAGCAAATATACGAAACTCGCCTTCTTTACCATCGTTTAAGACTCACCTTAAGGATTACTACCTTTCTAAGAAGTAACCAGTTCTTCCCTTTCTCTCCTGTTCCTCCCCCAATTTCCTCTCCTCGGGCACTATTAGTCTTAAATTCTTTCACTTGTCTGTATGTTATGTAATAATCTTTATTTTCACAATGCGCGCATGTACCACTATGTTTAGGTTAGCTGTAAGACATTGCCATGTGGCAATAAGCTCGCCTTTTTTGTATACTTTTTAAGTGCAAATAAAGAGTTTATTATTATTATTATTATTAAATATGTTGTAACTCACCTAAACTTCCGTCGGCTTTATTGTATAATTAATTTGGTGTTTATTGACAACAATAACCGGTGCGGCGATCTAGGATATTATCGAGTTGATTATTCCGCGGATCTACGATCGATTAGAATTTATAAAACGAGAGGCGTGCGCGCATCGTCGCGAACCTTGAATATATGAGACTGTGATTATCATGCGCATGCGACGCCGCGCCGATGCCACCGGATGAGATCCGACAGTGAACGACTGGCTCATCTGCACTGCGGTGAACGAGTCGCGAAAAGTGAAATTAGACTATTTGCGCGTAGAGATTTGTTTGTTTGTTTGTTTCTACTCTTTATTGTCAAATTTCACAATAAGCGGGTGTATTATCAAACGTCAATCTCACACAACCAACCCTAGTATGAAGTTATTAACACGCTTTTATTAGGTCGACCTGTATGTAACTATGTAATGGAATCTAAGGTAACTAATTTAACCATCTTCCAAGGATCGTAACGTCATGAAAATTGGCAGCTGTATGTAATTCTGATGACAATACAATAATATGGTACTGTCGAACTGATCTGATGATGGAGTCGGAAGATATGAACTGGAACTTTATAATGGAACATCGTATCATAGCTGTGTTTGGACTTGTTAGAACATTCTTGGAATGAACTTTGACCACGATTAGGTTTCAAGGTCTGATGATGAAGCCGGAAGATAGGCACTGGCATTCCATGATGGAATATCGTATCATAGCCGTGTTTGGACTTGTTAGAAAGGTCTTGTAATGAACTTTGACCACGATTAAGTTTCATGGTCTGATGATGAAGCCGGATTTTTTGGTTTTTACGTGCATTTATAAAAGCGTGTTTTTAGTGTTTTTTAAAAAAAACTATTAATTATGTATCTGCTCACCGCCTCGGCCCTCGACAACACTTTCTAATTTTATCCTAGTTTTCTCCTTAGATTAGTGAGTTCTCGTCGTGGCGAGAGAAGTGGAAACAACGAGAGACACATTTGACAACTTGCAACGCTTCCTGTGACAATGCATCTGTCGAGAGATCTTTCTCGTCGTTGGGGCGTCTTCAAATCTACATACTTTAGATCGAAGTGCTTGACAGTTGCCTCCTCTATCATGCTCTTATGCACATATCGATGGCTTAGAACGCAAATGTGTTAAGTGACTTTTTTTACGAAAATGAGTTAAGTACTACATGACATCCAATATATTGATCTCCACATTCTGTGCTAATGTGGTAAACATCTAACAACCAAGGCTTCGAATACTTCTTCGTAAAAACTGTGGTAAGTGCATCAAACAAAGTTTTTTGAAATGTTAATGTTGCATAATCATTTACCACTATTGAAATCTAGTCAAAATTAAATCATCATAAAATGCATATGTGTTATCATAGTTGACACATAATTCTCCAAAGCATGCTTAACCCTATACATGCTTAATGGTTTTATTTACTCTTATAACAAATTCTAAAAGTAGAAAGATGAGAACAAAATAAAATATAAATAATATAATAAAAATGAAAATGTGGTAACTACATACATTATTATATTACCATATAAAAATGTGGTAAGTACCACCTCTTGTCGGTTTTTTTTATTAATACATAAAATACTAATAAATAAATATAATTATTATAATATAGTGTAAGCCAAATACATATACTATAGGTTAAAAATATTAACTGAAATTATTTCTTCATCTGTTTCGAGATTTATTATACCTAAACTTTCAAAAAGCTCTCATGTAAAATTTAGAAATTTGCTCTTGACACATTTGCGTTCTAAGCCATCGATATTACATTAGTAGAGTAAGTAATTGACGTCTATCTAATATATTACGTAATTACGTAATTACGAGATATAATATAATACGTAATTACGAGATTTGAAAAAGCGGTCGAAAAAGGTTGGATATTTTTACTGAAACTATTGAAGTAAGATATATTACCCGTATTTTTAATCCATTTTTAAAATAATATTCTCACTCTGTTTAATAACACACAAATGCATGAAAAGGTATATCAGCGGAAAACACAAACAACGTAGGTAGGTACGCTATAGCCGACATACTAGTGGACGGATTTGAGGTATTCCGTATAATAAAATGCCCCCCTCCCGAGCCTCCCCCCACCTCAACGATCTATCACATTTCCCATGTCATCATGAGAAATGTCAATGTCAATAGAAAATGTATTTTGAAAAAATACGATATTTAATAAATGCAAGTATGGTATTATCGGAAAGTATGATATTTTTCGCACTTCTCCGTCTAACCCCCTACCTACGGATTCCGCACCAAGGCCCGACTTTCCCTGATCTTATTGCTATAAAGTTGATTTTAAAGAGGTCTATGTGGCAAGTCAGCTCATCAGTTTTTCCCAATGGAGAATAAACTTTATTAACCCCTAGAGCCCCGATTGGCCGATATCGGCCAAAACAGGATTCAGCGTGACGGCCCGGTTTTAATTTAATTTTAATTTAATTTGTTTTATTTTAATATGATTTATTATGTTATTATGTTTTATTTTAATTATGGATACAGTGGTTTGGCAGTAATAATTGTTTTCGTGAGACAGTGTCATAATTCAATTTTTTGACCAATTTTTACTAAATTTTTTTGGGACATCAACTTGTCAATTGGCTGAGGGGCCGAGGCCTGAAGGGAGTTTTTTTTTTAAATCGGACAACGCGTTTTCGAGTTATCGTGCGCACAGACAGACAGACGGACGGACATACCTACATACTGAAAATTTACCGAAAGGGGCTTCGCAAAGCTTCGCTTTTGCTCGGCCAATAAAAGTATGCTATTTCGAATTAGCAAATTATGGGTAGCGTCCGTAGCCGCGTTGACACCGGTTCTCCTCGTTGTTACCGAAGTTAAGCAGCGTTGGGTGCAGGTGACCGCCTGAGTGTTTGACTGCGTGATGCCATAAATGCCCACCTAGAAAATGTTGCCGATAGGCAACAAGGCGGGTTCCACGAAAAGGCATCAACCTTGTGGGTAAAAAAATAAAAATAATGCGATAGCTATACGAAATAAGTAAACTCTCTTTCCTTTGAATAAATCATCTTCATCTCATCGCTCGTTATTTACGGTAATATCCAAACATAATTGAATAAAAAAATTGTCAATGAAAAAAATATTTGAAGTTTTATGAAATGGCAACATTAAAAAGTGACAGCTGTCTGTCAAATCGCTTACCGCCGCGAGCTCCTCAATCAGAACATTGTTTCACTCTATTAAATTAATAAGTCAAACGATTTTTAGTAAACCTAACTTAATAAAAACTTACGAAGATGAGTGAGCAAATTGTGGATGATCACAGCACCGTGGCAGTGAAGATCGAAGAAAACGTCCCCATTGAATCGGATGTTGTCGATCCTGATGATTCAGGTTCGAATAATCTTACGAGCGATTTAACAGCAGATGAAAGAGGGAGTGCGGTCGACTGTTTCGAAGGAGAGACTCAAGCCCTTAAGCCAGAATTCTTTGAAGGAGTCGTCGAATTCTTCGAAGGAGAGACTCAAGTCATTCAGCCAGAACTAATCGACGATGGAAGTAGTAATATTGGTGATAGGGGATCTTGTGTTGGAAGTGTTAAATCATTTGCTCGTCCGGAGTGCGACGGGGCGTTTTCTCTGCAGTCCGACATTTCCGCCGTTCACGTAAAATTAAGAGAATTTGTATGTGGTGAATGTGGTAGGTCATTTTCACGGATGGGTAATTTAAATAAACACTATACAGCAGTTCACTTGAAGTTTAGAAAATTTGTATGTAGCGAATGTGCTCGTGCTTTCACACAACAATGGGATTTAAAAATGCACATAAACTCAGTTCACATTAAATTGGACAAATTTGTTTGTGATGATTGCGATCATGCGTTTACACAACGAGGGGCTTTAAAGAGGCACATCGACTCTGTTCACAGGAAATTGAAAAGAGAAAGGGGGGGAAGAAAGAGATTTGTTTGTGGCGATTGTGATCGTGAATTTACAGAGAAACACACGTTGAAGATGCATTTAGACACAGTTCACAGAAAACTGAGGATATTTCCATGCGAGGAATGCGATCGTGATTTCACGAGGAAATATAGTTTAAAGAAGCACTTAGACACCGTTCATCAGAAATTGAAGAAATTTGTTTGCGTCGAATGTGGTCATGCATTTTCACATCGATACAATTTGAAGGTGCATTTGGAAACGGTTCACAGAAAGCTGAAGAAATTTTCTTGCGGGGAATGCCACCGTGCTTTTACAGAAAAACGAAGTTTAATGAATCACTTACACAGTATTCATCAGAAATAAACATACTTATTTGCGTCGAATGCGGTCACGCGTTTCCACAGCGAGGACATTTAAAAGTGCATTTGGACACAGTTCACAGAAAGCATTTTTAACAATAACAAATTAAGGTGAAAGTATGATTGTCATATTACTTCTATACACTCTGGTCTCTTTTAACTTCTTTACCATTTTATTTTATTACACGAAAAGGAGTGTAATGTGTTCAGGGTTCATCTATGAATGTTTTCCGTTTATTTATTCCACTACAACTTCTAAACGCTCGAACCGATTCAGAAATATATAGTATTGTTAGAACTGTTATATTATCCCAAGTGTCATAGGGTACCTTAACTGCCAAAATATCAAGTAAATATGTCCACATCTCCAAATCTCAATAATTTAACACAAATATATCGTGTTTAGTGTCGAATGAAAGGTCTGATTCAGTACATTTCGAATATGTACCTGTACATGTATCTATATAAATAAATACATAAACCACAAATATTTTATAAAAAAACCTTGAAAAAAATATTATAAATAGAGTAGTTCACTTTTTGTAACAGCAGTCGTGTTTTTTTAGATTCCTTTTAACATATTTACTACTTTTGAAGTGTGTTTGTAAGTTTTTATTATCTTCTCCGTATCTTTTATCTTAAACTGAACTAAATCTCCTGATTCCCCTGCATGCGCGATCTAATGCCTAAAACTTCGACGAGTGCTTCATGGTGAAAATGATTAGGGCTTTTCAGGAAAATACACTGCAAATAAAACTCAAAACTTGGGAACTTGTTCATATGATGGGAGCATGCCAGAGAAGCAGGCTAAATATATGTACAACATTAGGAGCGTTGGTTGCAATATTATCACTTATCACAACAATATTAACACATATCACACAAACACCCTCACCCTCCTACACACTCGTATTTTTAAATTCAACACTGAACACATATACAGGTTGAGTTTTTAATTAGTAACATCCTTAAAGTGCGTGAACCAGTACGAGCAAAAACAAACTTTTGATAAAAAAAATAGTAAAAACAATTTATTTACTTTGGTAAATTTAAAAACTTGACTGATAAATAAAACTTCGACAATATATCGCGAATACACAATATTCGCGATATTTTTTCTAAAACATTGCATTTTCCAAAAAATAAAAATAAAAATGTTTTTACCAATTTTTTATAATCAAAAGTTGCTTATTTGCTCGTACTTATTCGCCCATTTCAAAAATGACACTAGTTAAAAACTCACCCTGTATAATATATTCATACAAAATTATTACCACACATACTCGACATGCCACACTCACTCCACCATTTTCCATTATCTCTAAATTTATTGCCTTTTTCAAATTAAATTCATACATCCCGCCAAATTACGATTCTCCCAGTGCCACGGACGAACATCGGGTAGCCGTTGGTGACAGCAGCGAATGCCAGTATTCAACCAAGGTACTGCTGCACCACGACACAAGACAGCGCAACCAAGCGTTCATGTTGTTCATGCAAGCGTTGTAAATTTTTTAAAATTTAAGATGCTAAATTAGTTTAGTTTATGTAAATAGGTATTGAAAATACTCTCGTGTATTTACTTTCTGTAAGTTTATTGTAAAATAAAATAAAATAATAAAATTAAACCGACAAACAGTTTCTAGACTAAACACATCTTACGGATAGCGACATTACATATTTCTAGCAGCAACATTTTACAATGTACTAATATCTGACCTATGCCGTGGACCTTTGTTTTAAATTTAAGGAATAGGTGACACGGTGGTATTGTTTAGTTCAAGGGGGTTTGTGGAAAACGTATCACAAAACCTTAACGGCCGGGCCACACGATGCGGTGCGGCTGCGGCGCGGCGCCTGAGCGGTGCCGCTGCGGCGTCCTACATACAAATTTCCGTGGTATATCACACTGTGCGTTCCGCCGCCGCAACGCACGCAAACCGTTAAAATGCGCCGGAGCGGCACCGCTCAGTTAAGCAAGTCGAATAAGGGTATATGCTTGCCTGATTTATGTGTTTTCACGTATTTTTGTTAATTTTTAATCGACGTGTTTAAAATGAGTACCAACGAAGAAGATATTGGCATTGACTACCTCATTTCACAAGTTCTACGTACAATTAACTACAACACTATTTGCCCATTGCGACGTCGTAGTAACGTTGCGGCGCCGCACCGTGCCCTGTACGTGTGTACGCCCATATGGCGAAATTTTTGCGGTGCGGCGCCGCACCGCATTGTGTGGACCGGCTCTAAGATTGCAAAGTTTGCCAATATTTCAATAACTTCTTTTCTCATTTAACATTTCGTTTTTTTTTCATTTTAAATTACTAATAATTTTATTTTGTTTAGTAATACTTGTAATTAAGGTTTAGTAATAAATGGAGTACCTACGAGCCCGCTACAGATAAAATATGTCTAGTGGGGTGGTAAGATCCGAATAAATATTTCAATTTACTAACTTTGTAGTGTTTTAAGTTTTGATAAATAAATAAATGAAATGATCTTTCAAGACGGTCTATTTATGGATGAAATCATTGAAATTTTCGAGACAAAATTAAACATAGAGAAAAATGGTGAAAATAAGTTTAAATATTTTATTTCAAGATAAATGAACTAAAGGTAATAAATAAATACAAACACTAATTTATATTCTAAATTCCTAGTCTACTTGCTTAGTTTTCTACTTTGTTTGCCAGTGTTGGCAAACGCTCTCTTTTTAATCGACTTCAAAAAAGGAGGATGTTATCCTCGGTTGTATTTAAAAAAAAATGTTTATTACCTCAGAACTCCGTCATTTATGAACCGATTTAAAGAATATACTTCCAGATTGTCCCATTTTTATCAAAATCCTGTTCTATTGATGGGTTCCATGAGGAATTGAGGGAACTCCTCAAATATTATCATATGAAATTGAAAATGTACATGTTGGTTCAGTTCCGATGACAATGCATTTTTATGGTAAGCATGACCTGATTGTACACCGAGGGTTTGCTCCCGACGAGGGGACTCCTCAACGGTCAACAGTACAGACACAACATTTTGTATACGCATTCAGTTATGATAGCCCGTTCTAAGTTTCATAATGACATGTCTGCTGCACCCAGGTTTGGCTCCCGACGAGAGGATCCCTTAGCGGTCAACAGCACAAACACAAAATTTTCTATATGCATTCAATTACGACAGGCGGTTCTAAGTTTCACCAAGACAGGACTGCGGCACCTAGGGTTGGCTTCCAACAAGGGAACTCCTCAACGGTCAACAGCACAGACACGAAATTTTGTATACAATTATGATAGCCCGTTCTAAGTTTTACCGTAACATGGAAGCTGCACTTTTTGGATGCAATTTTTGGAGTTTTTTTTTGTTGGTAATATTTTGTCTATTATTACGTGACTGCCCAAAAAAAAGAGCGATCCATGTAGGTATGTATGTTTCCCGTTCCTTTTTTTCACAACGCTTGAACCGATTTAGAAGTGAGTGGTATTGTTAGAATAGTTATGTCATCCCGAGTCTCATAGGGTACATAAACAAGGCTCAAATGTCAAATAAATAATTATCTAAATGTCCAAATGTCAATAAATTATGATAAATATATCGTGTTTAGTATCAAATGAAAAGTGTGACGGAGTACATTTCGGAAATATACTCGTATATGCACATATAGGGATAAATACACAAACCACAAATATTTCATAAAAAACCTTTTTATTACTTGAGCACCGAGGGCAACCGACTAAAGTCTATCGTTTCAATATACCTGCCGCAGGGCCTAGGGGCGATTTTTTTTCTATTTTTAAAAAATATAATAGTTCACTTTATGTAAGGGCAGTCGTGTTTTTTTTTTCAATTATCATTCATTCCTATTTTTAAAAAAATCATTTGAATATGTATTAAGGTTTCGCCTATACTTGTTTCAAATTATACGAGTTCTCTAACCTCAATCGTGCCCTAAAAGTCAAACTGTCTGTAACAAAAATGTCAGCTTAAAAGCGTCATTATGTAAAATTAGGCCCAAATGATAAACGATTCGAGTCTAATTTCAAAATAGGTAGTTTATGACGCGCTAATGCGAAAACTTCATTCAACAATTAGGCAGAGGCGAGCGGGCGTATAGCCACTTTCCAAAATGACAATATTTTTTAATGCCATTGACCCCTGCCAATGAGGAATGATCACCGTGCGTTACGTGAATACCAAAAATATACACCTATCAACTTGTCGACCAACTAATGTCAACACTAAAACATGTGGTTACGGAATGAGCAGATGGGAGAAACACGTAACTGTGAAGGATGGACGTGATGTTTTATGATTTCGCACATTTCTTAAGTATATAATAATACATGGTGTGTCCCAAAAAAATATTTTTTTTATCGCACCCCTACTGGTCGTAGCGTGTTCGAACCGGTTGGGCGAGGTGGTGGATATCCTTATCTTCATAGTGCACCAACGGTTAGTTTGCTGCGCGAATCAGATAAATCAGGGAGCTGATTTAATGCATCCTTGTTTTGGGCCCACGTCACGACGCGCGATGTCGAACAACGTTGGGCGATCAAATTTTGCCAAAACTCGACAAAAAAAGCTGCCGAAACTTACGAATTGCTAAAGCAAGCCTACGAAGAGTCTGCTCTATCGTATGTGCAAGTTTCATTGTGGGTGAAGAGGTTCAAGGAGGGCCAGAAAGGAGTGATTGGTGACACCCGCTCTGGACGGTCAAAGCCAAACCGATGAAAACATAACTCGTGTGCTTGATTTGTTAAATTGTTACAAATCGAGTGAGTGTTCGATTATTAGCTGACACAGAAAATTCCGAAATTGAGGAAACCCAGTCGAGGAAAAGGGTCATCAGTGTACGAAAAAACATCGCCGCTACCTGGCTGCTGCGTCATGACAATGCGCCAACCACACGACTGCGCGTCCCTGAGTTCCTGTCGGAGCACAATGTGTCAATGCTACCGCAGCCACCATACAGTCCAGATATAGCTTCGGCCGACTTTTTCTTGTTCCCGGGAGCTAATAGGCCCGTGCTGAGTTGGCCACGAAGACCCATTCATTCTGTTCAGGGTTGGTCACACTCACGGGTCAACACCCATCCGGCGGTATCCACGCATGAAGTGCGAGCCCGGGCAAGAATCTGACCTTAGGGCTAGTTTCCCTTAGGAATCAACCTTCTGGCGCTCCTGGACGGTCTGCGTACCGTGCGGCGTAAGCCAATCGATTGTGCACTCTGACTAACAGTCGGGGGAGTCTGGAAGCAGTAGTGTTTCCTATAGTGCGGGGGTGGTTGCGGACCTTACGGCGACTGCTCTTGAAACGACCATCGGCTACCCGATCCTGGGTGAACAGCCGGGCAAAGGATGCCATGGTCCGCGATAGATTCGGTATACACCGTTTCACCGCTTCGTAAGGGAGAGGACCGCGCAAGCGACCTCGAAATCGTAGCAATCGAGAGACCGGAGTAATCTGGTCGCGATTGGAAGTAAGGGCATGAGTGTAACACACCTGGTTATCTCGCGGTTAAGGCGTTGGCCTCTTACGGGCATGTGGCGGAGCTTGACGGTGGACTGTTTTGTCCAAGTCTTCTGCGCTCACTTCACGGGAGATAGAACGACTAATCGTTAAAACTTCCTGAGGTGACAGGTTCGCCCGTTGTAGTTGACAACTCTATTTGTTCCCGAGGATCAAGACCACCCTCAAAGGACGCCGTTTTAACAGCACTGACGATATACAAGCGGCTGTGACAACAGCTATCAAGGAGGTGTCCGTCGAGGCCTTCGAGAGGGCGTACCGGGCATGGTAGAGTCGGTGGAAAAAATGTGTAGATGCTCATGGAGAGTACGTTAAAGAATATTAATAATTTGTACCGGTATTGTCAATGTGTATTTAAAAAAAAAAATATATATATATTTAATTACTTTTGGGACACACCATGTAAAGTTTTGTTTGCAGCAAAAAAAATCTAAATTAATTAAAACATCAAAGAATATAATTAGAATACAAGCCCACCGTAAAACTATAAATGTTGCAAATGTGATGTTTTCAGATCGATGGACCTGATTGTCTCAATGGTCACCACCAGTAAACTTAAAAATCATTATTTAGTAGGATCACAATTGCCGAAATATTGGGAATGAAAGTTTAATCACTTGAAACTGTAGACCTTTATCTAACTATTTCAAGATGTCGACATATTTAACATGAGCCAACCTAAATTCAACGAGGCTGTTCATAGCTCACTTGACTACTAGGCAATATGTATAATATACATATATGCAGACTTTGAAATCAACAGAGCGAAAATGTAACAAATAATCATATAATATATAAATACCTATATCCCATCCATATCCTTTTCTATTCTATTTACTACTATTTTTGATGGCAATGATTGAATTCGCATCTAAAATAATGTAGTTTAATAACAGTTTGGTTTAATTTTGACAGCTTAACGTTTTAATAAATACTGTAAGATACTATCGCAGAAAAAAAATTATCGGTCGGTAAAACATTGTGCTAAGATTACTTGTAATGATAATTACTGAAGCGCTGTTTGTTTCTTGAATAACAAAAAATAAAGAAAAATAAAATAAATATTCGTATATTATTTATAGTTGCATCATTTGTAGACATACGTTTTATTTTTGGTTATGTGATGTTTTGCTTTGGCGCTTTCGTATCTATCCCGCCCCCCTCCCACTTAGCCTTAGGTTTAATGATGATGGCGAGGTACTCGCGTGCTCGGGTGGAATATGCATAGGCTGCGAGGTAAAGTTGTGACCGTGGAATCTATTTAGCATATACTGGGAATGACAAACACAACACGGAACTTGTCACCTCAGGGAGTTATAACGGCATCAGGTCGTTCTGTCTCCCATGGGGTTAAACTAAACGTAAAAAACTTAGTGGACAGAAACAATCCACTGTGTAGCTACACCGACATGCCCGTATTAGTCCAACACCTTGTTGCGAGACATTGGGAAGAGGACACAGCGGACTAACCTCGCTCCTTTACTACTAGATTCGAATGGATTTCTCCAACCTCAAGTCTGGTCCTAGAATCGAAGATGCTTACGCGGCCTTTACCTGATGTTAAAGGTAATTGACTTAGAATTTATCGCGGACCGCGGCGCCCTTTGCCCGACAATATCACAATACGGGATAGGATGGAAAAATTAACGTTTCAAAGGTGGCTGACATCAGGTAAACAAGAACCCCCGCAGCTTAAGAAGCGTACGTTTCCAGACTCCTTGGTTATACGCCGGAGTGCTCAAACGATTGGCTAACGCCGCACGGTGCGCAAACCGCCCGCAGCGCAAATCCCAGATTGGAACATCCGATCCCAAATGTCCACGAATGGGCTTACAGGCGCAGGCAAGGGTTCCCAGAGTCCTTTCCAGGTCAGTCTCTTCTTGAGGAGGTTACCGGATGGGAGCTGAACCGTGAGTTGAGCAAACCTAAGATAACAAACAGGTCATCAGACCCAAGGTGCATGGAACCGTCAGATACCTATGTAGCAAATAGGCCCTGGAGAGGAAAGGTGAGACCATTATGACCAATCGATTCATTACATAAATAAAATCGATTAGCGCCCTCTCTCGGCTGGCGAACGAACCCGTTTGGCGGACGAACGAACCCAACAGCCTCGAGCGGCGCGATTCGTTTCTCGACTAGCCTCAAACGGCTCGGCGTTAATATTGAATTAAAATGTATAGCGAAATATGATATTATTATAATCATTCATTCATCTGCATCTGTATAAAAAGCAGGCATCTGTGTAAAGTCCCATATTTCGTATTTATTTCGGTAAGTCTTTAAGTCCAAAATTTCGAGATTGATATATGACTAGTGCGCCCCATCGTGGACCGGCTTCAAACACAATCTTCATTGTCATCACCAAATTATTCCTGCATACCGAATTACAGCCCAATCGGATTAAGAGTTTGAGGAATAAATACACACAGCAGACAGACAGACTTTAATCTGGAAATGCAAAATGGATATTTCCGTCTTAGTTGGTCTCCTGGTTAGTTGGTGGGCCGGGCACGTATAAAACATGAAAAGAAACTTGGAGGGAATGAAAGATATCCACGACAATACATACTTATTTACACTACACAATACATAATGATATAACTAGGTACATTCCTTACTAACTTACTATATACATATACAATATATGATGCATATAAATATAATAAAGATACATATTAGGATTTGTCCATAAATAATAGAAAATGTGTTTATACATTAACATTAAATATCGTCTTCTTCAACAAGTGTAGATTTAGCGAATATAAGGATTGATGCCCCGAATACAATATAAATATTAATATCTAGTTGTCAGAAATCTTGTACCCCTTCAAAACTAACCTGTATGAAAACTAGTAACCGTTTGAGTATATCCAGAAAAGCTTGTGCCAATCGAAGAAGCAAACAAATCAGATTTAAATTGATTACTAAGTGGATTGATTACTGAGTGGGATGATTACTAAGATTACGAACTCAAAATAATGTCAATATTTTGCAATAATATTTGTCAAAACTGATGACAGATTGTCCAAATAATGATTCTAATAATTAAGACTACAATATTTATACTGTAAATAACATTTCTCTTCTAAAGTTATGTGGTTTTAAAATTAGACCTTAACAAAGGCTCGTAATAAAAGCCGATTTTGGACATATTTTTGTGTTGCCAAAGCACATAAACATGGGCAAAATTACACATATACAAAATGATTTCTACATTTTCATTTATTTCAAATCTAATGTAATAAGAAAAGGCATTCCTGCATTAGAACTTAATCTTCTATGATGAAAAATAAAATACCTAAAAATACAATACGCGGCTGAGCAAAGAGCTATGGGCCAACGACTATTTTTAGCATTTCGCCGTATCTGTCGCGAACTCTCAAGCGTATTTTTTGACAATATCATAATCATTATTAGACCATTTTAAATTTAAAGAAATTGCTTTATTTAAATATAACAAATACTTGAATTTATTTGTAAATTACGTAAATTGACGCGATATGTATGTTTCTTGTTAAACATATATATCTTTCAATAGAAGTATCCACTTTTAAAGCAGGATCCTAATGAGAAAGTGGTTTAGAATGCTTAGGTCTAGTGGTAAACTTTGATGCATAGCTATGTCTCAATAAGCATCAGTTTTTTGCTATCATCTCATATATGCAGTCATTGTGACGTAGTAAACCGTATTTATGATTTTTTACCAGATACTACCGCTATATAATTAAAATAAAAATAAGTTATGTATCGTTTGCCTATTCCAAAAAGCATAAGTAGCTCTCAATATTTGATGGTATATCAGAAGACTACATAGTTATCGCTTTCCTTAACGTAACTGAACTATTTCATGAACTTATGTAATTCTAAATTCTAACCAAGCCGGTATCCCACAATGTTTGCCGGTTAATAGCGCATTTAAAATAAGGTAAATAGTAATAAAATACAGGATGCCAGCTTAATTAATGCTTATATTGGTAGCTGATAAACCGATTTCGCGATCTCATATAAGCAAATAAAAATAATAAACATCTGGTCAAGCGACGAAATACGAGTTTGAACAGGACGCTTCGATGGATCTTTTATTTATTATCTTAGGTGTAGTTTTATAAAAATTATATAATATAAAAAATGGATGTGTGTATATGAAATCAAGGTCGATTCGGCGTTGTGGCATGCATCGTACAATGGTGTTGCAACATTCGAATGACTGTTGCCACAAACCTTTAGTGATAAAATCCGTTTTTAATTATTTTATAATTATGTGTGTATATTTATATATATTATTATAAAAAACACAGTTTCTATCCGATATCGACGAAATTTGCACACGTATTCTTTAAAATAGGGGAAGAATACTGTCAACATTAATTTTACAAAAACCCATCCCACTACCCTTTTAACTCCTTTAAAATTGGGCATAGTCAGTTTTTCGAAAATACTTATCCCGAATACTGTGAGAAAGTCGCCTAAGGTCGAAATAATATTCTGAATACAACTTTCAGACGTTGGCCTGTTTCTGATTGGGTAATAAGGTTTTAGGATATTCGACCTTTAATTCTAAAAAATTGTTTCAATTTCACAACTTTGACAGTAAGCAACAAGAAAATCGGCCGACAGAGACGGGTAAACAGCTATGTATTAATAAATTCAAAAGAAGAAATTATTAGACCTTTATTACGAGAAACGGCTCGGTGGTTAGGTCGCCTGATCTTACATTCTATGGTTCCGGATTCGATTTCCGGCTACGATACCATTTCCTTTGGGATAAAATTCAAGGAATTGCATTTCAATGTTGTCGATCGAATGCAGTAACAAGCCGCAGACGTAGACACATGTTACACGCACACTTACATATCAACACTTCATAGTAGGGTTGGTAGTAAGAGATTGTCGTATGATAATAAACCCGCCCATTGTGAAATTTCACAATTAAGAATAAACGACAAACAAACTTGGCATATGTAAATAATGATATAAATTGTAGGTTATTGCTGTCCATCAATATATTATAATACAAGTCATAAAATTTGAGTCTCCAAACATTTCTTAACAATTTGTGTGGAGTAATTTTGATTTAATATTGTGGCGGTATCAGCACACGTCTGCAGGTGTGGGAAAGCATAATGCATAGCCACCTTTAGCCAACCAGCGGCAAACAGTCCGCGCATATTTAGTCATGAAATGGATCCTTTGAAAAAAGGACATCCAAAATCCAAAAATTAAGACAAGCTAGACGAGGACTGGGTGTCAGACATAACATTACAAGAAATCCTTCCTTAAAAACTTACATCGAAATCGGAATGTAGCACGAATGACATAACGTTCGACCGCGTCGTCAGATCGTCAATTTCACGCACACGATAAAACTGTCAGATCCATTCGCGCCGAGTGCACAAAGTGCTGGCGCTGGCGCGTATGGCCGCTTATGGAAAACGAAAGTAAGTGTTCGTCTTTGCGTATCGGACCTGATGGTATCAACGCTACTGAATGTGGGGAATTTGATTCCGTGCTATGCAACGGGGCTAACTACTAGATGCGATGTCCGTGTATTTCCGTACGGTGCGATTAGAATTGCTGAATCAATCACGTTTATTTTACTGTTGCTTCAAAGTGGGGATATCTTCGAGTCATCCATTTTATTCCCATGACGCGTCACTGCATGGAGGCTACTTTGATTTATTCATATCCATATTCATTTTATTAGTGTTATGGTATAAAAACGTTACGAAAAGAGTATTTTTATCGTAAATATAACATAGAAAATGTTAAAAACACAAACAAATATAAAACCAAAAACAAGAAAACGCAAAGAAATATCAACAAAAGACAAAAGAGAAGTTACAAAGATAAAAATAAACACATTACAAAGAAAAAGTATTAACACTATTGATTTTAGTCATCACACGAGTAATATTCCTCCAGTGAGTAAAACGCCTTATCTGTGAGATACTTCTTAAGGCGGCTCTTGAACACACGAGTGATTGCGATTGTCGAATGTGATAGCTGAGTTTATTGTAAGCCGCTGAACCGGCGACATATGCTAGCATCAACATTAACCCTTGGGCGATTAAAGAAGGGATGACATTTTGCGTGGAAATGCCAAAACCGTTATATCCTGAAAGTCGAAATTTAACACAGGGCTTCATTTGATAGTGGAGGGAAGTACAAAGAAGAGGTATTTTTAAAATTCGACCCCCACGGGATGAAAGAAATGGGTGAAATTCTGTAGTATAGAGAATTGAAACCGCCGAAGCTGCAGGTGTAAACATTTATTTTTAAGTTACTTATTAGAACTAAGTAACTTAAAAACTTAAAGGATTAAATTTTGTATGGGGAAACCCAAACCGTTAGATCTTAAAACTCGAAGTTTTGCACAGAGTTTATGTTTATGCCATTATCTTAGTGTTAGTATTGAAAGTAGTATATTAGTCAAATAATGACAGTACTACTCAAAAAACAAAGGCAGTATAATTCGTATGCCCAAATACAGGCTGTTTGGTCTAGTTGGGCATTCGTCTAGAATGATCGTATGGGTTGTGTTCATTTCCTATTGCTTATATAAACAGTTACAAATTATATCTGTACGACCACACTGTTAACTCTCTACCAGTAATAATAATAATAATAAATAAATAAATAAATAAATAAATAGAGCTTTATTTGGTAGTGAAAAGACGCACTAATAAGGGGTTGTTAAAAATTCAACCCCACGGGGTGAAAGAAAGGGGTGATTTTTTTTTAGTATGAAAAAACGAAACTGATGAAGCTAAAACATCAAAATCTATATTTAAGCTACTTATTTTTAAAAGAAAATAATGGCATTCAAAGTTTTTTTCATAATCAACTGAGCTTTCTATAATATTGCAGTCAGTCGGTCGATCGCTTGGTCAGTCAGATAGATAGTTGATGAGTGTTAAAGAAAGCATTCTAAAATTCCAGGAAAACGAAGTAGCGGGCAACAGCTGGGTTATACATGACTTTATTTCGTCAATCTAAGAGAAAAACGTGTGAAAAGCTAAATACACTACTTAAATGATGGAACTATCTATCTATATGTTACGTTTGAATAGGCAAATAAACGAACTTAAATTAACATCTGGAGTCGAAACTCCACGCGAAGCGAAGCGGTAATAAATATAGCTAGAACAGCTAGTAATAAATTTATATTTGATCTTATGATCAGTAATGAGAGATGACTATGGGAGAATGGGAAGAAATGATAATGGGATATGACACTATTAACGATACGTCATATTTCCATGTAGGTGCGGCGCCAGCTATGAATAATCCTACCGTAGATACCGCTTACGCAGAAATTAAAACCGCTACTGTCTCTCATTTAAGCTGCTTTTTCTAATGGCATGAAATTCACACGAGCGCTATTGTGACGAAACAACACCGACTGGCTCAAACCAAGCCCACAAGGCCGGTACATTCAGACGTGAATCTTAGAATATATTGAGTAATTAAATAATTAAATCAGATTAGTAGTTGCATATATATATATATATATATATATATATATATATATATATATATATATATATATATATATATATATATATATATATATATATATATATATATATATATATATATATATATATATATATATATATATATATATATATATATATATATAATATATATATATATATATATATATATATATATATATATATATATATATATATATATATATATATATATATATATATATATATATATATATATATATATATATATATATATATATATATATATATATATATATATATATATATATATATATATATATATATATATATATATATATATATATATATATATATATATATATATATATATATATATATATTCTTTATGGAATTGATTAGAGGGATGATTATGAAGAAAATAATAATAAAAGCCACTTACATACATAGTACATAGTGGAGAAAGGGCTTGTTTGAATTAGGGATTGCTTTATATTTAAACGAGTTTGGTTGTATATATATATATAATATATATATATATATATATATATATATATATATATATATATATATATATATATATATATATATATATATACATATATACACATATATATATATATATATATATATATATATATATATATATATTATATATATATATATATATATATATATATATATATATATATATATATATATATATATATATATATATATATATATATATATATATATATATATATATATATATATATATATATATATATATATATATATATATATATATATATATATATATATATATATATATATATATATATATATATATATATATATATATATATATATATATATATATATATATATATATATATATATATTTATGTAGATATTTTACATTAGCTCTGTTACCTGTTGTACCTCTTCCCGTGTGGGCGGGAATTATATATATTAAGTATATGTCTATGTGCTTAGTCCTTATCAATTTAATAGCCGTTTTTTTCCACTGACCAGTTTAAACATGGATTACGGCAATTCCAAATTGAAATGAAATTTAGAGCAAAACAATAATATTCTATTTTAAAATTAGTTCTTAATTTGTCTTACTGTCGTTTGTCATTCCTCGGATATATTCGTGTTTTTCGAATATGATGACTTTTGTCGGTGTTGTCCACTACAGATCCTTGTGATCTAGCACAACAGTTAAGGCAAATGCGTACTGCCAAGAACTGTTAAGTATAATAGTGAAGCTTGTAAATAACCGAGCTCTGGTCGACTGATCTTCGCCACTTTTGCACGACAACGCACGACCACACACTTCACAGAAAACAGTCATGTAGTTGCAAGAGTTGTGACTGGAGACTGTTCATCACCCATCCAAGTCCTTTGTCCTGTTATTCTTAAGACCTCTGTCCGACATGCTGACATTTTCTTCGTAATTCGGGTCTTTTTACAGGGGAAACCAATCAACTCGAAGGGGCAGTGCAAAAAGGCTATAACGAATTCAATCAAATCAAATAATTTATTGTCCTAAAAAACTAATACATAGTTGTATAGACAGTTGTATTACATTTACATTTGGCCGTGATATGATTGAATTATTTATTAATGATCAAATTCTTCTATTAAAAATCAAAACATAAAAGGTTACTCGTAAGAATAAAGAAGGTATTATTGTAGAATTAAATCGAGTCTCACCATTTAGTTTACCAGATAAAAACACAGAGTAATTAATTCTTTAAAATACCGATAAAAATATTTTTTTTTAGTATAAAATTAATAAATGTAATGTCAAAAAGTAAAATAAAATGTCTTAGTGATTATATTGCAAATAAAAAAAAAATGATTGCTGTCCACGAGTTTTACCAACACCCATTAAATTTGGAAGATGGCATAGATAATATTCTTACAAAATGTTGGTCTTTATTCTTTTATAGAACAGCAACTTCAAAAGTAAGGACCTAATATACCATCAAAACAATTTTTGCTCGAAGAATGGCTAATATTATGAGTAAAAACATATTAGGAATAAGCAGTCAACGACAAAAATATCGCCTTATAATTGATTAATCTTGGTAGAAGAGAAAAGAAAAAAAAACATTTCAGACAATATAAAAATAAATAAATGTTTTTATTATATTTTTGCTATACACATATTATATTTATTCCATTTAAGTACCTATTATGTACGTATTATTATTAGATATTGCTTATTATTACTAATTATTATTTATTCCTAATTATTTATAGTTGCCAAATTATTATGGTCTACTGAAAGTTTAATATTTAACCTACTTTAATTCCGAAATTTTGTTTACTAGCTATATATTTTTATAATCAGTTGTGTTGGTATTATCATTAGAACAGACTCTGCCTAGTTAGGAGCAACACAAACTATGTTTAAGTAATAATTACTTAAGCGACACTTAAGTATTAACGGTGTATTTTTTTGTGATAAAATAGTATAAACATAAAAAATAAAAATAAAAACTATAAAATGAAGCCCTCAAAAAGCTTATGTCTGTCTATCTGTTTGACAGCTGTAAACTTAACAACTACTGGACAGATTCGGTGCAGATTTCACTGTTAGTTAAAGCGTCTTTGCAGGAAGATTTATGTGTATAATATTATCAAAATATCTAAAACGAGGCTGAAGAGTGGCAGTTAAGTGAATAAAAACAGCAATGTGTGCGTTTTTTTATCTATTCTCTCTCTGAGAATGCGAAATAATCTTAAATCGCGATAAACTCGAGAACCGTTGGATAGATTCTAATTTAGTGTTCATTGTTGGTTAGGCGATCTTTCGGGAAAGGTTAAACTGTTAAGAATACCTATAGAAAGGGGATTGAATTAGTGACGAGTAAGGTTTATTACAATACAATACAATACAATCAACTACTCCAGTAGATAGGTATTCCGACACTTGGATGCGTCACAAAATTAAATGCTAAAATATTAATTATTAAAAACATAACTATCATGATAGTTGTCATGACTGTAATATTATATTCAATATTACCTACATTCAAATAATCAAAATATACTAATGTGATTTAATAGTCTGAAAGAACAACATATTAAAATAGAAATTCAAATTCTATGTAGAATAATAAAAGTAAATTTATTTTATTGTCAATCCAGCAATATGCCTTCGTATTTTATTTATTTGATTAGATGTGTAATAAATTATATTATGACAATTAGAATGTTAGCTTTCTGTATAATAATAATAATAATAATTTTATTCATTCAAAAACATAAATTTACAATTGTATTAGTTGCAGAATCTGCCTAACTAGGCCATAGGCCGTACCAAGGAAAACTCTATGTATGGCAAAGATTTATTCATGTGCTCGTAATATTAAAATGAAAAATACAAAATATGATAAAATAGAAAATAGATAAGCGAATGCAAATTAAACTTATAATTATATTTAAAATATTGATATAGCATGGTCATGGAAATAAATATTAATATAAAATGTCGTAATATGAACTTTGTAAAACAAATAAATAAATAGTATTAAAATATAAAGTGTAGTGCAATGTATGACAATAATATGCAGACCTTTACTTTAAAATATGACTTATAGCCTTTTCCACCTCATTTCTACCAAGTTGAATTAAATGTTGTGTAATTTTAGATTTTAATTGGAATGACTTAGTGTTTTGGCATGTTTTTATCGATTCTTTTAGATGGTTATAAATTTTTGGCCCTATAAAGACAAAGTGTCTTTGGGCGAAGTATGTTCGGGTTTTCTGTACAATGTGTTTACAGGTTGTGGCGCTCCTCGTTGAAATTTTATGCTCAGCTTTAACGTGAATATCTTTACTTTTTATGTAGTTAAGAAAGACTGTCTTTGCAAATACCTGCCTGATGTCTAATATCTTCAGCTCTGCAAACAAGTCATTTGAGGGGTACCTTCAAGGCTTTTTGGCAATAGCCCGAAGAAGCGCCTTCTACGCTGTCATAAGCGGATTTAAAACATTACGTGTAGACCCTCCCCAACCTAGGATACCGTATGAAATTAGACTATTTGCAAGGGCATGGTAGACATTTTTGAGAGATTTTAAGTCTAACACGTTCCGAAGTAACTTAAACACGTATATAAGTCGCGGACGCGTATATAAGTCGAAAACGAACCGCGCCGCCTGAGGCGGCGCGGTTCGTTTCCACAGAGACATTTTATACAATAACTAATGAAAAAATCGGTAACATTATTGGAATATGCCAATGTTAAGACTAAAATACCTCACTAAATAGGTTAAAAAATAAATTTGTTCATATTCCATTAATTAGAGTAGGCACAGTTTTAGTCAGGAATTCGAAAGAAATTTATTGTTCGACATCGTAACCTCATCCCAAATAATACAATTAAAACTCTTTCAGTGCGAAGTTAGGGAGGGTTAGTTGTAAGCTGTAATATCGACCGTTGGTGCGATTGAACAACATAATATAAAGTCACTTACCGATAGCTCTTGCTTTCGATGAATCGTCTGCAAATCCTTGCGTCCGCCAGTTTCGATCATTTCTCCGTTGAGAAGATCCTCGCAGGAGTTGGTGTGGACCATGCTCTTTCTACTCCGCAGCTCGATTTCGCCGCTGGATTTTGCCCTGGCGAAGAATAAAAAAATTAAAGATCGAGGAAACGATTATCACTTAGTAATTACGATTATGACTACGATTTTTACAGATGATAATCGAAGATTACAATTACCATTATTTCGACTAAGACTCTATAAAGAGCCTATGACAGAGCCCAAATTTTTTTGTACGTTACTTATAGACCAAGCCTAAAGGACGCCATTTATCCGAAACTGTTCACCAATGCTCTCGAGGACATCAATACAATACAATACAATACAATCAACTACTCCAGTAGATAGGCATTCCTACACTTGGATGCGTCACAAAATTAAATGCTAAAAATGTCATTATTATAAACATAACTATCGTGATAGTTGTCATGGCTGTAATATTATATTCAATATTACCTACATACAAATAATCAAAATATGCTAATGTGATGAGTCAGGGAGAATAATATATTAAAATAGAAATGCAAATTCTATGTAGAATAATCAAAAAATATATATTTTATTGCCAATCCAGCAATATGCCTTCGTATTTTTTTTTTAAATGAATTTAATTATATGAAAATTAGAATGTCAGCTATCATAATACCATTATGTTTAAAACTTTACGCATTTCATTAATCATCAACATGGAAAATAAACTCAGAATTTTCAAACTCCCTTATACCATAAATTGGGTTTCTTACCAAATTATGTATAATTATCTTTTTAAATTGGTTCTCTCCAAGGCTTTTCATTTGCTCTGGAATCTTATTATAGAAGGACAAATTTTGGTGAATAAAACTGTTTCGCACTTTGCTAAGTCGCTGTCGGTTTATGTGGAGATTGGATTTATTCCTCGTATCGTGATGATGAAAATCACTATTCACCGGAGCTTCTGTTAGGTGTCTACGAGCGTACATAATATTTTGGTAGATGTAAGAAGAAAATAGAGTCATAATTCCTGATTTTACAAATAGCGGCTTACAAGAACTTCTTGGTGAGACTCTATATAAACTGCGTACCGCTCTTTTCTGGAGGAGAAAAATTCTTTTTGAGTTTGGTGCCATTCCCCAAAACAGTAGGCCATACGTTATTAGGGAGTGGAAATATGTAAAATAAACGGATTTAGCTGCTTCAAAACCGCATAAACTTCTTATCTTTCTAATGGCGAATATGGCACTGCATAATTTTTTACTGAGATCATTTAAGTGATCAGACCATTGTAATTTTTGATCGATTTCTAATCCGAGAAATTTCGTGGAGGAGACATTTTCTAGCTGGTCAGACCCAAAGTATACGTCTATTTCGTTATAATCAGACGGCCGCAAAGAGAAGCATATTGATTTTGATTTATTTACGTTAAGTGACAATTTATTAACTTGGAACCATATACTAAGCCTGTCTATTGTTTCTTTTATTCTTTGGGCCAAAGTGTCTTTACTTTTATCGCTAAAAAGAAGTGAAGTATCATCGGCGAATAAAATGATTTCATCATCCACGGATTTCAGGCACTCTGGGATGTCATTAATATAGACGAGGAAGAGAAATGGTCCAAGTATCGATCCTTGAGGAACACCTTTGCGGATATTCTGTGGCGCGCTCTTGCTATTATCGACTTGCGTAATCTGAGTGCGTTCTTGTAAATAAGATTCCATGAGTTGCAGTTCCTTATTCCTAATGCCGTAATATTCCAATTTTTCAAGTAGAATTGAGTGGTCTACGCAATCAAAAGCCTTAGAGAGGTCACAGAAAATGCCTACGGTTTTTTTCATATTGTCTAGCCCAAGTAGTGTTTTTTTAATTAGACTGGCGATTGCATCTTGCGTAGAGAGATTTTTTTGAAATCCAAATTGTTTTTTAGACAGGATTTGGTTTTCAGCAAAGAAATTAACAAGTCAGATAAGAAGTAATTTTTCAAAAATTTTGCTGAAAACTGGTAAAAGCGATATGGGTCGATAATTATCTCTGTTTTCAGGGCAACCTTTTTTAAATATCGGCACTACTTGGGCCATCTTCATTTCGGTGGGAAAGAATCCATGTTCCATGCATCGATTAAATATAAAAGATAGATTGTGCGAGATTACGGTTACAGAACTCTTTAGGATTTTGGTGGATATATTCCATAGGTCTGTTGAATTTTTCATTTTAAGTGATTTAGCAACTTTAATTATTTCGAAGGAATTGGTGGGGGAGAATAACAATGAATTTGGATTTTTATTACGATAGTCCTCAAGCAGGCCTAAAGCTGAGTGATTTCCCTTATTCTGGCAGCTGGTATTTAAGGGTATAGAGCTGAAATAGTCATTAAAAAGTTCTGCAACCGTTGTCGCATCATCTATACTACTGCCATTGACGTTGAGGCGTATGCAATTATTACCCGTTTGGTTCCGTGTACATTCTTTTTTAATGATATTCCAGGCAGCCTTGATTTTATTATCTGAATTATCTATAGTATATTTTAAATATTTCTGCTTAGCAAACCATACTACTTTTTTGTATGTCTTTTTGTATGCTTTGATGTATTCGAGAACTATGGTATCATTACTATTTTTCTGTATTTCATTCAGATGCAGCATCCGCTGTTTGGATATCTTGATTCCCGGTGTTGCCCAGTCATTAAAAGTTTTTGAAAGTTTCTGAGTCGATTGCCTCACGGGAATTGAGCTATCCAATGCAGCGAGATACCATCTGAAGAACTCACCATACAGATGATCAGGATCATTCGTGGAAGCGATAAAATCATTTTCTGTCAAGGCTGTCTGGAAAATATTAAGGTTTTTTGCCGTTACTTTTCTTCTGCTAACATTCTGTGCCAGTTTCTTGACTACATTGCTATACTTAATGGCAATCATTTGTCCGCCATGATCCGATAGTCCGCAGCTGACTGGCTGAACGGAAAATTTATCAGAGTTAGTAAATATATTATCTATGCATTTACTGCTGCTAGCTGTCGTTCGCGTAGGGAAGTCTATAGTTCTGATTAAATTATAAGACAAGCAAAGATCCATTAAACTATCGCCATTATTAGATTTTTCTAAAAAATTGACGTTAAAATCGGCACACAGTATTATTTTGGATGAATCCCTAGCTAACTTGTCAAGTACTATCTCTAGGGTATTTAAGAAGGTGTGAAAATCTGACTCCGGACTTCTATATAAGCAAAGAACATATGCAGATAGCTCCGATAGATATATACAGCTAATTTCGATTACCATCTCAATGGAAAGTTTGCAAATATCTTCACGATTTTTAAATAATACACCCGATTTTACAAAAATAGCAGATCCACCCCTAATATGATGGTCTCTTGTATAGAAGCTAGCTAGTATGAATCCAGAGATAGTTACAGTATCTTTTTCACTTTCATGGAACCACGATTCGCTGACACAAAATATGCTTGCATTGAGGTTTTCGAGTTCTAAACTGGCATCTAGTGTTTTATTTTTCAAGCCTTGCATATTTTGGTGGGCGATCTTGAGGAGAAAGACGTCAGAATCGGTTATCCTCTTCCTTCCTAAAAATGTTAAAGAGGAATAGACAAGGCATCACATCAACGGGGAAACACCCTAGCATTTAAGGTTTGTAGATGATATAGTCATCATATCAGAGACGCTGATAGAATCCCAGAAAATGTTGAACGACCTTAACAAGGCAACCCAACAAGTGGGTCTCCGTATGAACATGGATAAAAAAATGTTAGGCTTAGTGCCCATATTGACTTTAAATCGGTGCCTTTCAGGAATGCGAACCTTGAAGTTGTAGAGAAAAAGTCTACCTGGGGGAGAACATCTAACTCGGTAGACTAAACTTAGCCAAACTGGTTGACAAAAAAATACGACTAGGTGGGCAGCATTTGGAAAACTTCGCCGCATCCTCAAATCTGATTAGGCGCAATGCCTGAAGACCGAGGTATACAATCAGCGCGTCTTACATGTGATGACTTCCGGTGCAGAAACTTGGACGTCGATTGTGGGGATCGACATAAACTTAAAGTCACTCAGCGAGCTATGGAAAGCGCTATGCCCGAAACCTCTCTACGGGTTATGATCCGGAAAGTACAAATCCGCCGAAGAACCGAAGTAGTCGACATAGCTCAGAAGATAAGCATGTTAAAATTGCAGTGGACTGGTCTACGCCCACTGCCAGTTACCCAGTCCACTGCCAGTGAGCTGGACTACGCCGGTGAACCACCAACCGTTAGGGACGAAAAATCCTCGAATGGAGACTGCGCACCAGAAAACACAGTGTAGGATGCACCCCAGCCAGGCGGAAAGATAGCGAGAAGCAACTAGATGAGAAAGACGGGGAATCGGTCAACGTGGCAGCCTTGGGAGAGACCTACATCCATCAGTGGAGAGACACAGGCTGATAAGGAAGCAAGTAATCCTATGTGTTCCCCTTCTATTGCGAAATTGTAGCACAGAACACTTTGACATACATGACATTTCGAAGCGTCCGGATATTTTATGGAAAACCAGCAATCATCTCCAGAATCCTTATTTTTGCATATAGCAACCCAGCTGCGGCAGAATTAGAAGAAGAAAGGGAAAATGATTTGTGTTTTATTGTGCAGTCAATATTTCACCCCGTATATCAGTCCATTTATTTATCCAAGCCCAAAGGATGTTATTTTGAACTCATAGACTCAAAGAGAGAAATCTTTTAAACAAGAAAGTTTACCTGGTGAGTCTCTCCTCCCGGAATCCCCTTGGCACTTCCTTGTTCCTCAAGTCGAGGTTGTCGAAGCTGTCCTCTCGTTCGGTGAGGCGGTCGAGAGTGGCGAAGAATCCTTTGTCCTTGTATTGGCTCGAGTGGGAGAATGAATATGGCTGCTCGAATGAGGAAGGACCATTCTGCCGGTGGCCGAGCTTCGAGTCGTACTCTGGTAGGTACATCACGTGTCCTCCGGTCGAAAGGTACGAAAACTGGGGCTGCTGGCGGAGAATGCTCGGAATCACCGGGGGGACACGCTCCCTTTCTTCTTCCTGTAGAGTAGAGTGAGAGCGAGTGTAGACCTATTTATTTAATAAACCAAAATAAGTACCGTTATGTAATACCAAATAACATTTTGTTGCGCCTTAACCCCTGGATGGCCATTTCCGCCAATTGGCCGTTATTTAGCTGTAATTATATGCGGAAAAAGTCGCCTTCATTGAATAAGCCACCATTATACATTAGTATGGGTGCACTAAAACCCCCTATAAAGACATTTTCGAGGGTTGAAAACATCCCGTCGTGAGTTTCATTCCCAAGACTGGCTCTCTAAGGGTTAATAGTCAATGTTCACTGAACATAGCAATAGAAATGGACCATTGAAAATAATAAAATAGAAAAATTGCCTTGAAAGGCGAAAGAATCCAGAAAAGATGCAGCAGATATTTTCCGTAGCCATAAACCGGTACAACGGTTTCATGTCATCCCCTTATTTAACTGGGTCGGACGTTACGTAATGAACGTTACTACACTGGGACATCTTCTATTTATTCACTTCATTAACATGCCAACACGAAGAAAAAAATGTTTTGCTGATGATACAGTCCTGAAAATCAATGGCGAAACGTGGCCGAAAACTTATGAAAAAGATGGATACAGCGGTTAGTAAGTCATCAAACAGTATGGTTCCAAAGTATAAGTGTGTGTAATAAAAAGTTAAACAAGGTGGCAATCTAGTTAGGTTTGATTGTACGAACATTTTAATTTAATATTGTTTATTATTTGAATAAATATTTTTGATTTGATTTGATTTGGATTTTAATTTGTGTTTGAACTTTTGCACCTTCTCAAAAGAAATCAGAGGTCAAACCCAAAACTGATTTGAAACAATCTTTTATCAAAAAAACGTCTTCACAATAACGAAACCAATAACTCACTTGATCAGAAGAAGGCGGCGTCTGATGGTTCCCGGAGTCATTCGACGTCACAGCGGCCACTCTTCTATGGTTGTACTGGAGTCCGTTATTCAAAGAATTGGGAGCTGATCGACTGAGGAACCAATTCTGATCCGTGGTCTCCTCGCTCTCATCTTCCTCCAGCCTCCGGGAGCCGAGGGCGCCAAAGGCGCCCGTCATAGACTTCTTCAACTTCTGCAAGCTGTTAAACGTCTGCTGTTTGTTCTGAAAGCAAGCGTTGAAACATAGCATACCCTTTGACTACAAGGCGGGTTAGTCGTTAGTGTCCTGTCAGAATTGAGGTACGCTGACACAAATAGTGACTGTTGAGCAATCGCTACCAAAGGCCGCCATTATGCTATTATAATTATATTAAAGAATACCAAATGTCTCTATACCTTGCCTCCGTCGACTGACAAAACGATCGACTCAGTGAAACATTGGGATATTATACAATAAACAATTACAACTTATACAATGTATTCAGCGACGTCTAGTGGACTATGGATACAACCAGTTCCTTATGAGCTTTTACATCTCAGCCACTAAGACTGTTCCACGATGCTCCATGAGGACTGTTCTAATCGAAAGGCCAGGGAGGTGTCATATCCCCTAAACTCTTCAATAATGCACTGGAAGTCTTATTCAAACAATCAAAGAGGACAACCTCGGTATTAAAATAGATGGACAGTATCTTAGTCACCTCGGCTTTGCAAAAGATACCGTAATACTTGCGTAATACAATAATAGATATTGGAAAAATGTTAAAGATTTGTCTCACGCGTCGCTGCAAATATACCTGAAAATGTATTCTGATAAATAAAAAGGTGTGTCAAAATGTATTCTGATAAAGACGAAGGCACCATTGACATGTCACCAGATTCAGTGAGAGTAAATATCCATACGATGGAACACGCGGATGAAACAGTTACCCGGGGCTAACCATCAGACTTGGACGGGGCTCCGTTGCTTAACAGATCGACAAAAGGATACAATTGAGATAGGCAGCCTTTGGCATATTCAATGTCGTATTTTGATCCAAACTTCCTCAGACACTGAAGATGAAAGTATTTCTCCAGTGGGTCCTTCCAGTTATGCCATACGCTTGCAAAATATACACATACGTACGGGATGGTCCATAAACTAAAGGCAGTACAAAGAGCAATAGGCTTTCTATAGTGGTAATATACCTACGCGACAAAATAGGTAACGATACGAACTAGGAAAATACGAAGTGATACACCAACGTGGTAAGGTTACCCAGGACACTTCCACCACAGGGATGATGATGAGGGATGTAGCAAGAGAGATCTATGGTGGAAACCACGCACAGAACGACAACATGTCGGCAGACCATCTGCTTGATGGATCGATGATATTCGAAATATCGAGGGACCAGAACGACTACATACCGTTCAGCAGCGGACAAAAATATGGTGAAAAAGGAAGAAGAAAAAGAACAAGCGGTCTTATTTTTACTTTTTAAAAGTTTCGAGTTCAGCGAATCATCCTGGGAATCCAAAAAAGTGATTTATGGAAAATTTCTGTGTGTGTGTCGTGTGTATTTTTGTATGTGTGTATTTGTGTGTGTGGGTGTGTGTGGGTGTGTACGTAAGTGTGTCTGTGTGTTTGTAAGTGTGCTGGGTTCCTGTGTGGGTATCTCAGAAACTAAAACACCAATTAGGACCAATTTACATACATGCGAAGATAGGCCACCCTGATGCCGAGATTTCAAAAATTGATGAGAGATATCCGCCATTTCTTTTTAAACTGCTAGGCTGCGGTCTAGCTTTACACCTAGGTATTGCATATTACATTACATTATATTTACGTCGTGTCCAATTGAGGGACAAAACCGCTCTTGGACGTATCAAAACATTTGTGTTAGGTATTAAGTCTCATTACTACTCTAATCTTTACTTAACATGCATAGGTTGTTAAGAATTTAGCTTTTAGATTGAAAAAAAAATAATATGTAAGAAACGTTGTAGCCTGCTAAAAGTTATTTATCGTAAAATCTTATTACAAAACCAATGAAAGGCTTATTAATATAAATAGTTACTATATAATCAAAGTATCTAGGAGAATCACAATTGCTTGTTTATACTCTTTATTGTGAACTTTCATAATGGGCGGGTTTATTGTCATACGATAATCTCTTCCAACCAACCCTACTATGAAGTGTTTATATGTATGTGTGCGTGTAACATGTGTGTATGTGTGTATTGTTATTGCATTCGATCAATAGAATTGAAAAGCAATTCAGTTAATTTTGTCCCAACGGAAACTGGTGGCCCAGCCAGGAATCGAACCCGGCACTTTACAATATAAGATCAGGCGACCTAACCACTATGCCATAGGGGATTGGCTTATTGTACACGGTCAGATTTAATTTTCCAATGGCTTCATTATTGTAGAAGGGTAAAACGGTCGACGCAGTTTCGGCCGAATTCGGATTGAGGGGCCACTATCGAAAATAGTTTTGCATAATAGGAATGTATTTGTTTAGGGTTTCTTCTAGCATCTCGAATGAGTTTGACTGGTAAACAATTGCTACATCATCCTATCCTATCAAGACCCTTATCAAAGGTCACGATATGCGTCAACGTACCTTGAAGTTAGCGTGTTAGTATGATAGTTTATATATTTACCTTTTCCGTTAAGCTATTCTGGTGTGACTCTCTCGGCAATGACAAGCTGAAGATAGGATTTCGTGCTGAGAATTTTGCTGGAGTATTATCTGAGGGTGGATTGCTCGGCGAGTCCACGCCTTGGTCGGAACTGCTCTCCTCTTCGAGATCTTGCTGAGGAGTCCAGTTTGAGATGTGAGGTCTCGTTGGAGAAGACTGTGATCAGATGGAAAATTGTTGGAATCAGCGCGCGTTCTAGGAATAATATACGTGGTGCTATATATTGTCATATAGTGGCTGACCATCACATTAGGACCGACACGTGATTTCAGTACTAATTGGCATATTTCAATATTCCTAAACTTTTAAAATATAATGCTTTCTGTTGACCACATTATTTATTTTAATAAGTAAATATAAATAGATGATTTGCTCTAATTTAACAGTCAATATTATGTCAGATAAATAGCGTAAGCCACGTTATTATTCAAGTAAATGGGTGAGACGCCATTATTCAAGTAAATAAGGAGAAGTGGAAAGGAAAATTAATGTCGGGTGAGCCGTAATAGCCAAAGTAATGTAGTTATTATCGCAGCTACTTCCAGCATTGATAAGGGCTGAGGAGGGCTGGTAACTTTGCCGGTTTCTTCAATTACTATTTATTTATTTATTTAGTAATGGAAATATAAAATGAGAGTAAACAATTTCAGCCTAGAAATTATGCACAAAAATATTTAAAAAATTGAATCAAAAGCAGACAAAGAATACATCGCATAGCCTAGTCGCAACGTCACCTAACTAGGCCGGTGGCCTAAGGTAAACATTTTCGAAGTTTCGGGAATGTTTCATATTCTTTTCGAAGATTCGGGAACGCATTGAAATAGTTTAGGAGGGCACACATTTAAGGAGCTGCTGTCCAGCGATGTCCTAAATGGAAGCCGGTTACTACGCGATTGATATCATTCAGTGACAACTCTTAGTTACAGCCCCCAATAAGGGTGTGGACAAGATCCGCACCCGTGGTGAGTCTGGAGACTGGTGTTACAATTGACCTAAAGAACAAGAACGAGAATATTAACGAAGAGGAGCATCTAAGGATTGCAGATGATATAGTTATCATGGCACAGAGACTGATCGAACTCCAGAAAATGCTGAACGACCTCAACGAGGCATCCCAACGAGTGGATTTTCGGATGAATATGGATAAAACATAAGAAATTCAATGCACATGTTGGCCGGCGACCGCTGGGAATGCGACCCTCGATGTTATAGAGAAATATATCAAGCTATGGAAAACATCCAGTTCGGTACACTTAACTTCGCCAAAGAGGCCTACAGAAGAATACGTCTGGGTGGGCAGTATTTGAAAAACTCTATCGCATCTTCAAGTCTGACATACTGCAGTGCCTGAAAACCAAGATATACGATTAGTGCATCTGGCCTGTAATGACGTACGGTGGGAATACTTGGGCTTGAGTGTGGGACTCGTCCACAAATTTAATGTCGTTCAACAAGCTATGGGAAGCGTTATTTTCGGAATTTGTCAACAGGATATGATTCGCAAAGTAGAAATCCGCCGAAGAACTAAAGTAGCGGATATAGTTCATGCGATTAGCAAGTTGAAATGGCAATGGGCCAGTCTCATACAACCGCTAGGGACGAAAGGTCCTCGAACGGAGACCGCGCACCGGAAAATGCAGTGTAGGACGCCCTCCAGTCCGGTGGTCTGACGTCTTAAAAAAAGATAGCGGGAAACGACTGGATAAGGAAGGCGGAGGACCGGTCAGCGTGGCGAGCCTTGGAAGAGGTCTATATACATCAGCGAAGAGACACCGACTGAAAAAAGTAAGTGAGTATAAGAACATATATACTTACAGTGAACTCATGACCATGAGGGCTATCCAGCCTATCATCGTGATTGACATCAGGAGGAGCGTCACCGGAGATTCCGCTGTCGCCAGATTTATCATGACTACTCCTCAAACGGGAGGACTCGCAGTTGATGATGGGAGGGCAACCGCTGTCCTCGGAGACACTAGCCACCCCTGTCCTGTCCGTTTGCTCGGCTTCCAAGGCTGCCAGCTGCCTCCAGGCGGCCGCAGGCGAGAAACGAGGGATCTCCAACTGCTTCTTCGGCAACGTCGGCCTCAGCTTGAGGTCGATGCCGTGGGGGTTGTTCTCGTCAGAATGTCTGTCATCGATCTCTGGCTCGCTGGAAAGAGCCGATTCTGAGGATCCTGCCAGAGAACAAAACGAGAAATTGAGAGGGAGAGGAAAAATGCTTCGTCCTAAATTACGATGAATCTCCAGTTGATCGATATTTACAAGTCGTATATTTACCCAAAAATGTTACAATTCACCAGGAGAGTGTTGTCAACTACAGCGGGCGAACCTGTCACCCCAGAAAGATATAAATATTTTGATCTTTCTTTGAGACCTGAGATGAAATGTAGAGACTTGGGGACGAAAAAAGTCCATCATCTAGCTAAGCCAACTAGGTCGTCAGAGACCCACACCTTAGCGGGTAATTGACTCAGCGGGAAACGCTCTGGCTGCCAGCTATGGCCAGATTTCTCCGTCCTCCCGACCGGTTACGGGTCCAAAATCGCTTGTGCGGCCTCTCCCTGTTGTGAGTTCAGCGGTAATTCGTTTTGAATTTATCGCGGACCATGGCGTCCTTTGCCTGACTCTTCGCTCGGCTTTACTCTGGATCGGATGGCCAGTTGGTCGTTTCAAGAGTTACTGACAATAGGTCAACATCTACCCCCGCTGCTTAGGAAACAGTATATCGTTACTAGATTTCTTCAGTTATCCAGCAACGCACAGTCGATTGGCTGACGCCGCATGGTGCGCAAACCACCCAGTAGCACCAGGTCATCTAACAGGGGAAACTGAGATCCACCTTGCATGCAATGAGAGGAAGGGGACACAGGAGTCCATACCGGGCTAGACCCTCATTCGAGGAGACTACTCGATAGGAGCTGAACCGTGCTACTCTTTTCATTCCTACTCCGAGAATACCGGGACGCGAATCAAGGGCCCTTAAGTCCACAGCCCGGTCACTTGATATGGAATAATGCATTTCTACAGACGCCAGAACCATCAGGCGGTGGCTACACTAACAGCCGCCGCCCCCAGTTATCGACACTTTTTTGATAAATTTGTAACTAAAAAGATAGTATTTTAAAACAGACTAAAAACATTGCACTTTAGATATGGACATATCAGAAATTTGCTGCTCGCCTTGAATGAAATAATAAAAAAATGTTACTATCTTGTGTTACTCGTTTGACTCACCATTGATATCATTCTTATCAGCATACTTCTTCATATCAACCGTATTAACTTCAACGACGTGCTCCGTTTTATGCATGATCTGTCGATCTTCATAATTGAGCGTTGGTTGACCGATGCCTGGAAATGTTGATGGGTTAAGTGGTAATCTAGTGTCGCTTTCGTTGTCCATGCCGAAATAGAATTGTTTAGATGGCAGAGTTTGTTTACTTCTGAAAGGAAATAATTGATTAGTCTTTCTTTGATCTGATCAATAATAATACTTACTGAAGTATTATTATATACCTGTCCCAGAGAGTCTCTTCTTCTTTGACCCTGACCGGAGATTGTTCAGGAGTTGATTCTTTTCCAGACGCTTGGCCTCTATCGGCGAGCGGACGACTTTCTCTTTTAACATCCAGAGTTTTAACATCATACCTGCTCGGTTTAACGTCGCCGTTTTTACTAAGCAATTTCTCTCTGACTGCATTTTTAATATTCCTATTTTTAATTTGAGATGATGATTCAGCGGCACTTTTTCGACTAGATTCTCGCACATTACTTAGTCTATTACTATTGAGACTTATATTAGGTCCGTTTGCGATCGGTTTTTTTACATGACTAGTTTGCTCCGCGATTGGACCGCTTTTATCATCAGACAATCTTTTGAACTGATTACGGATTTTATTCGTCGCCAACATCAGCTCTTTCTGGAAGTCGTCGTTGCTCATGCTCTGGCTTAGCTGAGGCAGCGACGAGCGCTTCAGTCTGTCGTCCAGTCGATCCCTATTCTTTTGATCGAGCAACTTTCTTCTATTTATATTCGTTCGATTGACCCCGTCTTCTTCGTCTTTCGCTTCCATTAATCTAGAGTCGAAAGACTTTTCTCTCCTCAACGCAGGCAGCGATGGATCCGCCTCCTTCCTGAACCGCTCAGAGTATCTGAACGCCTTGGAAAAGTTCGGCATGAATTTCGTCTCTGCAGTCCCGAGCATCTGCTTACTGATCTTATTCCTCGAAGCGTTACCTTGACTAGCCCTGAGTGCACCTCGTTCTGGCTTCTCATCGTTGAGGCCCACTTTGTACTCTTTTTCTCTGGAGGGTGTCCTAAACCTTCTTTCCGGAGTCGAGTAACAAGAGGATTCGGTTGCATTATCGCGGTTCTCTACATTATTTTTGCAAGGCATTCCATTGGAATTGATATCGTATTGTAATTGCTTTTTGGATTCAGCTCTCGTTTTGAATAACCGCATCTTTCTCGAGGGCGGTGGCGGCTGGTCAGGTGGCTTTCCGTCTTTCCAGTTGAAGGAATCTGGAGATGAACCATCTCGATCGACCTGGAAAAGAAAAATGTAATACTTAGCTAAAATCAAAGTATATATTATACCAGGGCATCCAAAAGTAATTGTCAAAGGGATGGCATTTGTAATACAGCAATAGAATTTTGGAAAAGATGCTGTCTTAGTTGTGCCTTCTTTAGTTGATGGAAAAGAATACAAATAGGGTGTTATTGTTGGTAATACAATATGCTGCCGATGCAGCATATTCGACCACGATTTCGGCGAAGCCACGACTGCTGATGCTGAAGATGTATGGGAGAATGAAACTCACGTACGCGGCACCGGTATGTTTCCACCTGATGTCATCATCGCAGCGGACAAACATGCAACAGTTGTTGAACGTAGGGTCGGGAAAGGGTAGGTCTGAGGGCTCTTTAGAATAGAGAACTCTTCATTATTTTATTATTATTGAAGGGTAAGGAGCGTTATAAAGACGGAAATAAGACTAAATGCATAGATTTGTTTAGAGACTATTTCACCATATTTATAATTTTTGTATCCCCTCTCGTATAGCATACCTGTATTGGCGGCTGAGGCGCTCTATACTTTTTCCGAAAGTGCTTCATTATTTTACTTTTGGTAACTTCTTCCGCGCCTCTCAGGTTCGGCTCTGAGCCAAACTTCTTCGGCGGCTGCCCGAAATCGCCTGGAAAGAATACAACGATTAAGTATTTAAACACTGGTCCTTTGAGCCGGATTTTAAAGTTATTAGTAAGACTCACCGCTGGTAGCAGACTGCTCGACCATTCCATGCGCTCGATGCAGTGGATCTCGTTCCCGCCTGGAGATACCAGAAGGTCTCGGCATTCTATCACCGAGGGTGCAATCCAGACCAGACGCCGGATCTGGCGATGATACACTTCGTGATCGATATATGCCCATATGCTGTAAATTAGTTGAAAGAAAGATCAGGCTTGGATTTCATTCCAGAGTCATAGCCCTGTAAATCCTTATTTCGAGGGAATACAGTTTCATGAGTAAATAGGTTTTTCTGGAAATAATAGTTCCTGGGTAAGTTCAATTCGGATGTTTACTTCCTAATTGCAGTTGTAGTTAGTTTTCCATTGACGTGCATTGTATGCGCTGTATTGTAGTAATACTTCTAGGGCTGATTATTTATCTTAGTATTACTTCTGGTGCTGATTATTCTTGAAAGATTTACTGATGATTTCAAAAATTTTGACTGTGAATGATATTTTTGGTAATTTGAGTCTGATTATTTTCTATTATTGATCCAAAAGTACCTTTATATAAAAATAAAAAAATGTACATGTAATGAAGATATGAATAATTTCGCACCAATATAAAATGATTTAGTCCACAGTCTGTAACTGTTTGGAATTAACAAACTACGAATATGACTATGTATATTTTCCGAGATGATTAAATAAATAAAAAAGGACAAACAGAAAGTAACGAATTTTTTTTTCTTTATCAAACTACACTCAAATCATTGTACTTTTGCCCCGGAATGGACTAATTTTGAAACCACAGTATCAAGCTAAAGTTAGATTAGTTAAAATAGCTATTTTGAACGCTTGGACAGCTCCTTCAGGGTTGCAGAATACGCGGCCTATTTTTGATCCCGGGAGAGTAAAATTACAACGTTTTGTCGCATTATCGTGGTGTAGGTTTGGGATGTTTCGTATTACCTTTTACAGAGTTTAGATATAATTTCAGACTATAATACGGTTGTGTACCAATCTGCGGTGACTGTCGCGTTTCCCGTTCTAGTAACCGAATACAATAAGATTCCATCGTGCATCAGGGGTTTTGCAGACGTTAAATTTAAGAAAAAAGACCAGGATATTCATATATTACCATATTATTCATATTCATAAGGAACCAATATATTCTATTAGGGATATTGACAGTATTGAATTTTCTAATGTTTCATGATCATTTTTGTCACAATTTTTTCCTTTTTTGACTATGTACATTACTAAACCCAATCATTTTGATAATCGGTGATCTCTTGCTGGAGATTAATTTAGTTACATAATAATCTTTTTGACGATTTAAATTGAAATATCCTTTCTAAATTACTTTAAATGAAATTTGTTTTTTGAATTCTTCAGATATTTATCTGAAAAATCTCTTGAAAAGTTGTGATAAATTATGAAGCGATAATTTATACACCGTCTGTTCCGTTTTCTTTGTCGATATGACAATTTCTAACGTAAGCGGTGTTAGGTTTATTAAGACCAGTGTTCAGGGAGTAGCATGATTTGCGTTACTACTTTATTTCGATCAATTCGGTGTGCGTCAGCGTAGCATGAGTATATATTTAAAAATAATATAATTATATGAAATCGAAGACTATCGGGCTTGTTTAATATTATCAATATGATAAAAACGAATTTACTGCGTGAACTTTGGCGATGCGTTTCGGCGATGTTACAACCAACGTTGCGCAGGGCAGGCACTTATGTCTACGGCGGTTTTAACATCGCCGAAACGCCGAGTGCTACGAACTTCACGCGGTAAATTCGTCTTTATCTTATCAATATTAGAGTTGTAGTTTAAGAATACGAAGTTCATGTCTTACCCCGTTCATCATGAGATGAGGTTCGCTCCGGCGCGAGGGTCTGTTGGGGTCGCGAGGTCCGAAACCAGCTGGAGGCGGCAGCGTGGCAGCTCCTCCGCTAGGCCTTCGCCCGCTGATGGTTCCTCCGGAGTGGAGGATTGCTCCGTTATCAGTGCTGCGAAGACGAGCTCCGCCGCCGCTGGAAACCGCCTCCCCCAGACCTGGAAGACGCTGGGGAGGCAAAACAAATAAGTGAATATTTAATCCGCCTAACAAGAACCAAAAGCAAGAGAGATAATCAGAGCCGAGATGTAGTAGTAGTAAATACTAATGACACTAGTAGTAATAAGGCAAGGAAGTTTTTGGAAGTGGTTTAAATCCAATTTACAACCACAGAATCAGCATCCCCCTTGGACAATACGCCATGGTTTTTCAAGCCGACGTATTTGCCATATTGGAATGCATAAAACTACAAAGTCGACTTGAGGTAAAAAACAGAGAAATCCTCATCTGCTCTGACAGCAGAGCAGCACTGGACGCTCTGTCTAAAGCCACCACAGAATCTTCTGTGGTCTGGGACTGCATGCAGGAGCTCAACAAATTGGGAAAATCCAACAAAATCACCCTAATATGGATACCGGGTCACCAAGGCATACCCGGCAACGAAGAGGCCGACAGACTGGCAAAACTGGGCACACTGGAATGCCCAGTGGAGCCAGTTGTAGGGGTCCCCTTCGTCACAGGTTAGAAAATCATCAGGGACTGCTTGGAGCAGGAACATCGGGCTTCCTGGAAACAGAGCCAGGGATGTCGCCAGGCAAAAGCCATGATGGAGCAACCACTACAGAAGAAAACCAAGGCCCTACTTGACATGAGCAAGAAGAACCTTAGAACCACTATCGGTCTCCTCACCGGACACACGACCCTTAGAGCTCATCTATTCAACCTTGGCTTGACCGAGAGCAAGGACTGCCGAATATGTGGCGAGGAACCTGAAGACAGCATACACATTGTTGGTCGCTGTCCAGGGCTCGCCGCCAAAAGACACAGTTTACTGGGACGAGCCTTTCTCGAACCCAGCGATCTGCCCAACTTGAAGGTCAGTGATCTACTTGGACTCGTAAGAAGTACCGGGCTACTAGCTGACCACTGACCTAACCACATAACCACCTACTTGACTATTATTATTCCTTATTCTTTCTATTATTGACTATTTTACAATTGCGTTTTTTTCTTCTTCTTCAAACTATTGGCTATTGACAATAATTGTTATTACTGATTTGTTTGTATTTGTGTTTTTTCTTTAAAATATCTTCCCGTATGATAATTTGGGAAATTATCCAATATTTATTTGATTATTTAGTACTTAGGATTATATAGAAAATTAGATAGAAAATTTTACGAAATTACCTAAGAAATTTGATTGAAAATATTGGAAAATGTTGTTTCCTCTACATATATAACCTAGAAAATCTGCGCTTGGATGTTCAACGTTCATACCTTGCAATACTGACGTTCATATGTTATACCTTAATAGGTATTTATTTAAATATTATACTTGTTATTTTCATTACTTTTGACTTAACCAAGTGTAGGAACTCCTATCAACTGGTTTGAAATAAATAAATAAAAAAAATAATAGTGGGTAGTTACAAAAGACCTTACAGATCTAGGTGACAACAAGGTCTGGAAACATGCCCCCCACTCTATCTACTACTACTAAATCCGATTTTAGTTTTGGAAGTGTTTTAACCCGATCAGCTACGCCGACATGCTTCAACATTGCCTGATATACTGCTGCATTCTGTGGAGGGCGATTATTATAAACAAATCGGCGGAGTAGCAATGGGATGCCCCGTGTCGCCGATAGCACATGGTATACTGTGCCGATAGTTAGCGACTTTTTCATGGAATATTTGGAGGAACTAGCCATAAAAATCACCAAAATGTAACGTATCCTCTGGCTTCGCTGTGTTTGTGACACCTTCTGCATCATCACTGAGAAAAATATTTAATTTCTTCCTACAATGTCATTTTGTTATTACGGTTTTATACAGAATAATGATGTTTCAATCGTAACTTTGTCGAATTGCAAGGAAATTTGTTGAAACTCCATTACTCGATCATGTATTCCACCATGCTCCGTACAAGTAATACGAAAATAACTGTATAATGTAGCTTCAACATGATTCTTGTAACTGACTATAACTTTACGTTTGTAATAAAAATGCTGTCATGGCAAAAGCAAGATCTCGTTGTGCGCCGTAATGAATGTGCGGTGTAGTTACTATGCCCGTGACATGGTAACTACACCGTTACGCGTCATGTTAATACATATATATACCTACGTACGGACCACAGTATATGTTATATACGTAATCTCTTTTGAAACATGCATATTTACGTGTATTACAGCGTTATATCTTGCTCAGTGCTGAGGGGTAATATACTAACGGTGGATGAACTCCTCGGTAATCTAAACTCCATACATCCGAAAATTAGATTCACATATGAAGTAGAAAAGGACGGCTCTCTGGTTTTTCTGGATTTTAAAGTATCGAGGAGAAGTGTCAGTAGTCTTAGACATATAATATACCGGAAGCATACAGACATACCGACAGATATTTGTATGCCAAATCTTACCATCATCCCTACCATCTACGTTTGTGTAAACGTTTATCGTTAATCGAGCACGCGATATACTATATGCAACGCTCAGCAATATCCGCTGGAGATGAAACATGTCAATTATAAAGAAAATATCACAAGACACGCACACGAAACAATACAGACGAAACTCAGAAACCGAGCAGATCACGAGTATTCTTACCATACATCAAGAGCGTGACAGATCGACTAAGTATCATACTAAATAAATTCGATATAAAAACGATCTTCAAAACGACCCAAAATTTATGTAGCTCGATCTCTGAGGCCTGTAAAGGATGTATTACCACTGCAAACCCCGGTGTGTATATAATCGAATGCAGCTCTGTCTACTTTGGACAAACGAAACGGCACACAGCAACTCCGCTGATAGAACACATAAAAGCTGTTAACGTTTAGCGAGAAAACTCGGCGATCTGCGGACACATATTGGATAGCGGAACTAACCTCTTGGTGCAGTTTCCAAATCCCATCGTGCCATCCAAAGAACAATTTTAATTTCCCCGCATAATCTGGGAATTCATTGAAATAAGAAGAACACCGAAGACGACGGTTATAAACTCTTTACTACGTCTAACATACTTCTTAAAATATTTATTCAATGCACATCGCCGAGCGCAAGTACGCAATACAGGATACAGTGAGTGTTGTGCGCAATGCTGATTTTCAAAATTCACGCGCGCCGAACCCGCCGCTTCGCCACCGTTATAATTTACGTAGTACCAGCAGCAGTTTGTCGCCTTCCCGCAGAACTACAGATGACGGTTGATAGTACTTCAGCCTACCCTGGACAACGGTGGTCGCAACATCTCCCAATCGTCGGATGCTACAAAGTTCGGGCGGAAAATTCGTTTTATCTTTTTTGTAAAATAAATTATACTTTAAATACCTTCATATTAGGTGTTCTCATTGCCATATCCCTGGGCAGGGTGGCTGAGCTCCAATTGGCTCTTCGCCGATCCTCCATCGCTTGAGAACTGCCGTTACCCATTTTGTGGTCCTATTAGGTCTATTTAAGTTGAGAGAAAAGGCCTAGGTAGTAGATGAGGCAGGGGGAAATGGCCATTTCTGGAAAGAGAGAGATATAGATCCGTTAATAAAAATGAAAATGTAATTATTTAATGGCTTTACAATATAAAACCAATGAGTCGAGAGAGAGCGCTGACTTATATCATGGATTCAACTACAAATATGTAAATAAAAAAAATCTTTTTGGTAGGTATTATTATTAGTGCAAACACTTTAAATATACAACTGTTTAACAATTAATTTCGTAATATTAAGAATATTTTACATTCACATTCTCTATTACGACATCCAAATTGACTTTTAACACATTACACTTTATTTCTTATGGTTACAATGTGAATATTTTTTATCTTCCTATCGCGAAAAAATATTATAAATATACGTAGGTGCACTAATCCTGCAAATGTGCTTGCTATCAGATATGTAATTCGGTCCTAAGAACACTCTGTGATACTGCGACAGATAATGCAAATACACTGTGATTCGATCCTTCATGATCAACGCTGGAACGGCGATAGAGGACTTCATTTACTATTAAAATAATGCCCCACAAATGTTTAGCAATATTACTGGTTTTGAAATTATTTAACTCTGTTTTTTTTTATTTGATCTCTCGAATGTCCTATTAATTCTTTTACTGGCCAAACTAATTGTGATGAGATCCTAATATTTACTAAATAATAGTTCTATCCAGCTAAATAACGTTTACTATTTTTGGAGTTCTATCTAAAAAAAAAAACATAAAATTGAAAAAAAGCAAACCTAGCTAAAAAATGGGCGAAATATTTTTTTTGTTCCTATCTTAAAATCTTCCCTACTTCATCGGCAACATGACGACAGAGTAAGTTTTATTAAGCTGTCCGATTTGATTCTCATAAAAGAATATTCCAAATAATGTTGTACATCTCAAAGTGGAAATAAAAATGTATCTTTTTCTATAACCAAAACCTAAAGTTTTTTAAATAAAGTTATTATTCATGCATACTTAGTAGAGCAATTAGGACGCCATCAAAAATATTTTGACCGGTACCTATAAGGGAATTAATAAGAAAATCGGAATAGGATATTAAAAAAAACACTTAGTATAACTTTAAAACCGGTAAATATCGCTGAACGCACATGGGGTTAGATAATGAAGTGTTGATAGGTAATGAGGTCCTCTAACGCAATGCCAGTTTTAATCATCTAGTAACGGGTGCCGTGCATACGTATGTAAATTGAATTATCTATACTAATATTATAAAGAGGTAAAGTTTGTGACGTTGTAGGAAGTAATCTCTGGATCTGCTGAACCGATTTTGAAAATTCTTTTACCAATAGAAAGCCAAGTTATTTGTGAGTGTCATATGCTATATATTAATCCGAAAAATGAAAATACTTTTTCGTGGTAGTCGGATTTGCAAAGTAAGTCGGAGAATAAGCGGTCGAACGAAAACGTGTCTAACTAACGTTGCCTTAACGATGAGAGATATATGTTCTAGAGAAAAGTTGTAGAGCTTGATAATGCCCACAAAAAAGTCAGCGACAGCATATGTTACCTTTTATATTTAAGTCAGAAAAGTAGTATCTTATATTAAAACAATATTTTAAATCGTTAGGTAGTGCTTATTGGTCATATTAACAACAGTTATGAATTCTTATCAAAATAAGTAAATTTATCGTCTCAAGCGTTTAAAACAAAAGACTTTTTCCTTTTACTGCATATAATTTCCCTTTTACTGCATAACTAGTTTAAGTGATAATACGCTCACAAATAAGACACTCACAAGAAGACACTCACAAATAATGGTATTATAGTCAAATTGGCATGCAAATATATACATACCTACATATGCAGTAAAAATATAACCCTTCTTTTGGCAGTCAGGAAATAAATTATAGCATTCAGTACTAACCTAACCACATTTATAATTTCATCACAGGTAAAAAGTTTTACCGCCCAACGAAGTGGGCACAGGTCAGCTAGTATGAAATATATGTAATGACGTTTACAGCGACATCGTTTTTTAAACGTTTATAATGTTCGAATACGCCTGAAAATGAAAATGACTTGACTTAAAATGATTTATTTATTTTTCCCAAAAGAAACGGGGAAACTACACAATGAGCTGTGCAAAAAAGAGAGCTGAAATAAATCTATAATAGTTGACAAATAAAAAAAAGCTCCTAATTTCGATGATTATCTTAACTGAGAACCATGATTACTTTTAATTTATAGCAATAAATAAAATACAAACTGAGCTGCCATGGAATTTACCGACCGGAGTCGGGCCCATTAGAATACGATTATTAAACATCTAGGGAGGGGGGAGGGGGGGGGGGGGGTGAACAGTGAACTCCAGACACCAGACGGTTGTGCTAGGTTTAGGCGAGTTGTCTTGCCACATGTGAGCGTTCATTTTCCGACTCATTCACTCCCTATTCGAATACCTACAATTGGAGATGCGGAAATCGCGGTATTGGCTGTTTTTCCTAGGAAGGAGTTGATTATTTTTCTGAAGAGGTGAAACGGAGATATGTCTGGCAGACCACGAGCGCTATTATCCACAGCGGGAAGAAAAACAGTAATGGTTAATTCTACAATAAGGGCCATCTTTTGAGATAGGGTGCAAAGAACGGACGGATCAGGACGGAGAGCTGTGCATCCAAGACGGGAGCTAATGGGCCCTTGCTGGGTTGGCGAAGAAGAGCCATTCTGTTCAGGGTTGGTCACACTCACGGATCAACACCCATCCGGCGGCCTCCGCGCATGAAGTGCGAGCCCGGGCAGGACTCTGGCTTTAGGGCTAGTTTCCCCTAGGAATCAAACTTCTGGCGCTCCTGGACGGTCTGCGCACCGTGCGGCGTAAGCCACTCGACTGTGCACTCGGTCTGGAAGCAGTACTGTTTCCTATAGAGCGGGAGTGGTTGCGGACCTTACGGCGACTGCTTTTGACGACCATCGGCTACCCGATCCTGGGTGAACAGCCGGGCAAAGGATGCCGTGGTCCGCGATAGATTCGGTATACGCCGTTTCACCGCTTCGTAAGGGAGAGGATCGCGCAAGCGACCTCGAACTCGTATCCAATCGAGAGACCGGAGTAATCTGGTCGCAATTGGAAGTATGGGCGTGAGTGTAAGCCCGCTGGGTAACACACTTAGTTATCTCGCGGTTAAGGCGTTGGCCTCTTACGGGCATGTGGCGGAGCTTGACGGTGGACTTTTTTGTTGAAGTCTTCTGCGTTCACTTCACGGGAGATAGAACGACTAATCGTTAAAACTTCCTGAGGTGACGGGTTCGCCCGTTGTAGTTGACAATTCTAGTTGTGCATCCTAGATATTTAGGGAAGCTATACTGCTTAGACCGATTCGACCTACAGAATCCAATCTGAAGCTTTCTCGATTATTGAGATAGGTATTGCAGTGGAATGTTTTTTGCATTTAGAGCCATCTCGCACAAACTGTATTGGGGATTTGGAGGGTACTGTCAGACCCTCGTTGGCACGAGCCACTTAGAGCCTAATTACCTCGGATTATCATGGCGGTAAGTGTACCGTCCTTGATCTAAGGCCGCTTTGCAGCTTATTATAATATGTCTAGCTGTGTAAAGGTTATTACTACAAAAGGAACAGGAACTATTCTCAAAATAGCTCTAACCATCAAGTTTACTGGGTTTGGAAGTGTATACTGAAAGGTATTTAGATAAAAAATCAGAAAGTCCCTAATTGTTGTCCATTCATTCTGACATTAAAGGACATAAAGCATTAGCCATGCTGTTGTAATCTCCTCGTAATCTAAGTTTGCTTTTGTTATTTGTAAAAAATAAGTGAAAACGAAATGCTCAAAGAATGAACCGTGGAGAATAAAAATATCTTCATAGCCAATAATTCTAAACTGGATATAGCAAATTAAAACTCGTTTACATCAAAGTATTTATTATTAACAAGTGCATAGGCGAACATATGGATGCAATAAATTGATGGTTACGAAAGCGATGAATTACTGTAGTCGATGCTCGGAATTTGATCGGGATTGTACGCGGCGGTGATAGGCATAGGCGAGGTGTGTGAAAAACGCGGTCATCGATGCAAACGCGATCCGTGACGGGACCGGGTCATCCGAAAATTTCACCTTCACTTACAAAATAGCCGAGAAAACTGGAAAACCGCGGTATAAAAGGCGATCGATCGTGTGGATAATTCACAGTTCATTCAGGACATCCACCCAAGAAACATGAAGACCTCTGTGCTTGTGATCGCTCTCGTGGTGGTGGTTTTGGCGGTCGCTTTCCACGTAGAAGCGGCCCCCCAGGAGAAGGACCTCGAGGCGGAATCCTCATATCTTCACAAGGCGCTTGTGAGTACTCCTTTAATCCACGTAGACCTTTATTCTGCTCGAGTAGTGGCGACTATCCTTCTGTTCTATTAGCTCTTTTTTGATTTAAAAAATACAATAGTTTACCATCGAAAGTACCCAATACTCTCAAGTAAGACACTGTTAATTTAAATTTCCAGCATAATTACGGCAAGAACCATGGCTTCAACAGAGCCCGTGAGACCGTTGGGTACTTCGCCCTAAGAAGAGGATATAACAAGCACCATAATAAATTAGGTTTCGGTGGATACGGTGGTGGCAGTGGATTCGGGTTTGGAAACGGAAACGGATTTGGCAACGGATTAGGCGGCTTCCTTTAATTAACTATTTTAAAAATTCTTGGTTACTTCATTTGTTGTTTCTATTTTATTTTAAAGCTGTTATGTTTTCACGAGTCTTTTAGACTGTAACCTCTCCTCTAAAATAAACATGTTTTGAGCGAATGTTTTGTTTCACTTTCCTCTTCTCTGTCTGTTTTTATTAAATTATTCATTAAGGACATTTTCAGATATTATATTAGTCTTACTGTAATTTCAGCGACGACTCGGCAAATATATGTGGACGATGAAAAGAAAATACGTTAGAACAAAACTGGGATTGAAGCCATTGAAAAAAAAGAGACCATTAAAAAAACGGAAGATCGCGGCGAAAAAGAAAGATGACTGATTTATATCATTATTAGGCAATTTCATATTTATTCATTAATAAATTTAACGAATTGTTATTTTTTTAAATGGCGTTTTATTGCATCGAAACATGGAGTGGTTAATCACGCACAATGTAACTTGGGGGCAGTGTGACCATATGTGGCATATTAAGACCGCGGTGGTATTTTTGAGCCCAAAATATTTAGACGGTGGTATTTAGATAAAATATCGTTATTTTTAGTATTTATCGGCGTTGAATAATGGTAGGCCAAATATCTAAAATTTAGTTATAAATGCAAAGAAAAGTATTAAATGGTTTAACAACAATGTTGTGCAAAAAAATTAGTTGTGTCACCCCAAGACTTTCCTGGCAATTAGCCAAGGACAGTTTCATCTGAATATCCCTCCCACCCCTCGATAGCGAATATGTTTTCGTCCAAAACTTTGTATATTCTGAGTACTTGGGTAACTATTTAAGCACTCTAGATAAAGCGGAATAGGAACTCACGGAAGAAGTAGAATATCGGAGAAGAATATTTTAGTCCGAAACTGTATGTATCCTGAGCACTTGGTCTACCTTCATTAAAGTTAATACACTGTAGATGAGACCGGATAGGAACCAACGGAAGAAGAAGAATATCATAAGAAGAAGAATATTATGGTCCGAAACGAAAAAGGAATGTCGCAATACCTACGCAAAATAAATACAATTCAAATGTACCTATCATTTGATCGCCGCATTTTTTTGTGGTATTTCAGTGGTATTGAAATAGTATTTTTTTTAAATATTATGTAATATCTTCTTAAATACGGCGGTATTTCATTTTCTTACGTCGCCTGTATACGAGTTATTCCAACCGAAACGTGATTTCGATCCAGAAGATCTTTCATACGACTTATGGTTTATTGTTATTGGAGGGTGGGCCCAGGGCTCATACAAATAGTAGCATTCTCCTTTGGGAAATTTATTCTAGGTGGATGCGGACAAATCAATAATATACAAATAACAAGGATTTGTAATAGAGAAACTTGTTTGAAATAATCAATAGGAATCCCAACACATGGACCATACGTATTTATTGTAAATATTCACAATGTATGATATGTATGTGGGTTGACTTACTATCTCAGTTTATTCACATATCCCGAATGTATTGCTTTATGGATATATTAAAACTATTATTGTTGTAGTCAAATACTAAAATATAATTATAAATAGAATAGCAAACGAATTTACCGCGTGAAATTTGCAGTACCCGACGTTTCGTTTTCTATCCTATTTATAATGTCAAACAACCGCGATAGTCTTTGATTTTATATAAATTAATGGTTTAAAAAAAAACACTGATATGATATTCACATACACGGCTATGATACGATATTCCGTCATGGAATGCCAGTGCCTATCTTCCGGCTTCATCATCAGACCTTGAAACCTAATCGTCGTCAAAGTTCATTCCAAGACTTTTCTAACAAGTCCAAACACAGCTATGATACGATGTTCCATCATGAAGTTCCAGTTCATATCTTCCGACTCCATCATCAGATCAGTTCGACAGTACCATATTATTGTATTGTCATCAGAGCTACATACAGCTACCAATTTTCATTACGCTACGATCCTTGGAAGATGGCTAAATTAGTTACCTTAGATTCCGTTACATAGTTATGTAGTTACGTACAGGTCGACCTAATAAAAGCGTGTTAAAAATATAATTGTTTCTGGTGAAGCTAACTTTGGTACATGTTGAAGCGTTCAGGAACAATCAGTTCGAAAGACCGTATCTTCTTGGACGAGGTGACAATTTTGAAAAGGTCTTAAAGATGGGTATATTTTTATATCCTCTGCAAAGAATAACAAATTGCAAATATCGATATAATTATATAAAAAGTAGGGGACCTAAAAACTACCTTGTAGTACTCCTATTTGTAGTATTTTGGCCGGTCGGTAGTATAAAATAGTAAGTTATATATCAAGCCGGTGGTATTTCTCAGTTTTAAAATATGGCTACACTGGTTGGGGGCTGACATGTGGGGTGTACAACAACTCTCGAAGGCAACGGTTTGCAATGAATCCGCCAGATGGCGGTACTTCCTAAGTCGATAACCGCAGACATAAGCTTGCCCTTTCAGCTAACTCCCGTTATATTATGAACTCCGGATAAAAAGGACGCTCGGGACATCCTCCCAATTTTTAACTACTGCTAAAGAATTTCATAATACATCTTGGAAATAAATACATTTTTCGTCGTCACGGAGAGAATGATTGCGGTAAGATCCATTTATCGTAATCATGATAAGTTTAACAGAATATAAATATAAAAAAATATTAAGGATTCTCTGATTTACCTATTCAAAAACACATTTGTGAAAAAATATAACACTAAATTTAAAGCAAAAAATCTGCTAAAATGTCTGAAAAGATTGAAATTACGAATAAAAAATAATGGAATAAAGTCAAAATGGATGTAATTTTACAAGTTATTTATGAATGAAAAAAGAATCTTTAGCTCGATCATTCTCTTCGTTATGGCATAAAATGTAATTCCGAAGAAAAGTTTGCAATTTCAATATTTTACGGGATAAAATCCATTTATTAAAATTTTAATGGCTAAAATGATGTTATTATTTACGTACATAAACAACATAATTCAATAAATAACATTCAACACCAAAAAATATCATGATTTAGACGTTCAACATTTTACTATCCTAGCAAAGGAAAGTATTGTGAACGCACTTTTGTGTGACTGTGTGTGTTTGTGTGTATTGTCCCACGATAGCGCCCAAACGCTTCATCCGATTGAGCTGAAATTTGGCATGAGGTATCATTTGGTCATGGCAAGAGTTGGAAAGATTGTGGTTGAAATCGGTCTACCAGAGGGCGCGCTAGTCATACTTCAATCTCGAAATATTGCAGCTAGAGAATTCGGTACACATATGCCTTATTAGACCGAAATCACGTTGTGAAATTTTGGCTGGAATATCTCTAATACAAGGGACGTAAATAATTACTAGCGCGCTCTCTGGTGTACCGATTTTAACTACAATCTTTTCATCTCTTGTTATGGGCGAATGATGCCTGTATGCCAAATTTCAGTTCATTCGGATGAAGCGTTTAGGCGATATCGTGGAGGAATGAATACACATATATACACACAGACTAACAGACATACTTCAGTCTGGAAATGGTCTTAATCGTCTCGGGGGGGGGGGGGGGGTCAACATTTCTATAGCCGTCTTCAACTCGATTTTTATTTTGGCGCGTTTACAACACTTCCCCTCTGCCGGGAAAGTACAACAAATATATCACAAATCTACAACAAATATATGATTAAAGTTGCAATCTACCGCCATCTGAATTGAAAGTGGAAGAAGAGAATAAGAAGAAGAAGACGAAAATGGCAGAGGTATGAAATCGGGGATGGAAAATCAGTCTACCCGAAAAATCAGGCGTTCAGAAACGAATAGGAGGCTCCTAAATAAAATTCATAAGTGCCGCTCTCTGTCGCACGCGGACGTAAGTAGACTGCAGTATAAATCCACTAGCAACTTTCTAAAACGGTTTCGGTTACGTTTACGACTACTGATCCTTTCTTTATATTTAAAGCTACGTAAGAATGTAGAAATTACATACCTAGATATGTATTTTAATTTTGGTTGTATTGTGGGGCTGTGGAATACGATACATAAAAAAAAATGTAGCACTTAATGGTGATGTAGTATATATGAGATTCAGTGGGGTAATTTTGAGCAAAGAAAAAATTTACCATTACGAAATATTTGCGAAGTGTACCTGAAAAGAGAGCGTGGAAATGTAGCAGCAACAAGGTATCAGGCGTTCATACACAGGAAGGAGAAATCTGTTCAAATTAATACATTTATTAGGGTAAAATGAACACTTTTCTCAGTTGCTTCATTTACGTCAGGTAAAACGTATGTACTCTTACATTAAATCGCACAGGGATACATACCTAAAAAAAATCATTCTTATTTTTATAATTTATTTATATATTTCTTTTTTATATAATCTTATTTATATAATTAATTTAAGTTAGCTAATTTAACTTAAGTTAGGTAATATAATTAAGTTAGCTAATTTAATTTAAGTTAGCTAATTTAATTTAAGTCAGCTGTTAGTTATTTTTTTATTAATATGTGTCTATCAGATTTGCTGTCAGCCAAAAAGGAAGCGCGAAAATTCAGCCGCAACTAAGTATCAGGCATTCATAAACAAGTTGAAGTAAAACTGTTCCAAGCAATAAAGATGATATACATTTTGAGGGTAAATTAACAGCACTATCAATCAATTAAGGCGACGATGTATGTTATTTTTTTTTAATACACATTTTGGCAATTTTTGAAACGTCATAGCGATTTAACTAGATAATGAAATTACCCGAATAAAAAATCGTACTTGTAATACGTTTCTTTAGCTACGCTATTTACGTTTTTTTTCAAATTAGCACAATGACAAAAAAATGTACGAAATGTGAATTTTGGAGTATTTTTTGAAATGTTGCTCACATTAAACACAGAATTAGCAATTACCTAAACAAAACCTAGCAAGTAGCTAAGCACTTGCAACTTGCAATAGATTTTTTTGTAATAAAAGTAATATATATTATAAATTAAAAAAATAGTGGTGTTTAATAATTTTCGCACCATTTAAATACCGCTATTACTGATCCGATTTAATATAACCGTAATTTTATTTAACTAATATTTAACGATATTAGCTTTATTAAACGATATTAGCGATATTAGTTTTATTTAACAAGATTTTATTCATAAAAACTAGCTGTAAGTTTTTTTTTTATTCCTTATCCCGAAGGACGTAGATGCAGACGCCATACACAGTACCAGGCTTTCATACATTTAAGGAATATTAATGCTTCCATACATTTAAGAAACAGACTAATAACGCCCTCTGTTGAACAAGTGTCGAAGCACTCGCGAAGTTCGCCTGAGTTTCCGCCGTTCGCCTTGCAAGCTATTTCGATAGAGGGCGCGGAACTTCATACGAATTATTTTGCAGTCTATTTCGAGCTTCCTGTATTTTATGAGCGCCTGGTAGTTTACCGTGGCATCCATGAGCTGGCCGTGGTCATTTATGTGAGTGATCCAGTGGGCTCTCCACGCCCGTTGCGTGACCGCTGGTCGCACCGCCGCATGGCAACGCAAAGATTTTTGGCAAAATGAAACTGAAATAAATTTGTTAAATAAAACTTGCCCCCGTTCCTATGGCAAATTCTATGAATGACGACTATGACGATACAGATTTCGTGAACAACTTATTTTTCGATTTGTTGTAGCTTGAAAAACGAAAAAAAAGTACCTGGCTGTCTGTCTACTACGGCCACGATATCTCAAGAACGCATAGCTCGAATTAAGAAATTCTTTCGTCAATCTGTTTTATTCGACTTTAGGAAGAAGTGACTATGTTTAGGTTTCCGTAAGTGCAATGGTTCAAGTAACTGCTATGCATGAGATTGTGAAATCACAATTTAATCCATATGGTCACCAAAATGTCAACTCTCCTTATTATGGGGAGTTAATAAAACGCAGGTACGTTTTATCAATGGTTTTATTAACCAATGCCATTAACCATTAAAAAGTTAATCAATGGTTTTATTAACTCAGCAAATAAAATTGACACATCTTAACAGCGATAACAATGTCAGATGTACGCGTTTTGTACGCATAATCGCTGCAATAGATACTTCGGACTCCAGCCTAAAATAAAATGCCTACTGCTGCTGTCCAGGTGGTCAAAATATGCTACCCTCTCTCTACATGTGCACTTATTAGACCAGTCTTTACTTCGCCAGCGCTTCGGAAACTTAAACTCTCACTAAAGGGAATGAAAATACATTAGATTTTGAATCTGAAACGCATTAGATTTGATATTCTTTGAAAACAAAATAATCCACAGGATCTTCTCTGTGACATGCAGTGGATGGATGAATAAATAATAAATGGATGGAGAAACCATCGATATAAAGTAGCTATATATGCCCTCGCATAGAAATAAGTTGACTCACATAGAATTTGCTCGTAAATCATTTGACAGAGAGAGAGCAATAAATTGAACAGTATACGAGAGAATAGCGCGCCAATATTCTTCGCGACAGCTCTCATACCGGAAACGGTCGGCTGTCTGCCAGCGGACTGCGACCAAACTACTACTGGCCGGCTTTCAGTAGTGGTTTTGAAGGGGTCATTTTCGAGCGCGAAAGGCCCATCTAGGGGATCATATATCGATGGGAGAAACGAACAAAGAATTGAAACTCGTAAAATTATGTGTGCAGGTTGTGAGATTTCTGAAAATCGGAGGGCTCAGGTCGTTAGGACACGTGGAAATGATGGAAACTGAACACTAGGAAGGGGTTAGGGGGGGGGGGCTGTTCTGACAGGGACGAACGTTCACTAGGGATTATCTATCCCAACGTAAGGCTACGACGATTTGCGAAAAGTACAAAGAGACAGAGACCGCGGAAATTCAGCCGCGACAAGATATCAGGCGTTCATAAACAAGTAGGAGGAAAACTCTTCTACTTTTCATTGTACTATTGATTTTATATAAAATCAATGATTGTACCGTTGCTCTCAGTTGAGAGTTACCCTTCGTGAACATCATGTACCTATGCAGTATTATGTCAACGCAGGTTTTTGGGTTCAAGTTCTTTTTTTTACGATCCATACAATCCAAGAAAACTAACCAAAAAATAGACAATCAGCCCAAATAATTCACGTACTTGTACATCTGATTGTAATAAAATCGGTACATCTATCCCTGAAACATATTGCGTGGATTATTTGGGCTAATTTGTCTAATTTTAGCGGGCGGTTTTTAAAAAATGTGAGTCCGTCGTCTGTTGTTTGTTGTTCGTGGTCACGTCTTGACAATACCTGGAGGCAAAACGCTTTAAAGTTTCTCTTTTTATTAAATTATGATTATATGTACGAATTGAACAGCTACTACTACTTGGACAGGACTTTTTGTCGTACTGATTCAACCACTACAAGGATATCACTAATTAGAAACTCATCCTTTATAAAATTTTGCTGTTCAAATGATTGTTTTCATCGTACGGTCGGGCTTTGAGTACCTATCCGTATATGATTAATAGTAGATGCTAATAAAACCCTCAAAAATAGAACTAAGAAGAAACCGACAAAGACCAAGAATATAGATATCATACCGCCCTCTATTGAACAAGCGACGAAGTATTCTTGAAGCAAAGCGCAACGACCATTTCAGTATGCAAGCTATTTCGATAGAGGGCTCGGCTTTCCCGATGAAATTTCGAGCTTCCCCTACTTTCTCGTATTTCCTATACAACTTTATGACCGCCTGATACTTTGCCGTGGCATCGATGAGCACAGTCGCTGCCACGCCCACGCGCCCGTCCCTAGCGGCGGAAAATGAAAGAAATCAAAATTTAAAAAAAGTTTTGTTTTGATAGATTTTCTGTACCGTCTTGAAATCGAACCGACCAAAATATTTGACCCGAACTTTTAATGCATGCAGCTTTTACAAAGTTGCTTGCTGCAGCCGATACCGATTGAGGCTCTTTCAAATAAAGTGCGTAGAAATTCACGCAGGGCAGATATTTATCAGATTTGTTAGATCAAAATTTATTCTGGTTTTTATTTTTTAAAAGTAAAGACATTGGTTTTTCAGAATGATTTATTTTGAAGGGTTTAATGTTTTTTGCTATCTGATGTTTATTTACTATAAACATCAGATCGCAAAGTCAAAATAAAGGGTACAAATACAAACGTAACTTCAAATATAATTTGGAAATATTATTAGATGAAGGACAATGTTCACATGACAAATTTTATTTAATAATGTTGTATATATAGGTATATGTTATTTTTCTTTCAAAAATTATTTTCTGCATATACTAGTGTTATTTTACAATGTTTTAATTATGTGCTTTATATATTATACTAGCTGCGCCCCGCGGTTTCACCCGCGTGGTGACGGAAAATTGTGATAATTATGATATAAAACTATAAATCTTTTTAAATTATAGCCTATGTGTTATTCTGATGTGTAAGCTGTATTAATGTAAAGTTTCATCAAAATCCATTCAGTAGTTTTTGCGTGAAAGAGTAACAAACATCCATACATACATTCTTACAATAAATCTTTTTTTCTTCAATTATAAAAATTGCGATTTTTCGGAAAAAAATAACAAATGCGCATATGTTATTTTTATGTTGTTAAAAAAACAGTAGGTACTCTTCTAATTTGTTATATAGAGTGTTCTTTACTCATTGCAAGATTTTTCATTTCATATCTCAATAGCGATTATTATGATCCTCACAAGTCTGAAGTTTTTTACCGAATTTCATCCATAATTCATCCATGGATTTTCGTTACATAGAAAATATTGCGGTGATCCTCACACGAAAAGTCTGGCCATTTTTACGGAATTTCTTCCATAATTCATTCATGGATTTTTGTTCCGTAGAACATATTGCGGTTTAAATGTTCGGGTACGTCATACTTTAGGTACCTATCCGTATGTAATTTATAGTAGAATCATTTATAAGAATGCTACTACTTTTATGGAAAGTGCCCCTTGCTTGCCACTGTGCCTTAATTTATAAGATACACACACACACACACTATGTATGCATGTTAAATTATCACCAGGGAGTTACCAATTTCAGAGCAAAAAAGGCAATAATACTAAGTATGTAAAGTATTGGAAATTAAAATGGGACATCCTAAAAATGCCAGACCGACTAAACGAGTTTTCAGTGTCGGTTATAAAAACAACGATGACAGCTAAAAATATCACAGTATTGACACAAAAACATGAAGCGTACGGCTCTATTTTGGTCAATTTTTTTCATCATTCTGATTGTATTTCAAGAGACTGAGGCGGCGCCTAAGGAGAAAAGAAAAAGAGGCGGATTCTTCAGGAGAATAGTAAGTTTTGAAATGATTTCAAATGCGAAAACGCGTTCTTAGCAGCACATTCCAGTGTTAGATAGAACTTCCAGCAGAAAATCCTTCGCTGAGGTCTTAATCGATCACAATATTAAGCTTACATAATTGAGAGTATATAATGATGGAGCAATAAATAAATAAATAAATAAATGCTATACGGCATAATGCGGATACACCAATAAATGCGGAAATACATTCCCACGACACTCGTGGTAGGTCCCATTTATGCGTACCGCTGTAAGGTTGGCTATAAAGTCTGCGAGAGCTACTTATTTTTAAGTATTAGTGTAAAAATATTAAACGATTAAATATTTTTTGAAATCATCAACATTTTGATTAAACAACTATTTCACAGAATTCCTGAGTTTGTGGAAAGTAATTTTTCTAAATTAATAATAAAAAAATAGATTTCAATATTACTGCTTTTTTACATTATATATCGCAGGCTTCGCAGTTAGTTTGTACATATTATTAATATTCTGACAGTTTAGCTTTATTCATTTGACTGTATAAAATTTATTCGTTTGTCTATTTAACATATTTTAAAATAATTAATGTACAACTATTGATGGGTATTTTAATACTAGAAATATTTTGTAATACTGTAGCGTAAGCCGGATCGATATCCCAACAATGACCATTTTATTTAATATTCTGGACATCAGATGTGCATTAAATTGGCCTTACTGCATGATCACTTAAAAGTAAACCAAATTTTAATGAGCGACTGATATTTACGAGAGCAGCGCACTCAAGGTATGCTGATACCACGTATGACCTTCCTGAATCAAGGTTGTTTGCATATCATGCATTCAGTTTTAGGGATATCATTTATCAGTTTCTTGCTACTGGAATTTTGACCATGACATTTTAATTGTACATTCCATTTTACTTTAGATTATTGAATAACAAAAAATAATGAAATTAAACTATAGGTAACCATAATTTGTTTCTCAATTATATAATAAGGTAATTTCACCAAATTAAAACTATTGTAATATTATTTGTGTAAAAAAATTATTTGTGTATTTATGTAAATTTGACGCATCTAAGAGCGGCTAAACTGCCAATTGGACACGAAAATATTGCAATGTTAGTTTAAAAATTAAAAAGTTTCCCAAGGTCATGTATTGCCTTGCCTCATATTTATGAATTACCATAAAATTTTGCTTTTCTTTTGCAGGGCAGATTTTTCAAGAAAGTGAAAGACGCCATCGTGGGAGCTGCTCCAATCATCGAAAAAGCTACAGAAATCATTAGAATTTTGACTTGATTGACTACCCTGTTTATATTATTACCATTATTATTGAATCATAAGTTATTATCAGTTATACACTGTTATTAATTATAAAGTAGTGTTTTATTTTTATGGAGTGCTCTCTGGAAATTTATCCGCGATAAGAAATTCACGATTGCATTTGGGAAGCAGGGATTCACCGCGTATTGACGCGGTAAGGTGCCCACACGATGGGAAATTACTCTTAACCCTTGGAGTAAATGGGTATTTTCATGGATGCATCTGTCTCTTTTGCTGGATTTTCGGCGACATCGACCTTAAAGTACTATAACTACGAAACTACTACACCAATCATAAAAAGAACAACTGCACAATGATTGCATTGAAATTTCGAATATAGAATATTGAAATATCATTTTGTAAAACAATTAGATAATTATGAATAAATATGAGAACGTCAAAGAAGTGAAAAAAACGCGGAACCAAATCTGGTCGTATCATACTCAACGGATAATTGTTTCAGAACCAGATTTGGTCGTATCATACTCAAGGGGTTAAGACGGTTTACTTTACTCTTAAAACGGACGTTACTCTCAAGACGGACCCTTAAGACGTAAGGTTTTTAAAGTGATTTTTATTTTTTTAATCTTTTAAACCCTAAACGGTAACGGCCTACCTTAATGCGTAGGCGCTAAATCTTACAGGCGCGGCGGCCGGCTTTGTTTTTATTTTTGAAATGTCTTTATTATTAAAACTGGAAAATGGTATTATTTCAATAGTTTTACGCCCAGTGACGGGTCAAAAAAACTTTCCGTAAAGGTGAAACTTTCATTAATGAATATGATTCTGCTATAAGATATGATATGATGCCATATTGATATGATGCCAAAGATCTGTCGTAATACATACCGCAATATCTTATGGGTTTTTTGCGTTGTTTAGACGGTGAAGTTTCTGAAGGCTGGTGTTTAGTAAAATCATTAATTACATTGTATAAGTCGACTGAAAAGATCTATACGACTACATAATAATACTTTATTTTAAACTGCAAAAAATAAGATTTAAACAGGATAAAAATGTCCCATTGTGAACGAGAACGTCTGGTCGCGCTAAGAATTTACATACATAATAATATAGGAAGGTGACGATGATAAACGCGTGAATATAAATACTGCGGTAACATGCGTTTCTAATCATTCAAAGATTGCAATATATCGAGCAGACGCAGACAGTCGGATATTATTATACAAGATGAAGTTTTCAATTATCTTTTTCGCTGTATTTTTCGTGCTGATGGTGACTTTTCAAGGGACAGAAGCGGCCCCTAAATGGAAGGGGTTTAAGAAATTAGTAAGTGACAATTTAATATCCTGATTGACACGTACCAACGGGGATATTTCTTTTGGGAAAATATTTCAAATTTGTTTTGTTTTCTTTTGCAGGAACGCGCTGGCCGACGCATCAGGGATGGACTGATAAAAGCAGGTCCTGCTGTTGCAGTTGCTTCGCAAGTGGCAACACTTGGAAAATAAATCAATATACCTAGGCATAGCTGCAATGAGATTATTAGAATACTAAATATATTTATTTAACAATAGTCAATAATTAGTGTAATAATAACTTTTATTAATAAAACAATAAATTAATTGACAGACAAAGAGTTGATTGATATTTTTTTGATTATGCAATGGGATTATTATATAAAAGCTATATTTTTTTATTCATTTATTGATCTTCGCTCTATCGATACCTGTATATTTTTTTCTCAACATTTTGATAAACATATTACGACAGCAGTGGATTTTTGAAAAAAAATATGTCCAAAAAAAGGTTACATCCCAGCGAGGGCGGCGATTTCTACGGCGACCACGACTGCTGTAAAGCACTTACAACTGCATCCTTGATACTATTCACTGCCTCTTCCAATATAATAAATAAAAAAAATAGTTTATTGATGAAAGACGATTGTAATAGCAAAACTGAAATGAAAAATTGTCTGAAGAATAACAAATATTTTACAATACTTTGTTTCGTCTGACACCCACTGACAAAAACAAAACTATTGCACTTTGGCTTATTTGATGGAAATACATAAATAAGTAAATTAGTCAGAAATGTTTTTTATAAGTTTGTTCGATACAGCAAGATAAAAAAATTGAGTTGAAAGTCATCTACAACTTTTTTACTTAGGCAATTGTTACTAAGAAAATAATCTGAAGATCTGAAAGCTAAATATAAAAAAAATGCTCTACCTTGGCAGCCATGCCTATATCAAAACAAGTCGCAGATCAAGTCAAGAGCCTAAAATAGTTTAACATGTAGAAACATCTCCTTTACAAAAAAGAAACTCCCAAAACCTAACATGCATTAAAAATAATAAAATAATATAAAAAATGTTTAGTAGTACATACAGAGTTACCATTAAAAGCCTTATTGTGCTCCCACAAACTAATATAATATCGCAAAAAAAAGTTTGGTATGTCATAAAATTTTATTGTTTAAATTAATATTAAAATATATTTTATAATTGGTCAGTTTCTTAGAATCTTAGCAGTTTTAACTAACCGTCTTATAAGTGAAATAGATCTTGTGCATATATCTAGCCGTGTTCGGCCATAGCGACTGCATTGTAGATTTTAGTGACTTCTTTAGTCTTCTCAGAGTCCATTATTCGGAAGCAGTCAAGTGCGCAGGCTATATTATAGTGCACAGGTGGGCGCGCGACCACGGGTGCACTCTCTCTACCTCCCTCTTCTGAACCCGATGGAACGGAGACCGTTACGACCAGAGAAAAGTTTGGATGCAGATAAAATAAAATAAATTAATTAATGGCCAACACAGCAATGGCTGTCATTGTTAAATTTGTACTCAATATTGCAGAACTATTTTTTTCGGATTTAGTTCGTTTTTCCACACTGTCATTTATGAAATTGGTATAGTAGTTATGGCTTGTGGCGATGTTTAAGGTTTTTTTGGAGCTATTGTAGAGATGACCGGTGACTTATTGGTAGTTGTTGTAGCAGGCGGTGATGTAGAAGATGCATTATTGGATTTATCCTGGTTTTCTGATGATCTCGTGTTGTTGCTCATGGGGTTGTGTTGAATACAGCATACAGTCTCTTGTTCCGACATTATACAAACTTGTGATAGTTTCCCTTTTGGCAAATCCCCGTCAGTTTTTGGACAATTTTCCGGCGGTAGACATACTCCTAAAACGCCATTTATTTCACATGACTCTTCACGGCAGTGTATATGCCAGGTCCCTTGGCACTTCCGCAAGGGCTCTTTCCAATACTGGTAACGGCGATTATGTTGAAGAGGCATTGGTTGTCAGCTATCGTCACTTGCAGAGGTCCACCACTATCGCCTCCACAAGAGTCTCGCCCTCCTTCTAAGCTTCCAGCGCACAATTGATCGTCCGTTATACCTTGCGGTAACCTCTATATGTGCATACGAACAAAGAAATACATCAAGAAAGGTTTAAAATTTTGCAAACACGCCCATGAGAACATTTGCTCTAAATTATTTCAACCATGCAAAGACAAATGTTTTCTCCAAAGCACCAACCCCCCCCCCCCCCCCCAATGAGACCATTCAAAATTTACGAATTTCACCAATTTGCCGACTATTAAAAAGCCTGTAATGGAGCTGAAATAATCTACATTGGAAGCAGTAAAAGAAATGCAAAACTGGACATAATCTTATCGCTGTCTTGAATAACTTCCACCGAGAGACTTCCACAACTCCAACTCCAGAATCGCTAAAACAAGAGAAAGAAAAACAGAAAATTTAATTTTTGACAATATTGGCTCCTCTGATAAGGATCGTAACGAATGCCACGCCAACAAATTAGGAGGATAACTTTATAACAATAAAACAGGTTCAATAAGAAGCGAAAGATCCCCGTTAACGGGTTTACAAAAGCCATATAATAGGGGATTCACCGAAGCTTACCTGTTTTGCAATATTACATCGTATACGAGAAGTTACAGGTACGGCAGCCTTCCAATGGACATCGTGAAACTGGAATATGTCAATATATTGCTTGCGTGATTTCCTAAGGCTCTATATTGGACCCCTTGCTTTTATTGTATTTATTAATGACATCCCTGACCTTGGCGACGACACGAGTTTCCTAATACAGGATAGTAATATCAAATCACTCAAGGGCAAGATAGACAACTGCGTAAGCAATGCAAGTGAATGGTGCAAATTCAACAAAATTAACCGTAATAGATCTAAAACAGAGAGTACAATTTTGTCCTCGTGTATAAAAAACGGCAAAAAACGTAACTTTTGTTAGGGTTTCTAGGGATAACTCTGTACCAGGACGCAAACAACGTCGATACATGATCGACAAAGCGCGCCACTTAATGTATCTTTCGGTGTTCCCCAAGGTAGCGTCTTGGGACCCGTATTGTTCCTAATATACATAAATGATTTATGTGATCTACCAATAAAAGGAAAAATAGTGGCGTTCGCGGATGACACCGTGTTACTTACGTCTGCTAACAATTGGGAAGATGCATACCGCAAAGCTCAATCGAACCTAAATCTGACGAAGCAGTGGCTCGACAACCATATTCTCACTTTAAATATTTCTAAGACTAAAGTTATACAATTTCACATCAAGGCAACAATAAATAATTCAGAAACCGAAAACCAACTAACAATGCACTCAACTTTTTGCTCTAGATCTGACGTCTGCAATTGTCAAACCATTGAAAGGACTAGGGAATATAAGTATCTGGGTGTCACTATAGATGCAACATTGACATGGAAGCAACATGTAAGCAACCTAGCCACAAGAACAAGGAAACTCGCCTACGTGTTTAGAGAGCTTCGAAATATTCTACCAAAGCCCCTTCTCAAAACTGTGTATATTACGTTGTGCCAAAGCCTGTGGTCCTATGGCACAATTGCATGGGGTGGCTGTACCACACAAGTACTCCTTCCTTTGATCAATGCGCAGAAGCTGATTCTAAAGGTCATCAATAAAAAACCCCCTAGATACCCCTCAGCGAAACTCTTTACAGAATATGGAGTACTTGATGTGAGGCAATTATTCATAAAACAATTACTAATTGAGTTTCACAGAATCAAGGATCAGCAGACAAGAAGCCAACAAACTAAAAACACAAGGCAAGCTACTGGGTCGAATTATAATATTCCGATTGTAAAGTCCTCATTTGCCCAAAGGCATTTTTACTTCCTTGCGCCGAGATTTTATAATAATTTAAATGAGAGTTATAAGAATGCAAACAACTTAAATTCATTCAAAATACTTATAAAGAAGTACCTGCTTGAAAGGGGTCCAATGTATGCGGAGTCTCAATTGCTCTCGCTAATAATTTAAGTTGTTTTATTAAATTATATATTACTAACTAATATCAAATCTCGTGTATTATTTGCTATGTATATATATGTGTAGGTATGTATATATATATTTATGTATGTGTGTATGTATGCGTATGTATATATGTATATATTCTTATGTATCATGCAATACAACTTAAGTTCAGAATATCAAAAGAGTCAGCTCGTTGATACAATTAAACAAAAATCAGCATCCCTAGATACGGGTCTCTGACCTAGTTAGGAATGCGGATAAACATTTCACCATAGGATGTGCTCAATCTCTCCCAACTCAACCATATTATGTAAATGGTGTTTATATGACATATTATATGAAGTTATTGTAAATTAATAAATAAATAAAAATAAATCTAAATTGAGGGCCGAAATCTATTTAAAAGTCTTTCTTTCGGTATATTTTTGCAATTAAGAAAATTAAATTTCCGGCGAGAGCGCCTCTTTGAGTATTTAACGAAAAATGATTCTAGTTGGCGAGTCACCGGATGCCTCCACGCGAAATGTCGAGTCGCCTCGTTGTATGCGGTATCGGTAGTCCAAGCGTCAGGCTCCACAAGACGCCCAAAATCGTTTCTGGAATTCCAATAGTGAAAAAGGAATATTCTCCCCGGATCTTGGAAGTTTCTTTACCGTCGCCGATACATTTATGTGCTGGGCGATGCCGTTTATGTGTTTAGACGTGTTTATATAAACAGATATTCATCAAAGTATATTTATATAATATAACTAGGTAGGTATAATATACAAAATAATGTACTGATGTTATAAATATATTATTATGTAATATAGCTATTTATATTATATATACTTTTTATATTTTATAATTATCTTACCTTATTATTTATATTATGATATTATTTTATCACTATTATTTCATGTAATGAGTTAAATATATCTGTTCATTTCATAATGTGACTTTCTTATCCCTTTCCTCGTAATTTACCCCATTACTTAAACAGTGTATTTTCCTATTTGCATATTTTATATTTTGCGCTGAAACAATATGTCTAGTTTAATTGTGAAAACTTTCAATTTGCCTTAGTTTTGCTGTAAGTTTTCTGAAATATAAATTTTAAAAATATCCACATGATATTATGCAACAATATTTCTGAAAACTAAGGCTGTAACGAATGTACTGTAACGAAAAACTTAATATGTAACTGTAACGAATGTTATTAATTAGTAATTAAATCGAAAGTAAAGTAAATTAAACGAAACTAAATACATACCTTTATTACACTGAACACACGAACGAAATATTGTTTTTTTTTTAACAAAGATGGACGGGGATTTATTACTTAGCGCGATCTCTCACAGCCAATAGTCCGACTTGGAAATTAAAATAATACTTTTTGTATATTATTATCAGGCTCTCACCAATATATTTATCGTTTTTCATACTGGTATTTTAGGCTTGGATAACGTCGGTTTGAAATGGAATTGAAAATTTAAATAAATTTTAATTTAAAGCCTAAATGTTATTCCTGTTTCAAAATAAGGTGGTTATTGGCTTTTCTGTGGTTTGATATTGGTTATTGTTATTTCTGAGGCCTGTGCTAGTGTTATCTATTAAAGCTTCTTGTGTCCTAGCACAATAGGTAGAACTGAAAACAATGATGGTGAATAAGCAATCGAGCTCCGATCAATTACTCTTCGCCACTGCGTCTGCATGACAACGCATGACCACAAACCACTGCGAACAGTCGCAAAATTGCAGGAGTTGCGACTGAAGAATCTTGCTCTAACAGACTATTATTCTTTTCGGAATTTGGATAATTGTTTACAGGGACACAAATCAACTGCCAAGAGTCATTGAAAAACGCCATCAAAGCATTAATTGATTTTTGTCCATGATAAATGCAGAGGCATTGACTAGCAACCATTCGAAATTTCAGTGCCCGAAAATAGACTTTGTTAAACTTTGTTTTAATAGGAGTAGTGATATGACGAATTTAACAAAAAATATTATGTATTTAAATGGTTAATTAACGACTTCAATAATATGGAGTCGTTAATTAAAATGGTCATTGCAGAAAGGGCATAAGTCGAGTAATTCAAAATATACATTTTCTTCACGAATCGAAACATCTAGATCCAGGAAAAGCCTTTCCAGAACAAAATTCATTTTAGTCAAAAATGCGACTTGCAAGGAAAGATTTAATTATAAAATTACTAATGATTTTATTAAGTTTACAAATTCATATAATTCTGAATGTTTTGAAAAGTTTTGAAAAGAATACAAAACATTTAAATAAACACGATGAAACGGTATACATGTATAAAAAAAGCACGAGGTTCGTATCGTAACATTAACGACCGAATAAAATTAGCAAAAACGACAATTGATTACAGACGATACGTTGAATGGGGATTCACTGGACTTTTCCTGTACAATCAACGGTTGGTATAAAAGACTTCGCGGAATCACACCGGATATCCACAACTTCTGTGAACTTCAAGCGCTCAACATGAAACTGTCACTGCTCTTCGGATTCTTCTTCTTCGCCTTGCTGGTGTCATTCCAGGGCACAGAGGCGGCACCGAAGCCGAGGAACTTCTTCAAACGATTGGTGAGTTAGCATAACTTGTATACTTACTTGTTTATAGATTATTCTGTTTCATTAGTTTTAGGACAGTTTTTAAAATTCAAGGACGTCGAAATTAAAATACATTGCCATTTCAAATACGACTCACCAGAAGTCATTCTTAGTCGTTTTATGTTTTTTTGCATGCGTTCGTTTTTACGTAATTATTTATTTATTTAAAGAGAGCTCAATATCTGCAGTACGTTAATACTATTAGAGGCTTTATCCTAAACTGTAGCAAACAAGTAAATATATTAGGAAGAAAAAAAAAACACCAGTGACGGCTACAGAAAGTGAATTATGGTATTTATACATTTTTATGAAAAGTTTTTTTTTATTAAATGTTTGTGGTTTATATATTTATCTATATAAATACATGTTTATTTCCGGAATGTACGTAATCAGACCTTTCATTTGACACTAAACACTATATTTTTGGTAATTTATTGACATTTGGAAATTTAGACAACTACTTACTTGATATTTAGACAGTTAAGGTATTCTATTACACTCGGGATGACATAACAATTCTAAAGATACTACACTCTTCTAAAGCGGCTCAAGCGTTTAGAAGTTAGGGTGAAATAAAGAAATGGAAAACATACATATATGAACCCTGAACAAATTACACTCTTTTTTTTGTTGGGCAGTTATGTAAAAAGAGAGCACCACAGCCGAGTATATTTATTAAATCAACGCCGCCTAACTAGGCCTAGGCCCGTACTAAGAAAACGAAATTAAGAAAGTGAAATTACATCATTTATAATATTATACATCAAACATTATAAAATGAAAGTTAACTAATAATAATAAATTAGAATAATAATAAAAATAACTGATAATAATAATAATCAGAAATATTATTAACGATAATAATAAACAAATAATACGTCAACCTAAAAACTAAGTTATACCTAGATACTCGTATAGTCTTCGAATAATATTTCAAGTTACCCACCATAAAAAAAAACATAATCAAATATGAAGGAAGTATTTACCAACGACGTTCTTTTGCAAGTCATAATTTTATGTATATATTTCTTTATATTTTATTTTACAGGAAAGAATCGGCCAAAATGTTCGAGATGGTCTGATAAAAGCGGCACCTGCAATCCAGGTAGTAACGGATTTGAAAGCTTTGGGCAAATAATACCACTACTATACAAAACCACCACTGAGGGAGGACTAGTCACGTCTAGGATTATTTCTAAGTCAATGTTTTCAATCCGATATGCGCGTATTATAAGGTATTAATAAGGCTGATTTGTGGTATCTAACCGAAAATGTTATTTATGTATTTGTACTTAATATAACTTATTTTGAATATAAAATAATTTAAATCTGATTTTTCGTTGTGTGTCTTCTTTTGGTATTGATTATGTGACCCTGTGTCGAAGCCTTCGGTTTCACGGTATAGCTGCGTGGGGTAAATGCTGTAACTAAAGATTGACGCCTACAAAGGTCGAACCCGTCACCCCTGAAGTTATGACGATATTGATCGTTCTTTGAACATGCAGTGAACGTAGAGACTTTGGGGCGAAAGAGTCCACTGTCTAGCTATGCTAACATGCCCGTTAGCGACAAACTTACCGCGAGGCACTGGCAAGCGTGAAAATAACTCAGCGAGCCTGCCTCGCGCCCTGACTACCAGATTTGGCCGAATTTCTTTGTCTTCCCGTCTCGTCACGGGTCCGAAGTCGCTTGCGCGTCCTATACATGATGTTAGTCGTAATTCGGTTTGAATTTATCACAGACTTTGGCGTAATTTGCCCGTCTATTCACTCGGGGTCGGTTAGCCAACGGGTCGTTTGAAGAGCAGGTGACATCAGGTCAACATCTACCGTCGATGCTTAGGAAACGTATAAAATCGTTTCCAGGCTCCTCCAGTTATTCACCAGGTGGCTACTGGATTGATCCAGTATCCTCCTGGATACTTACTGGACTTCTACTGGCTTCCTACTGGACCTATCCAGTAGCTGAACCGTGAGTTAAGCCGACTTAATGGTCCAACTGTACGATGACCACTAACTACCAAATGCTCCAACTAAGCAAACAATCGATCTACTAGTTAAGGCGTAAAAATAGTCCTACGGAAATGAAGAGAAAGCTTCCCCAACATCCATCCTTGCAGCTATTTCGAGAGTTAAATGTGCTCGACGTGAGGCAACTCTTTGTAAAAAAGATTTTAATACTACTTTGCAAGCGCAGTGATATTATTAGTAGAATGCAGCAAATAAAGACGACAAGATGCTGTTTGTGGCACAATAATTGGATAACAACAATAATTATTTAGTGCGACACGAGAAAAAATCATTTGCACAGATATACTTATAATTTCTGGGCCCAAGAATCTTCAATAATATAAAATAAATTCACGACGAACTTATTATAGGTTTATTAGTCCTTATTCATTTATTAGTCCAGTTATTCGTAGGTTTAATAGTCCTTAACAAAATGGCAACTGGAAATTGGGTGTTTATATATGAAGGTAGATTGCTTGCTATATTTGATAATTTCCGGTAGTTACTAATTTAATAAGTCCTATGTCCAGATACAGTATTCGGCCTAGTTAGGTATACGCTGAGCATGGTCATGTGAATGTGGGCCATTGTTTACTTCGTACCATTACTTGGTATGACCATTTTTATGTGTTTTCTTATTGTGTTTGAAATAAAATAAATAAATTAAAAAAAAACTTATGTTTACAAATTGTTTGTTATAATTGTTTGTACACAAATACTGTGTTTCACAGATTTCGTCCGAGAACATTAGGACTGTTCGGCGGATGTGTGAAAGCGCTGTCAGGATTCGCCTTAATTGCAGTGAGATCATGCAGCCTCTTTTGACGATTATTAGAGTATAATTTTGCCACATTATATTTTATTTATTAATTAATTCCAAATGAAAAGTATTAATATTTATTTATAATATGACTCCGTCATATATCGTTGTGAAATAAATGAATGTTTCGTCAATGCTTATTCCCCAAAGCTAGACTGAAAGTAGGGTAGGCCGTAAGTATAGACTGAAAAGGTACTCATGTTGACGACCTTTATGTTTTCGATATCCGATACCTGTAATCCAGTTTTCCAAATACAGAAAACACCTCGAGAACACTAAGGTTAAACTATCTACCAGAAACAACATCATCCAGAAATTTACTGGGAGTGGATTGGGTCGCAGTAGCCTCATCTATGGTACATATTTATCTATAGTACAATCATCTATAGTACATATTTAATCTTCAGCCGATGTAACTCGTTATCTATACTAATATTATAAAGAGGTAAAGTTTGTGAGTTTGTAAGGTTGTAGGGAGTAATCTCTGGATCTACTGAACCGATTTTGAATTCTTTTACTAATAGAAAGCCACGTTAGTTGTGAGTGTCATATGCTACATATTAATCCGAAAAGTGAAAAGACTTTTTCGTGGTAGTCGGATTTGCAAAATAAGTCGGAGAAAAAACGGTCGAATGAAAACGTTTCTTACGAACGCTGCCTTAGCGATGAGAGATATATGATTAAGTTCTAGAGAAAAGTTGTAGAGATTGATAATGCCTACAAAAAAGTCAACGACAGCTTATGTCTAACTTTTATATTTAAGTCACAGAAAGTAGTTTTTATATTAAAAAAAATAATTAAATCGTTAGGTCATGTGTATTGATCATATTATCAACAATTATGAATTCTTATCAAAATAAGTAAATTTATCGTCTCAAGTGTTTAAAACAAAAGACTTTTCCTTTTTACTGCATAAATGGTTCAGGATAATACGACATAGGTATGGAACCGCGACCGAATCTCGGGTTAGAACTCCTGAAAGACAATATATTTTGGTACCAAATAATAACATTACATCTAATATAGTATACAGAGCAGTTTTGAACAATTAAAATAAACATAATATATTCAATCATATTCTTTCATTCAGTCATTTGAAACCCGATAGCATGGCCAAATTGGCATGAAAATACATACATACATATGCAGTAAAAATATAACCCTCCTTTTGGCAGTCAGGAAATAAATCATAGCACTCAGTACTAACCGAACCACACTCATAATTTCATCACAAGTAAACATGTTTACCGCCCAACGGAGTGGGCACGGGTCAGCTAGTATATTATATTAGTAAATTAAGCGTTGATACGAATTTTCGTATAAGCGATGATGAAGTTCCTTGCAACTTTGCGAGAAATTCATCTTCTATATTAGATTTTTTTGTTGTGGTCAACCATTGGGGAACTATTTTAATAAAAAGGTTTCTAACACATTTTCTCTTATACGGCGGACCCGTGTTTCTCAGCACAAACAGTTTTACACTGCGGTCTATATAAATGATTTATTACCTATTATTTTGAATGATGCATTCACTAAGAATGTCTTCGATTCACCCCAAATTTTATCATTCCGTAGACCACATAATATTATAGATTACAAAAAATAAACAAAATTATTCCACTAAAAATATTAACGTGGTCGCCTGCGTTATAAAATTGGTCCTGTTTTAGATCAAAATATTTTTTTTTGTACATCCACAAGTAAAATGTACGATGTACCTCTAAATTAGAGTTGTACTTCCAGAAATGTGGTTTATTAAGTGCTTTGTCAAATTTGTAGTTCTTTTTACAAATCTAAAGTTCTTTTTACACGATTACCCAACAAAAAAGGAATGTAATGTGTTCAGGGTTCATCTATGTATGCTTTCCGTTTCTTATTCCACCATAACTTCTAAACCGATTTAGATGTGTGTGATATTCTTAGAATCTTTATGTCATCCCGAGTGTCACAGGATACATTAACTGTCCAAATATAAAGTAAGTAGTTGTCTAAATGTCCAAATGTCAAACAATTAACATAAAGATATCGTGTTTAGTGTCAAATATACGCTTTTCTATATGGATAAATACATAAACCACAAGTATTTCATTAAAAAAAGGTAATAAAAAACATTATAAATGCAATAGTTTACTTTCTGTAACAGCAGTTGTATTTTTTATTCTTTTTAATATATTTACTTATTGACAGTCTTTTTACGAGATTTTAGACAGACACATTATTAATGAACGGATTCACCAATTACCTTGGTAGGATAATTTCCACATTAATTTGTGTTCTTACCCAGACTGGTATATTATATGGTTTATAAATCGTAATTATAGTGTATGTTTTTTTTCTTCATTTTATTAGTATAAAAAAATGATAATTTATATACGATTTGTATAGAATTCTTTGAAGATGAAATTGGTAAATTAAAAATAACAAAACCGAAAATCTTAGGTTTCTAACATTTTATTTACGAAGTAGAAACAAGAACTAAAAGTAACACGAAGACTTAAATTAGATAATATTGATATGATTATTCAGCCTCATATTTTTATTGGTTTATTAGTTTAAAATATTTTTTTCACTTTCCAATGGCCATTACTTGCGTCGCGACAGCAACTGCGGGCCCAGCTTTAATTAGACCATCTCTTACTCGACGAACAGCATGTTCCTGTAATTTACAATAAAGAAAAAATGTACAGAAGTACAATAAATACAAGACAATACGATAAGCTACTCCAGTAGCTCAGTTTTTCTACTCTTGGATGCGTCACAATATCTATAATTTAATTATGCAAACTAAAATAATAATAATAAAATAAAATATAACAACAATAATAATATAAATATTATACGCGTTATTAGAAGGGTCAATTAATAAAAAGATTAGAATAAAGATAACAAAAAATATAATCAGTGTCTAACAGCATTATGCTTTCTTGAATGAACATTTTTAAAGTGAAATTAAATTAAATTTGTAATTCACAATAATCAATGGTAAAATGGACAACATGTAAAATTAAAATGTCATACACAAAAATCTCATAGCAAAAAACTGATAACATGAAATGTCAAAAAACTGTTGCCAGTGATCCTATTTAAATGTCGCTTAACTAGGCTATAATCTGTTCTAAGTCGGACATTACATTTTTTATAAATATGTGTTTAACCTATATAAAAACTAAATAAAGAAAAGAACATATTAAATTTGAAAGAATGTGTACCTACACTAGAAGTTATTATTAATTGCTATTAGCTGACGACTTAATACCTTAGATACCCTAATTACGAAATATTCATATTTAAAAAATAATGACTTGGAGTTGAATATTTGATGACAATGTTAAATGAGTCGACTTCTCACAAATAACTAAAAATACATACAGAAAAAGTACTAACAATGCTTTTCGTTTCTATAGCGCCGAACAGTTAAATCTGTATTGAGATTCTCAAATTATTCATACTACACGTGACACCTTTTCTAATGAAATTAACATTAGTTAGCTTAACTAGCTGATAATTAACAAAGTAAAGATGATATAAAAAATAATAAAAAGTTGTCACTTACAATTTTCTTAAAACCTTTCCATCTGGGAGCAGTTTCAGCGGGTTGAAATGCTATCAGCACTATAAAGAATATGGCGACAAATATCACTGAAAATTTCATCTTTATTTTTTATTTTAGTTTAATATATGTAGGTAATATAATCCTTAGTGTTTCGTGGTGTAACTAAGACTCGAATGCGTGCAAAATCTCGCGAGAATATCGTATTTATGCAAGAAGTCGTTCGCCGCGAAATTGGTCAAGATAAGAGGGGTTTCCCGAAACGGGTTTACAAAAATATATAATATGTAGTTTACTGATTATTTATTTATGCATATATATAGATAGTAATGAATGTTTAAAATATATCTCCGGTATTGATACTCGTTTTTAGGATGCCGTCGTCTTCATCTTTTTACGGCGCAGTGGAAAACCCATTCACTCCAACAATAATTGTTGCTTGCTGTTTAGTCTAGTCTGTCAAGAGAATGCTATGTGGCAATAAGGCTTTGCAATGTGGCTTTTTGTATAATAATTAAGTGCAAATAAAGAGTTTATTATTATTGTTATTAGTCTAGCTGTCTGCTGATGAAAAACTCACAGATTAAATTTATAACTAAATTGAACTATTTTTATTTGCAATCTTTTAAAATCAAGAACTATCTCAAATTAAATTACCCAAAAGTTTAGCTTTACGTTTTTAAAAAGATTTAAAAAATCAGAAAGTTACAAAATGCTTTATTCGTAAGAAAAGGCAATCTTACTCTTTACAAGCAATGTGTCGAGGAAAAAACCACCAATTGACTTCGGTGACTTTTCTTGCGTCAATTTTACTATTGTCTGAAACATAGGTACGTAACACAAATACCACCATTATACCAGAGGAATATGAATGATATGCGGAAGTACTGGCATGTAAAAAAGTGCCAGTTAATGAATCTGCAAACGCCCTGATTCGGGTGATTTGGATGTAGTACCTATCCAATGAGTAGTCCAAATAGAACACAAATCGAGCTGATCTGACTGGGTAGCGAAGAGATTTCGGGATCGACCATAAAAGGTTAAGAGTAAGTTTGGTTTCTAAGTTAATAAACGTCTTAAACAGTTTCCAACGCAAAATTGTGTATGTGTGATGTTTAGATCCCATATTTAAAATGCAAGCATTGTGGAACTCTGTACATAAGTTTGAGGAGAGAAAGAGCACCAAGAACAAGAACGATTTTTCTCGAGTCAAGTGAATGTTTTATTGTTTCTCTTCACAAAATCCTCTATATGAGGGGATTCACCAAGCGATTAATCGCTTAATAGTTTCGTTTGTCAGTCGGGAAACCTGTTTTTTTTAAAACATTGAAATAAATACGATGAAACCGATATGCATAATAGTATAAGAATAGCCCGAGATTCGTATCGTAAAATTAACGACCGAATAAAATAAGCAAAAAAAGACATTTGAATGGGGATTCACTGGACTTGTTCTGTACAATCAACGATTGGTATAAAAGACTTCGCGGAATCACACCGGCTATCCACAACTCCTGTGAACTTCAAGCGCTCAACATGAAACTGTCACTGCTCTTCGGATTCTTCTTCTTCGCCTTGCTGGTGTCATTCCAGGGCACAGAGGCGGCACCGAAGCCGATGAACTTCTTCAAACGATTGGTGAGTTGGCATCTCTTGTAATACTTACTTGATTATCGATTATTCTGTTTCATTAATCACAGGTCAATTTTCAAAACTTCAAGGACTTACTAAAAGTCACTTATATTTAGCTTTGCCTCTTTAAGTACGACTCCCCAGAAGTCCTTCTTTGTCGGATTCTGTTTGTTTTCATGAGTTGATTTAGACTCTTTGATTTAGACTCAGAGATAACAACAACTTTATTTTGGCAAGTTATTATTTTATATCGATATTTATTTAAATTTTATTTTACAGGAACGAATCGGGCAAAACGTTCGAGATGGTCTGATAAAAGCAGCACCTGCAGTGCAGGTAGTGACGGATTTGAAGGCTCTGGGCAAATAATACCACTACTATACAAAACAGCCACTGAAGGAGGAGTAGTTACGTCTAATAATGCTTCTAAGTCAAGATTTTACTACAGTTTACATGTATTTTATAATAAGACTGATTTCTGACATCTACTCAAAAATGTTATTTATGTGTACTTAATTGTTTTGAATATAAACTAATAGGAATCTGATTTTTGGTTGTTTCTCTGAGATATCTGCCCTGCTCTGGTATATGACCCTGTGTGGAGCCTTTGGTTACACCGGAATAGCTGCGTGCGGTAGATGCTCCATCTATACAAAAAATGTTGATCGACTAGTTAAGGCGCAAAAATAGTCTTAAGATAATAGACACAATTTTAACAAAAAGAAAAACCGTTATAAACATAATAACTAACAATAGCAAAGCTAATTATGATTTAAACTATTTACAACATATTAAAAAGGAATACGAAATATGCCACATGATACGAAGAAAACCAAAAAAGAATTTCAACCCTCCAACCGCGGGAGACGCTCACTGAGAGTTCAGCTCTTTCCATACGTATCTGTACGCTATTATCGCGTTGTATATAATTTATGTATTTCCGCTATTTCCCCGTTGAATCTTTTCTGTTGCTCTGTAACATCAAGAGTCGCATTTTCCATGTTCTCGAGTCGCAGGGCTAACGGGAACGGACAAGTTACGACCTGTATCGTAGAATATAGACCAAATCGATCAGAAAATCGCCCGCGTTTGGAGGGTTAAATTTAGAAGTAAATATGCTATGTGTGTGTATTTATGGGTGTGAGGTGAGTTCGAATAGTAGAGAGTGTATTTGTGTGAGTGTGTGTGTATGTATGTAGAGTGTATGTGCATAAAAGTACATGTGAGATTGCGGGATGCTAACTCAGTTCAATCTGACCTCCAGCTTTGACCGACTACTGTCGTGGTTAAATACATCAATCTTATTAAAATCTACATTGTATGAATTCATAGCACGTGGCATTTTTTAAATAAATTGCCTGAAAGATTAAAAGCGATTAAAAACATTGATATTTTCAAGAGATCCATCCGAGTTTAGCTCCTTAAAATTAACACGTATGCTCATAACAACTTTTTAAAGTATTGTGAAAATACATAGCATCGCATCTAACCATTTAATACACATTTATTGTCAATTGTTTTGTTGTAAACTGTTATGATATAGACTTTGTTTTTGTTAATTGGTAAGTTTAAAGTTATATATTGTATATCATCTCTTGGCTAAATTGAGTAACTAGTTTGATATTCCTACACAATTGTTATGGTTGTATTGGAAATACATACATATATCATGATGTAACATGAATAACGAATTGGCACCATAGTTTGTGTTGCACTTCGGTACGTGAAAATTTATCAATGTGACTTATAAATATGTATATTACTAACAATAGCTATGGTAATATGACATGATATCGTATAGGCAATGTAAAGAAAAGTTAGGTAAAGTAAAATAAAAATATTTCAACTAATGTCACCAGTAAGTCATGGCAATGTGACCTACTTCATTTTGAAAGCCATTCGTATAGGTTATTTTTATTAATTTTATTTTATAATAAACTTACATATAGCAAATACATACGACACGAGTATGTTCAAAACAAAACGAATTTACTATCCTATGAACAGTTTACAACGCTTGCATGACAAATTATGATAGAAGTAACATGAGCACGTTGATAGTGGAAAAATGTAATAGGGTTAATAATAATATAAGGATAAGGAAAAAATAATAAAGTAACTTGTTAATAAGGTAAGTTCGAAAAAGGACATAAAGTGAAAATGAAATATGAATAATTGGATGTTAATATTTATAATACATAATATGATAGTATAATGGTATGGTATGATATAATATTCATTAAATACAGTACAGTAGGATAACAGATAGTGAAATCTGAAGAAGTAGGAGATACGGCCAAATCTTTAATTAAATTAATTGAATCGTAAAATACGTCTAATTCTTCACTCGTTGTATCAAAAACACGACACGTTCTGGTAAGAGGTCTATTCGACACGATATTGCTATTGCAAGCGACAACAGAAAATGTTTGAGAGCTCCTCGTTAGGGGGCGTCCACATATTACGTAATCACCGATGGGGAGTGGGGGGGGGGGTTGGAGCTGAGGCTTACGCTTGATTACGTGGGCGAGGGAGGGGGTGCCCGTCCTGATTACGTAATCATCTTTGGTCACCGCATGGCATTTTTTGTAGTCTAAACCTGCACGGAAATAGTGCAGTGCCACGTCGTAGATACCCCTTGACACGATGTGCTTGATAGTTCACTCGCTCGTCTGCGATTGAGTGGCCCGGGCCTGCTCCTGCGCGCGCTGGCAAGTCGGTGGCCGCTCTGCGTCGCGAAAGCACAGCAGGCACGCGGCTGCAACTCTAGAATAGCACATTGCTGGACGTTTCAACTCGATCGCGAAAAGATTACGTGGTTGGTTAGAGAATCAACGTGGTTTTAGATCAAAAATGCACATTAAATGTGCATTTTTAAATGCATTCCTAAATATTTTATTCTCTTTAATACCGTCTTTACAGCCACTGTGGTCTGAAGATTGGGAACTGTAAAGCAAACCAAAGAGTTTGAGATTTTGTAATTACTTCGAATTAATAAAGGACATTTTTGAAAGCATTATAAAATGTTTTTTTCCACTTTAAACCGTCTTCAAACACTTTAAAAACGCTGGGTTCACGATTCTTCACATTTTCCGCAAATTCGGTTGATTACGTAATCTTGGGGGGGAGAGGAGGGGTCAGGCCGCTGATTAAGTCTGTTGACATGGGGGAGGGAAAGGGGGGGGGGGGGGTCGAAAATTCCAAAAACGAGATTACGTAATTAGTGGATGGCCCCTTAGTCGCGGTGGCACACGAAATCGAACATTACGTTGCCACCACAACCACATCAGATTATGTAGTAAAGTAAAGTAAAAATATTAAAAATAATGTCTCCAGTAAGCCATGGCTATATGACCTGCTTCATTTTAAAAACCACTCTGGAATTGCTCTGAAGGTTGCTTGCTTATTAGACACAATCTCTGGGGATCTAATGGAGTATCTTTGTGCCAAGTATTGTGCCGTTTTTAAGATGATTTTAAAAACCAGGAAGTCACATAATGCTGTATTTGTAAGAAAAGGCGAGCTTACTATCTACAGGCAATGTATCGAGAAAACCCATCAATTGACATCGGTGACTTTCCTTAGGGGCTCTCTAGACGATCAAGCATGCTTGTCAAGCTTCGCGTAGCGGGCTGGGAGGGGATCGTAAACCGCAGGAAATATGCAAATATTTGTTTATTTATATTTACCAAAAATGCCTAATTTTGTAATTTAGGAGTCACGTTATTTGAACGATTGATAAATGACATGACTCCCTGATATTGTTAAAAAATTAGGCATTTTTGATAAATATAAAAAAATAAAAAAAAAATCCTGCGGTTTACGATCCTTCACCAACCTGTGATGCGATGCTTGACAAACATGCTTGATCGTCTAAAGAGCCCTTTACGTCAATTTTGCTATTGTCTGGAACATGCGTAGGTAACACTAATATACCAGAGAAATATCACGGATGGTATGCGCAACTACCGGCATGTAAAAAGTGGTAGTTAATAATTTTGCAAACGATCTGATTCGGGTGATTCGGATGTAGAATCTAATGAGTAGTCGAAAAGGACACAAATTGATGTGACTAGGTAGCGGAGGGATTTCGGACGGGACCGTAAAAGATTAAAAGTAAGTTTGGTTTCTAAGTTAATAAAGGTCTTACACCTTTTCCAACGTAAATTGCGTTTGTATTTTGTTTTGTTTCTATATTTAAAAGTCCACCATTGTGAAACTCTGCACATGAGGTTGACGGGGGAAGGTGCACCAAGAACAAGGCCAATTTTCTCGAGTCAAGTAAAGGTTTTCTTGTTTCTCTTCAAAAAATCCCCTATGGCCTATACGAGGGGATTCACCAAAAGATTAATCGCTCCACAGCGCCGTTTGCCAGTCGAGAGAACCGTTTTTGAAAAAAAAACATATAAATAAACACGAACGATATGCATACGATATGCATCGTATAAGAATGGCCCGAGGTTCGTATCGCCAAATTAACGGCCTCATAAATTTAGTAAAAAGGCGTTTGAATGGGGATTCACCGGATTTGACCTGTACAGTCAACGATTGATATAAAAGACTTCCCGGAATCACACCGGCTATCCACAACTCCTGTGAACTTCAAGCGCTCAACATGAAACTGTCACTGCTCTTCGGATTCTTCTTCTTCGCCTTGCTCGTGTCATTCCAGGGCATAGAGGCGGCACCGAAGCCGAGGAACTTCTTCAAAAGATTGGTGAGTTTGCATTTAGTGTAAACATGTTTATCGATTCATCGGTTTCATTAGACTCAAATAAATTCGCAAAAGTTTAAAGACTTACTAGAGATCACTTCTATTTTAAATTTCCTTTTCAAATACACCTCCCCAGAAGTAATTCTTCGTCGGTTTCTGTTTTTATGCATGCGTTAATTTTGACATATGTATATACTAACAACTTTCTTTTGGCAAGTTATATATTTTTTATATTCATTTATTTATATACTTTTTTACAGGAACGAATCGGGCAAAACGTTCGAGATGGTCTGATAAAAGCAGCACCTGCAATCCAGGTAGTGACGGATTTGAAGGCTCTGGGCAAATAATACCTCTACTATATAAAGCAATCACTGAGGGAGGACTAGTAACGTCTAAGAGAACTTTTACGTCAATATTTTCATTCCAATATACACATATACTGTAATAAGACTGATTTCTGGCAACTACTTTAAAAATTTATATAATTATTTGCACTAAATTATTTTGAATATAAATTAATTGGAATTTTATTTTTGGTTGTTTGTCTGAGATATCGCAGATATAGTGATTATATGACCATTTGTCATTCTAGCCTTTGGCTTCACGGAATAGCTGCATGAGGTAGATACTCCAACTAAGCTAACAATCGATTTACTAGTTAAGACGCAAAAATAGTCTTAAGGAAATGAAAAAAAAGCTTCCATTGTTGCGAGAGTTCAATGTACTCGACGTGTGGTAACTCGTTGTAAAACAGATTTTAATACTTTTTTGCAAGCGCAGCGATATTGTTAGTAAAAGTTGGCAAATAAAGAAGACAAGAAACTTTTTGCGGTTCAATAATTGTATATTAACAATAATCATGATGATGATGATGAGTGATCAGTAGACGTTAGGAAATGAAGAGGACAAGAAGCCGTTTGCGGTCCAATAATTGGATATTAACATTAATTATTTAGTAGGACGTGAAAAAAATCCATTTGCACATACTTATAATTTCTGGGCTCAATACTGTTAAATAATATAAAATATAACTTTATAGTTACTCATAGGTTTAAAAAATTGGGTGTTTATATGTGAGGGTAGCTTATTTACTATATTTCATTATTTTGGTTAGCTACTAATTGTAGCTACTAATAGCAAGGCAGCTCTTATGGCACTAGCCTCTAATATCATTAATTCAAAGCTAGTGTAAAACTGCACATCACTACTGCATTCCCTGGGCGAAACGAACAGGGTAATTTTAAGATGGGTTCCCGGCCATGCAGGAATCGAGGGAAATGAAAAAGCTGATGAACTTGCCTAAGACGGGAGCAAAGGGAACGTTATACGGCCCTGACTGAACCTTGCTGTGGCGTACCAAAAAGCCTTGCAAACCTAATGCTTAAACAAATATGTTTATAACGATCCGTCAACCATTGGAACAACACGCCAGGGTTGAATGCCAAAGCGCTAATTAAGGCTTACGACCCTAAGACGCCCCGTGAGGCCATATCGCTAAATAGGAACAATCTACGCATACTGGTGAGGGCGCTCACGGGGCATTGTGGCCTGAACAAATACATGTTCGACCTCAAGCTCCGAGACACAAAAATGTGCAGGTTCTGCCAAGAGGCAGAGGAAACACCCCAGCACCTCATGTGCGAGTGTGACCCACTGATGCGTGAAAGATACACCCACTTGGGTGGTCATTACCTCCAACCTGAGGAGGTAAAACAATCTGGCGCCAAAAGTCTGCTGCGGTTCTTTAATGACACGAGGCTTAGCGCAGAACTATAGTAGGTGGCGAATACAATAGATCAGCAATGGTCGCAGTGTTACAAGGCTCATAAAGATCTTAGAAAAGCCCCACTCAACAAATAAATAAAAAATGTACCTATTTGTATACTTAGAATATAGTGTAATACTTACGTGCTTGCTTGTTTATGATCTCATCTATATCAATAGAGAAAAGTATTAAAAAATTAGAATATCCTTCATTTTTAAATTCAAACAGCTTCAGAATATTATAATACTTTCCCTAATCTTTTAATCAGCTATGTCTGCATTCTTAGATACATCATTTCTTAACTAGAAGATATATCCCGAATAGCTATACACGGCCATAACAAGATCGACAAGCTATAAAAAGATTAATATAGTCTAGTGAAAGTTCTCTATTTTCACTACACAAAAACCCCTATGGCCTGTACGAGGGGATTCACCGAGCGATTAATCGCTTAAGGCGACGACTATTGTCAACGACTTCGGGCGATTGGGCGGAGCCAACGCGTGATAAGAGAACTGGAAACGCCGCGCGGCCGATAGCGGCTTGTAGAGTGACCATACGTACGAAAATAGTGTACGTTCAAGATTCTAAGGTATTAAATAAATAAAAGTACGTAATGTGAAATAATAATCGGATTTGTATTGTAATCATTCTCTTATTGTTAGAAAATTTGGTAAACAAGAATTACGTAATTACGTAAACAAAAACGCCCGCAATTAGCAAAAAAACATAGGATAAAGGTAATAAAAAACATAGGATAATGAACTAGTCGATCCTAGGCATACGAGGAATATGATCATTAGAGACCCCTCTTATATAGTTAGTGCTATACAGGGGCGCAAATAGAAAAGGGATAAGGAAAAAAAACAAGAAACGAAAAATGACGATTTTGAATGAAGTCAATAAAGACGAAGACACGCTTCGTAATCAAAGTCCTGGTATAGTGCTGAATCGGCAAAAGGTGTTGTGGCGCTGCGTATATTAAATTGTGCATTTCTATGCTTCTTTTAAATCCTTCTACCAAGATGGTGGATTTAATTCCGGTTGATGGACCTGAAAATGTAATTGACGTAAATGATAATTAAAATTGTTTTAAATATCAAATATATTGTGGTAATAATTGCTATTTCAAATACCAGAATAATTTTTGTAGCAATCATGCTCCTTAGGCGTGACATATTCCTTCGAAGCTTGGGCGCATATGCAGCAGTATTTATTTTTGACAGCCATAAAGAGAATTTTCCCGGTTCTTTTCCCTAGTATTGCAGCTGCGCCTGATAAGGCTGAGTAATTTTTCTTATAAGACATTTTTCCCCAGCAGCCATCGGCTATAGCGTCAATAAATGGTATGCCGTTGTCAGTAACTTTATTATCATCAAAAGCCAATCTACGTTCTTCTTTAGCGGCTTCATTCATCGACTGGGTTGTTTCTTTTTCCCAAACTTTGTTTATAGTTTCCAATCTTTTATTAAATATTGTATATGATATTTGGGGCAAGTTCATTGCGGCTAATAATTCATTTAGCTGTGAATGGCCACAACCTATTGCTATTGCGCCCGCAACTCTGTTAATAGTTATGTCAGTTTCAGGGTTATTGCAACAAATGACAAAGGTTTCATTACACATCTTACATTTTAGTTTTAAATTCGAAAGTAGCATCAATTTACGTTCAGATATTATTTCTATTGATTTCAAACCACAGTCTTTCAAACTCCCATGTGAAGATATTTGTTGAAGCTCTTTAAAAAACTGTGTTATATTCAATATTCGCATTCCATTGATACTTCTCCATTCACCCTGAAAAGAAAATACACCTAATAAGAATTCTGTAATTGACATTGTCGGTTTTCTACAAACAAAACATATGATAGGTACAACAGAAAGCTATGCGCAAGTTATGCTGATGTCACAGTAATAATAATCATGCTTTGACCTGTCAGAGAATGACTTCTCATTTTCTGTACCAATATGCAAGGCTTCCTCCTCAGCAATTGTTGTTTCGTTCACTTCAGATCTACACATAGATAAACAATGATATTAGGTATAGTTATTCCTGCAAAAACAAAGTAAGGGTCGTTTTTCTACGAGTGCTGAGTTTGAATATCGAGCAAACCATGAATGCTATAATGGAATCCTTAGCTAAGTCCAAAATTTCGAAATTTTAATTCGAATCCCGAAATTATCGAAATTTAACCGAAATTCCGAATTTCAAAATGTCAAGTGCGAAATTCGAACTTGAATGTTAAGTTCGTAATTCGAAGTAGAATGTCAAGTTCGAAATTCGAAGTAAAATGTCAAGTTCGAAATTCGAAGTAGAATTTCAAGTTCGAAATTCGTAGTAGAATGTCAAGTTCGAAATTCGATGTAAAATGTCAAGTTCGAAATTCGAAGTAGAATTTCAAGTTTGAAATTCGTAGTAGAATGTCAAGTTCGAAATTCAAAATTTCACAATTTCAAGTTTGAAATTCGAAGTAGCATTTCAAGTTTAAAAACTGACAAATTAAAAAAAATACTGTCTTTACCTACAGCGTTACAAAGTCAGTCAGTGAGTCAGGGATGCGCGTAACTATGTTATAAGTAGGTTTATTATTATTACTACTAAATTTTTGGCTAAAACCCATAATTATCTTTTTGCAACAAAAACAACCCCCTCCAAACAAAGTATAATTTACGTCATACTACGAAAACCCGAATTAAATTTTGTCGCTTTACGAATGAATTTAGTAAACCGATGGTTCAACTTATATTTGTACTTTTACTTGCAGGTTTCATATAGAAATCGGCCCTAAATCGATTTTCAAATTCAATATTCAAGTTTGATATTTAATTTCAAAATAATATTCTGAATAAATTCAAAATAATATTCAGTTCAGATAAAACTTTCAAGTTCTGATAAAACATAATATTGTTCGAATTACACTAAAATCAAAATATTAAATTAGGTATGCATTTACCTGTGAGCATTACCTTTTGATGTAGTTTTGTTTACCTACACTGTTTACCACCTCGTCTGTGAATTTACATCTTCAGAATTAGTGTTGTTTCGTATTCGCCTAAAATAATAACAGTAATCACGTCAGTTTATAAAATAAAAGAAGTGATTTATTTTATGTGTTAATTAGTTAAATTGTTGCACGAATCCTATTCCTGTGGTCACCCCAATTTGACGTCAGGCAAAGAGCATCGGAGTAGACAAATGGTAATAATATACACGTAATAATACACTAAAACACGTTACTTACCTTAATAATCTATTTTTCTCTAATATACTGTGTTTAAGTTTTAAAATTTTTGAGTTTCTGGCCATTTTGTTTTTAATTATCGTAATTTATCTCGTTCGGAGCGCAGCGTCAGCATCCACCCGTGACAGTGGTCGCGGTCATACTGACTCTCGTCGCCGGCGAGGCCCGCTTTATAACTCGCGCACCAATTTTGTTCGAATAAGCAAAATCGGATATTATTCTTTGACTTTTCGAAAAAATTCACAGATAAGAAGATAGATAATTAAATTATCTTTAAAATGGTGCAGGTTTCATAATAATACACTAGATAGTATTTGCGTAATTCTCGTTTTTGTGTTCGGTTAGACCTCATTTCCCAAATTAATTACACTATGTAATATAAACAAAATCTAAAATATTCACAGATTAGAATATTAGGTAAATGCTCTTGTTTAACATATATTTTTTTCGAATCGTAAGCAGTACTCGTTTAGACGTAATTATCAGTTTAAAATCATTAAAGTCGTATATCAGCGCCTTAACAGCGCCGTTTGCCAGTCGAGAAACCGTACCGTCGAAATAAATTCAGAAACGACCAGATAGGACTTTTCAACTATTGTGACATATTACCAGCTGATGTATTATTTATTTATAGATTGACAGTTCAATATTTCGAGACTGACGAGATCCGAATTTATGTCCAACATAAACACAGCACTAGACAGATACAAAATGAACGGCTACTCGTCCCTCCTTTTCGCAACCTTTATGGCAAAAGAAGATTGAATTGGCTAATCCCTCATATAGGCAACAAAATTCCTCTAAATTTAAAAACTTATAAAAAATGTACAAAAAAACAAAAAAAAATAATTAAAAATAGTTAGCTTTAAAATAAGTGGAAGTGAAACACACGTGTAAATGATACGAATAAGATTCATATTTTATTTAATTAGCATTAAGTACGTAAATTTTTTTTTTGTAAATATTATCAAAGGGGTGGCTTTCTGTGCCGACTAATCCTTACTAATGTAGCAGATAATGCAGCAGATACATTATAATATGGTCAAAATGGCTAGTAAAGGTGCACTGAAAGTCACCCTATCATGATCTTTAGCAGGTAAGCCTTAGGCTTGGCTGGATTTTATACAAAGCTGTATTTAAAAGAAATGAGTATTAAATAAAAAATAATAATAAAAAAAAGATATCGGATACCACATTTGCGATCCGGCAAATAACTGGGGAGTCTGGCAACGGTCTGATACGTTTCCGAAGCAGCGGGGTGGTTATTGATCTGATGCCAGCTGCATTTGAAATGATCTGTCTGTCACCCGATCCCGCGTGATATTGCCGGGCAAAGAGCGCGACGGTCCGCGATAAATTCGAACAAAATTATCGCTAACATCAGGTACAGACCGCGCAAGCGACTTCGAATCTGTGACCAGACTAGAGGACGGAGAAATCCGTCCAAATCTGGTTGTGTGGGCGTGAGGTCAGCCCGCTGGTTTCACTTCCCACTGCCCGCGGTAAAGCGTTGGACTCTCACGGGCCGTTGGCGCAGTTAGAAGTTGGACTGTATTGTCCCTGAGTTCACTCCATGGAAGAAAGAATGATCTAATATCGTTATAACTTCCTAGGGTAGCGGATTTGACCGTAGTAGTTGACAACTCCAAGTGTCCATCTAAGATTGCAAGCTGTGTCATAGGGCTCGCTGGCACGACTCGGTGCAAGAAATTTTGTCAGAAAGAAGCAAGGCAGAATGTTCAAGCTGTCAAAACCTGTTGCTATACGATGCTACACAAAGAATTCAATAGGATGAATATATTTTCAGATAGTATTTGTTGTTTAAAAACATGTTTCATAACTGGTAGTCTTCAATTATTTTTTCTGCAAAATAGTAGTTTAAATGATTCAAATTGCATGGGGCTCATATATCAAATTATATTGACTTCAATCGTCTTTGAAAAATGATTTTTTAATCAATGTTTTATTACTAAGCAATTGTTTTAATTAACATTAAAAGAATGCTTGTTTTGTATATGAATGTAGGCGATACAGTCATTTTGGTTATATAATTAATTTAAAATAAAATAGGAAAGAAATAGATAAAAGAAGTCCCATACAGACTAAACACGGGGATTCACCGAACGATCACTAGCTTGCTCGCGCCCCGTTTTGCTAGTCGATCTATCCGAACACGCAAACGATATAAATACATTAGCGCGCCAACCGACAATATGCACAACATCAGCGACCTTCAAGACGACAACATGAAACTCTCACTGATATTCGGAGTCTTCTTCTTTGTGCTTCTGGTCACCTTCCAGGGTGCTGCAGCCGCACCGAAACACCACCACCACAAGCATAATATCTTCAAACGATTGGTAAGTGTCGATGCACTAAAATTATGTCTGTTGAATACTATTTACTTATTTATTTTTCACAAAATACTGATTTTTCTTGCAAAAATAACTGGAACCTAATGCAAAACCATAACCTTATGCTTATTCGATACTGTCACCCAACTAATACTAACCCTTTCTAGGGTAGACTATAGTAGCATTTTTTTACTTTACTTAAATCACTCTGCTATATTACTTTTCGTTTTATACAGACTGATTTATTTTACAGGGGTGACAAATAGACATATCGATATTCCATCCCTGCTACAAAACATACCAAATATATATTTTATATATTTTCATAAGACGAGCTTACTGAATTATTAATATTTTAGCACACTATTTGACACAATAATCGAAAAAAGCAATTATTATTCAGAAAAAATATTTTTTTGGTATATTTTCCAATTTTGAACAAAAGAATGGGTAGTAATGTATGTAATAGTAGTATGTAGATGCTACATCTAATGTTAACAACAAAGCGGTAAGCAGGAACATACACTCTCACAATAGACGCAGACGTGATGATATTGTCTCAGTGCTCGCTTACGCAAACTCAAAAGTCTTTTGGATATTTGAGCTTCAAGCTTTTTAATCAGCTAGTTTTCCCCACAAGGCAGATGAGAAAAAGGCGTTGAATGAATAATTAATACTGATTCTAATATCAAAGTTATAAAGAATATTTTTGTAAACCCATAAACTACAGAAAATCTATTAGTTATTTGGTGATTTTTTGGAATAAAATCAGAATAACATTTTTTTTCTCGAAAAAATTGATTGTTTCCAAAATGTTTTATTTGTTTCCTCTTTAACGTGTTATACAGTTAAAAAGAATAAACTAATTCAAACAGCATGTCTGATAACAACTTATTTAAAAAAATATTTCGGATATTTTGTGATGGTATTGCTCAAGATATTAAAATGATACCAAATAATCAAGATTCTCACAATCTGACTAAAACTGGATTTTAATTAATTTTGACTGAAACTAGATCTTTCTTGTGGAACTGCTGTTGCCCTTTACTCAATCTTGTCTATTGTCCTCTTCTGATTTTCACTAGTAAAACTAACAATTATTTTCTATTGCAGGAACGAGTCGGCCAACATGTTCGGGATGGTTTGATTAAAGCTGGTCCGGCAGTTCAAGTCCTGACCAGTCTGCAAGGCTTAGGAAAATGAGAAAATGAACGCATCGCAATGCAAGCTGACTAGAAATTATTATGAAGGCTGATTATTTGTACATTTTGTAAATAAGATTACCATTATTTATTTATTATTATTATTATTATACTAGTACTTAATAATACGATTAAATTTTGTATCTGAAATATGCTTTTCAATGTTACGACATTCAAACAAAAGAAGCACGGGAAGCGTGCTTCGGTGAACGAAGATAAAAAGGGGTCTTCAGTTGCTGGCAATCAGCTGGTGAGAAAGGAAGTATAATGACCCTCCGTCAAAATGTCAACGATGGAAGCGCTTATTAGAAATTGTATCAAATTTTACCACGAATTCGTGATACCGCTTTAAAGGTATCAGTGGACATCGAACCACATCCCGGTAGGCCCTCAACAAGCAAAAATATCATTGTCATTGACCAAGTCTAGATTTTGGTCATACAGGGATACAGGATCTTGCATTTCCATCATTCTAATGGTACACCAGGCTATAAACGTCAAAATGGCAATATTATGAAGGGACTTAGCGGTCCTCTATCTCACACGCATTTTATTTGTTTACACAGGCAGAAACAAATCCTGAAATGCTATTTTGCAGATTTTTATACTAATATATTTTATGTCGAAATCCCTATCCACTACTGAATGATTCGCAATCCCAAAGTACATTTTTTGTTGTGCATTACTATAAATGAAATTTGAACTCTTGAATTCAGACATCAACATGATTTCAACAGTCCTGCTAACTATCATGTTCTCATGGTCACGAACTCGTGGTTATGACTAATACATAGATTTGATAGTATAATCAGATGTACCTACTAACAAATCTATGTATTAGTCCTTGGCGGGTAAGTTTTATAAAACCCAAACATTCGTAGGTGATTCAGGTTTAAAAAAATGTAAATGTAAAAAGTATTTATACAGAATGCACTGTCAAATGATATTTGGAAACTGCGGATATTAAAATTTTCTGAGCTGGAGTATGTTGCATTATAAAAAATACAATCTTCTCAGGAAAATTTTTGAACATTATGTTATCATCACTCTGAATTAGCATTGTCAATTATAAGTGTATTTTTTTTGTAAGTAGTTGTCTTGAAGAGTTCTCTTAAAAAATCAACGATTTAGTATTACAAATTGTATTTTAATATTTATAACACGATAAATATCAAAATACATATATACATTTTCATACGAAAAAAGTATTAAATTAGAAACAATGAAAAGAAACGTAATTAAATATGAAATCGGAGACTATCGCGGTTGTTTGAATTTTGTAGCAGCCTTGTGCTACAAAATTCACGCGGTAAATTCGTTTTTTTATCTTATTCATAATATTATTATTATACATATTTTAGAGGACAATTTATAAATAAAATATTTCAGGCAGAAAACACTCTGCATTATGTTAAAGTACTATTTACGTTTTTAATCCATAGCATATTTAGGTGCTGTCCTTAAAGTTTGTTTGTTTGTTTGTTTCTACTCTTTATTGTGAAATTTCACAATTGGCGGGTTTATCATCATGCGAAAATATCTTACAACCAACCCTATTATTAAGTGTTTATTTGTATATGTGAATGTAACATGTGTATTTTGTGTGTCTTGTTATTTCATTCGATCTGCAGAATTTAAAATGCAATTATTAATTTTATCCCGAAGGAAAATGGTGACACAGCCGAGAATCGAACCAGGAACCTTATAATGAAAGATCAGACGACATAACCCTTTATGCCAGCGGGCCGTGTAATGTTCCTAATACTGAAATGATAATAAATGGATTTATATAAGTACCTATTACTGAAAAATGTATTATACTAAAACTAGGACTCAAAAATCTTACTAGTGCATATTGCAATGTTGTTTTATTTCCCTAGTTCAAAACTGAATTATTTCGCTAGCTAAGAAGTAGCAACTATTCTTTTAATTTGAAAATATGACGTTTCACATTAAATACAAAATATTACGTTTTATTGTAAACTTGAATCAAGTGTGACCTTTCTGCAGTAAAATCAAAGAAATGGTATTTTATTTAAATATAATTAGTCAATATCCATTTTATTGCTTTATGGACGGAAGTTGTAAAAATGTTACGATTTTATTAAATCGTTACCATTCTGGTGGAAAGTGTTCCAGCTTCGATTGAAAAAATTTATTATACTGATATTAAAACGACCTTTATTTGCAGTAATCTTGCCTAATATGGAGAGAAAAGCGCTTTAAAAAATACACACATTCCGACATGTCCCCATTATGTAGCCAATTCTTACATCTACATAAAGGGGACAAGTCGAAATTGGCCTAAAAATGCATAACCAGTAAGAAAAAAATATGAGTAGAGTGAAAGTTTCTTTCTATTAATAAAACTAGTAAATATTGCAGATAAAACATGCCCGAAATAGATTTATAAGAGGCCTGTATCACAAAAAATTTGGGTATTACCCTGAATATCCCCACATATATCCCAGAAATATATTTGCGTATTTTTTTTTGGTAATTGCTGGATTAAACAGGTTGACGAAGCGGAGAGTCTGTTTACTGCTGATGTATATTTGCAAGAGGTTTAATAGTCCAATCGGTGATAGCGAGGTGTTATCACAAATTGGGCGATTTACCTTCGTCTTATTGTAGCGCCGTTTTCTATCAAATAATATTTATATTGGCGTTCATAATAGCTATCTTCGTCCCCGAAGCTGCTTCATGATAAGAGATGTTGTACTTGGGCCAAACCACTCCCTTCCTCATCCGAGTAAGTTCAATTTAGATTTTTACATCCTCACTGCAGTCCGACTGCTCCTTTAGGTAGCATCGCAGCTAGACGCACACTGTTAGGAGAAGGGGGCTAAAACAGGCACAGTGCCTAAAGCAGGTAACCTCGTGCCAGTCATTAAAAAAAATTGGCGTGCTCTCGTACCGCGTAAGTAAATCCCGTGAAAAATTAATAATGTAACATAATATTGATTTTAAGGTGCGTCTGAGAAAGGTTCGAAATAGCTTTCTCTGTCAATCTTACTTATTTTACAATAAACTTCCATTATACATCAGGGGCCTTGCTTGGGGTGGTTCACTTTAAGAAAAAGGTACAGGGTATATTGATTTAAAAACCTATCTATAGCATTGGGATTTTGACAATATCGATTATCCGCAACTCTATTGACTTTCTTGACTATTTTTATTCTATGTATATTCTTTCTATTATTGACTATTTTACATTTTTTTACTGACTATTGGCGATTGACTCTTATTATTATTACTGATTTGTTTGTATTTGTATTTTTCCTTAAAAATATTTCCCCGTATTGGTGAAATTTGTGAAATTATGTAATAATTCTGTTTGATTATTAGTACTAATGTCCAAATGAAAATTCTACGAAATTATGTAAGAATTTCGATAGAAAATATTGGAAAATTTTGTTTCCCTTATATAACCTAAGAAGTTTGCGCTTAGATGTTTAAAGTTCATGCCTTGTAATACCAACGTTCATACCTTTTACCTTATAACTTAGGTATATATTTAAATATTATGTTGTAATTTTTGTTAGTTTTGACATAACCAAGTGTAGGAATTCCTATCAACTGGTTTATTAAAAAAAATATAATAATAAGTATATTGGTCACAATAGCTATGTTAATATGACATGTCAAGCAGTATGCAGTAAGCATACGTTATGCAGTAAAGTAAAATAAAAATAATAAAAATAATGTCACCAGTAAGTCATAGCAATGTGACCTATTTGATTCTAAAATTGCCTTGAGGGTTGCTTACTTATTGTATTGGACACAAACTCGGGGTATCTGATGGAGTATCTTTGTGTCAAGGCATGTCTTTGTGTCAAGGCATGTCCCCAAGCCAAGATCAAGTATAGTATGTAGGCCATTTTCAGGTTGCGTTTATCCGAGCACCGCGGAGTGCCTTAAAAATAGGGATTCCTGTTTCGACAGGAGGTCCAAGCGATTTGTCCATCTAAGGTAGTTTCTAACGGTATAGTGCAGTTTGGGCCAGATGACCTGTTTGTCATTTTGGGTTGGTTTAACTCCTATCCGGTAGCCTCCTCGAAGAGGGACGAACCTGGAAAGAACTTTGTGAACCCTGACACTGTGTGGTGGGCAGGTGGTATCAGATCTAATCTGGGGGAAAACCTCAGGCGACACTGGGCGGTTTGCGCATCGTGCGTCGTGTGCCAATCGACTGTGCAATCCGGCAAATAACTGGGGGGTCTGGAAACGGTCTGATACGTTTCCTAAGCAGCGGGGTGGTTGTTGATCTGATGCCAGCTGCATTTGAAATGATCCGTCTGTCACGCGATCCCGCGTGATATTACCGGGCATAGGGCGCCACGATCCGTGATAAATTTGAACAGAATTATCGCCAACATCAGGTACAGACCGCGCAAGCGAATTCGAAGCTGTGACCAGACTAGAGGACGGAGAAATCCGTCCAAATCTGGTTGTGTGGGCGTGAGGTCAGCCCGCTGGTTTCACTTCCCACTGCCCGCGGTAAAGCGTTGGACTCTCACGGGCCGTTGGCGCAGTTAGAAGTTGGACTGTATTGTCCCTGAGTTCACTCCATGGAAGAAAGAATGATCTAATATCGTTATAACTTCCTAGGGTGGCGGGTTTGACCGTAGTAGTTGACAACTCCAAGTGTCCATCTAAAATTGCAAGCTGTGTCATAGGGCTCGCTGGCACGACTCGGTGCAAGAAATTTTGTCAGAAAGACGCAAGGCAGAATGTCCAAGCTGTCAAAACATGTTGCTATACGAAGCTATACAAATAATTCAATAGGATGAATATTTTTTCAGATAGTATTTGTTATTTAAAAACATGTTTCATAACTGGTAGTCTTCAATTATTTTTTCTGCAAAATAGTAGTTTAAATAATTCAAATTGCATGGGGCTCATATATTCAATTATATTGACTTCAATTGTCTTTAAAAAATGTTTTTTTAATCAATGTTTTATTACTAAGCAAGTGTTTTAATTAACATTAAAAGAATGCTTGTTTTGTATATGAATGTAGGCGATACAATCATTTTAGTTACATAATTAATTTAAAATAAAGTAGGAAAGAAATAGATAAAACAAGTCCCATACAGACTAAACACGGGGATTCACCGAACGATCACTCGCTTGTTCGCGCCCCGTTTGCTAGTCGATCTATCCGAACACGCAAACGATATAAATACATTAGCGCGCCAACCGACAATATTCACAACATCAGCGACCTTCAAGACGACAACATGAAACTCTCACTGATATTCGGAGTCTACTTCTTCGTGCTTCTGGTCACCTTCCAGGGTGCTGCAGCCGCACCAAAACATCACCATCACAAGCATAATATCTTCAAACGATTGGTAAGTGTCGATGCACTAAAATTATGTCTGTTGAATATTATTTACTTATTTATTTAACAAGGAACTAATTTTCATTAAACACTGATTTTGCTTGCAAAAATAACTGGAACCTAATGGCGAAACCTTAACCTTATGCGTATTCCATACTGTTGTAACGGACCTTAAGTCCATTACATGCGATCAACAAATGCATCGACTTCCAGTGAAATCCACTGACACAATTCAGCTATTATTTTGACTCGTGTAGCTATGAATCAGCACGATGAAACAATACTTTTACTCGGAATATTTTCGGATTGCATCATTTCACGGCCTATTTAAACCGGCGAAAAAGCAACCAAATTATCATTGCCCGAGTGATCACCTTCCCCCAAGGTTGCGACGGCATATCCGGTACCCCTCTTACGAGGTCGCTCAACGGATCCGGATTTTTGGTTTCCTTTCCTTATTCTCCCTGAGTCTCGAAACATCAGTCTGTAATCCCACAGACTCGAGCCGTGCCCAGTACAAGATACTAGGAGCACACATACGATCCTCATCCGTATATCCTCGTAACCGCAGTCGCGCATCTAAATATACTCCCGTTCACGTAAACTGTTCGGAAAGCGTTATAGCTGGCAATATTCAAATCTTCGATCAATAAATTCCTTCTACTTCGTTCAAGACCGCCTTTCATTACGGAGATAACTCGTAAGTTGACACCACCACCTCACACCGAACAACCTGGAGTCTTGTGAGGGGTGGTCCCTCACATTGGTGACCCCGACGGGATCCGATGTAACGGACCTTAAGTCCATTACACTGTCACCCAACTGATACTAACCCGTTCTAGGGTAGACTATAGTAGCATTTTTTTATTTTATTTAAATCACTCTGCTATATTACTTTTTGTTTCATACAGACCGATTTATTTTACAGGGGTGACAAATAGACATATCGACATTCCATCCCACACAAAATATTAGACATGTACTTATTTACCATAATAGCATATACATGTACTGCTACAAAACATACCAAATATATATTTTATATATTTTCATAAGATGAGCTTACTGAATTATTATTATTTTAGCACACTTTTGACACAATAATCGAATAAAGCAATTATATTCAGAAAAATTATTTTTTGTGTATGTTTTCCAATTTTGTACAAATAAATGGTTAGTAATGTATGTAATAGTAGTATGTAGATGCTACATCTAATGTTAACGACAAAGAGGTAAGCAGGAACATGCACTCTCACAATGGACGCAGACTCAAAAGTCTTTCGGATATTTGAGCTTCAAGCTTTTTAACCAGCTAGTTTTCTCCACAAGGCAGAGAAGGAAAAGGCGTTTGAATAAATAATTGATACTGATACTAATAGCAAAGTTATAAAGAATATTTTCGTATACCCATAAACTACAGAAAATCTATTAGTTATTTGGTGATTTTTTGGAATAAAGTCAGAATAACAAAAAAAATGGATTGTTTCCAAAATATTTTCTTTGTTTCCACTTTAACGTGTTATATAGTTAAACAGAATAAAATAATTCAAACAGCATTTCTGATTACAATTTATTTCAAAAAATATTTCGAATATTTTGTGATAGATTTATATTATTACTCAAGATATTAATATTATGATACCAAATATTTAAGATCCCCACAATCTGACTAAAATTAGAATTTTATTAATTTTGACTGAAACGGGATCTTTCTTGCGGAACTACTGTTGCCCTTTTTCCCAATCTTTTCGTTTGTCGTCTTCTGATTTCCACTAGTAAAAATAACAATTATTAACAATAAACATTTTCTATTGCAGGAGCGTGTCGGCCAACATGTTCGGGATGGTTTGATTAAAGCTGGTCCGGCAGTTCAAGTTCTGACCAGTCTGCAAGCCTTAGGAAAATGAGAAAATGGGTGCATCGCAATGCAAGCTGACTAGAAATTATTACGAAGGCTGATTATTTGTACATTTTGTAAATAAGATTACCATTATTTATTTATTAGTACTTAATAATAAGATTAAATTTTGTATCTGAAATATGCTTTTCAATGTTACGACGTTCAAACAAACGAAGCACGGGAAGCGTGCTTCGGGTAACGAAAAAAGGGGTCTTCAGTTGCTGGCAATCAGCCGATGAGAAAGGAAGTATAATGACCCTCCGTCGGAATGTCAAGGATGGAAGCACTTATTAGAAATTGTATCAAATTTTACCACGAATCAGTGGACAGCGAGCCACATCCCGGTAGGCCCTCGACAAGCAAAAATATCATTGTCATTGACCAAATCTAGACTTTGATCCCGCATTTCCATCATTCTATGGTTCACCAGGCTATAAACGTCAAAATGGCAATATTATGAACGGACTTAGCGGTCTTCTATCTCACACGCACTCTATTTGTTTATATATGCAGAAACAAATCCTGAAATGCTATATTGCAGATTTTTTAGAACGACATAGTAATATATTTTATGACGAAATCCCTATTCACTACTGAATGATTCAAAATCCCGAAGTACATTTTTTGTTGTGCATTACCATCAATGAAATTTGGGCTCGGGAATTCAGACATCGACATGATTTCAAAAGTCCTGCTAACTATTATATTCTCATGGTCACGAACGTGTGGTCATGACTAATATATAGATTCGTAGGTGATACAGGCAAACAAAAAATGTAAAGATAAAAAGTATTTATACAGAATGAACTTATGTAAAATGATATTTGGAAACTGCGGATATTAAAATTTTCTGAAATGGAGTAGGTATGTTGCATTATATAAAATACAATCGTCTCAGTAAAAATATTGAATATTATGTTATGTTATATTATGTTTTTTGATGACAATTACTTAGTGTCGAAGAAAGTACGTGCTTGCTTTAGGCCCGGCCCTTTCGGGCAAAGTCGACATTCGTGGGAGTTTGGTAATTTGTCTTAAATATTTTTTTTTGTTTTTAGCGTTTTGAGATTTTATACCAAACGTTATTCAAAGGCCTCAAATCAAGCTGCAGTAGGAAAAAACGTTGCAGTAGGTCATTCATAATAAAAATAATATTATCTTTCTCTTAAGGTGCCCGCTTTGCCCCGCTTCCCCTAAGTAGCGGTTATCGCTTAGTCTCTATCTATTGGACTCACTTTATATTTGGACAGGATAGGCGGATATCGAGGATAGGCGCCTCCAATATGATATACGTTTTCTGTACAATATTATAAATAATAACATAGATAGTCTTTATTCTGTTGACAGAATCTGTTACCAAATCCCAAATAATACGACCGGGTTCGTGACTTATCTCATCTACCGAGTGTCAATACTAATTATGGTCAAATATGCACTTTTATAGAGCTCTTAGATAGTACAATCAAAATTTTGCAGATTTGGATATATTTAATTTATCATCAAAATTCCTGCTGACTTAGGGGCTTGATTAGTATTTCTTCATATGTTAAAATTGTAAAATATTGTGCTGTTAAATATTGTCATGACTATTATACATTATAAATATATAGCAATTTATATTACCTATACTTTTTATGGTATTTTATTATTATATTACCTTATTTTTTATATTTTGATGTTATTTTAGTAATATTATGCATATTTAACCCTTCAGGCCTCGGCCCCTCAGCCAATTGACAAGTTGATGTCGCAAAAAATTTTAGTAAAAATTAGTAAAAAAAATGAATTATGACACTGTCTCACCAAAACAATAATTATTGCCAAACCACTGTATATATCATATAATGAGTTAAATATATAAATTAATTAATTAATGTGTGTTTCTTACACCTTTCCTCGAAATTTGCCCTATCACATAAAACCTGTATTTTGTTTTGTGTATATTTTGTATTTTGCGCTGTAACAATATGTCTAGTTAAGTGTGATATTTTAATTCGCCTTTGTCTTGCATAATACGTTTAAATATTAAGTATGAAACGCAGTAAGTTTCCTGGCAAATAAAATAAAATAAAATATTTATAGTCATATAAATTGTTTTACTGATGATCATTTTCAACCCATTATTTTTACAAGCAGTATTAGCCTTATTGAGCCTGTGGATCTTCAATATTATTCGCTACGTGAGTGTATGTAGGTATTGATTTATGGGTGTTGGGGTGGAGAGTATGTGAATTAGAGTAGAATGTGAATTTGTGAGTGTGTGTATCTGTAGGGTGTATGCGCATATGAGTGCTGTATGTATGTAGGAGTGCGGGATGCTAATATAGTTCAATCTACTCTCCAGCTTTTCAGTTACCTCCGTAACAAAGGACTAACTAGTGTCGTGGTTAAATATATCAATCTAATTAAGGCCTACATTGCATGCATGTATAGCATGTGGCAGTACCGAATTGGCACCATAGTTTGTGTACGTACGTGAAACGTTAAGTGAAAAGTTAATAATGTGACTTATAAATATGTATATTGGTAACAATACCTATGGTAATATGGTATTATATCATATAGGTTATATTGTATAGTAAAATAAAAATAAATAAACCAATCTGTCCATTCTAAAAGTTTGTTTGTTTGTTTGTTCGAAAAGCTTTATTGCACACACATAAGAGTACAATGTGGTGGGCTTATTGCCAAGTGGCAATATCTTACGGCCATACCGCCAGGGTTATTGTGACTAAAGGTTTATGTGGGCAAATTGATTCACAAGTAATAAATGAATACGCTTACATAATAGTCATCATAGGATAAAGTATAAAACAGTGATTAGTAACATATGCCAACTCGATATTGAAGGGAGGAGTGGAATATAAGGACAAGCAAAGGAGACGGAAGGGGAAGGGCGTATTCATGAGTTGAGTAAATGTCTCTTTAACGATTTTTTTAAACCCGCTCAGGTTTTCAAGTTGTCTTATCGGTAAAGGCACGGAATTCCAGAGTCGGGCCGCCTGCACTGCGAAAGACCTAGACATGAAAGTTGATGAATGCTGAGGTTTAGCCAGTAATAGATTTTCCTGAGAGCGTAATGGAAGGCCATGGGATGAAAGCGGAGAGAAGAGATTATACAAATAAGTAGGACAGTTTGACTGTAGTACGCGGAAGAGTACGACGAGTATGTAAAATTCCAGACATCGTCTAATGGGAAGCCACTCTATTTGCCTGCGAAAGTTTGATATGTGGTCAAACTTCTTCAGGGAATAAACAAAGCGAATACACGCGTTTTGAATCCTATCTAACTTATCGAGTAGTTCTTCATTCGCATCTAGGTAGGCCACATCAGCGAAAAGATTGTGCCGTTTGGCGTCTAATACAACGAGGTAAGAGATTCTGAACACGTTTAAAAGAATGGAGACTTGCAAAGACTCTGCGACTGACCTCACTTACTTGATGATGCCAAGATAAGTTTTCATCAATGAGCAGGCCAAGGTCTTTTACAGAACTGCTATAAGGGACAACGACGTTGTCGATATTGATAGGAGGGAGATTATTTTTATACTTGGCAATGAGTGAGCGACTTCCGATGACGATTGCTTGAGTTTTTGACGGATTAAGAAACAGGCCATGGTTACGAGACCATACCGCTATGAAAAAGTCACTATGAAATTACTTTAAAAGTTTCTTGCTTATTGTATTGGACACCAGCTCGGCGATCTGATAGAGTATCTTAATGTCAAGGAATGTGAGGATGTTTTTGTATAGCAGCGGATCTTCTACTGAGCAGGAATATGTTGCCTTGCACTACTCGTCTGATGGATGGCCGATGATGGTCGCTAAATGAGGGATCAGATAACTTCTATTTGGCTCCTTGAAGTTAGTGAATAGCAGATCAGAGCTGCAGCGGAATGACTTGCTTGAAATGACCTAAACTATGGATTTATATGCCTTCATCTTAGGCTTACTTGCCCCTCTAAAGTGCCCCCCCCTCCCCCCGAATGCCCAAGATCGAGTACCTACATTAAAAAAGTATTTGACAGTGCATTGTATGTAGATCATTTTCATGGTGGATTTATTCAAGCATCCAGTAGATTCAAGCGCTGTTTCCATCTAAGGTTGCAATCTATATCAGAAATTGCGAGAAATTTTGTTAGAAGGACGCAAGGCAGAATATCCAAGCTGTCAAAAGCTGTTGTATTATTGAAAAAGCTAAACGAGGAAATCAATGACATTATTATATTTTAAGATAGTATTTGGTGTTTAAAAACACGTTTTATGAATAGTAATCTTCAATTACGTTTTTTGTAAAATTGTCGTTTAAATGATTCAAGTTGTATGGGATATATTATCAATTATACATTATTAAGTGATATTATTAACTTCCATCGTCTTTGAAAATGCCTTTTTATCATTGTATTTTCTAATAACCAAGGTTTTAATTAACATTGAGGGCATACATGTTATTGTATATCAATGCAGGTGATACAGTCATGTTAGGATTACAATCATGTTAGCTACATATTTAAAAAAAAAATAAAGTAAGAAAGAAATAAATAAATGAAATCCCCTATAGACTAAATGCGGGGAAACACCGAGCGATGACTTGTTTGCTCGCGCACCGTTTGCCAGTCGAGCTATCCGAACACTTGAAAACGATATAAATACATTAACGCGCCAACCTACGATATTCACAACATCAGTGACCTACAAGACGACGACATGAAACTCTCACTCATATTCGGAGTCTTCTTCTTTGTGCTTCTGGTCACCTTCCAGGGAGCTACAGCAGCACCAAAACATCACCACCATAAGCATAATATCTTCAAACGATTGGTAAGTGTCGATATACTAAAATGATTTCTGAAGTAAAGTAAAGTAAAAGGTATTTATTTCCAATACAACCATACAATTGTGTAGGAATGACAGTAATTAATCTTAAACTAGTTACTCAAGTTACTTCTGTTGAATACAATAGTACCATTTTTTTTATGTTATTCAAACCACTCTGCTATATCACTTTACGTTTTATAAAGACTGGTTCATTTCACAGGGGTCACAAATGGACTCCATTATACACAAAATATTAGTGACTTGTCTACCATAATATCATATTCATGTACAGCCACAAAATATAGAAAATATGATTTTAAATACATTTTAATAAGACGAGTTTACTGAATTATTATTATTTTAGCAAACTATTTGACACATGGATCGAGAAAACCATATATATTTAAAAACTTTCCATTTTTCTTTTTTTACTTTTTCTAATATATTTTCCGATTTCGACCAAATGAATGGGTAGTAATGTACAGTAAATGGTAGTATGCATATGCTAAATCTATCAGACCAATAGGTAAGCGGGTATATGCTCTCTCACAATGCACGCAGACGCGATGATGCATTATGCAAACTCAAACATCCTTTGGATATTTGAGCTTCAAACTTTTTAACCAGCTAACTTTCTTCATAAGGCAGATGGAAAAAAAGGCGTTTGAATGAATAAATTTAAACCCATACTAATAGCAATTTAACTGTTATAAAGAACATTTTAATTGACCCATAAACTGCAAAAAACAAGTTATTTAGTGATTTATTGGAATAAAGTAAGACGTAATAATAAGAAAATAACATAATAATAATAAAATAATCAGATAATGAATTGTTCCCAAACATTTTTTTGTGTTTTCACTTAAATGTGTTGCAAAATTTACCAGAATAAAATAATTCAAAAAGCATGGCTGGTTAATATTTATTTAAATAATATTTCTACATTTTATGATAGTGTTGATCAACATATTAAAATGATACCTAATGGTCGGGATTCTCACAATATGACTGAAACTGGAATATTCTTAATTTTGACTAAAACTGGATCTTTCTTGCGGAACTACTGTTGCCATTTACTTAATCTTGTCTTGTGCCCTTCTAATTTTCACTAGTAAACATATCAATTATTAATAATAAACGTTATCTATTGCAGGAGCGTGTCGGCCAACATGTTCGGGATGGTTTGATAAAAGCTGGCCCTGCAGTTCAAGTCCTGACCAGTCTGCAAGGCTTAGGAAAATGAGAAAATGAACGCATCGCAATGCAAGCTGACAAGAAATTATTATGAAGGCTGATTATTTTTACATTTTGTCAATAAGATTACCATTATTTATTTATTAGTACTTAATAATACGATAAAATTTTGTATCTGAAATATGCTTTTCAATGTTATGACGTTCAAACAAATGAAGCACGGGAAGCGTGCTTTGGTGAATGAAGATAAATATAGGGGTAGTCAGTTGCTGGCAATCAGTCGGTGAGTAAGGAAGTATAATGACCGACCGTCGGAGTATCAAGAATGGAAGCGCTTATTAGAAATTGTATCAAATTTTACCACGAATCCATGATACCGCTTTACCACGTCCATTGCGTTATGCGGTGTAAAAAGCCACATGCTTGACTTTTTGCAGATGTAGCAGTCACAACCGCACTCTTTCATGGGAAGCGACTATGTTCAGATTTCTTTGAATATGACAGATAGTAATATATCAAATTGCTTCCCTTATGAAATTATCCCAACGGCGCAATTGAAAACCTATTTTGTGAGGCCGAGTAGGTCTCATACGCACTGTCAAGAAGTTCAACCTCGCCCCGAAAATACCTCATATGCACTGGATGAAAGTCCATGAAAAATGGCATCGCAGCCTTGCATATCAATGGACAGGTAGTCCAGTAGCACATCACGTCCTGGTAGAACCTCAACAAGCCGAAATGACATTGCCATTGACTAAGTGTAGACTTTGATCTTACAGTGATACAGGATCCTGCATGTCCGACTTTCTAATGGTTCCTCAAGCTATAAACGTCACAATGACAATATTATGAAGGGACTTAGCGGTCCAAATCCTGAAATGCCATTTAGCAGGTTTTTCCAATGACATAATAATATATTTTATGATTAAATTTCTATCCACTATTAAATGAATCAGAGTTCCGAAAAACGTATTTGTTTTTGTTGTGCGATAGCAATAAAGAAATCTTGACATTAAAAAAAATATATTTATAAATAAAAAATAATCTTCAACAAAATACAAAATAAAAATTTATTAGGATAGAAACTGTCGAACCAAGTGCTTCAATATATCTATATACCAATATTATTCCATATTGTAAATATTTGTTCCTAGAAATTTGTAATGACGCTGTCCGCTGTTCCTAGAAATTTGTAAGTCATGTTCAGTTTAGGCAATATTTGTTGGTTGCCTACTCTTGTCCTGGTGATGCTTGCTAAATCAACTATATTATATTATATCGTTCTAATGGTAAAATATTGGGACTTCCTGATTTATGCTTTGCTTAGTTTGCAAGATATTTTATATTCTTAAAGCATAAACAATATTTTGGTGTATTTACGTTTTGAAGTGAAGAACGTATTTAACAAAAATAATATAAAAACACTACGTTAAACGGATACATCGGAGTAGGTCCATCTTTGTACCGCCTGTCCATACCATATTAACGACACCACAAAACCCAATATTTTCATCCGATAGGCATGGGATTAGAGTCTTTTAGATTGCCATTTTTAAGATATACATATAGGACTGGACTTCAAAGATAAAATTCAATCAACATATTGCTGTCATTTCTAATTATAAATTATCGATATCATTAGACTTTATTCTTATAATAAGAAACAACAAGAATACCGACCGTTAATCTTATGAAACCGAATAATTTTATGAAATAATTAAAAAAAACAGATACTGACATGATTTCATTAGTTATGTTAAGATATCAATATGTAATTGATTTATATTATTATTATTATTTTAGTTTTTATTTTTTTTATTTTGGTTTTATTATTATTTTCGTATAAATATATGTATGTGTATGTGTGCATAAATGGATATATATTTTATCTATAGATGTATATAAGTATCTATCCATATTTGTATATGCGTAAATATTTGTAGTTTTATATTTGTCGATTTAAAAATAAGTACTAATTATAGTTTAAGTTGACAGTGCACACTTAATATCGTCATTAAAAGTCTGCCTTAAAACAGGCCTAGGCCTAGTTAGGCGACTGTGTCAAACATTAAAAATAATGTAGCATCAATTTCTTGCTAACATCTTACTTACAAATATGACATTAATTGTCTACTAGATGTGTTACTAAAATAAATCATATACCTACTCATCATCACGAATAAAAGGAAAGAAAAAATATCCATCACATACTAATAATAGATGGAAGAAGTGGGAAAGATAGACAAAAACCAATTAAATGCAATTTACCACCCTAGCAATCTTACTTTTCCTTGTCTGCTCTTATAAATGGCCAGTATACCATGAGAAAAATATTTGAATGATTCTTACATTACCATTTTGTTTAACGGTTTTAAACAGAATAAAGATGTTTCAATCGTAATTATGTTGAATTACAAGGAATTTTGTTGAAACTCCATTACTCGATTATATGTATCAATATTTTCCTTGCGGTTAATACGGAAATAACAGTATACTGTAGTTTCAAATATGATTCATGTGTCCGACTATAACCGTACGTATACTACTATATGCTGTCATGTTACAAGCGAGATTTCAAGGTCGCGATGTAATGAAATAACTTTGTGTTTTAACATTACGGCACGGTAACTACCATCACGTTAACACCGTTACGCGTCATGCTAATTCATATTTATGGACCACAGTCCGAGATATATACGTAATCCTTGTTGAAACATGCGTATTTCCGTGCATTACATCGGTATATTCTTCTTAGTGTACGTACGTGTCGACTGATTTACTTGTCCCTCCTGTCCTTAGACGAAAGTTTCTCCTCGACCTAAAAAATATGCCCTCTGGTGCATTCGGTTAACCGTAGCAAAAACACTTTTGTCTGGGGTCGATCCATTCATTATTTCTTTCCTATACATCTTGTAAAGTCAGCGTCTTTTACATCAAATGATAAGAATAGGTACTTGAATCATTCGCATACTCAGAATGCTCAGATTTATAAAATCCCTTATCAAAATGTATGAAGTATCTAACTAAAAGTGCATTCAGTGTCTTGAGGTATGCCAACTCAGCGAGTACTCAGATTACATAAATAATATTCCTATAAAAACTCTCTACTATAATACAAACTCCTTTCACGTGCCATGGCTGTGATAATTCACAAATAAATCATTTTAATCGGCCTTAATGGTCCCAAAACAGATTTCTAAAATGGTATACCACTATGAGTATTAAAATAATACGATATAGTGAAAGCTTCAATGCTAACGACATGCAAAAAAACGCAAAATTAAACGCTATTACATCTCGGGGATTCCCAGTAAAAAAGGTTGGTTTCGCATTAATTAATGCTGTCCAGTTATAGCACCAATATATATAAAAAACTTTGAACTAACGGCATGCTTATTTTTGTTTGTTTTCAGACTCTTCTCCGTGTACCCTAACTTCTGGTGAATGCACAATGAAAACGCCGCAAGACTCAATTCAGGAGATTGGACACTTTATAAACTATAAAGTAACATTTTTAACATGTTGAAATTGGGGATTGAATGCTTATAAAATTAAAAGCTCAATGACAATTACCCTGCTGTCTTAAACATTCTGGCTTTGCATTACTAGGTTTTCAAAAATGTTTTAATTAATCAAGAGTCTCAGAGGTCGTTGATAACATTGTAATAATATGCTAATGAATATAACATTAGTTTTATGATAACTTCGCAGTCGAAAACAAATCGACCATTCTAATTTTAGAAAATTGCATAATCATTTTAGCATTCTATTTCTGCTGGGTGATTTCCGTCATTTTAAGTTTCACTTCTTAATAATATTATTTATATATAAATATAAAACAGTTCACTAAAGCGCGTCGTATGATCCTTATGTTGGTTAACAATTAAGTTTCTAAGGCTATAAACATACTTTCTAAGGATTCACTAGCCCAGAAGTCGACTAATACAAATATCATAATTTATGTATCATACCTTTCTTAAGTATTATACATTTAGTATCGATTTTCCGAATTATTTTAATCTTAAGCGACTTTAATCTTAAGTCTAAATAACTATTTATAAGTTTTAAAAACAGCATAAGTATCAAAATGTAAATTTTACATGAGAGATAAAAAACTGATTTTCCTTAATTATTACAACTTGTTATTTTACTATTTTTTGAAGTTAAATGATATATTACTTTAAGGAATGCTTTAAATCGTAAATTCGAAATATATAAGAATAAAAACAGTCGAAATGTAATAGTTTGATACAAAAAATAAAAGAAATAGTAGGCTATTATTTTTGAGAGAAATGCCTAAACTAGTCCTTATTTTATGTGGTTTCCGAAATGAATTCATACAATCAACTATCAAAAATGTACACATTCCTACGTAGCAAATAAAATTGTATTTTTTTCTTGTTCCATTTTTCTTAACTTTTATATTTCGATTATTAGGCTTGGTTAGTTTTTGAGGAAAAAATAATTGAAACTACGTTTATAAATCTCTTGATCAATATGAGTTGTGGTGGTATCGAAATGACTCGGACATTTAGGTGGCATTTGTGCCATCAATGACCCGACTTCTATGCTGTTTTCGATTAGAAACGTATGCGAGGTTATTTTTAATACTCATTCAAAGAAAAGTGGTGTTGTACAAAATGTGACTTTATGGGATTTGGGATTTTGACATGACCGATTAAATTATTATATAGGTCTTTAACAAATTAGTAGATTGCACCTTTAGTATTTAGTAGCTAGCTAACTAACTAGATCAGCCTTCATAATGTTATCACTGATTTAGTTATCATTATTAATTGGCGAGTCCGTTACGGTTACATTAATATGGTAATTATTACTCATTACAATAAACGAGGAAAATGTTTTTTACTTTCATCGTACAAGTATCGGCGCGGGGGCAGCACGCGGTCAGCGATTTGCATTGCAAATTAATGACCTCATAAATACTGGAGATAGCCCGGGAGACGGGGAACCACCGGTCGTCTCATTCAGCTCAAACATATTTATCATTTTATACATAACGATTAACACATTCATAAAATATATGTATACACCGTCGTGGCGGTGTTTCCATTCATATTTTATATAATACTAGTGTTATTATCCGGCGGTGCCCGTGTTATATCCGTGCTTAAATATCTATATATGTCAATATTCATGGCAAAAGGTTGAACGGTATAGTTGAACTACAGCGCCATCTAATGGCAGTTACAACAAAGTGGATAGCGCGAAAAAATTATCCGTTCTCAAATACCTTTGTATACCAATTTTCATGGCGATCGGTTGAACGGTATAGAAGTTTATATGCTGCAACGCCATCTGGTGGCGTGTTACAAAGCGGAAAACATAAAAACCTTCTCCACAAAAAAATATATTTATATATGGTGAACTTTCATGGTGACCGGTCAAACGGTGCCGAAGTCTATCAAGCTCAGACAGCTAGCTATACGAACATCCGCTGGGGTCATCCATTACAGCTTCTTGCGACATGCCACGACAGTAATTATTCATACATAGTGGTATTATTCAAGCAACCAATCAAGGATAGTTTTACATTAACAATGTGAAATGCGTAAGTTTTTTCTGCGCCTATTACTTGATGATTCCCCAAATTTCTGGGTATTACAATAGACCAGAAATTAAACTGGAGTCCACGTATCGAGAAACTATCTAAAGAACTGTCTTCGGCTATTTACGCTATAAGAAAAATCAAATTTCTAGCCGGAGAACAAGCCGCAATGATCACTTACTATGCGTGCTTTCATTCGAAGATGGCTCATGGTATTTTAAACTGGGGTAATGCACTAGATAGTAATCGTATTTTTATTCTGCAAAAACATGCACTCCGAACGATATGTGGGTTAAAAAGAGGAGATCATTGTGCTCCGATATTTAAAAATAAAAAATATTGACTGTGAAATGTGAATTTATTTATCAGTGTTTAGTTTATGCGAGAGCAAATTTGGAAGACTACGAAAAGCACTTGAATTTTCACGAACGTAACACATGCAATAAAAATAACATCGTGATTTGAAAAGTCCGGCTGGGTTTATACCAGAAATCTTTTTTATTATTGGGCTTTAAATTTTTTAATCTGCTGCCAACAGAAATTAAAAAAACTCAAAGAGGTGGTAATCAAAAAGAGCGTAAAAAGAAAACTAGCCAACCTCTCTCTATAACTTGAATGAATTTAACAAGGTGGTGGTTGAGCTTAAAATGTAATTATATAAATGTGATCTATTTGTTTATTGCTGAATAAACTTTTTTTTTATAAATAATTATGTGATATTGTTATATGGATTATTACTATATCTTTTAAAGTATTATATTTAAATTTTCTTTTAGAGTAATTTCGTTTTTATATTTTGTTATTTTAGTAGTATTCTATTGCTGATTATTCTTGAAAAACCTTTGATTATATATTTTTTTAAACATTGACTATTATTGTATTTTTTTTTGTTATTTGTGATTTCTTTTTGATTATTGAACCATACGTACCTTTATATGAAGTATATGTACATGTAATGAAGATATTAATAATTGTACGAAAATAAAAAATGACGCATTCCACAGTAGGTATGTACTTTTTGGAATTAATAAACTATGATTATGACTATGACTATTCTAGTAACTGTTGTCAATTTTCTGCACATTTTCATCGGCCTATTCTTTATTTAAACCACCCATAAAAACAGGTAACAATACTTTCCAGCTAAACATATTTTTACACGAATGTCCACAAAAAAAGAGTGTAATTTCTTTAGGGTTCATGTATGTATGTTTTTCGTTTATTTATTCCACCATAGCTTCCAAATGCTTGAACCGATTTAGAAGTGTGTGGTATTTTTAGAATCGCTATGTCATATCGAGTGTCATAGGGTACGTGCGATGTCAATTGCTCTCATAAAAGAAGAAAGCAGCGTCTTCGATATAATTCGCCGTGTTACGCGTTTTATGACATTCCTCATTTGACAGTTTTTTCGTTCTTCTTCTTCGCGGCCGCCAGGTATAAAACCTGTAGGGCTAGTAACGAATAGAAGTTTTTGGAATATTGGTTTAGCAAAATAAATTAGACAAAATGTTTAATTATTACCTACATACCACAAAATATTATCATTATTTTAGTTACCGTATATGGTTCTTACGAATTTATTCCATCCTGAAATTTTGGAAGATTATAAAATTACGAAGATAATTAAAATTTTACGCTTGACCGATATAGAAGTGTGTGGCATCGTTAGCATCGTTATGTCATTCCAGGTATCATAAGGTACATACTAAACTGTCCAAATGTCAAATAAATAATATTCCAAATGTCCAAATGTCAATAAATTAAGATTAATATATCGTTGTTGTAGAGGTAAAACACATTAACCAACAAATTGCAAATTCTAAGATAATTGAGTGTTTTAGTGTTGATTAATTGAGTCCTGAATTACATAGAATATACAAAATGATTTTTCGTATTGAATATCCCCTTTATAATGTACTTTAGTCACTTACTGATAATTTCCACTCAAGCATTTGGGGTCGCTGATGTAGATACTTAGTGAAGAAAGTCATTTTTGCCAAAAATTGCACTTACTGAATTTTACCTACAGTGGCGATATCGTGCAATGAAAGGTTTGATTGAGTAGATTATGGACGTCATGATTATCCCAGAATGTGATATCGTCTTTAAGCTCTGGATGTTTACAGAGGTAACACGCATCAACAGGGCCGTAACGAAGCATCCGTAAATTAAACTTTATTCCATGAAAACGTGCTTTCTGCGCGAACATTTTTTATAGTATTATAATTTTTATAGAATTATAGAGGGGTATAAATACAAAAAAAAACTTTTTGCACCGGCGGTCGTGTTTGTTTAATTTTTCAAAGTATTTTCTTGTCTAATATTTGTTGGATGGTCGACGGAATATCAGATGCAAGTATAAAATAAAATAACTTACTTTTAAGTTGCAGACGCCATCGGAAGTGATTAATTGCGTTCTGAAACAAAAACCAAATAAATTTATTTGTCTGAGAATAAATGAAAGCAGTGGTTTTGTGCAGTGGTTACATTGAATTCCTTATTGAGGGGTATGAATAAAATTTATTACTGAAAACGAAAAAAATATTTTTAAAAATACCGCCAATGCCATCTGTCGGCCGGGGTTTGAATTACGTTGCTTTAATAAAATAGGCGTCATGGGGCCCGCGACGACTCGGCCGTGACAAATAGCTCGATATAACACCGCTAGATGCCACGACGGGTTAAATTTATCCAGCCTCATTACTGAATAATAAAATGAATAAAAAAATATGAATATAGAAATAAACAATTGTATTATTAAATAACCAGAACGACTAGGCAAAGAATCATAATAGAGAGGAAACGTCAGTGGCCCGCCGAAAAGGTCTGAATCGCTGTTTGAACCGCCGCGCAGCCTTGATTTTTAGATAAATTTAATATACCTACACGAATTCTATGATGCATTGACATCATTTATATTTTTTGACATACGGGGTGATATTACTGCATGGGCATTTTTTTGTGGGTTGATCAGTTCAACGAGGTAAGCAACATTTAATAAAATTTTATAGCAAAAAGACAAAAAAAAATGTTTTTTTATATATTTTTTTTTTAAATTTAAACATTTGAAGTAGAAGGCAATAAAATAAAGGTTGAAGAAGGGTTGACCGCGCTGCGCCATGTAGCGGTAGGTAATATATCGTAAATAAACAATATTAGTGACATTCTAACTACCGCTAGATAGCGCAAAGTGATCGTAGCTTTTCATACTATTTAGAAATAAAATGAAAAAAAGAAAATTTAAAAAAATTGAAAAAAAAAACTAAAATATTTTTATTTTTTTTAATCGAAAGTTGCTAATTTTGTTGTACTGATTAACCCACAAAAAATGCCTGTGCAGTAATAACACTCTGTATAACATCGTTTATTATTTATTTATCCCATATAAAAACATTTCTTCCCTATACATAATAAAATTATTTAAAAAAAAATATCTCGCTCTTTTTTAAACTTTTGAAAATTATTTTAGAAATTTTCGATTCTGGTAAATGACCAATTGATTTATTTTTTTAATATTTAGTAAATATACCTATTGTATTAGTTATATATTATTTTTATTTGATGACAATTTTATTTAGAGAAACATTTTATATAATATTTTTATACTTATAACACCTTTATTTAGAGACAATTTTATTTAGAGAAACATTTTATATAATATTTTTATACTTATAACACCTTGTATCGACTAAATATTTTTTAAATCATTTAAATCTTGTTTCAGGGCTGTGAAAAATTATTTTAGGCTTATACCTATACAAAGTTTTAACTTTCTGCAATCTGTAAAAAAAATTTGAAAAAAATAATATTGTCAACTTGTGGAGGCTTTCACCATGGACCAATATTATTATTAATTATATAGGTTATTAGATTGCTCATTGACGTACTACGTTTTGGCAGCTAGGATCTTTGTATAAAACGCAAGGTGTAGATAGAACTCACAGTTCCAAGTACCTATTGATTATTCTTCTCTTAGGTTCAGTAGCCCAATGATGGCGTTCTAAACATGCGTATACCACAATGTACTGTGCCTACACGGTATCCTATTAAAAAAACATAACATAATACCAATCATAGCTATTTTTTTTTTTTTTTTAAATCATAACTATTATTATTGTAATATTATTTACATAAACATGTCAATTTTAATTTTCTGTAGAGGTAGGTATCAATTCATGATAATTAGGCGATTTAATGTTGATATAGTCTAATACATAGAATTTTAATCTCTCCGTATTATTTCTGTGATGTAATAATCAGTCTATATAAAAATGCGATTGATGGCGAAAATAATTTAATGGTATTATTGTTATCATTAATAGTTTTTATAATAAATCAGTCCATTATAAAAAAACATTCATTATCGATGTTATTATATATGGCCAAATAAATTGCTAATAGTTTCGCCGGGCCATGCTATCAGCGCCACCTGTATGTCGCCGGCGCAGAAGAATTGCTGCTATGGCACTAAACAATAAAATACCCTATATAATAAAAGCTATTATGAAAATAAGCAGTCGAAGAAGACAGAAGTAGAAATCGCTTACTACGCAACCAGTATTTGCGATTAGTGTGAGCGATAAAAGAGTGACAAAATCACTAAGCAGGTGCAGGTTGACAAATCGCTGAATATCGTGACGGAAGCCGGCGAGACAATTGACTCGTTTGAATGCAATTGACAGGGCTGACAGGGCTGTGAGAAGAAAAAGTGCAACTTTTACTTTACCAGCCTACCAACCGTAGAGGCGGTAAACTGTTGTGAAGGCGCAATTTTTTATCGAGATTAAGGCGGATATATACATTTCGACCCCCCCCCCCCGAAATTATAAAATATTAAAACTATATAACTATTAAATATGTAGTATATACTTTTAAATTGACTATTTATCTAAATAATTCACAAACCAACTTTCCCTCTTTTAGAATTGATTGGAACATTATAAAATTAGGTTGCTATACTACCACTACAAGCACGAGACAGCGCCGCCGGTCTGTAGACAGACGCCGCGCTCTAGCTGTATCTTCTACTGCTTCGACTGTCCTTTCTTCTATAGAAAAGGGAAGATTTGTCATGGTACTATTTGTTTCCGAGTCTCTGTTCAATATCACCCTCTCACTAGCTAGGTATCTTCAAAAGCCAGATATTGAGTTATCTTCAACTGTTAAGTATACAGATAACATTGTTTCCCTTCTCAGCATCACACTGCTTTCTTTGCCTATTCCTTTGATGTATATGCCGCAAGATTATGGAATAACCTACCTTGCAATATACGGGATACCGTTAGTTCGAGTGCGTTTCGCTCAGGGCTGAAGCTATATCCGCTTTCAAAATAATATAACCTGATCCTACGTATATTGATATTATGGATATTATGGATCCTACGTATATTGATATTATGGATACTGAAAAAACCACAAAATTTGAAGTCCCTCGTCAAACAGCTAAACAAATCAAAAGAGATAATTCGCCCCACAACATCCCTGAAGAATATCATCCACGATCGATATTTTTATCTTGCATAGACACTTTGATTGAAGGATTTAGTAAAAATTTAAATATTTTGGAAGCGTTTGACATTTTACTGGCCAAAAACATTAAAAAGTTGAAATTTCTGAAAATGTTCTATGAAGATTCAGAATTTTCCACATTTTTTCTAAATTTCAAACTAAGCTAAACGAATATCAAAATTAAAAATATGTTATATTTGTAATAAGGTCATGATGATATATAGTGTTGATAACGCAGGTGGCCTAATTACTGATTTTATAACTGACAATAACTTTATACAGATTTATTATAATTTTATACAGTTTTCGTTTAAAAACAATATTGATACCTATAGTGGTTATTATATACATAATATGAAATTTTGTTGAGTATATCTCATATTATGAGTAATAAGGTTTGAAAAATTCAAATTCTTGAAAGTGGTTTAAGAGGTTTTACTCATGCAAAGATGTAATACATCTAACTACGTGACTGTTACAATGCGAAACTGTCCAAAATTTGAAGTAGAATTTAGGTTGATTGCAGCCCTAAATTGCACCATTTTCACTGTAAATTTGCTAAATTTTCCTTAGGAGATCTCCCGATCCCCCTCTCCCTTAGGGGGTATGGCATACCCCTAAAATCTCCATATGGTAGACCCCCCGAACTTAAATCCTAGCTAAGCCACTGTCCCCCTTTCCCCTCCGATACGATTGAGACCATTCTCTGTGTGTCTGTCTGTCTGTCTGTGTATGTGCGTCTATATATTTCTCCACGATAGCGCCCAAACGCTTCACGAGATTGAGCGAAAATTTGACATGCAGGCATCATTCGGCCATGGCAAGAGTTGAAAAGGTTGTAGTTGAAATCTGTCTACCAGGGGGCGCATTAGGCATATTTTAATCTCGAAGTATAGGACTAGGAATATTAATTGGGCTGAAATCACATTGTGAAATATTGGCTGGAATATTTCATATACAAGCTACACTAATAATATTTAAATTCCGCCATACATTTTTAATCAAATATTGACATCTCGGGCGGCGCGGTTCATTCTCGGCTAAGGGCGAACAGATGAAACACAACCCAGCCTGGTTCGTCCGCTGACCGATATAGGGCGCTCATCGATATTATGTATGAAATTAATATTGAAATAAAATCAGTTCTTGGCTACTTGCCGGAAAAGTCTTGAATAAGAATAAGAATAAGAATAATTTATTTTCAAAAACCTGATCTGGGTATAGAAATTACTTATCTAATGGTATTTCTACAAATAAAATTACATTTCAAATCACATTAAAAAATATAAAAAAGTCTATAGGAAAACTAATAATTGAAAAAAAACATAGAAATTCAAAAATTCAATAACAAAGACATAAAAACTAGAAAAATAAAAAATAACAGAAATAATGAGAAAACATAGAGAATCAGCAATTCAATAACAAAAATATACAAAAACTAGTAAAATAGGAAGCATCCAAAGAGTTCTATATAAACTATATTTAATAAGGATTAAACTAACATTAAAAAAAATACGGATAAAATTATCAAAATATAAAAATCTGAAATTTTAATTACTTGGGGTGACGGAAAAGATGTTTTTAATTTGCGGCACCCCTGCTATGGCGCCACTCGTTAAGATTCACCTGACGCTTCTCATAATGGATTTTATGCGGTCCTCGCGCGCGCTACTGTCCTACTCGGCCAGCTCACGATCGATCTACTAAAACCAGTGACTCAAATTTCATAATTTTACTACATGTATCCAAAAATACTGTATATCATATTTTTCTATGATTTTACTTTACTACACATGTTTCGTATTAAATTAGTGAGCACCGAACGGGTGTATTATTCAAAACATAAAACTAAACCAAAAAATCTTTATATACCTATATATTAGATAGTTTTTGATTATATTACATTATTCTGCATCGAAAAACTGAGTCAAAAATCATGTACAAGTTTTTTTCGATTCAAGACTTTATCGAGGAAATAAGTACTGTTGTAATATCCAAAGTTGAACATAAAATACACTTTTACTCCTAAACCAAAAAACTTAGGGAACATTTGTATAATTTAATTACTTATATTTTGTAGAAAAAGTCATAATATCAATATCAGTTTTTTTCTGTTAATTTTCTTGATTAGTTTTATGTATAGAATCCAAATGTCGGGAAATATATAAATAAAATGTAGATAATGATGTCAGAATGATCACTTATAGAAATTAGAATAAATATAATGGAAACGATAATAAAATTCAGCATTTTTCCTTCGATAATTAAATTCAGCATTTTTCCTTCGTTAAAATAAAAGGTCAAAAACTAAAATAATAAAGAATAGAAATTTAAACTATTATAATAATCATTATTCGTCTGTATGGAAGATTTTATTTATTTCCATAATTCAATTTACAATTTACAGAAAGAAAATCCTTATCCTAACACAAAAACATTTTATAATAAGTGTACATATTATACCTAGCTTAAAAAGGAAATTCTTCTTTTGACATATCGGTTTACCACCTCACTAGGTTAAGGTGGAACCTCAACCTCGCTGACACGGTTGCCCGATCAGGAACGTCGATAAGCCCGGATGAAGGAGTCGTTGCTTATTTTTTTTTGCATCAGTGCTAACAGTTCCCGAAAATGTATATACCTGGGTCCGTGTGCTATTATAGACAGGCTTTAGTGATTGGTTGTATATTGGTGTTTATCACCGGCGATTTTAGTACCGAGCGATCGATTTTTCGCACTTCAAAAAGAGTTCTTCATCCTGCTTTGAATCAGCTAATAATCGTAAATCAAAATACAGCTTCATTCATTGCTTATTTTTAGTCACTTAAGGTGACCTGGGAACGACATATCGGAAGAACTTTCGTTTCATGTATTTTTTGAAAAATTTAAAAGCTAAATAAAAAAGTTTCTGAGCGAATCCCTCGACAAGGAATCAATTTATAATATAGACTCAAAAATTATCCTCATTGCCTTGGACATTCAGGCTTTGAACTGATTTCAAAACTTTCAGGTGCGAATACTACTACAATGTAAGCGGTGAGAGAGTTTTTTTTCATTAATTTAATTATATTTACTGGTTAATTATCTAGCGTTGCGATTAGCCACAATTTTTATTTAGGCCCTAAATTAAATACAATTAATTAAACCGCGATAGCGCTCTGAGAGTTACGTTAAATATGCTTTACCATTATCACCCTTATACCACCACTGTGCAATGACAGTTTTACTGTGACAGCGCTGCGATCGAACGTTTAGTGCCCGGCCGCTCGCTGGCGCATATGCACGTGGAATCTGTGCCCGATGATTCATGAACGCCGAGTTTTCTTGTTCAAACCCTTCAGCAGTGACCCCGCTTATTTCTTCGCGGGTCCGCCCATTTGAAATATTTTTCTCAGGTTCTATGTCGCCTTAAAGGACGCTGTTATCGTATTCTTTCCTTGGCCACTATGACTGCACGGGTGGTCAGCTTTCGTCATCGTGGCTTCAGTATTGATAGCTTCCCACGACAGGCGCGTTCCTTCCACGGAGATCGGCCCGTAACAAACGCGGTTTCGCGAAATCGTTTTGCCTTGATTGCCCCGCATACTTGGGCGTCTTTGAGGGGAGCATATTCGAGAAACGACTTAATCTCCGTAAATGATTTTCTGTGCGTATTACGAGGAGCTATTTTATAATCGATCTTGGTCAGACTCATTAGCTGTGATACAGTTAAAGTATTTAAAAAAAATCTGTTAGTATTTCGTAGGCATTTTATAGTCGAACGTGGCAGTCGTGGCATAAAGATCAAAGACAAAACTTTAAAATTCATTGTTGGCAACCCCACATGAGCTATTCTTGATAATCCTCCCACCTATGACGTAAAACCCATTGACATATAACTACTAGACCCCGTGACCAGCCTGAGAATACGTTAGCCGAATAGAAAGAGACAACAGCATATAATACCCCCTCCATCCTTGTCTAGTAGCGCATGCACGGAGACACGCACATATATCACTATGGCAACGCGTATATATCACCATGGCAACGCTTCAACGCCATAAGTCTGCTATGCTATTTATAAACACGCATGCGCAACTAGACAAGGATAGAGGAGGGCCTCTCATACCCCTATCTCTTTCTATTCGGTGAACGTTCTCACTCACAGCCCGCCTTCGCACTCCCGTTCTCTATTTTGTTACACTCTATGGTAAAAACTCTATTCAACTAGTTTTTTTTATTACCTTAACCCTTTGAGGGCCATAAGCTTTGCGGCAGAGTATGGAAATGGTTTGATACATAAAACCGGTAAAGGGCGATGTAAATAACATGTATATGAAGTTTTGTTAAAATAGGTTTAATAGCTTTTGTATATATTGATGGGGAGTAAGTGTTCACTGTGGTCCATAGAGATGCAGTTACAATTTTTTCCAAAATTTTATTATTTTATTATTTAACTCAAAAATCATACGTAATATCATAAATAATAATAATATAAGAAAAAAATCAAATTAAAAAAGTCGCCATTAACATTTTATTTATTTATTTAAAATCGTCAGAGATTTTTATAATATTTAAAAAATGTACGGTATATCTTCGAACAATATTTTATTTGCTAATATTAAGATTTTGATGAACATGAAAAAATTATAATTCATAAATTATTCGTATTCGATAATTTATAAAATGATTTTTGAAATTATTGGACACATATATTTTATGGTTCTCAAAGTGTTAAAAATGCTGTGTGACTTTTTTAACACTCTTTAAATTATTTGGTATATTGTTTTATATTTGAACGGATGAATATTCTACTTCTTGTATAATTCAATCGCTGGTGCCATCTTACGAAATACATCGTACTGATTTCTTAAATTTGTGATGTTATGCCATCTCCTTTGATTTGTAAGTAGTCCACGTTATACCATACTCATGTTTAATAGTCATACTATTTAATTCAATTTAATCTTTATTAACACGCTTTTATTAGGTCGACCTGTATGTAACTATGTAATGGAATCTAAGGTAACTAATTTAACCATCTTCCAAAGATCGTAACGTCATGAAAATTGGCAGCTGTATGTAGTTCTGATGACAATACAATAATATGGTACTGTCGAACTGATCTGATGATAGAGTCGGAAGATATGAACTGGAACTTCATGATGGAACATCGTATCATAGCTGTGTTTGGACTTGTTAGAAAAGTCTTGAAATGAACTTTGACCTCGATTAGGTTTCAAGGTCTGATGATGTGGTTTGTACGTGCATTTATAAAAGCGTGTTTTTAGTGTTTTTTTTTAAACTATTAATTGTTTTCATATTGTTGACAGTAGAACATAAAGTAAAAAAAAAACAACCTAAAATTCAAATAAAATCAGAAACATAAATAAAATTGTAAAATAATAAAGCCTCAAAATCAATTAAAGTGATATAATTCTTTCTGCTACTAAATAACTAATACTCTTTATTTACACTCTTTATTGTGAAATTTTACATCCGGTGGGTTTAAAGTCATACCCAACTCTACTATGAAAAGATTATATTATGTATGTGTAACATGTATGTAAGTGTGTGTCTTGTTATTGCTTGTTGTTGTACTTGCTGGGAAAGTCTTGGGGTTACACAGCCGATTTTTAAAAATAATATTTATTTCCACAGCTCGCTCATGTGCCACTGCACTGTGATTAGGTTATTTGCAAGATACTGCCATGTGGCAAAGTGTATTTTAATTTTTAAGTGCAAATAAAGACTTTATTATCATCAGTATTATTATAAATGGCACTTGCTCCTATTCTTTCGTAATCCTAATTGTACCTCCCCCCCCCCCCCCCCTCCTTCCCCATATTCTTATACTGCTCTGATCTGGTTTGGAAACCGAAATGTCGCATCTTTCACAAGCGGCGCTGCCTGGCTTACAGTGTTACGTAGCGATGGAGAATGTGATAATGTCTCTCTGCAGACGCAATTACGCAGGTGTGTCAAGTTGAAAGCGTGGTGGATATAATTATTGCGGACCGTTTTTTGTCCGTCTGCACGTACCACTGAAGAATCTCTCGAGGGCGTTTGACCTTCGCAGACGCGATACTTCCAGGAATCGATCTCTTATAAATAGATACGACGATGCGACTATATCAATTAAAAGAGTCTTCTGAGGGCACGCCATCGGAAATATAGTTAAGCTAGAACGAAGTAGATACTTAAACAAGTAAATATATTAAAAATAATAAAAAAACATAACTGTCGTTGCAGAAAGTGAACTATTGTATTTATAATGATTTTAATACGTTTTATTCATTAAATATATGTGGTTTACGTATTTATCCATATAGATACATGTATATTTCAGGAATTTACTCTAATCAGACCTTTCATTTGATACTAATATATAACACCTTACACGATATATTTATGTTAATTTATTGACATTTACACAACCACTTAATTGCTATCTGGACAGTTAAGGTTCTATTCGATTCTAACAATACTTCACAATTCTGAATCGGATCAAGGGTTTAGAAGTTATGGTAGGTTAAAGAAACGGAAAACATACATAAATGAACCCTGAACACATTACTATTTTTTTTGTCGGGCAGTCGTGTAAAATTATATAGTCGTCAAATAACAACTATGCATATTTTGAATTTCAAATAAAATGAAAACAGTATAAGATGTCGATGTGTTTTGCTTTCCCGGCCAACAAGAAGGGAAAGTGTTGTGAACGCGCAATTATTTTTTCCAAATAAAGACGAAAATATTGTTTTCGACCCCTCCCTGAGACGATTAAGATCATTTCCAGACGTAAGTCTGTATGTGTGTCCGTGTGTATTCCTTTACGATAGCGCCCTAACGCTTAATCCATTGAGCTGAAATTTGACATGCAGGCATCATTTGGTCATGGCAAGAGTTGATTTTTTTTTTTTTTTTTTAATATTGGTTCATGATATTTTATTCAAAAAGGTTTTTTTGGTAACTCTCGATTTTTTAAAAGATAGTTTCTAAAACACCAATTTTTGGTCACTTTTACCCACAAATCTGCATTAAATTCACTAATGACACGAATGATGTTGGTTTAAAGGTAATTTCGGATTTTTGGTTTATTGTATTAAGCCAATCATTTGAAATACCCTCAGAGAAAAAAACAAAGATAATATTTGATAGAACTATCATTTAGGAATCCTGTACTAATAAATCTAGCATATAATGTATAACAACCTTGGGAGTAAGGCTTGGACGCATCATAAGAACATAAATTAAAAATAATATTTAATTGTGTCTATATGAATAAAGAACATTTTGATTTTTGATTTTGATTTTTACTCTCTTGGCTAATCATCAAATTTATAAATTTAAATTTAAAACTATGTTTGGTAGTGCTGATACCGAGATGGTTAAAGATTCTAGACACTATAAAGTGTACTGCCGCTACTCAAAAGGTGAAACTTCATACTAGGTACCGGAATATTATTGCTAAACGTGTGTATTATTACTGTTGTTAGGGCAATATAATAAATCTAGAGCTAATGCATTATCTCTAGCTAAATTTGCCTTATCGTTAGCAATGCCGACTTAATAAATAGTTTCCTGATGTCGAATATATGAGCCTATTTGATAAGGCTCACGGAATATTATATTTAACATAAATTTTTGGGCAGTTTGAAGTGGTATAAGATTTTTTTTTGAAAATCCATCCCAGTAGATTATACCCTAGTAAATAAGAGAGCGTTCAAATAATTGCTGCTTTGATATATAATTGTCTAACATCTAAAACATTAGCCTATTTTCACTATTCATGCCGGTCGATATGAAAATATTGTGTCTCTGAATAATGGTCGTTGCATTGCAATGTTCGTTAGTTTGTTTAGGTTAAATATTGCAAGCTGAATAAGAACCACTTCCTCTTATCCTATGAAGGTGAAAATTTACGAGTTTGTTCAGTTTCGATGACAATGCATTTTTATGGTGAGCATGACATGATTCTACACTCAGGATCGGCTCCCGACGAGGCTACTCTTCTACGGTCAACAGCACAGACACACAATTTTGTACACGCATTCAGTTATGGTAGCTCGTTATATCGATAGCTCGGGAGCCAATCGATACGATTGGCTCCCGACGAGGGGACTGCTCAACGGTCAACAGCACAGAAACGAAATTTTGTATATGCATTTAATTATGATAGCCCGTTCTATGTTTCACCGCGACAGGGAACTCCTCAACGGTCAACAGCACAGAAACGAAATTTTGTATATGCATTTAATTATGATAGCCCGTTCTATGTTTCACCGCGACAGGGAACTCCTCAACGGTCAACAGCACAGAAACGAAATTTTGTATACACATTCAATTAGGGTAGCCCGTTCTAGGTTTTGACAGCGATAGGGTTGCATTATAGAGCAATATCAGCATAGAGCTGCATTCAGGGTTGGATACCAATGAGGGGACTCCTCAGCGGTCAACAGCACAAACACGAAATTCTGTATAGTTCTCAATTGTGATAGCAAGTTCTAAGTTCCACTATGACATGGCTGCTGCACCCAGGGTTGTTTTCTGCACAATAGCTTGTTTTAAAAATGGCTTTTTACTATTAACTAATTAATTCATCCATTCGCTTTTCTTTCGATGTAATAGGTACATATTTCGTGGCCGACGCCTACGAGCGTACCATGGTGGTACCTGTTATACTTTGTACTCTGTACCACTAACCGGTGATTATAAATCTCTTTTGTTTCTTAATAAGGCTGTTTACGCATTTAAAAGGCCGCGCGGCTGGCGAATGTTCCGGTTTGCGCGACGCCATCTGTTGCTGGCAAAAGTGAAACTCGCCTTGTACGTCCGATAAGAGATATCAGGGCGGGCTGGTGTCGGTTTCATTTCATATGTGGTATGTCCATTGTCGTGACTGCTCGCGACCAAAGGCCGGTTCGCTTACATACAACCACCTCTAACCGATCCCATTCTACGGCCTTATCAATACTGTCGCCATAGACGCTTAACGAGGTGACGTCCAGTTGATAAAATATAATGTGAAACTACGAGCCAGAAAATTACATATGGAGTATGCCTTTTGGGACTTATAAATAGGATAAAAACCAATTTACCGCGTGAAGTTTGTAGCACCCGACTTTTCGGCGATGTCGCAACCGCCGTTGTCAAGGGTAGACTTCCAGTCTACCTTTCAAACAACCGAGATAGTCCTTGATTTCATGACTACGATCAAGGTCGCACTATGGCACTAATAACTTGTTGCTATTATTATTATTATTAATAATAATAATAAAAGCCTTTATTCGCTGATAGTATTGTACAATTTTTCCTTATGTGATAAAACAATATATTTGATTAATTTTTAATCTAATTTTTAAGTAAGGTACCATATTCTTCAGCAGTCAGTTCTTTGATCAGGTTGTCTTTCGACATAAGCCCCCCCATTTTCTTACATTCATCTCTGTCCCAAGTCAACCTTCTCCATCCTTTCGGTAAGTCATCTTCCCATCTTTTAATTTGACGTCCTTTTCGTCTTTTCCCATTTCTAGGATACCATTCCATTACTATTATTACCATTCCATTATATTTATTGCTATTATTGTTGGTTAAATAATTTTGATTTTTAATCAATCACTCCTTTATAAGAAACACATTCCTTATCAATATTATTATATATGACCTAATAAATTGCTAGTACTTGACTGATACAATGGAAAAAAATAATAAAAGAAAGCATTTTTTATAATATTAAAAATATACTAAATTATGCATAAAAATCCCAGATTTATAAACTAAAACGTTCTTAGATTTTTTCTATGAACGCCGGGATATAGGCATATAATTGAGAAATTTAGAATATTATGACAGAAATGACTTTCTTTCCTTATTTTTTTTTTGCATTCTATCAGTTAACACTTCTATTTATTAATATTAAACTAAAGATTTAAAAAAGTCTAAACATTAATCATTAAATCATACATCAATATATCAATACATCAAAGCGGCCTTAGATACATCAAAATTTTAAACTCAAAATAGCGACGTTTTGCTGTCGCCATCTATGAATATTTCGCCCTGGCCGGCTCGCGGACAATAGCGTCGCGCGTCGACTCGGTTTCTCCCTATAAATTATTCGCAGCAGCAAACGAACAGCAATAACTGCGTTCGTTGTTTCTTCAAAATGGAGCAGCTCTTCGCACGCCTCGAGCCGCGCCTATACATGCGAAAGTGGTTTTCAGTACTGGCCGCGTTATCAATTCCTTTTCTATAACGATTAATATCTGCATGCGTTAGTTTTCGCTTTTCGCACGGTAGTGTCTGATATCTCCTTTGACTGAATCTAGACATTTCATAGAGAATGTAGTTCTGAAAAGTTTCTATAGCAAGAAAATATACATATACATATCCTGAGGCCTATCTCTGCGTTCACCCCACGGTTGAAAGAATGATCTATATGCTTATACCTCTCTGGGGTGGCGGGTTCACCCGTAATAGTTGACGTCACCAGTTGGTCGAAAAAGCATTTATTCTGGCTCCTATTGGTATTAATCGAGACTCGAACTTGTTTTATACAAAAAGATACAACTCCAACTATACCAATCAGTCCCTAATAAACAGTGTGATTGTTAAATTATCACAGCAAAGTAATCCCTCCCCTTCGCAATCATATTCATGCGCCAATGAATACGCACGTATATCTTGTAGTGATAAATAACTTTTACTTTCATGTAGAATTACAATTTGTGGGAAGTAATTTTAGGTTGTGTTGATTGTTGGTTCGTTACACGACTTTGCAGGTATGCCAGATGTATCTATCTATCTATTGTGTATATCCTCATCTTACGCAATGTTTGACCTGCTGCTATTGTTTGCGTTTTGCATTAATCCTACCGTACAAGGCGGTTGTGAAACCGAATGTGTATTAGATAACTATAATCAAGTATCAGGTTGCCTTCCGAAAAATTGCCAGAAAACGGGAGTCATGCTGATTATTATTATTTATTTATTTACCAAAACATAATAAATCTTAAAAACAATTCAAAATCGTTAATTATTAGTCTATACTATATTATACTTATATTCAGTTATTATCTAACTTTCCTTGTTAACCTTGCATATATACCAATTATTATCTAACCTTCTACTAGGTACCTACTACTTTTTTAAAGAACTTTTCTACTACATACCATATCACTTGATAGCGATATGATAGTTCTGTTTACCTATCACTTGATGGCTAAAAAATGTCATTACCGCGCTTTGTAGCTGTGCTAAGTAATAGCTCTTAATAACTCAGCCAAACATAGTGCAGTTCAATTGGTTTTTCCTGCACGTTTTATTGTACTGTATACCGAATATCATAGCCATTCGTCTGTAAATCATGTTGTTTAAAATAAATAAATAAATAAATTTAGGGTACGAAGCGTGCAGCAGGGCTGAATGATGATAGTTCTAGCTTAAGGTGCCGCGAACAATACGTGAGTCCTAGCACACCAGTAATTGGCGGATACAAACGATTCTTCTGAAGATGATCGAATTTTCAACGAACCACCTAAGCCGTTTATATATATGGCAGATTTCCAGCCGATCTCTTCTTATACTTAGTGAGTATGAAGCTTTGTTATTTGATATCCAAGTATCCCTAGAATAAATGTCGTATTTAGAATAAGGAATAAATAATAAGAAAAAAAAAGAATACGAATTAATAAGAATAAGTAATAAGTAAACTAGGTATTCTAGGTTGGGGAGGGTCTACACGTATTGTTCTAAATCCGCTTATGACAGCGCAGAAGGTGCTTCTTCGGGTTATTGCCAAAAAGCCCCGAAGGTACCCCTCAACGACTTGTTTGCAGAGCTGAAGATATTAGACATCAGGCAGGTATATGCAAAAACAGTCTTTCTTAACTACTTAAAAAGTAAAGATAGTCACTTTAAAGCTGAGCATAAAATTTCAACGAGGAGCGCCACAACCTGTAAACACATTGTACAGAAAACCCGAACATCCTTCGCCCAAAGACACTTTAGCTTTATAGGGCCAAAAATTTATAACCATCTAAAAGAATCTATAAAAACATGCCAACACACTAAGTCAATCCAATTAAAATCACACAACATTTACTTTAACTTGGTAGAAATGAGGTGGAAACGGCAATAAGTCATATTTTAAAGTAAAGGTCTGCATTATTATTATTATTGTCATACACTTTATATTTTAATGCTATTTATTTATTTGTTCTACAAACTTCATATTACGACATTTTATATTAATATTTATTTCCATGACCATGCTATATCAATATTTTAAATAAAATTATAAGTTTAATTTGAATTCGCTTATCTATTTTATATTTTATCATATTTTGTATTTTTCATTTTAATATCATGTGCACATAAATAAATCTTTGCCATACATAGAGTTTTCCTTGGTACGGGCTATGGCCTAGTTAGGCAGATTCTGCAACTAATACGATTGTAAATATATGTTTTTGAATGAATAAAATTAATATTATTATTATTAAACAAGAATAAATAGGAATAAATAAATAAAAAGAATAATAAAAATACATTCCGTAAATAGAACAAGGTATATTTAATCCAACTATCCCTAAAATAAATGCCGTAGTTCACAGGAAAGGGTAATTAATATACATACATACTGCTTGAAGTATAGGAATCTCAGAAAACTTTTTCTACACTCTCCAGCCTGGATATGTAATGTATAAAAGCTCACAAATGTAAGAAAAGCTGTGATAAGCCCTTGAAACTTCTTCTCCAATCGTATAATCTCCGCCCTAACCGCGAAAAACGCGGTTAGGGCGAAGAAACCAATACACAAGTATGTATAATAGTGATCGGACTGACAAAACTAAACTTCAAAACCGAAATAATAATAAACAGACTTACAGCATAGCTGAATATCATTAGACCACAAACAAAAAAAAATCTATCATCATCATTTATTTTATTTATTTATTTATTTAAGAATTAATTACTATAAAAAACATTGAGAGCTTACAGAAATAACAGGAACCGAATGGCAAAACCTTAACCTGTGTTTCTGTCACCCAACTGGGACTAGCAGCCCGTTCTAGGGTGGACAGGAAATATATGGAAATATAATGCATCATACCGACATTGACAGGAAATATCCACTCACATCGTCAAGAAAATAAGCAATTATATAGTTAAAAAACAGAACAAAACAAAACAAACCAACGCGAACAGAACAAAACAAACCAATCTATCCTCTACCCCCGTTAATATCTATACATTCAAGAAAACTGTTGCATAAAAAAATATAACGATTGTGGATATTTACCGCCCGATGAACTTTTACTATTTTACAAAACGCATACATTAGTTGGATAAAATTCTGGCAGATGACACTACAGACTCTAGTCTACCCTAGATAACGGCGGCTGCAACGTCACCGAAATGTCGGGTCCTACAAATTTCACGCGGTAAATTCGTTTTCTATCCTATTTATAATGTCAAACAACCGCGATAGTCTTCGATTTTACATATAAAAAATGTCATATATGGCACTAATAATTTAATGTTACTATTGTTATCGTTGGTTAAATTAATGCGTTTTTATGATCAATCGTTCCCTTTTAAAAAACCATTCATTATCAATGAATGATTTTTTGTATTATAGATGGCCAAATTAATTGCTATTGGTTTGGCCGTCATTCTATCAACGCCGTCTCGAAAGTGTTGCCAAATCGTTTTATGGAGTTGCGCAATCTGAAACCATATATAATCATTGCCAATATGATACCAAATATGTCGCCGCTTTGTGAACGTGTTTAAACGAGGTGCCATATGTAAAGGAATAGACATAAATGTCGAGTGCTTATCTATCTAAAATATGCTGTTTATATAGTGCTTTTTTACGACTGTGCCATACATATCGAAGCCATACTCTAAGATTTTATTGATGCCTTTATACAGGTTTCTTAGAAGGGTAATCGTGAATCATAAATTTAATAAATGTTACCAGCAGTTGAGCAAAATAATAAAATACAATCTGTAAAAAAAATATATCGATTGTGTCACCACACAGACAGACAGACGCACACACAGCCTTCCATGGCAATAGGAATGGTATTGATCGCAATGGATATTTATGTGTTCATCTCGGAAAAAAATGCGCGTTTACGATACTTTCCCTCCACTTTGGTTGGTGAGCCAGGAAAGTAAATTGAAAAATAAATAAATAAATAATTACCTTCAAGAATGCTAAGATGATTCGCGTTTCATTGCAAACTGTAACAAAAGAAAGAAACATTAAACTAGATGTACATACAAGTATGTGTTATATGTATTATTATGTTATATTATTATTATGCATTAATATATAATAGTTGTGAATATATGACGATGCGAAATTATTTTCAGGTAACATAACGTAGTAAATCAAAATAAGCTGAATCAGACGTTTGTTTTTATATCTAATGCGTGGCATGATATCGTTTTCCAATATTGATAAATCAGGAGGTTTACCTATGTCCAAATATAGGGTATGTTAATTGGCAGTGTTCTCTTTAACCCTTCGAGTGGCGGCATAATTTCATGGCAGACCGCGGCAATTTATTGGAATTTCTTGCAATATCGCCGCGCTCGACAAAAAGTACTATAACTATGGAATTACTATAGCAATCATAAAAAGAATAACTGTGCAATGATTGCATTGAAATTTCGTATATAGAATATTGAAATCTCATTTTGTAAAACAATTAGATAATTATTATTAAATATGAGAATGTCGAAAAAGTGAAAAAAACTCGGCATTTCTAACTTGTAATACTTGTCTTATGGAAAAATACGGAACCCTATTTAGAAATTGTAAATACTATCGTGATATTTATTAGATTCTCTATTAAAGGTAATATTTCGTTTTGCTTATTTACGTACAAAAATATTTAGATATTAGCTTATAAAAACCAATATTTTATTATGATTTCTCGAGAAAAAAAATTGATGATGGTTGACAAAGGAATTTTATCATAAATATCAGCGAAATGACGCGCGAAATTATTCTAGCGGTCGTCTATGTATCTATGGTAATAATTAGATATTTGGTATGGATTTTAGGATGCGGTTGAATAAGAAAATAATATTACTGTGCGCTCCGGGAATAAGCCGCCAAATTTGGTCGTTACGTAGTCAACGGTGTTCTGATATGCAATCAAATTTGGTCCATACTTAGTCGAAGGATTAATACATGAAAGATTTATTGTTACTTTATTAGTGATTCCATTTTTATGTATTCTTTCCGTTTCATATGTTCGGAACGTTATGGTCACATTCACAAGAGTCACCGGACGGAAGTATAATATGGACAGATGTAACAAAATATTCTTTATTGAATAAACATTTTTCATTTATTTGATTCGATTGATCATTTACAAAATTAGAACTGTTGTAACATCCACAAAATAGTTATCTAACACCCTTTAATTTAAAAAAACCAAAATGTTATTTTTAAGCAGACGCAGATATTACAAACGAAAATATTTATATTCTTATGCAGATGCCGGGGAGCGTGAAGAATACTGTATCACTGACCCAAAAGAGTAATACCGACTTATTATACGATTCAGAGCAAGACATCGTTGCGTTTTTTGAGTATGTAGTTGGAATTTAATTGCCATAGGCGAGTCATTAATTATATGGAAAGATCGACGCGGCAACGGTGGAATCACAAATGAAATAGATCTATTCATAGCGAAAATTACACTTTGTTTTATACCCAAAGTAGTATAATACAACATGTGAACGAATGGAAATAAACGGTGTAATGAATTTAGACAAACATACAAGTAGTTAAACAAACATTGACATTAAATATAGTATAGATGGGTGAACAGAAACAAAACTGGAAAAAGTCAAGAATCAACCTCCAGCTCAAAATATTTATTTGAAATAGGGAAAAATCCCCCCTTCTCTCCTGTTCCTCTCCCAATTTCCTCTCCTCGGGCATTATTAGTTTTAAATTCTTCCACTTGTCTTTATGTTATGTAATAATCTTTATTTTCACAATGCGCGCATGTACCACTATGTTTAGGTTAGTTGTAAGACATTGTAAGACATTGACAAAGAGTTATTATTATTATTATTATAAAAATCTACTATGGCATAAAGAAATCGACACAAGTGTAAACAAACTAAGAAAATACATTAATTTATCGAAAATTACGGAGATTGATATTGAACCACCCCATGCTAAAATCGACATTTAACACAATTAAAATGGTATAATGGGCATAAAATAACCATATTTTTTTTCAAGGAATATTTTTTGCAATAACTCTTCTACTCTGACCAAATTATATTTCCTCTTTACTCTGGCTTTTTTTAAAAATCTGTTTTAACTTTGAATATAATAGTTTTTTTACATAAAAACTATTATTAATCATGAAGTCACACTTCATCAAAAAATATGTAGAATCTTTATTGGGCTCCAGAAACTGTCCTCTTAAATTATGGTCAAGCGAAGCGATCCGTTAATCTGCCAGCTTGCATATCCGTCAGTCGAGTTCGAGGAGTCAAGAGTAGGAGTAGTGGTGCAACGGTACAAAATGGCATGGCAAGGGCCACTGAGGCATCAACAGCACGAAGAACGGCCGGTTGTAAGGGCGTAACCTCGGCACGATCCAACCGCTCGGTATTCGGTAGGGGCAAAGGGCGACTAGAAGACTGGATTTCTCAAACCGCGCATAGCCTAGCCGTTCAAGGCAAGGACCTAATTCATACAACCAAAAAATAACCATGTGTAAGAATGCGATAGACAATAGTAGTTACTTACAATATCAATGTTCAATATCCTTATATTAGCAATCAACAATACAGCTGTTAAGACACTTTTCAACAGCACTAAAAATAAAACCTCGCATAAACACCAACTGTACACTTTCAGATTCTCGTGCATACTAATCGATATAGTATGTACGACACGCGGATAAGGAACAATTTGTAAAGACATTCACGAAATTTAACTGTCTAATTAATGGAGGAAATCCGATATAATTAATGAGGTAAATGGATTTTCGTTAATGCACTAATCGGCCAACGGAAATAATACGGCAAAACATAATAATAATAATACTTTTCATTGCTTTACTTACAATTGGCATACTTATTACCTTAGCCTTTAGACAATGTCCCTTACAGCTCACTTGTACCCTAACAGCTCACTCAGTTATCTTCTTCTTCTTCATCATCATCAGCGCGCATTCGGCCACCGTTGGGCATACGCCCTTCCAATCACTCTCCATCCGGACCGGTTGTCCGTTTCCCTCATCCAGACAGGTCCCTAGTGGGGCTGCTGGGGACTGGGGGCCGTGGTAAGGTTGTACTGTTCATCACGATTGAAGGTATTTAGCCCGATACCCGCCACGTCGGCCACAAGTCTCGGCGAGTTCCACACTTTCAGGAAAATATTTCCATTTCCTAGGCTTGTGGCAACTTGGTCGGGATTACTTTACCGCCGAATTGCACTATATTCACTAAATTTATTATTTAATTATTATTTATTGTTGAGAAACTTTCAAAATATATATTGACGATTAGAATTTAAATTTCGAATTTAAATTCTAAATTATAATGCGTTATAATGCGGGCAAATTCAAATTTTATATTACCATTTACACTAAAATAAATTCACGCAATAAAAAACACCATAAGCGAAATAGGGCAGAGAAATCCAACATCCATTCTCTAACCTCCTTCTCCAGATGAGGATAGGGAAGAGAGAGAATCGAGTAGGGATTATTGCTATGTGTTGAAAGAGAGCTAATGGAGCTCTGGGAGCTAATGGGGAGCTAATGGGAGCTAATGGGCCCTTGCTGAGTTGGCCACGAAGACCCATTCTGTTTTCAGGGTCGGTCACACTCACGGGTCAACACCCATCCGATGGCCTCCACGCATGGGGTGCGAGCCTGGGTAGGACACTGGGTCAACCAGTCTCCCCTGGGAATTCAATCCTCTGGCGCTCCTGGACGGTCTGCGCACCGAGCGGCGCAAGCCAATCGATTGTGCTCTCCGACTAACAATCGGGGGAGTCTGGGAACTGTATTATTTCCTATAGAGCGGGGGTGGTTGTCTACCTTACGGCGACTGCTCTTGAAATGACTATTGGCCATCTGATCCCGGTTCAGAGTCGGGCAAAGGACGCCTTGGTCCGCGATAGATTCGGTATACTCCGTTTCACCGCTTCGTAAGGGAGAGGACCGCGCAAGCGACCTCGAACTCGGAACCAATCGAGAGACCGGAGAAATCTGGTCACAATTGGTAGTTAGGGCGCGAGTGCCGCCCGCCAGGTAACATACCTGGCTACTCGCGGTAAGGCGTTGGTCTCTAACGGGTTGTGGCGTAGCTAGACGTCGGATTTGTTATGTCCTAAGTCTTCTACGCTCACTGCACGGTCGATAGAACGATGAATCGTTAAAACGTCCTGCGGTGACGGGTTCGCCCGTTGTGGTTGACATCTCAATATGTTGAAAGAGACTGTTGTTTCAGACAAGGCAGGTGGAATGAACAGCTTTTTCTTAAGTAAGCTGGAGCCAGTATATTGTCAAGTAAATTGAAGACAAGATCCTCGGTGTGTCAGTTTCGGCGCTGGCGAATCCGTTACAATTGGAGTTCATCTCGGAAGGACGAGACATGATCATATTTTCGTAACCCGTATATAAAGCGAATGCATGAATTTCACAATCAATCGAGCTTATCTAGTTGAGCTTGGCTTGAAACAACGCAACATACGCATAGGGATTCGTCTAGTACATGCCAGCGGGATAAAAGTATTTTGTTAGGTATAGATGTTAAAAAAATCTTTAGGCAAATGTAAAAAATACTATTAAAAAATATAAACCATTTAATGTATTTTTTCATACAAAACCTTTCTTATAATTATTACATTTAATTTAATATTACATTACATTCGTGTACGTACCATACCTACTATTACTTTCGCTTACATCTTATTCGTTAAAATAATTATGCTATATTATGTTTTACTACTATTAAAAAATGCAGTACGTAATAGTTTATAAAAAGAAAGAAATCTCAGGTTGGCCGTAAAAAAAAACCGTTTTTTTTTGCCTGTTATCAGTCTTTCTTTCATTACCTACATTTGATACAATACAAACGTGGTTGAGTTTATATTTCACTACCATGTTTTTACTTATATTTAAAAAAAATGTTGACAACGATCGTATTATAGTACCTACTAAAACTTTAATCAGTTTTTATTTATTGCAACTTTTCCAAATATGTAAAAACTGGGGCCTTGTCATTTTTGGTCGAAGTCTTAAAGTTCATCCCACGGAAGAAAAAATGGCAACAGCCCTTTTAACTATAAATAGGATAGAAAACTAATTTACCGCGTGAAATTTGTAGGACCCGACGTTTCGGTGACGTTGCAGCCGCCGTTGTCTAGGGTAGACTCAGTCACTCAGTCTCTCAGTCTCTCAGTCTCAGTCTACCCTAGACAACGGCGGCTGCAACGTCACCGAAACGTCGGGTCCTACAAATTTCACGCGGTAAATTCGTTTTCTATCCTATTTATAATGTCAAACAACCACGATAGTCTTCGATTTTATATAGCCCTTTTAACTCCCTGGAATTACACCTCTTCAAAAGTACAGTGTTTAATCTATGCGTGGGTCAATTTTTAGAGTTGTTTGTCATTCTATGGCGATTGCTGGAGCTATTTGCCATGCCTGCAGAGTCGAATCCGTGGTGTCGTTTCTAAGTATAATTGTCAACCATTACAGGGCAAAGCTTTATGACACTAAACTTTAATTAAAAAATCTTCTATATCTTCTGAGAAACACACAGAGAAATATAGATAAAAACGAGTCATTATGGCTCCTTAACCACGAACAATTAATCGTGTATTGTCCAGGTGCTATGACAATGTGAACCGGTGTGCAAAAGGAGCAGCATGTCACTGTGTCACCCACTGCTGTTGTAATGTTACCTGTTACCGGTACTCGCTACTTACCTGTCTGGCACGCTCACGAGTCGAGAGTATTCCCCGTCACGATAACAATGCCATTACTCAACCGAGCGGTGCGACCTTTTGACATGCGCCGCTGACCCGGAGAGGAACCTAGGGCAATGCAATAAACGCATGAAATATGAATACGGGATTTTAAAAATGCGAGAGATGAGGAGACGGATAAACTTTCAAGGCAGGGATCGTCGCATCCGCCAATCGCTACAGAGCACACATTATAAATAGGATAAAACGAATTTACCGCGTGTAGTTTGTAGCACTCGATGTTTCGGCAATGTTTCAACCACCATTTTCCAGGATAGACTGTCTACCCTGGTACTATGATTTCATAGAACACACATTGTTACTGGCAGAGGCATAAGGACATAAGGACTTTAGTGTTTAAATAAAGTACACGAAAGAGTTGGGATGTTTGTTTGTTTCGTTTCTACTAGTGTTAAATTTCACAATGGGCGGGTTTATTATCATACGACAATCTCTTACAACCAACCCTACTAGAAGTGTTTATATGTGTGATTGCGTGTAACATATGAGTAAAAGTGTGTCTTGTTATTGCTTTCGATAGACAGAATTGAAATGCATATCCGGTAATTTTATCCCAACGAGAAATTGTGATCTAGCCGGGAATCGAAACCGGAACTATACAGTGTAAGATCAGGCGATCTAACCACTATGCCACTGGGATGTACCTAAGTATTTAGTAGAACTTGTTTAATAAACATGAAATAAGCTAGATTTTGATATTCGGAACACAACATAAGTCACGGTGTATGTAATTAATTTATATTTCGGCTGTTAGTTAAATTATATCAATTAGGGTTATCAAAGACCTCTAACTCGCTCGTATCGCTTTTCGTCGTGACCCTTGACGCGAGCCATCCGCGGCGTGGATAAGTCGGCAATTTGAACGGTACTCAGCGATTTTAGTGCCAAAAAATGTAACAATTTCGCGGTAATCGTCCGCAATTCGCTCCGAAACCGCAGCACGTTCAGCCGTTAAATTGTTTAATGCTTGTTATAGAACACTCGGGTCTCGAAACTGGTACGTGCGTACTTCTGCTTCAGGGCGATGAGTGCGGAGACGAATAGCGTGGGATTCGAATTTGAATTTGTGTTATTTTGTCTTCCGAATTTCTTTGAGAACTTGTCATTTATTCTCTTACTCTATATATTTACTAGCTGACCCGGCGAACTTCGACGGTCAATGAATTTCGTGTTACAGATGAGCTGAACTTAATTTATGATTTTATGGAAGTAATACAATGAATACAAAATAAGTATTAGGTTCAGTACTTTATTAAGATATTAACACAAAAAGAAATATAAAAGTACAAAAATTAACTATATCAATCGCGTGACAGCATGACATGATTGAATTAAACTATGTAATAATTGTGGTCCGAATAGTTATAGAGTTATAGAGTTCTTTATTGTGGAAATTATTAAAAAACATACAATGTTTAATTAACAAACTGCCCAGAGAGCATACAACATTTTGTTTCAGAAGAAACTTCATAAAGAAGAAGCTATATAAGGCGCAATCAGTAAAACTAAAACTATCAACAATTAAAATATTCAATATCAGAAATGATCAAACACATGCAATAATCATCAATAATCACATAATCAATCAAACTAATTTTTATAACGTTTTGTCCAAGAAGAATCTAAATACATTGTAATTACATTTAAATATAAGATACCATATAACTAAAACAATCAATAAAATTATTAATTCAAGTTAAAACAATCAACAAATGAAATAATCAGTATACGCATTACATTAAAATAAAGGGGCTGTAAAAAAAGTCATTTTGTAAAATTTATAAATTCCTCAATAGAGTAAAACGTATTGGTTGTAAAAAAATCCTTTAAAAGTTTTTGGAACGTTCTGAGATTGCTATTGTCTTTTATGCCAACTGGTAGGCATAAAAGAGTGGATATATCTTGTCGATTCGAAACCTTAATTTAAATACTTTCTTTAATTTGAGGGGAGAGTTTACCGTATCGACGGGATGAAAATTAAATGTTTGACAGTTACGAAATCCATGAACATTTTGTATGGGAAAATATTTTTTCTTTTATTTTATTTTTTCGTTAATTTTCCAATGATGGTTATTTTGCTATTCGGGACGGAGACAAATACAACAAATCAAAAACCATGAAAATCGGTCCAGCCGTTCTCGAGTTATAAGTGTTCGAACAAACCCGACTTTGTTTTATATATATATAGATTTTTTGCTACCACAGAACAGAATATTGTTGCCACAAAGCAGATCATCGAGGTGCAAACCCAGACAGCAGAACTGGGGCGAAATGATAAACTGTATTTTGACATTTTAGTTATAGCATTCAAAGAGTTGCTAGAAATATGAGTTGGTAGGTTTAATGCTATGAACTCATAAACGAAAATAATAGTGATACTGTTGGGAATCTTTTCAATACCCTTTACTACGAGGGATTCATCATGTTTGCGCACCGTTCGGCGATGCCAATCGATTGTGCACTCTGACTAATTGCTGAAGGAGTCTGGAGGCTATGGAAATATACTGTCTCCTAAGTAGCGGGGTAAATGTTGACCTGCCGTCAACCACTCTTGAAATGACCTTTTAGATACCTGATCCTGAATTCAGAGCCGGACAAAATATGCCATTGGTCCACGATAGATCCAAACTATATCACCGCTGAATTTTCAGCAGATAGCGGCCGCGCCGCGTAAGTGACTTCGGTTTCGTATCGGGAGGAAAGAAGTATCCTGAAGGTTTATTCCAGACGGAGACATCCTACCAAACCTGGTAGCCGGGAGGCGAAGTTGCCCCTAAGGGTTACCATCGTAGTGCCTCGCCGTAAGGCGTTGGTTGGTTTTTGCTGGACGGTAGATTTGTACCGACCTCAAAGGCTTCCACGCTCACCTCACGGAAGATAAGACGATCATTATCGTTTAAACTACCTGGGGTGACGGGTTCGCTCGTTGTAGTCGACAACCACAAATGTCCGTGACAGAAAAAAAGTATATTTTATTTTTTTTCTCGCAAGTGCCGTGCATTTCGGGAAAGCATCATCAGGAGCTACACCAGCGACTGGAGTAGCTACCGATCGTCAGAGCAGCCAAGGAAGACCAAGAAGAAGCGATTCCCTTTTTAAGTCCTGGCCTTATCAACACTTCGTGGTCCAGCGTTTGCTTCGTTGTTCAGCACCTTGCTAAAATTTACAGTCCGGTGCCTGACATTCAAGATATCAACCATTTTTTATTGTCTATTTTTATTGTCCTTTGTAGAATGGCAACTTAATAGGTATGGAGCCTAATACACTATATTTCCCTTAGGATCTCATCCAAAATGGGAGATATGAGGCATGCCTGTTTGACTACTCCCGTTCATTATGTTTTGTGATTTTTGAACCCGCAGCGTCTCTGTTCTGAATCAGTCTCAGTCGCCAGCGCGCCGATGCCGCGATTGCTCCGACCCGTCCGTAGGAACTGTTACGCAAACAGCATTTACACGCAACGCAACTCGCAGCGAACTACTCAAGAGTGCCCCGATAACGGTTATGGCTACAAAGCAAAGCAGCACTCACAGTTATACGGCGTAATTCGCAGAGCGCGATCCGCGCAGCATTTGCCTATAGTACGCGGTATGCGGAACCGATTAACCGCATGAGCCGAAAAACGGACGCGATTCTCGATGTGTTTTGCAACCGCGCGTTTCTCGCGAGTCGCAACTGATTCAAAGGGTTTCCCGCGTTGTTTAAATCTATGAGACATTTAAAACTCGCTGCAACTGGGTGTAGACTAGGACGATGCGACGCCGCTACGCAGTGCGCGCTGCTGATCGTGGGAGATTATAATTATGCAGAACTAGAGTGCGTTGCGTAAATTTAATTTATTTTTTCCACCTAATTCCACAATCCAGATTATGTGGCAGTCGTGTCGGCAATACTTTCAAACACAGGGCACAAAGACATACACACAGACAAGGTACACAGAATATTTCCACAAAAGTCCCTTTTTGAATTCTAACTGCAGGAAGAACTCAGAGATTAATTTACTTTTATTACTAATTTTTATATTCTCTTTATTGGTAATTACACATCAAATAATAAAACGTAGAAAATGAAAAAAACCTTGGGGTTTTATAACATTAGGGTTTTTTTCTTCTAACTATTGGCTATTGACTATTATTATTATTACTGATTTGTTTGAATTTGTGTTTTTTCTTTAAAATATCTTCCCGTATGATAATTTGTGAAATTATCCAATAATTGTTTGATTATTTAGTACTATTGTCCACATGAAAATTCTACGAAACTATGTAAGAATTTTAATTTAAAATATTGAAAAATGTTGTTTCCTCTATATAAACTAGAAAATCTGCGCTTGGATGTTCAATGTTCATACCTTGCAATACCGACGTTATAGTATACCTTATACCTTATACTTTAATAAGTATATATTTAAATATTATACTTGTCATTTTTGTTAGTTTTTGACATAACCAAGTGTAGGAATTCCTATCAACTGGTTTAAAATAAAAAAAAATAATAATAAATAACCAAGCAGTCCTTTATAAATAACCATTCATTATAAAGTTATTCTAGATAGCAAAAAAATATGCTATTAGTTTCGCAGGACAATGCTATCAGCACCACCTGCATTTTGCCGGCGCAGAAGGGTTTTGTGTTTGAGTTGCAAACCGTACTACGGCAACGAATAATATAATATCCTATATAATTGTACCTATATAAAGAAATGTTGAGATTACTAATTAATGGTTCTGTTTAATTGGGTGTTATGGCATCGCCTCAGAGAGTACCTTACGTAAGTTGTTAAAAATATGATTTGCTAAGGTAGAATATATCGATATTACTGAATATGTTGTTAAAATTATGCGGTAAGCCAACCAAAACCGAATTCAGCGCATGATAGGTGTTGTCTTGCGGTAAATGAAACGCTGGAGAGTCCTGGTATGGAAAGGCGGTACTCTGAGGGCGATTTTTATATCACCATGCTACTGTCGAACTGCTATCGATAATACATTTTTTTTAAAACATGTCATCGATAGTACGGTGTTTAACAAGGGAGTTCATTCTTCCTCATGCGTGGTGAGACCTAGCCGGTTTTGATGATTGAGTTGCCGTAAAAGACGATTCTGAACACTCTAACATGGACATCATAATACGGTAGCCAGATAATATTACCCAAATTCCAACTAGAAGACGAGGTCGATATTATATTAAAGGGCTTTGTTCACTCAATGTTAAATAATCCTCCAGGAATATGTGAAAGACGAGTACAATATAACCATTATTGATAACATTGGAACTAGTTGATAGCGCTGGGGTTACATGTAGCAAAATAAAATAAATTAAAATTTGTTAAAACTAGTCTAGTGCAGTAGTACATGCGCGCGTTGTAGAAATAAAGGTTATTAACCAAATAAGTTATTCAGCGTAAAATACAAACGACTATATTTAGTACTAAGAATGCCCGAAGGGAGGGGGAGAGGAAGCAGAGGAAAAGGGTAGAACTGGTTATACTTCTTAGAAAAGAAATCGTTTTTGAGATGAGTCTCGAATGATTCTAAAGAAAGCGAGTATCGTGTATTTGCTTGGAGATCGTTCTAGAGTCTTGCCCCATGGACTTAGCAAGAGTAGGAGTAGAAGCGCTTGTCACCGTTGGTTAAATAATTGCTCTCTCCAAGAAAATAATCAACTCATTCACAGAAAATAATCCAAACCCGCGATTACCGTATCGCAAATTTTATGGCTTAGAAGGAGGAGAATGACAGGTGGTAAGGTGCACGCTGGCATGAGGTGAGCTGTAATTAACCTACCACAGCTGGCCGTTAGTCCGGTATCAACTGCTCACCCTCAGAAGTGATCGAAAAAATGGTCGACACTGCTGTAAACGATGCTGCAAGAATTGTCTCCGGCTGCCTCAGATCCACTCCCGTCGAAACGCTTTATCCGCACATCGGCATCGTTCCATCTATAAGACATCGTGATGTCCCGGCTGATTCAGGACGTCTAGCGGTGATAGATGACTCAAGACACACACTCCATGGACCAGAAACACACAACAATCGCCTAAAATCGCGAAAGTCAAAAGGCATCACTCAATGGAGGGCTTCACTTGGCGAGGATGTAAAGAAAGAGATAGCACCGGGGTAAAATCTCCCCTATACCACCTGGCATGGTCTGAAGGGTGTGAAGATGCAGAGCCAATCGTCCACTGGGGCTAAACAGAGAACCCAATGAACAACTGTGGAACGCTGCAGAATCAACACCACTTTCGATCCTGCCCGCAGCTGTCAACCACCATCACACACCAGAACCTATATAAGGAGAACGACAAGGCCATCCAGGCCACATTCTTTTGCAGATACGTGTCCTAACCTAGCCCGGATACGTCAACAAACGAACGAACCCCCGGAAGTGTAATAATAATTATATACCTTAATAATAAAAACACATTTTTAAAAACAAGCATTTAATAAAATGCTCTATCCCGAGCCAATCCTGGGTGCAGCAGCCATATCATAGTGGAACTTAAAACGGATTATCATAATTGAATGCCATACAGAATTTCGTGTTTGTGCTGTTGACCGTTGAGGAGTCCCCTTGTTGGAAGCCAACCCTGGGTGCGGCAGCCCTCTCGCGGTGAAACTTAGAATGTACTGTCATAATTATGTGCGTATACACAATTTAGTTTCTGTGCTTCAGACCGTTAACGACTCCCACCTACGAGAGCAAACCCTGGGTTAAGCAGCCATGTCATGATGAAATTTAGAACGGGCTATCATAATTGAATGAGTACACAAAATTGCGTGCCTGTGCCGTTGACCGTGGAAGAGAAGCCTCGTCAGGAGCCGGTCCTGGGTGTAGAATCAGTTCATGCTCATCATAAAAATGCGATGTCATCGGAACTGAACCAACATTTTAACTTCATTTGATAGGAGAAGTGCAAGATTTGATCTAACCAAACTAACAAACATTGCAAGGTAAATATAAGCTTGTAAAATGGGTCGGACTCCGGTCGGTGAATTCCACGGCAGCTTCGTTCGTATTAATTATAAGACCTGATTATGGTACGATTAGTTCTCAGAGCGTGCGCCCGCGGAAGAGCTGGCTAACCCATATCGGCGGAGAATGCATAACGGTGCTCGACCGAGCAAACAGTGCATTTGGCGGCGCGAGGCGAACAAGCGGGACCGCGCCTGCTTGCTCGCGCTCGCACATTTAATTAACGCGCACAATGGGTAGCTAATTAATGACCGTTTCCGGAGAGGAGCCGACATTGGGAGCGCTCGCCGGCTCCAACCACACATTAATGTACACCCGCAGCGACAACAATCCTTTGTGTGTAATCAGCTGGAAAATCTTGAGAATTGTTTAGAACTCGGAGGAGAGGTTAAAAGGTGTAGCGGAAGCGGCGGCACGACCACGGCAACATGGGGAACATTCTTAATGGCCAATAAGCTGGACGACGTCAAGAGAATTGCAATGGCAAACCGCACAACGGCTATGGCTATGTATATAAATTAAGAAATTTGAATTTGGATAATATAATAGGCCCGACTCCGGTCGGTGAATTCGGCCGGTAAAACCGACATGTTCCGGCAGTGGTGTTTCACCATTATGCTTCATACGTTATCAAGCATGGCATAGGTTCTTAACTAATATGGGTCCTAGTTTGGTCATTATTCCACTTTGGAGTCGTCAACTACTACGGGCGAACCCTCCACCCCAAAAGGGTATAACGATATATGATCATTCTTCCAACTGTGGGGTGAACGCAGAGACTTAGGGACAAAACAATCCACAGCCAAACTACGTTAACAGCCCGTAAAAGTCCGACGCTGGGATGTACCACCCAGCGGGTTTCCTCGAGCCCTTACTACCAGATTTGGACGGATTGCTCCATCGTTAAGTCTGGTCGCAGGTTCGAAGTCGCTTGCGTGACCTCTACTGATGGATTTATCGCGGATTGTGGAGCCCGTCCTTCACGCGGGATCGTGGCAAACGGATCGTTCCAAGAGTAGCTGACACCACGTCAACAACCACCCCCGCTTCTTAGGTAACGTTTAAGGTAATTTCCAGACCCCCCGGTTATTAGCTGGAATGCACAGTCAATTGGCTAACGCCAAACGATGAGCAAGCCGCCCAGCAGCGTCCGGAAGTCATTCCCCAGGGGATTCGATCTACTTGTCCACGACAAGCCGTGACAGAGGAAACAGAGTCCTTTCCAGGTTCAACCTTTTTGAGTTGAGCCGACTCTGGGTAACAAGCAGGTTATATGGCCCAAGCTGCACAGGAACCGTTAACTGCCATTATAGCATTTAGGGAGATCGTTATTTAAGGAGCAGACGTGCATATTTTTTCTCAGTAAAGAGGCGGATACAGGGGAGGCGAGTACAGTATCCGCCACTAATTGCACTAAAACCTCTTATAAGAATTCAATAAAAAAAAATCTAGAGTCCATCTAGTAGATGATCACAAAACATTTGTACATATTCTATTTCATTTAATTTAGTTCATGGACTTAATATAAATATATGTATACATACATAATATTTTTTAATCTATTTTGTCTCTTCCTTTCACCTTTCATTCCCATCCCGACTCCCCCCATTCTCAAGCGGATACAATGTAAAATATCATATTGCGTTCATTTTGTATACTTAATATCCGGAATCACATTAATGGATTTTTGTTGCTTTTGAAATACTTTTTTATTGCATTGCATGTAGTTCAGTTTGGTTCCAAAATAAAATAAAATAAAATAAAAATAAAAATAAAATAAGAATTAGGAAAGGATTATTTCTATTGTACCTATTCATTATCGCATTGGTTTGTATTCTAAAGTTAATATAATGTTTATAATAATTAAATTATATAACACCCGCAACCACGGTGCATTCCATCGTTCTACTTACATACGTACATCGACACGGGCCAAAAGGCAGTAAGCCAAAACTCGATATTTCAAGGGTTTATAATTATCCGTCTCTACTTTCTTCTGTGTGACAAATCACGACTTGTAGTCATATTTTGGCCTTAAAATGCCGTGTTTAATGTCACGTGAAAAACACGAGTGACATAGTAAGTGACATACTCATAGTCACGCATCGGATCAGAATGAGAGCGGACGCATGCGCACGATTGTGCTACTATAACAAGCTGTATTGATTAATTACCGATGTTTGACTATATATGCTAAACTTAAAGAGATAAATTTTTAATATAATAAAGGTGTAAACATTGAATTGATTACAGTTTTATTAAATAATCTTCAATATCAAATATCAATATAAATAATCTTCATTACCAATAAACATATTCTTTTGTCAATTTATATGTCAATAAGTTGATGAATTCTTTAAAGGGGTAGGAAAACACTTACAATATGTTTTTTCAGTAAATTTCGCAAATAAAACAGGAAAAAATAAATAAATTGAAAAACTAAACATTACATTTTACTGAATGTTATATAAAAATCAGCACACCCTGAAAGGTTACAAATTCGTTGACTTACTGACTTTGAGATTAAATGAGTTACGTTTGCCGAAAAATATTTTAGATAAGTAAGAAGAACTTCTTCACTGGCTTTCATCAAGTAATTTTCACAATATATAGGATTATATCAAATTGGGACTTTATGCAGAATGCACATTAGACATTTATTTACCTATCCCCGTACATAAATTAATGTTATATAATTTGCAACATTTATGAAATTGTTTGTTTGTTTGTTTATACTTTTTATTGTGAAATGTCACAATGGGCGGGTTTATTGTTATATGACAATCTCTTACAACCAACCCTACTATGACGTGTTATATGTATGTGTGCGTGTAACATGTGTGTAAGTGTGTGTCGTGTTACTGCATTGTGATTGTGATTCTACTAAGAATTCTACTAATTGTGATTCTACGAAGAACTGTGATTCTACTAATTGTGATTCTACGAAGAACTGTTTTCGGGTTATTTGAGGGCAGAAACTGCCTCTATTCTAATTTATCTTGTAATACATAAGTCAGACTTAAGCCAACATTACAAAAATATATATTATTGTAGATTTTAAGTGAATTGTGAATACGACCATTTTCATTCGTGGGACGAGTTCAATTAGATACTTTTTGGCAGGACCTCCGCATCACTGCCGTATCTCTTATCTTCGTGGCTTGTGTTTATTAATAGTAGCAAGCCATGGAGCTATCAATTTCTATCCCGACCGCCATGAATTAGTAATTGTAACGGTACAGATTTATCAGTGATTCGTCTTGCGCACGCGTTGATGCTCTTCTTCTTCGAGAACCACTCCTAGTGAGTTGGTCACCCTCATTAGAAGATTTTGCTTTTTACCGTATGTGGTCTCTTAAAAAATATTCTTTTAGTTTTCACTCTTAGGCTAGGAGCGGGCAAATAATTCTATGTCGACTAATATATAAAAATATTTTTTTTTCTTGCGAGGCTCTGCTCGACTGTCTCACATCCCTGCGACATGAACTCGATTAAGCATTGTCACCGAGTTGCGAAAATGAATAATCAATCGAACCGACCTCGTAACATCATCGTCACGCTTTCATCCCCGCTTCAACGAGATCAACTTATTTCGGCGGTCAAACAATTTAACAAGAAGCAACAGCGTGATAAATTAAACTCTAAACATCTGGATATTTCTGGTGATGCTCAACCAATTTACGTCTGTGAACACCTAACTCCAGCCAACAAGGCCCTACATGCTGCCACTAGGAAAGCTGCGATTGCCAAGAATTTCAAATACGTATGGGTTCGAAACGGAAAAATATACATGCGAAAGGGGGATACCTCCAAACATATCATTATACACACGCAAGACTGTTTATCTAACCTCTCGTAATTTACAACTTTTGTACAATTTTTCTACATACTTTACTATTGTATTATCACTTCTCTAAAATCTTTCTAACATTCTAATTTTAATTCGTTATATTTTAAGTTTACATTACTTTAAAATTGAAATGCCATTAACTATTTATTACCAGAATATCAGATGGATGAGATCTAAAATCGATGCGATTGTCCTTGAAATTCTTAATAATGACTACGACATCATCTGTTTCACAGAGACTAACTTATCATCTTCTTTTCTAGACAGTGAAATATGTGACGATAGGTACGTGGTATATCGGCGAGACCGTGAAACCTCCGACTCCGCTAGCAATATTGGAGGTGGCGTTCTTATTGCAGTCTCCAAAAAACATTGTTCTTCCTATAAACCTACGTGGCAAACATGCGCTGAAGATCTATGGCTAATTTAGGACTAATTTATTTGCCGCCAAATATTTCAATGTCAACTTTCTCCCAGTGCATAGAGAACTGTCAACGAATCTGTCTTTACTCCAATAATGTCTATAATATAATTTTAGGAGATTTTAATGTCCCAGAGTTAACTTGGGCTAGATCCAGTGCGAATCAGTATTTGCAACCGTCACTAAATACTGGAACAAAATCAACTACCATTCGAGACTTTTTATCTACTTGTCATTTATATCAAAGTAACGATACACTAAACTGCAATAGCCGTATTTTAGATTTAGTATTGTCTGATATAGGAACTATTGACGTAAAGGAAGCAGATCCACTTAGTAAAATAGATCCATACCATCCACCGTTAGAAATTAACTTGAACCTTGATATTGCTTCTCCGCTTGAACTCAATCGCGAACAAGTTCAATACAACTTTTACAAAGGAAATTATGATAATTGCAAAGCAGAAATCCGAAATACTAATTGGTCTTACATCTTAGATACACCTGATATCAATGACGTTGTTCATATTTTCTATGATACACTTTGGAAGTTAATAATTAGAAATTTTCCAGTTAAAAAACATTTTAATAAAAAATACCCAAAATGGTTTTCTAAATCATTAATTAGTTTGTTAAACGAAAAAAACAAATACAGGCTGAAGTATAAAAAATATGGCAATCCTCGTGATAGAGATACGTTTGCACTCCTTCGATCAAGGGCAAAAAAAGTATTAAAATCCTGCTATAGGACATACGTAAATTCTGTCGAAGAATCACTAAATGCAGGTAATTTGAAAACTTTTTGGACCTTTGTAAAGGCTAAAAGCAAAAAACATGATTCAATTCCGAATATAATGCATCTCGATAGAGCCACAGCATCAAATGGTTTTGATATTTGTAACTTATTTGCTCTACATTTTAAATCAGTTTATAATCCGGCTTCTGATTATGTTTGTTCCCCTGAGCAGTCCCAAAGTAGTAATTACTGCCTAAATACGGTAAAAATGATGTAGGCGATATTTATTATAATTTAAAAAATTTATACGTAAGCAAAGGTCCGGGACCGGACTGCATACCTCCTTATTTCATACAAAGATGTGCTAACGAACTTTCTACTCCATTACAATTTATCTATATATGCTAAGTCTATAACTGCTGGCGTTTTTCCAGAACTTTGGAAAATTTCGAACATTATACCATTGCACAAATCTGGCGACAAAACTGAAATCAGTAATTATAGGCCAATTAGTTTATTATCTACGTTCGGCAAAGTTTTAGAATCACTTGTTTACAACCAAGTTTTTAACCATGTTAGACATGTCTTATGTCCACAGCAAAATGGATTTTTTCCAAAAAAATCTGTTAACACAAACCTTATTGAGTATGTAGATTATATTAGTACTTCACTAGATAAACGAACACAAGTAGATGTTATATATACTGACTTCCAAAAGGCCTTTGATAAAGTTGATCACTCCATCCTCATTCGAAAACTTAAGGATAATGGAATACATGGGGATTTACTGTGATGGCTAAAGTCATATATTATGAACCGTAGCCAGATAGTTGTCATTAAGGGATTCGAGTCTTCGGTATTCGACGTAACATCGGGTGTCCCACAAGGTTCCAACTTAGGACCCCTCTTATTTTTAATTTTCATAAATGATCTTTCCAATAGGATAAAATGTAATTCCTTAATGTATGCGGACGATGTTAAAATTTATAATCAAATTATGAACATACCTGACTGCCATAAAATACAAACAACCTTGATTCGCTATTCACTTGGTGTTCTGAAAATAAAATGGCTCTCAACATAGGTAAATGTCACTCGATGTCCTTTTGTAGGAACAGGGGTCACGTTAAATACGACTATTCTATAAATGGTCACAACCTAAGCAATGTATCTAGCATCCGTGACCTAGGAATAACATTTGACTTAAACCTAAATTTCAAGATACACATTGAGAACATAGTCGAGAAAGCAAATAGGATGCTGGGGTTGATCATGCGGATCACTAAGAATTTCAAAAATCACAACAGCATGATCCTGCTTTATAACTCACTAGTGCGTTCTCATCTTGAATTTGGGTCCTCGATATGGAACCCATATTTTAAAACGTACTCCGATAGAGTCGAATCCATTCAAAGGAAATTTCTGAGAATGCTATCATTTAAATGCGGCCTTAAGAATCATCTGACTGGCTACGAGGAAAGACTGACTGCTTTTAAATTTGTCACATTAGAAAAACGCCGGCAGGTTGCAGATTTAGTGTTTCTGTACAAAATTTTAAATAATAAAATCGATACCTATTGTATAGAAAAAATACAATTTAACATTACTAAAAGAAGTCTTCGATACCCAGACTTATTTAAAACACCTTTAGCAAAAAACTATACCGGAGTAAATAACGTAATCCCACGTATATGTCGTCTGTATAACAAATTTCATCTTGACAATCGCATCGATATATTTCATGATAGTTTATGCTCCTTCAAAGCGTCCCTCTTTAAAATACTGTAATTCTGGTATTTTTTGTTTTTTTCCTTTTTTTATACGTATTTTTAAAAAAAATCAACCATTGTTCATGCATTGTGCTAATTGTGTACTCATATCAAAAGGATATTGACGTAGTCATGTAACTGTAGTATATATATGCCACTGTATGTGTTGTCAATATTCTGTTTGGGTACCAAATAAAATAAAATAAAAAATAAAAATTATAATGTTTAAATTAAAAACCTTTAAGGTTTCAAGTGGCAGTCGATTTTTGAGGTCGTTTATGACATTGTCCAGTGGCGGGATATTTTTTTTCAATCCCCGTTGGGGGGGGGGCTGTCGCTCCCTCCGCCCCCCCCCTCATAGATCCGCGCCTGCACTGTATTAACATCGTTTACAATGGTGTTCCACCTATTCCCATTATCTAATGATATATTAAAACCCAGTTTGTAAATTGCGTTGCAATTTAACATAAATAATGAAAAAAAAACGATTATCTCATATTGATTTCAATCTATTAGATATTACTCATTTCAAGATCTCTTCAAATTGGAATAAAGCGCTTAGTGGAATTGACGACGGATATGTTCAGTTGAAATTAATCTATATAATTTGAGCCATAACTATTTTAAAATACGTCGAATAATTTTAATGCTGTGGTCATAATTGGATACGGTCGTGTAGGTTTGGTTGGAAATTAATTTTGAACGATTTCCCTACAGGAAATTGGTATTTAATATTCCACGGCGATTAATTTCATTGAGAAGTGAAGGCGATTCTATGTAACTAAAAGTTAATAGTACACTTTCAATTAATTAAACATCGATATTTTTATATAGATATTTTTGACGAGAACTGGTCAGAATCTTTGTTCCTAGTGGATCCGTGCAGCTTGGGTGGTGTTAGTCAATTTTTATGTCATCCGGTTTGGCCAACTCACGGTTCAACTCCCATCTAGTAGCTTCATCGAAGAGGGACTTAGCTTATCAGGACCGCTATGAGCTTCTGTCATGGCTGTAAACTGCAGTAGGGCGGTGTCGACTACAACGGGCGAATCCGTCACCCCAGGCTGGTATAACGATATGGATCGTTCTCTCAGCCGTGGGATGAGCGCAGAAGACTTGGGGACAAGAGAATCTACTGTCTAGTTCACCAGAAACCCGTTAGAGACCGACGCCTTACGGCGAGGCACCTGGAAAGGTAACCAACGGGTAGCCTCACCCTCTAACTACTAGTTTTGGCAGGATATCTCCGTCTGGAATTAACCTTCAAGATACCTCCGTCCTCCCGGCTGGTTGCTGGTCCAAAGTCGCTTACGCGACCTCTACCTGTTGTATTACAGCGGTAATTCACGGTAATTACAGTGGCGGGCAAAGGGCGCGATATATTCAAACCGACTTACAACCTACGTAAGGTAGAGACCGTGCAAGCGACCTCGAATCCGTGAAAAAACCGGAAGACGGAGAAATCTGGCCAAATCTGGTAGCGAGGGAGCGAGGTCGGCCCGCTGGTATCCCCCACTGCCTCGCGGTATAGCGTTAGACTCTCACGGGCTTGTTGGTGTAGTTAGACGGTGGTCTATGTTGTCCGAACGTCTCTGCGTTCACCCTACGTTTGAGAGAACAATCTAATATCGTTATAACTACCTAGGGTAGCGGGTGCGCCCGTGTAGTTGACAGCTCCAAAGATTGATATTTTTAAGGAGAACTGCATGTGTATGTGGTCTGCTAGTAGCCCGGTACTGCTTACCAGTCCGTGCAGATCACTGACCTTCACGTTGGGCAGATCGCTGGGTTCGAGAAAGGCTCGTCCCAGTAAACTGTGTCTTTTGGCGGCGAGCCCTGGACAGCGACCAACAATGTGTATGCTGTCTTCAGGTTCCTCGCCACATATTCGGCAATCCTTGCTCTCAGTCAAGCCAAGGTTGAAAACACATATAAGTAAATACGATTTCAATAAATAATAAATGCTATATGGTATAAACATATTTACAATTTAATAAAATATATAAATCAATTATAAAAGCAGTGCTAAAAATATGAAATAATATAAATAAAAATATGATATGATAAACTATTAATATATGCAAAATAATTTATATAAATATACAATATTATTTGGCTGGAAACAAGCCCCCCACTCCGTTTACTTACTACTACATTAAAAAAAATGGTATATCAGCAGAGAAAATAATAAACACAATAAAATTTCGACAACACAGAGTCTTTGATGATGGCGGAGTAGCGGGTATAGAATGTATATTATTAAATTAATAAAATAAATATCTACTTTATTCAATGAAACTGATTTTGCTTCTGTAAATAATAGCAATTATAGCATGACATTCAGTGCAGAAATTAACCGCCGTCGGCGTTTGAATTGAACTTGAAAAGCGTTCCGGATACTCTCCGTTTTGCTATTCTTTAGGCACTCCACTGACCAGGTGGCACAGTTGCCGGAATAATTGCGCTGCCGGAATTAACTCTTCGGGAATTTATTCCACGTAGCGGCGTAAGACGCGATGAACGCGACGTGACGATTGGCGCTGAATAACTTAAGTGGAAGTATGAATGAATTTGCATCTGAGAACGCTGCATGCATTAGGGTGGGCGGACACCTGTTGGTCATGCGTGGCCTTGTCGTTTGGGGCCGTGCGGCTGATCTGGATCACTTTCTGATTATGATTAAGCTCGACGCTGCTCTACCGAGTACAACACCCCGTGTGCTAGCAACGGAAGTTGGCGCTTTAGAATTAGCAACTTCTACGGGCGAACCCGTCACGGGCGAAGTTATAACGATATTAGATCATTCATTCAACCATGGGTTGGACGCAGAGTCATAGGGACGACACAGTCCACCTACGCCAACACGCCCGTTATAGTCCAACGCCTTACCTCGGAGGTAACTGGAGATGTCGACTACCACGGGCGAACCCGTCACCGCAGGAAGTATTAACGATAATGCGCATTCAGTATCTCGAGCGGTGATCGTAGTAGTCTTTGGGACGATACAAATCTACCGTCCAGTAAAGCCACAAACCCGCCAGAATCCAACGCCTTACGGCGATGCAACTAGAGCTGTCACCTACAACGGGCGAACCCGTCACCTCATAAGGTTTTAACGATATTAGATCGTTCTGTCTCCCGCGTAGAAGACTTGGGACGAAAACAATCCACTGTCTAGTTACGCCATTCGCCCGTAAGAAGCCAACGCCTTACCGCGAGATAAACAGGTTAATCACCCAGCGGGCCGACACTCACAGCCTTACTTCGATTTGCAATCAAATTACTACGGTCTCCCGACTGGTTACAGGTTCGAGGTCGCCTGCATGGTCCTCTCCTTTACATAGCGGTGATACGGTGTCCAACGAATCTATCGTGGAACACGGCATCCTATGCCCGGATGTTCACCCTAAATCGGGTAGCCGAATGGTCGTTTCAAGAGCAGTTGCCGTAAGGTTAATAACTACCCCCGCTCTATAGAAAACAATACTGTTTCCAGGCTTCACCGGCTGTTAGTCGGAGTGCACAATCGATTGCCGCGAGGCACTGGGAGAAGGAGGTGCCTCCAGCCGCGAGGCACTGGAAAGTGAAACCAGCGGGCCGACCCCACGCCCTCACTGCCAGATTTGGTCGGCTTCCTCCGTCTTCCAGTCTTCCGTCTTCGGACTCTACCTGATGTTAGCGATAATTCAGTTCGAAGTCAGTTCGATAATTCAGTGCTTTGCCAGTATACCACTCGAAATCGGGTGGCCAACAGGTCGTTTCAAGAGTAGCTGACATTAGGCCAACCATCGCCCTCGCTGCTTAGAAAACGTACCTACATATAAGAGCATTTAGATACAAAGAGCATTTACAGACGATTTACTGACGTCGCACAATGCGCAAATTGCTCAGCAGCACCCGAAGGCTATCACCTGGAGAAACTGTTCCACCTGCAGTGATCAGATCAGGTAAGCAGAGTCCTTTCCAGGCCCGGCCCTCTGCGAGGAGGTTACTGGATGTGGTTGAGCGGTGAGTTGAACCGACTACAGATAACGAGCGGATCATAGTGGCCCAAGCTGCACGGCACCATTAGCTATTGAAGTCGTCCGTAGACAATTCAGAGCCCCGATATCGAACTAACATTTGTTTAATTTCGCAGAGCCATGATACTAAACCTTGATGTTTCAACCAAACCAACTGAAGTCAAATAAAAAGTTTTTAGTCGACATAAATATAGAATACATTGTTTATTGACGGCAAATTAGTTCAAATGGCATATTTTACATTTTAGATACTTAAACTATTGTCACACATTTATTTTTACTAACACTAAGATAATTTTAGAAAATTTTTCGAGATTTTTTTACTATTTTAAGCTAGTACTCTAATTTCACTCCCATTTAAAAAAAATATCTAATGATGCTTCATGATTTAATAAATACTCGTAAGTTCTTACTTGAATTCGTTTGTTATATTTCTTTAAAATAAATCTAAACGTATGTACAGGTAAAAAAAAATAAATCTGGTACGCCTGCCTTAGTATAGGCCTAGGCCTAGTTAGGCGGCGTTGACATAGTGATCAAGATGCTGCAGTGTGATTTGTTTTTTGCTCCTGGTCCAAAAAGGAATAATTTGTAATGCTGCAGTAATATGTATACATCGTACTTTACTTTAAATAAATAAAGAAATAAAAAATTAATATATATTTAACTATTAAAAATACATTAATGCATTTACCATGTTTTATTGTTATGGAAATTTCAAGATGGCCACCCACTGTATCTTATGGCTTTAGTTAGGTCAGTGCACAGACAAAGCTATAGTGCACCTTCCCATATAACTTAATGGTTCATAAATAAACGAGTACTTCAGAGACGCGGCTCAAAAAAGGACATAACTGCAGATCTGATCTAGACTTGGAGAAATTCCACAGCGGCTCACATATAAACAAAAGGCAAGGTAACGCTTTTATGACTCTCTAATTTAGCTGGCATTCCTTTATTTCCCACTATTCTACAGTTTATCACCGACATGCTTTGATGAGTAAGTTATAAGAGCAAAAATATTCTTGGGAAAACTAGTACGATCTAGAATATTTGCATAAAATACTCAAAGTTGAGCATTACTCCACGAACTTGTATATTTAGATCGTAATTTATATGATCTACATAGATATGCCCATTGATTATATGTAGTATTAGATTGCTCAACTCCATATAACGATTTGGCAACCCTTCTGTAACGGCGAAATGCAGGAGACGCTGGTAGCATTGACTGCCAAACTAATAGCATTTTATTACGCTATCTATAATAACATTGATAATGAATGTTTTTTTAATAAAGCACCGATTGATTATAAAAACCCAATAATTTAACCAACGATAACAATAATAACATTTAATTAGTAGTGACAACGATTGCATTTTGTATACGCCTGCCCAACAAAAAAGGAGTGTAATGTGTTCAGGGTTGTGTTCATCTATGGTGTTCATCTATGTATGTTTGCCGTTTCATTATTGCACGATAACTTCTAAATCAGTGATTTCCAAAGTGGTCTATATGGACCCCCCAGGGGTCGATTTCGATTCGCAGGGGGTCAATGTCAGCGAGAAACAAAAATCGGGGTGCACGAGATGTAAATGGGGGGACTCCATCTAAGCAGGTCACCATAAGCATTCAGACGATCCGTTAATGTCGTATCATTTCTTAAATAAACAGATTTTGTACACAGCATAGTATTTTAAAATTATAATAATAGCAATAAACAAACGCGCGCGTCATAAGTATCACGGAATGAAATCAACACTCAACTCAAATTGCATAACTAGTCGATTGAAGAGGCCAGCGCATATAACGAGGGAAGGTGCGAATGAGATATGTGAAAAAAATGCGCTTCAATGGGCAGTGCGAGCGATAGATAAACGCAGATAAACGCGCCACATGAATGAGCAAGCGAGATAGTGCTACATGTGCACTTATGTGCGGCTTTCCCAAATGATTCGTACTTCAAGGTCGTGGACACTTAGGTATAAACAAATAATAATTGTACATATTTTTATTTTTTTACAATTAGTAATGTTCCAGCTGACATGAAACTTTTAATGTTAGTAAGTTCAGGAAAATTCAGACAGGGGTCTACGGAAAACAGCAAGAGGTCTACGAGTCAAGAACGTTTGGTTACCTCTGTTCTAAACGCTTGAACCGATTTAGAATGTGTGATATTGTTAGAATCGTTATGTCATCCCGAGTAATACAACAAATGTGTATTTTTTGTACACGACAACCATGTTTATTTATTTTGTTGTTTATTACTGCACAATTTGCGGACTAGCAGTTAGTTGGTCCTTTATAGCTACTACAAAACAAATCAATATATTGCTTTGTTCATAGATATCTGCAAAATCTGCAACCTTTCCGGCTGGCCTCTATCGCCTCTCTGGGGAGGAGTAGGGATGTAATCACACCGGCAATCGAAGCCGGTTTCTATCGATGATGTGGGGGCAATCGAGCAAATTATTGTCGTGCTTTCGAAAGAGGCCGTCGGTCGTCGAGTTGCCGCCGCCGCATAGCCTGCGAGGCGGCCGTTTTGCGAGAAAATTATCGATAAAAATGTGGTCGGCCGACGTCCGTGTATGGCAAACGACCGGCCGCCGCTCAATGAAGTCGCCACGCTTACAACATAACCATATCGAAAACTATTTGCTATGATAATCCGATTAGTGGATAATTATGGGTGTCGTTGAGAATAAACTGTTATAAAATTCTATAATATATGTAAGTAATATTTTAATCAATAGTATTGAATCAAGATGTAATTAGAATCTGAGAAATATATATACGGCGTATTCGGGATGTCGAGTCGGGCCATTTTTCAGGGCACGATTCTGTACTGACTTAGGTGGCAGTCACTGAGAAAAAACATTTTTAGTTCAACTTTAAAATATTCAAGGTTGTTTCCCTCTCTACCAAAGGCCCAAATCAAAAAAGTACAGAGTCTATGTTATTTCAAACTTGATTTTGTTTGTGTACAGTAATCTTCAAACAAAAATCCCATAGGTTCCTTAAAAAAAAAGAAAATAAAAAATAATAGATATATTGTTCAGTTTGATGTAGAGGATCACTCGTAAAAAAAATGTCAAACCATCTCGAACGCAACATATAGAGAGTGCATGCTTATGAATATTAGAATGAGGTGTTCAGTAACCGATGGTTTTAAATACGCAGAGCCATTTAATAAAAGAGTTCATGACAAAAATATACTATAATTTATTGCTAGAAAGTAATTCTATTACATTCAAAATTGTATTATAACTAGTGATATGGACATTTTATGTATAATTGACTATTTCAATTTGATAATCCTCTGACCATTTCAATTTGATTTTTTGACTATTTATTATAACTCCTTTGTCCATCTATAATTATTTCAATTTGATTATTTCACGATTCATTGCAATTCCTATTTATTATTTACCTTTTTCGTGTTATTGAAATTAATTTTATTGTGTTTTATGATAGGTATTTTACAAATATAATTTGCAGACTGACAGACTGACAGACGCATTGACATATCAATGACCTAGTTTTTAGAGTAATGATTAATTTCTACATACATTGTTTATTGCCTTAAGTTAGGTCCTAATATTATTAGATACTATTTTTATGTATTTTTTCTCTTTTAAAATATATAGTTTAAAGTATGCACAAGCCACTATTTTCTTGGTACGCTTGCCTTAGTACGGGCCTAGGCCTAGTTAGGCATCTTGATCTAAAGAAGGACTGGGCTGCGGTACTCTCTTTTTTGCTACTATTTACAACGGAGCCTCTAATGATAATATGTAATGTACTGTAGTTTTAAAAAAGGCGCATTTCTTTAAATAAATTAATAAAATAAATAAATAAATAAAATAAATAGTATCACAAAAATTATATTGTTTACAACAATATCATCTAAATGTTATACATTATGGCTGTGATACTCTACCAAAGGTTCCACCAGACTTGTGAATATATAAGTTAAGGGTTTACGTTTGCAATGTTTTATTATATCGCAATAAAAAAAGTCGAAATGGGTCAAACCTGACTTCTTGGCGGCCAGTTTGCGTCTCCTATTCTTGAAATTAATATAATAATAATAATAATAATTAAACGCTTTATTTGCTTAAACAAAAAGGCGAGCTTATTGCCTAAAAGCAATATCTTACAGCTAACCTTAACCTAGTGGAATAACATGTTATGCGGTAAAAATAAACTAATAAATTAAGTTTTAAACATTTAAATTAAGCAGGAAAACTAAACAATAAATTTAAGAAAAAACAAACAATAAATCTATAATGACGCAGGGAACGCAATAGGGAGAAAAAAATAGGGAAAAATAAGGAAATAATAATAGGAAAATTTAGTTGCCATTCCTAGTCAGACTTAACAATTTCTTGCATGATTAAATTTTGAATTGAAGTAGGGATGAATTTAATTGAAAAGTGCGTTTTTCAATAGACTTACCTTACGATTCATGTACGCGGTCAATATTTTTATTTGTTTGTGGTATTTTCAGCAGCCTGTTCAATATTTTATCATTGGTGATACAGTCTCTTTGAAACCTGATCCTATTTGGGAATTAAATTGATTAATTAAATATATGGGCAATACTTTTTTTATAATATTCATAAGCTATGCATCGGCGACACGTAAGCTATGCATCGGCGAAAAGATTCATGGTTACTAACATTACCAGATACGATATAACCGAATCTGGTGATACCACAGATTCACGCTTATCCATCTACCCACAATTCACTATTTAAATATGAATTTCTTTTTGAATGGTTAGAGACATTTATATGTTTAAGCTTTTTTTGTCAAACTGGGTTACATTAATAAAGAATATTAATGTTGAAGATCATAAACCGCAAGTCAGGAAGAAACCACGGTCTGTCACTCCTGTGTACACTCCATTCTTGACTTGGCAATCAGAGCATCAAACATCCCTCATATCTACTGGGGATTCCGAAGTTAGTGGAATTTGTCAAATGGACTTAAAAGCATTCACCATGTTGAACCAACATACATTGATCCACATACTTGACATAATATACATACATATATAGGTATACGTAAATATATGCGTAGTATATAAACAAATATATATGTAATACACCTGATTGCACTAGGTAGGAACTAGATAAGTCTCACGTGTATGCATTGATGCTCTGACGCTGTGGAATCCGTCATGGCAAGGAATTTCGGAAACCAAACCAGTTCTAAAACTGATCTAAAGTATCTCTTTGCAAATATCTTGGAGATTGATTGCGACGGATCAGGGTTGTGTTCATTGAAGTGTTAACGGCGGAATACTTATTCTAATTTATCAACGGTTTATGTGGAGTGTTTAGTATCGTTTATATCATCTGGAGCAGTTAATAGATGGGAAAATGCATGAGCATCAAAAAAAATATTCACAGATTTTTCAGATCTTATTTTCCTCAAGAAAGAATAGTAACGATTGATAATGTCCTTTTTGTAAAAAGTACAAAAGATAGACCGAATATCACATATATATGTTATAATACATGTTATAGCCAGCAAAGCCAGTGCCTTTTGAAAAAGTAAAAAAAATAGCGAATATTCTATTTTTTATGAAATTCCAACTTAAATTTTATATTTCACGTAGAAGCATCCTTAAATTTTTTGGAAATAAATAGTTTAAAAAAAATACTCTTTTCGAAATAAATTAAAACAAAATTGAGCGCACCTCGTTAGGAGAATAACATATTTAATAGCCATAGATACAAACCGATTTTACTAAAATTTAATTAAAATTAAATTTTAATTTAATTTTAATTAAATTAAAATTTAATTAAATGTAAAATTTAATTAAAATTAGGTTAAGATTTTAAAAAATGTGATTAATATTGAACTATTATTATTATATCGTAGCAGTTTCTAAGCATTTGCGAGTAATTGAAACTAAATAATAAAAAAGTCCGAATACTGCAGAATATACCTATGCATGTCAGTAAGGATATAAAGATCCATCACACCAGGAAATAAATAACGTGATAAAAACGTGGTTTAGGCAAATATATGAATTGGTGATTGCGATGTTAAAAGAGGAAAAATTTAAATAAAGAGAGTATTTTTTTTATAGATTTTGATGAAATCGAAGGTTCAAAGAATTTAAAGAAATCGAACCGAGAAGGTAATCTAAGCAATACCCGAAAACATTTTGTGGATTTTTATTTAAAAGGGCCTTAGTAATTGTTATCTCCCTAGAATAACATGTATATTATGTAAAAAAAATATAATGAAACACGACTGTCGTTGCAAAAAGTGAACTAAAAGCAGTCGGAGATTAAAAAAAATATGGTTTATAAAGAAAACTGTCCCCATCTACAGTAAAAATCCACACCAATAAAAAATACATTAGAAAACGTGTAAATACGTACCTAGTTGGGGTGGAAATCTGCTTCCTTTGGATCACTGACGCATTTGCTTTGACACAAATAAATAAATAAATAAATAAATATAATGCAAAAGAATAATACTATAATATATTTAGATCGTTATATTTATATATTTGTGTATGTATGTATATGTATGTGTGTATGTGTATATGTATCTATATGAGTACCTACGTCAGTTAGGCTTCTCCATCTAAGTCAGAAAGTAAGTCGTATGCCCAGATACAGGCTATATTTGGCCTAGTTGGGTATACGCTGGTATACGGTCATGTGAATGTGGGCCGTTGTTTCTTCGCACCATTACTTGTTATGACTATTTATGCGTTTTATAATTATGTTTGATAAAAATAATTAAATAAATAAATAAATAAAACATAGACACATATATATTTTAGAAATGTACTTGATTACACCTTTCATTTAATACCTACTAAACACGATTTATTTATCTGAATTCTTTTATTTATTTGACATTAGGAGTAAAGGTACCAGTTATTAGACAGTTTAGGTAGGTACCCTGTGTCACCCGAAATGACATAGCGATTCTAACAATACCACATAGTTCTAAATCGGTTCAAGCTTTTAAAAGTTATGATGGAATAAAGAAACGGACATTCATACATACATGAACCCTGAAAATATGGCAGTCCATTTTTTATACACACGAATAAAAAATAAACCAACCTAACGTCTGAAAGCAGAGGAAGTGGAGTAACACTAATATAATTTATTTCTAGGACTCAGCCATACAGGTTTATGGCGAATATTAAATTTCTCTTGACGACCCGACGGACGCAGTGCAATTTCCTAGGAATGTAGGCGAGACATAAGTATGTATACGCGGTGAGACCGTATCGCTAGCGAGTCACAATTACAATGTGCGGCCATTGCCCCAGTTTTGGTCCGCAATATTCTTACGAGCAACCTCTAAACAGGCCGTTCGACGAAGAAGAGTCGCCGCACTTGGGCTGATTCACCTGACGTCCTCGCGCCGCACAGAGCTGTCGGGTAACCATCGATAAAAACAACCTTAGATAGGCAGTTACAAGAACGAGTATTAAGGCTAGTATCTACAAGGTCGAAATCAATCAATCAATCATTGATTATTGCCCCCAAAAACTTTTACAGTTGTATAGATATTATTACATGACTGCCCAACAAAAAATAAGTTAATATGTTTAGGGTTCATCTATGTCTGTTTTCCGTTTCTTTATTCCACCAATAATTCTAAACGCTTGAACCGATTTAGAAATGTGCAGTATTGTTAGAATCACTTTATCCCGAGTGTCACAGGGTACCTTAATTGTCCAAATATTAAGTAAGTAGTTGTCTAAATGTCCAAAATATCCAAACGTCACTAAATCAATGGGAGTTACATTTTCAAGAGTTAGTTTATGCGAATGTAAAATACGTGGATTTTAATGAGGGACACCTCCAAAAATGATAGCGTATTATTGTTATTTTTGTCCTATTCCCGATTTCGGAGTGAACCAAAATATTTTACACATGAATTTAGAAGTTTTCCTACATGCATGGGCCGATCTTCTCTTTTATTTTACAATCACATTTGTAGCTTCCCACGCGTCCTGCATCCTTGCAAATATTATCGGAGAAATCGCGAGATTCGAAGCTTTGTCAGTGGGTGAAGACCTAATTCGCTTAATTATTATTTCTGTTAATTTATTGTTTTTATCCTACGCAAAAAATGAGGTTAAATACCTTCATGAAAACAAAATCAAATGATAGTACTATGTATATCTATATGTATTATGTATGCTGTTACTATGTACAAAAATATTGTTCGCCTAAAAGGTAGTTTGTGCAGCGCTGAAATATTGTAAAACTACGTTACTACACCACAATCACAATAAAATTAATTGAATAGAATAGAATTGAATGTGAAATATTTTGGTTAGGATATATTATACTATATTTCCAACATAAATTGTTATGAAAGCAATTCTGTACATGAAAGCATGAATTGCCATATTATATTATATTATCATATTATATGTAATTCGTATAATATGATAATAAAATATTTATTTATTTATCTATTTATTTATTTAGCACTTTATTCATTTTTTTTGTACATATAGCCACATTATTACCAATGTTATAAAGTAACTCGGAAAAATTTAACACACAAATGTAGCAAACGGTCAGTGCCCACCTAACTAGGACTGTAATGTCCTGTATCTAGGCGGGTCAGAGTAAGCAATTAAAATTAGCTATTTCATTTATAAAGAACTAAATTGAATAACGTTTTATTTTTAGACATAGTGAATGTACCTAATTAAAATTTAATAATAAATAAATACAAACGGAGCTGCCATGGAATTCACCGACCGGAGTCGGGCCCATCATAATACTATTTTTTTTACACTTCTGGGGGGTGAGCAGTGGATTCCGGACTTACGAACCGGCTGTGGTAGGTTTAGGACAGCTGTCTTGCCACATGTGAGCGTTCACCTTACCACCCATTCACTCCCCCTTCGAAGCCATAGAATTTGAGATGCGCAAATCGCAGTTTTAGATAATTTTTCTAAGAAAGAGTTGATTATTTTTCTGGAAAGGCCAAGATCTTTAAAGAGGTGAAATAGAGATTTAGCTGGCAGGCCACGAGCGCCAACTTCCACCGCGTGAAGGTGAACAGTGAAGCCGTTCCGGGTTACGGCATTTGCAAGATCATGGTATTTATTTAATTTGTACTCGTGGTCTTTTGGGATATTTGATTCCCATGGAACAGTTAATTCTACAATAAGAGCCACCTTCCGAGATAGAGAGTAAAGAGTTATATCTGGACGGAGGGCTGTGCATCCGAGACTTTCAGGGAATTTATACTGCTTAGAGACCGAATCAACCTCCAGAATCCAATCTGTAGCTTTCTCGATTATTGAGAAAGGTTTTGTAGTTAAATGTTTTTTGCCTTTAGAGACATCCCGCACAAACTGTATTGGGGGTTTGGAGGATACTGTCAAACCCTTGTTGGCACGAGCCACTGAGAGACTAATTACCTCGCTAATAACAGCGAGAACTTTGTCATGGCGGTAAGTGTACCGTCCTTGATCTATAATATAATATAATAATCTGATATAATAATCTGTATAAATATTATAATTATAATATAATATAATAATCTGTATAAATATTACAATGTATATACCTAATCATATATATGTAATAATATGGCAAGTACATAGATACCTAAATTCGATTATAATAAATAATAAATATATTATGGTATAAACATATTTATATTAGAATACAATTATATAAATACAATTATAAAAATATTGGGAAAAATAAAAAATACCATACGATATATTAATATTATATGCATATGTATACGATATTAGCTTTAAAATCAACCATTATATAATATACGCTATACAAGACAAGTTTTCGGATTTAGATCTCCCTAATTCAAATAACCAATTATTTATATTATATTTATGTTATAATTATTTAATATAATATGGTAATTCTTATAACAGTACTTATTTATAACACATATGTTTTTATAATATAAATATAAGGTAATTAATACATTTGCATATTAAAATAATACATATCTATATGTTTTATTATAATATGTACGAATTAGCTATAGTTTTATATAACTCCACTTATACTGTCAGCAATTTTAATTTTAATTTATTTTTTTATTTATATTCATGTAACATATTAGACTTGCCCTCTCGGCAGGAATTAACACGTAATATTAGTACTACCTCAACACAGGCTAATTCCTAGTGAGGTTGTAATACATTCCGAGTAAGGCTCCGAGCTAGGTTTATAAAAGGTTTACTAATTGGAAAATGTATTAGAATAACGTTTTTTTTTTGTACCTTGTATATTAAATCATGGATAAATAAATTAATAAATAAATAAATAAGTAAATATATGTGAGGTAGAAAGAATGAGGAACGTAAAGAATTACAAGTTTTCGGTATTATCAGTTGCGATCATCAATTTCCGACGAGTCCGCATTCCTGAAGTGGAAAATCGATGGCAATCGCTTCCGAGCGCCAATTCTCGATAGAATAAATGCATATAACGACCGGTGGAAAGCGGTCGGAGGCATCATCTTATCAGCTTAGCATCCGCCTAGTTACCATACAAATGCCCAAAATACGTCTCGTGAAAGTCAAACAAACAGAAAGCGACATCTTGGCCGGTCGGAAAGGCGGGCAAACCACTTTCTGACCAAGGACCGACGGAATCGGTGTCTGAACCACGGCCTATGTATAATGGCCTTGGCACACTTACGACTCGCAGACTGGTCTCTATTATTGAGAAAAATTAGCACGTTTGAATATGTTTATCTGCGTGCTAATGAGAATGAGCGAATTTATGGACGGAGATTGAGTTTTATTGGCAGCGGGCGGCCGCTCGTTTGATAGCTATCAAAGCGGTCAAGACATATTCGTTGTGTGTATCAATTTCGTCTAAGGCTTCTAGTGGGGTCAGTAGATTTTGTAGAAGGTTTTGCCTTCCAAAAGGTGGGACACAAAAGGCGGACTTTTACAGTGCATTCTGTTCGTTTATGTAATCAGACCTCACGCTCTGTCAGGCATGCACCTTGGTTGCTCACTTTCAAAAAAGTTTTTGAAGAAACATTTCATTTCACAAATATACTAATCAAATACCCCTACTGTATCCTATCCTTTTAAGTTAGGGAGTTAATGGGCCCTTGCTGAGTTGGCCACGAAGACCCATTCTGTTCAGGTTGCTCACACTCACGGGTCAAAACCTATCCGACGGCCTCCACGCATGAAGTGCGAGCCTGGGTAGGAATCTGGCCTTATGGTTATTTTCCCCTGGGAATCAACCTTCTGGCGCTCCTGGACGGTCTGCGCACTGTGCGGCGTAAGCCAATCGACTGTGCACTCTGACTAACAGACGGGGGAGTCTGGAAGCAGTACTGTTTCCTATAGAGCGGGGGTGGTTGCGGACCTTACGGCGACTGCTCTTGAAACGACGATCGGCTATCCGATCCTGGGTGAACAGCCAGGTAAAGGACGCTGTGGTCCGCGATAGATTCGGTATACACTGTTTCACCGCTTCGTAAGGTAGAGGACCGCGCAAGCGACCTCGAACTCGTAACCAATCGAGAGACTGGAGTAATCTGGTCACAATTGGAAGTAAGGGCCGTGAGTGTAATCCCGCCGGGTAACACTCCTGGCTATCTCGCGGTTGAGGCGTTGGCCTCTTACGGGTTGTGGCGGAGCTAGATGGTGGACTGTTTTGCCCAAGTCTTCTGCGCTCACTCCAGGGAGATAGAACGACTAATCGTTAAAACTTCCTGAGATGACGGGCTCGCCCGCTGTAGTCGACAACCCTAGTTGTATCCTATCCTTTATCCTTCCATGGGCGAACATAGCAAAAAATCGTATGATATAACCCTAACGTAACTAATTGGCATATATTTGTACAGGTTTATTTTAAATTGAACTGTATTGCTTCTATGTCTAGTGTACAGTGACAAATAAAAATTAGGTCGTCAAACGGTCGGCTGTAAAACATCGCTATAGCGATAAATCCGCCATTTGTGCAATTTTCTTTGGTAAACCAGTGTGATGTTATTTTTAAACACAAATAAAGTTATTTTATTTTAACTTATTAATCTTATAATGATGACTACGATCACAAAACTCTTTTGCTAACTTTACGGAAAAGCCGAAAAACAGTTTCCTTTAATACAAAAATTTGTTTAGGGGAACTTCTTATGCCACATTAATTATTTTTGAGTAAGTATAGTTACTATACATAATAGTTATACTTAATCATACTTATACACATGTTATCGGTCCTTAAATCGTAGACGTAAAAGGTTGATGTAAATAAGAGGTTGTGAAATAAGAGACGTAAAATTACACATAATTTTAATACATTTTTTATTTTTTATTTAGAAGCTGATAGAGATGAAGTTGAAAGTTTATTTTAATAAAAAAAAACTCCGCAAGGGTATAGAACTTACCATTACTACAATACTTATAATTCAAATTATTTAATGTTATATCTAGATAATATCGCGACAAAAAAACTGTATAATTCAGCAATCTAATAATATTCTAATTCTAGAATAATAAAAAAAACTTTAAAAAATATACAGATTTCAATTTAAATTGAAAGTTTAAAATGCTTTCGGTATTTTGTGCAAAAACATATCGATGACTAAGATCACAACCTCTTAACGTGACCTTTTGGCAATATTGGCATTTTGATACCAAAAAATCAGCCAAAATATTCCCCATACGATGAAACAACCCTACTATGTCATAAAAAGTCATAGTGTAAGCTCCCATATTACATTTATCATATTAGAAAATTTACCAAGCTTCTATATGATTTGACTTGGATGTATGTATATATGTATGTCTCTTGACTGCATTTAGCATTTTGGTCAGTGTTCCAGACACTATAATATATTGCTATGTGCGTTTAGAGACATTGAAATTTACCACAGAAAGCTTTAGAATTTGTGGACATACAAAAAAATCGTTTGTGTCACCCCAAGAGTTTTCTGGTAAGTATCCAAGGACTGATTTCATATAAATGGTAATTTCATAAATAAAATTAATAAGCCCTCTCTCGGCCTGCGGACGAACCCTTTTGAGTTTAGTTACATAAGAGCCTCAGGCGGTGTGGTTCGTTTCTCGGGCGGCGTTAATATTTGATTTAAATATATGGTGGAATTTAAATATTATTGTTATAGCTTGTATATGAGATATCTCAACCATAATTTCACAATGTAATTTCGTCATAATAAGGCATCTGTGTACGAAGGCAAGTCTCTAAGTTCAATATATTAACATTGAAACATGACTAGTGCGCATCCTGGTGGTCCGATTTCAACCACAGCCTTTTTAACTCTTGCCATTACCAATTGATGCACGCATGCCAAATTTTCAGATCAATCGGATCGAATTTTCAGATCGTTTGGTGGGCGCTACCGTGAAGAAATACGCACAGGCATACAAAAAGCCAGAATTCAATCAAAAATAGACTTAATCATCTCAGGGGGGGCTCGAATTAGATATTTCCGTCTACATTTCGATTTTTTGTTTTAGTTCGATCACAATACTTTCCCTCCTCGTCTGTTAGTAGCCCGGTAAAGTAAACGATAGTTGTTGTTGGATAAATTCATTAATTTCAGAGTACTACCTTTTTCTTTCCTAATTTGCTTGTTTTATTCAGGGGTTATTAAACGGCGCGTTATTAAAAGGCGTTACGCGATAATCCTTTATTTTGATAATTTATAGATTTCGTCAATCTATTCGATATATACTATTCGACAAAATACTATTAAAATCCCTGTTTCATTGCTAATCCTACAGTTTGTTAGTGCTGTTCATATTTTGGAGGTGCACACGGTGCCACGACACGTCTTTTAGTTCGATAATAATTACAAATCCCTGCGAGTAACAAATAAACATATTAAAAGGAATAGAAAACACGACTGCCGTTACAAAAAGTCAATTACTGGGTTTATAATAAATTTTGTATATATTAATATATGTAGATACATATATGTTTTCGGAATATACTCAATCAGGACTCTCATTTAATACTAAACAAGATATATTTATGTTAATTTATTGACATTTAGAGATTTGGAAATTTAGACAACTATTTATTTGATATTTGGATAGTTAAGGTATCATTTGACTCTTAGGATGACATAACGAGTCTAACAATAATACATACTGCTAAATCAGTTTGAGCGTTTAGAAGTTATGGCGAAATAAAGAAACGGAAAACATACATTGATATTCCTGAACACATGACACTCATTTTTTGTTGGGCAGTCGAGTAAAAAGTGATGCTCCCTCCCACGTGGTCGTGTCACAGTCGCCATTTGACAGAGCAGTAAAATTGTAGCCGGCGGCGGTGGCCGCGTGCGGCTTATCGACTATCGACACTCTTTTGTTCGCTCTGGCCGCGCGCGCCGAAACGCTGGGCGGCGCGCGGACGTCCGCCCGCGCGCCGATCCGCCCGCGCCCAGCTGTCGCGCGCGTCTACAAACCCTAGCCCATCTGATGGGATCCGCGAACACGCGGCAAGAAATTGACGACCTTTCACAGATCATGCAGTTGGGCCATTATGACCCATGTGTTAGGGTCGGCCCAGTCACAGGTCAGCATCCACCCGGTAGCCTCCACGTAGAAGTGCAAGCCTGGGTAGGGGTCTATGCCTGCGGGCCAGTTCCCCTGAGAATCGTTCTTCGGGCGCTCCTGGACGATTTGCGCACTATGGGGTATCGGCCAATCGAGTAAGACGCCTTATCTTTGAGATACTTCTTAAGGCGGCTCAAACACGCCAAATGAGTGCGAATCGTGATCGTTGAGTTTGTTGTAAATCGCTAGGCTCCCTCGGTCAGCGGACGAACCCGGTTTGGCTCCTTTCTATCTTTTGACCCTTAGCCGAGAAACGAACCGCGCCCTCTGAGGCATTATTTTATTAAAATATATGGCTGAATTTAAATATTAGTGCAGCTTGTATATGAATTATTTCAACCAAAATTAAACATTGTGTTCGCCCGGCTCTTCACCCGGTATCGGGTAGCCGAATGGTCCTTTCAAGAGTGGTTGCCACAAGGTTAATAACCACCCGCGCTCTATAAGTAACAAAGCCGCTTCCAGACACCCCCTGTTACCAGTCGGAATGCACAGTCGATTGGCTGACGCCGCACGATGCGCAAAACATCCAGGAGCGCCCAAAGGGCGATTCCCAGGGGAACTGATCCGCAGGCACGGAGTCCTGTCCGGGCTCGTACTTTTGCGTGGAGGCTAACGGATAAGTTGGCGATGTGATCTGCGAGTTAGGCCGACCATAGTGGCTCAACTGCACTCGGCCCATTCGCTCCCAAACACACAGAGAGACACGCGGACTTTAATCTGGAAATAGAAAGAAAATGCGCGTTCACAATACATTTCCTCCTCGTCGGTAGGTGGCCCTTGAAATTAAAAACACAGCAGATGATAGTACACGTGGTACAGTCAGATACTTGTACACCTCTCGCATTGGAGTTCCTAATGTATAGAATACGGAATGGCGTTCCCGGACGACAACAAAGGGCATTGCGCGCGCCGCGGGCGCCACGATGATCTAGGGCATTCTAGGGGATTTATCTGGCGGGGAGCGAAGAACAATACCCTATTGCGTACGCTAATCACCGCGGCTGTGGGTGGACCGTAAGTGGAATGACCACACGAAGTCAGCGACCGATGCGATGCAACGAGACTTTATTGCCTGCCAAGCATTTCATACATATTCATATTTCTTTATTTCTTTATTTACTATAAAAACATACAGCGTTGCTAAACTATTTTACATACCTATGTGATCGTAACAATCAATGTGAGGCCATAAACTTGTTTTCAAGGTTTTACAGCAGGTGTTTAGCAATTTTAATTAACTTTAATTAATTTAAGTCATCCAATCCGGAGGAGTAGGGATAGAAGGGGAATGGTTTGCATTTTATAAATACATACCATCGATATTAGCTAGATATGCCCTCAGATACAAATAAGTTGGCTCCACATACCCTTTGCTCGTAAATCATATGACAGATAGAGCAATAAATTGAACAGTATGCGAGAGAATAGCGCACCAATATTCTTCGCGGCAGTTCTCACACCGGAAACGGTCTGTCAGCGGACTGCGACCAAACTACTACTGGCCGGCTTTCAGTAGTGGTTTTGATGGGGTCATTTTCGATCGCGAAAGGACCATCTAGGGGATCATATATCGATAATACATACATATTATTACTATACACGTACACATTACTAAATACATATAACTACACATACATATTATTAAATACAGATACAAACATACATAAATATTAATAAAAATACGCTCATAAATAAATAAATATATAAATACGAAAAAATAAATATTCAATAAAAAAAAAAAAATATGAGCATAACCTATGGTTCTATATATTTCTAATATATATGCAGTATGATTAAATAAATTAATGTCTATATGATGGAACCTAGTATCATATAAGGTCAGAATCTAGTACATAAGGGTATTTTGTGCATAATTAGTATTTGCGCGTTGCAATTCTCGAATGATCGAGGAGCTCTAATGGTTCGAGGTGGGACGAAAAATGGCAAGTTTTCTACGAGGTATGGGCTGTCGATGCTGTTATTCAGGATGCTACATACCTACACTAAGTTACTATACTATGGCACGACTACATTGGCAGGAGTATCTTAATACTTTATTTTTTTAAACTGGTTAATAATTTGAGCTTAACGTTTCTTTGATAAGATGTAAAAAAAATAATTTTTTAAGTTAACATAAAAGAGAAAAAAAACATAAACAAACAAAAACGTCTCGCGCCACTTAAACTAAGTGCAAAACACTATCGCCCAAAGGCTAATATCCACATACGTATCTCCAACCATACCACCAACCTACGGCTGAGGTTATATACTATATACATTTATAACCTTAAAGTAACGGCGCTCGTCAAGGAATTAATCAAAGCAATTGGACCTAATAAGCTTGATTGCTAGTACCTAAGTCTAGCTCATTTACTTATATAATTATTCAACTTAACATTACTCACTATAAATATCTATATCCACACATTCAGTATACGACGTATCTGTATCATATTATATATCTATATATCCATATACCATCGTCCAACTCCTTTTTCCAACTCCCCCAATTCCCTGCCTTTTACTGCATCTATCTAGTTAAACTTAAGGTGACATGATACATAGGAACGACAATATCTGAAGAATTTAAGTTTTATGATTTTTTTGAAAAATATAAGCAATAATTAAAAAAAGTTTCTAAGCGATTCCCTTGATAAGAAACCAATTTACAATTTCGAATCAAAAAAGTTTCTCATTGCCTTGGAAATTAAGGTTTTAAACTGATTTTGAAAACTTTCAGGAACGATTACTTTTGAAATTTAAGCGGTGAGTGTGTTTTTATTTTAATTTCATTAAATTGACTTGTTATTTCTCTAGCGTCGCGCTTAGCCACATTTTTTATTTAGGCCCACGTAAGACCGCTCTGAGACTTACGCTAAATATGCTTTGCTATTAACACTCTTATATCACCACTGCCCAAAGATAGTTATTCTCTGCTAGCGCTGCGATAGAAAGTTTAGTATGCGCCCGGTCGCCCGGCGCGAACGGACGTGGAATTTTATCTGACGCTTCCTCAACGCTGGATTTTTATTAATCGAACCCTACGAAATTGACCTACCCTATTTCTTCGTGTGACCGCCTATTTCGGTTATTCTTTTGAGGTCTCATGTCGCCTTAATATTTATTTTGATTTCGAAACTTTTACATAAATGCAAATATGCTAATATTTCTTTAAATTGTAACTATCTCAGGAAATGGCTATTGACCTATTGTTTTTCATCTTTTTTAAGTTTCTGTATATTGTTTGCGCTCTATGTTTCTCTGTGCTGCTCTGTTTGCGCTCTATGTTTATAAATATTTTTTTAACCTTTTGGTTTGGAATGTGTGAATACGTACATGGGTCTCAAACTTAGCTCTTTATCTTAGAACATGCTTGGAGTTGATTTCGTGCACTAATATATGGAAAACTAATTACATATTACAAAAAAATATACAGCACAAAATTGAATTAACGTTTTCTTCTTTAGTATATGCTGGTATTTTTTTTTAAAACTTTTTTATTTCCTTAATCCTTAAACGTCACAATAAGTAAGATTTTCTCATGTTTTTTACATTGAATAAACAACAGTTTTTTTTCAAAAATCACTCAAATAAATGACGTTTAAACATTTTATAATAGAAGTTTGGACTGAAAAATAAGGATTCAAAGACATGGATGTTCTATTTTTATTGAAATTACGCTAAATTTCTGGCTTTATTTCGAAGAAGGCTTTAGTTTATAATGTTTACAACTCATAAAAAAAATAAAGACTGGTTGGTGCCTTAAAGTATGACACCTGCACAGGTATGATACTAGAGCGCGAGATTATCTCCTAGTGGTTATGCCAGATAATACGAAGATGTCTAAAATTTGCTACTGTCAAGATCTGGAATTACTGGCTATCTCCTTTCAGGCAAAATATGTTAAATTCATATTTCAAAAATAAATGCCAGAAACAGCAATCTCGGCAGCAGTAAATCACTAATTTTTCATTTTCTATACCTACAGTATGTTCCAAGATTTGAAATTATTTTATAATTATCCATGATTTTTATTTTTTTCTATTATTTTTGATTGCCTAATAAGATTTTTATTATTCCTTATAATTTTAATTCATTTTAATTATTTACTCAAATATTAAATTTACTATTTACTTAACTATAATTTGGACTTTTTAGAAATCGATCAGGTAAATCTTCAAATTAGTATGTTTTTTATATTAATTTATCATTATTTTAGTCTAAGTATTTTTTTAAACATTTATATAAAAATAGACCTTTCATTTGACACAAAACACGGTATATTTATGTTAATTTATTGACATTTAACATTTAGACAACTACTTACTTGGACTTAATGTTTGGACGGTTAATGTACCCCATGACACTCGGGATGTCATAAGGATTTTAAAAATATGTACCACACTCTTCTAAATCGGTTCAGGCGATTAGAAGTTATGGTGGAATAAAAAATCGGAAAACATACATATCTGAACCCTAAACACATAACACTCTTTTTTTGGGCAGTCGTGTAAAAAGGAAGCTTGTGACCTATAAGTCGATTATGTATTGCAGCTAGAGTGTTTTTTTAATGTAATTTCCGCTAGAACTGTCCAATAAAATTGACAGTTTATGTTGCTAATAAAGAATATACAGTTTTTTTAAGATGAGAAGTAATTTAAAAACTGGATTTATTTTATTTCGTTATTGGGTACTCACACAAAATATTGACTATACATATATTATTACCAAATTACACGGTTATATGATTATAATATTGTCCTATATAAACACATACAGAATTAGAATAAAAAAATAAACAACCTCAACAACGAAAGTCATGTTGAATTTAAGAAAAACGTAAAGTATAATGTAGTAGCATCGATACGATTACCTTGATGAAATATGTGGTACAGATGACATATAGTATATGAGAGTTGATGTTATTAAATCTGGCATTGTTTCTCGCTAAATGGGTTTAATTGTTTTACGAGATAAATTTATAATGTTTTATATTTAAAATTTCAATGCGGTCATTTTACAGTTATTCTTTTTATGATCCGTATAGTGGTTTATAACTTATGATCGTTTTCCTCAAGGCCATCGACTCCCACCAATTTCACGCGCCAAACTGACAAAACAAATGGGACGGCCGAATTTTAACTTCGCGATGTGAAGGGTTAAATAAGTCTACGTTTGGAAGATTTATGTTTATGAATTACAAGATGTTTTCTCAATAGGAGGGGTATCAACTTTTTTGTTTAGAATGTTGTAAAGGAAGTGGTAGTACTGAAAGCACAGTCGTTATTCTGCTGTGCTCTGTATACGCAGACTATAGCGTACCGCGTAATTCTGCAGAAAATTACGAGGGTCCAATAAAAACATCCTCACTTTATTATAAAGCTAGCTGTTACCTGCGGCTTCGCTTCGCGTAGAGTTTCGAATCGAGTTGTTAATTTAAGAAGGGTGGAATTTATTTGCCTTTTAAGATGCTACTTTTAGGTATATAGTGTAATAACTTAAGACGTCCTCTCAGATGCACGCTACCTATCTCGTAGACGCAGGTACGCGTCTTGTCCCTCGTCACCCGCCGCCTTGCGCCGAACGCTGACCTTGCTGGGCTAGTCGCCGCCACATCGCCACTAGATGTTTCGAGGTGCTTGCACGCGTTACTAATTTCATTATATCTCCTAAACTATACCACCTAAATACCTAAAATATATGGCTAATTTTACTTCCATTTAACAGTCGTTACCTCACTTATAGAAAGACATAAAAGCAGTTATTGTAGTTTAAATACAAGGTTGGATGTATACTGTCTTGGATTTTTTAATAGATCTCTTTAAGACCGACGTTTTTATTCTACATTAATCTCACATATATTAAACAGCTTCGTTAGTGTACGCCGATAAAACAACCCACTAGCATATTTTTCTCCAACTTGATTTGAAATATCCTGTTTTTGTATTGAAAACAAATATTTAAAGCAATAAAATATAACCTATGGCACTCGTTTATAAAATGTAACTTAGGATACCATATTACCTATGACCTTTGGAAGCTTTCCATTAATGAAAGAATTTTTTAAATCGGATGAGTAGTTTCGGAGATTACCTCGTACATACAAACTTTACTTCTTTATAATATTAGTATAGATGTACCTATTTTTTTATTACCAATATTGCACTTTCTGCACGATAAGGATTAAATCTAAATTTAAAACAACACAACTTGTTATTTTGTGCAATATAAATAAATGAGATCACGAAATGTTCTATTATCGGCTTCAATTAGCTGCAGCACGAAATTGCCCCATAAGAAAATGAAACAATTATCAGGTGTAATCTAACTTGATCACGTATTGCATCCGCCATTAAAGCGCGCAATCGAAGGTAGCATTGATTTCTATGCGAGATGCTAATCACATTGGAATACTAATATGGGATTTACGCTTTTGCAATCAATTTCTTTGATTCTTATCAACATATTGTAAAATTGTAATTAAATATTAGCGTGGTCAGTTATGGTTAAGTTTGGATATTTTTACAATAAATACTTGTACATGTACACTGAAAATTGACTTCGCGTCTTTATTGCGCCACACTGACGCAAACGTTAAACAAGTAAATATATTAAAAGGAATAAAAACACGACTGCCGTTGTAAAAGTGGACTATTGTATTATTACATGTGGTTTATTTATTTATCCATATATATATATATATATATATATATATATATATATATATATATATATATATATATATATATATATATATATATATATATATATATATATATATATATATATATATATATATATATATATATATATATATATATATATATATATATATATATATATATATATATATATATATATATATATATATATATATATATATATATATATATATATATATATATATATATATATATATATATATATATATATATATATATATATATATATATATGTATATATATTTTCAAATTGAAATTATGTATTAATACTAAATAAATTAACGTATAAAATAAATGAAAGGAGACTTATCTGGTCTGTGTAGACCAGGAGCGACTCCACGCCTTTTTTTCTTCTCTATTCTTTCAGTGTTGGTCAATAATCCCTGCTGTGGTATTAGAAGTCTGGCCAACCGGACTTCTTCCTGCCTCATACAGTGGTGACACAAGTGAAAGTCGAGAATCTATGCTGGAAAGGAATAGGCGATTAGTATATCTAAAAACTAATGATTAATGAAAAATGTTGGTTCTATATTTCGGTGTAAACCGTTGTCAAGATAAATGACATTTCTGAAATCGAACAATTCCTTGAAAATTTAAATTCAAGAAATCGAACCAATAGAAATGATTAATAATATTTTACAAAGATCTCTTAGATTTACCACCAATTTTATCTTTCCGCAGACCACCTAATATTAGATCAATATTAAACAAAACAAAAAATAAACAAAATTTCTCTGTTGGTAATAATAACTTGGGTCTTCAACCTTGTGGTCGTCCACGTTGTAAAACTTGTCCTCTGTTAGATCAAAGTCCTTTTTTTTCCAGTCCAAATACTACTAATAAATACAGGGTTCCCTTTCATTGCAGTTGTTATTCAAAAAATATAGTGTATCAGCTTCTGTGTAAGACTTGCAGTGCTTTTCATATCGGCGAAACAACCACACCACTTAATATTAGACTAAATAATCATAGGGCTAGTGTAGGAAATGAAAGCCAGCTCCCAATATCTTTGCATGCCAGGGCACATAATTTAACTTTTGATCAATGTTTTAAGGTTAAAATAATAAAGTGCCTTGGTGATAATGCAAAAGAAAGGGATGTCAAATCTTGGGAAATGGCTTTTATTTATATTTTAGGCGCTTGCAAAGGTTCGGGTCTCAATAGACAAAATTAATGTGGTTTATTCAATCAGGTTTAATACTCATCAACTGCTTTTTATTTTTTATTTATAATCATTCATTAAAAATAATATTTTTCACGGTCGGTTATGATATACTTTAGCTGGATCGTGTAAAATATTATTAATCATTTCTATTGGTTCGATTTCTTGAATTTAAATTTTCAAGGAATTGTTCGATTTCAGAAATGTCATTTATCTTGACAACGGTTTACACCGAAATATAGAACCAACATTTTTCATTAATCATTAGTTTTTAGATATACTAATCGCCTATTCCTTTCCAGCATAGATTCTCGACTTTCACTTGTGTCACCACTGTATGAGGCAGGAAGAAGTCCGGTTGGCCAGACTTCTAATACCACAGCAGGGATTATTGACCAACACTGAAAGAATAGAGAAGAAAAAAAGGCGTGGAGTCGCTCCTGGTCTACACAGACCAGATAAGTCTCCTTTCATTTATTTTATACGTTAATTTATTTAGTATTAATACATAATTTCAATTTGAAAATAATAATTTACACTTATACTTATCAAATATATGTATATATATATATATATATATATATATATATATATATATATATATAAATATATATATATATATTGTTAATATTTGATTGGTTTTTTGTAAAATCTTTTCTTTTTAAGAATTCGTTTAAAGGATGACACTTTGATGGAAAAATAAAAATAATAAAAGCCACTTACATAGTCCGGGAAAACCTTCCAGCTATGTAAGTGGCTTTTATTATTTTTATTTTTCCATCAAAGTGTCATCCTTTAAACGAATTCTTAAAAAGAAAATATATATATATATATATATATATATATATATATATATATATATATATATATATATATATATATATATATATATATATATATATATATATATATATATATATATATATATATATATATATATATATATATATATATATATATATATATATATATATATATATATATATATATATATATATATATATGATAGTTAATGTCCTCTTTAAATACTTAGGGCAGCGGCACCTGTTTCCGCAATTGATAACCTATGATGTTCTTAGTTATTGCAGCCGAATTACTGTATGCCCTTGGATGTAATACGTATAGGAGGATGGTTTCTGTAACAGAAATGGATGTTAGTAACTTATTTTAGAAGAAATTATATGATTGAGAATATTTCGACACTAGTCGTATTCATCTCTATGACATTTCTGATAGAACAATTTTTTCAAAATTTAAATTTAAAAAAAACTGAACATAGAGAAATGGGTTAATAATATTTTGCAATATCGTTATAAATGCACTATAACCGACCTTGAAAAACATTATTATTAATGATTTTTAAATGAAAAATATTAATAAGCTTTTAATGAATATGTCTGAACAAATATAATTACTGTATTAATTTTGCCTATTCAGACCGGGACCCTTGCAAGCGCCTAAAATATTTATAAAAGCCAACTCCCAAGATTTAACGTCTCTTTCTTTAGCGTTATCGCCAAGGCACTTAATAATTTTTACTTTAAAACAATTATCAAAAGTTAAATTGTGTGCCTTAGCATGCAATGCTATTGGAAGTTGACTTTCATTGCCTACGCTGGCCCTGTGATTATTTAACCTAATGCTAAGAGGTGTAGTTGTTTCCCCAATATAAAATGCATTGCAGGTCTGGCAAAGTAATTGATATACAATATTTTTTGAAATGCAACTACTATTAAAAGGAACTCTGTAACTGTTGGGAGTGTTAGGACTAGTAAAATAAATGCTTCGATCTAATAAAGGACATGTTTTACAACGTGATCGACCGCAAGGCTGTAGGCCCAAATTTTTGTTAGTACTAAGATAATTTCGATTATTTTTATTAAGTATTGATTTTAAATTAGGAGGTTTTCGAAATGATAAAATTGGTGGTATATCTAATAAACCTTTGGTTGATGGGTCGTTAGCTATAATAGGGAATAAATCTGCTAAAATTGGTCGCATTTTCTCAGTGCCAGGAAAATAAGTAGTACTTAGAAAGATTTTATTTTGATTTAAATTTGACACCAATTTAGGTTTAGGTGAAAATTTTGTTTCGGAATTTATTATATTTTTATCTAACAAAGAGGCAGGATAATTTCTTTCTATTAGTGATTTTTTAAGATTAGAAAGGTACTTATCTAGATTTTCTTTATTATTAATTAAACGGTGTCCGCGAATGGACATTGAATATGGAATTGACTTTTTGGTATGAAACGGATGACAGCTATCGAAATGTAGGTATTGCTCTTTGTTTGTAGGTTTTATATGAATTGCAGTTTTAATGGTGCCTTCGGATAGAGTTAGATCAACGTCTAAGAATGTAATTTGATTTTCTGATATAGTGTATGTAAAATCTAAGGGTCCGAAATTATTTAAATCTGTAAGGAAGTCAGTGAGTGTGTCATGTCCATGTGGCCAAAACAATATAATATCATCAATAAACCTATACCACATTAGTGGTTGTAAATTTTGAGTAAGAAGAAATTTATTTTCTAATAACCCCATGAAAAGATTCGCATAAGAAGGAGCCATTCTTGTTCCCATTGCTGTACCTTTAATTTGGAGATAAAATTCATCCTCAAAAGAAAAAGCATTCTTAGTGAGGACGAATTCAGCCAACTTACAAAGAAAATTTGTAGAAGGAATTTGGGGGCTGGGCCTTTGATTAAGGTAATGGGAAATCGCTTCTAAGCCTAAATCATGGGGAATATTAGTATAAAGAGAGACAGCGTCAATTGTAACAAGTAATAAGTTGTCAGTCTTAGGAATTGTGGTATTTTTTAGAATCTCGATGAAATGGTAACTATCTTTAATGTGTGACTTTAGATTTTTTACAAATGGCTGTAGAAAGTAATCGACAAAAGCTGAAATTCTTTCTGTGGGTGAGTTAAAACTAACTACTATCGGTCTTCCTGGATTATTAGGTTTATGAATTTTTGGCAATAAGTAAAAATTTGGTGTTCTGATAGGGTTAGGAATTAAAGTGTTAACATCTTCATCTGATAATTTTTCAATGGTTTTTTGTTGTTCAATATATTTTTTTATTGTATTAGCAAAATTTTGATTCGGATCACTATATATTTTTTTATAGGAAGTTTCGTCTCTGAGTTGCCTCAAACCTTCAGCTACATAGTCTGTTTTATTAAGGATGACTGTAGTTGAACCTTTATCAGCTGGCAAAATGATGATATTGGTATCTTTGCTTAGATTGTTAAGAGCTGAAAGTTCATCAGATGTTAAGTTAGGTGTAGGTTTGAGGCTGTTTAAAAATGTTGGTTGTGTAACTTTGTTCATTAAAACTGTAATAAATATTTCTACAGGATGATTTTTTGGAAGAGAGGGTGGCTCTTTATTAGAATATTGTCGAAATTTTGCCAGTGCGTCATGTAATTTACTATTATTACCATTTTTGTCCCTTGAATGCCAAAACTCACGCCATCTCAAATTACGACAAAATTTTGCTATATCATTTCCAAAACTGAAATGGTCAACTTTGGGAGTTGGTGTGAAATTTAGCCCTTTAGATAAAACTGAATATTCATTATGGTTTATAATTTTTGAGGACAAGTTTTTTACGACAAGTCTATCGGTATTTATAGGAACCTGTGCAGCATTAGAATTTGTAACTGATGATATGAAATTTTCAATAATTGGGATTTCTAAAGGAACTTGTGTAGGTTCGGGATGCATATCTGCATGAGAATAATTGTTTATAAAATGACGATTAGCTGAGAATTTGTTTTGTGATGAATATAAGGGAATGTTTTCGTTATTGTTATAATTTGAAACAGGATTTGAATTATATCTTGTATAATTTTGTTGTGTAGAGTTGTTGATTTTGTGAAAAATTTGTAAATTATGAAACTTATTTTCGTGTTTTAGCCTAATATTGTTTAAATCAATTACAGAACTGCTAACTATTTCACTAGCATATATATAATGCATTGGAGAATACATTTCTATCAAATCAACATAATATATAAGAGACCTTAAATGTTTATCTACCAAAACTTTGTATTCATTGTGTAAAACAAATGTAATCTCCATTGCATAATTAAACCTTAAAGTGTGGAAATTATATTGGATTTCTGGACTTATAGCTGAGAAAGGAAATTTAGGTATTAACCCTTTGGGACATATATGATTATTTAGACATTTTGACAGATATTCTACATGTCCTGTAAATTGTGATGCTTTACGAGAATGATAATTAACCTGATTTAACCAATAATTATATTCGTTCATAGTGATACATGTGATAGCAAAATAAGTAAGTAAAAAGTGTAAAATTGTTTATATTTTGATATTTTAAGTGTGTAATTTTTTTTAAATTATTTTCAATAATATATAAAATTAGATTCATGAAAAGTTACTTATCTGGGGTCCTGGTGGACCAGAAACATTCAAACGATAGTTAATGTCCTCTTTAAATACTTAGGGCAGCGGCACCTGTTTCCGCAATTGATAACCTATGATGTTCTTAGTTATTGCAGCCGAATTACTGTATGCCCTTGGATGTAATACGTATAGGAGGATGGTTTCTGTAACAGAAATGGATGTTAGTAACTTATTTTAGAAGAAATTATATGATTGAGAATATTTCGACACTAGTCGTATTCATCTCTATGACATTTCTGATAGAACAATTTTTTCAAAATTTAAATTTAAAAAAAACTGAACATAGAGAAATGGGTTAATAATATTTTGCAATATCGTTATAAATGCACTATAACCGACCTTGAAAAACATTATTAATAATGATTTTTAAATGAAAAATATTAATAAGCTTTTAATGAATATGTCTGAACAAATATAATTACTGTATTAATTTTGCCTATTCAGACCGGGACCCTTGCAAGCGCCTAAAATATTTATAAAAGCCAACTCCCAAGATTTAACGTCTCTTTCTTTAGCGTTATCGCCAAGGCACTTAATAATTTTTACTTTAAAACAATTATCAAAAGTTAAATTGTGTGCCTTAGCATGCAATGCTATTGGAAGTTGACTTTCATTGCCTACGCTGGCCCTGTGATTATTTAACCTAATGCTAAGAGGTGTAGTTGTTTCCCCAATATAAAATGCATTGCAGGTCTGGCAAAGTAATTGATATACAATATTTTTTGAAATGCAACTACTATTAAAAGGAACTCTGTAACTGTTGGGAGTGTTAGGACTAGTAAAATAAATGCTTCGATCTAATAAAGGACATGTTTTACAACGTGATCGACCGCAAGGCTGTAGGCCCAAATTTTTGTTAGTACTAAGATAATTTCGATTATTTTTATTAAGTATTGATTTTAAATTAGGAGGTTTTCGAAATGATAAAATTGGTGGTATATCTAATAAACCTTTGGTTGATGGGTCGTTAGCTATAATAGGGAATAAATCTGCTAAAATTGGTCGCAGTTTCTCAGTGCCAGGAAAATAAGTAGTACTTAGAAAGATTTTATTTTGATTTAAATTTGACACCAATTTAGGTTTAGGTGAAAATTTTGTTTCGGAATTTATTATATTTTTATCTAACAAAGAGGCAGGATAATTTCTTTCTATTAGTGATTTTTTAAGATTAGAAAGGTACTTATCTAGATTTTCTTTATTATTAATTAAACGGTGTCCGCGAATGGACATTGAATATGGAATTGACTTTTTGGTATGAAACGGATGACAGCTATCGAAATGTAGGTATTGCTCTTTGTTTGTAGGTTTATTTAAAGAGGACATTAACTATCGTTTAAATGTTTCTGGTCCACCAGGACCCCAGATAAGTAACTTTTCATGAATCTAATTTTATATATTATTGAAAATAATTTAAAAAAATTTACACACTTAAAATATCAATATATATATATATATATATATATATATATATATATATATATATATATATATATATATATATATATATATATATATATATATATATATATATATATATATATATATATATATATATATATATATATATATATATATATATATATATATATATATATATATATATATATATATATATATATATATATACACACACACATATATATATATATATATATATATATATATATATATATATATGTGTGTGTGTATATATATATATATATATATATATATATATATATATATATATATATATATATATATATATATATATATATATATATATATATATATGTATATATATATATATATATATCAAATATATATATATATATATATATATATATATATATATATATATATATATATATATATATATATATATATATATATATATATATATATATATATATATATATATATATATATATATATATATATATATATATGTATATATATATATTTTAAAATTGAAATTATGTTTATTACTAAATAAATGAAATGATAAAATAATGAAAGGGCACTTATCTGGTCTGTGGTGACCAGGAGTGACTCCACGCCTTTTTCTTCTCTTCTTTCAGTATTTGCTAGGTGTTTCCTGCTGTGGTATTGGAACCTGAATGTCTCCTACAGCGGCAACACAACAAAGCGAGACGAGAATGAATGCTGGAAAATAATAGGCGATTAGTGTTTCTTAAATATTAATGATTGTTATAAAATGTATATCAATATTTCGGCTCAGCCGTCGTCAAGATATGTGACATTTCTGAAATCGAACAATTCTTTGAAAATTTAAATTCAAGGAATCGAACAAAAAGAAATGGATTAATAATATTTTACACGATTTAGTTAAGGTACCATAACCAACCGTGCAAAACGTTATTTTAAATGAATGATTATAAATTAAAATAAAAAGCATTTGATGATTATGATAATATGTTAAACCTTATTAATTTTGCCTATTGAGACCGGAACCTTTGCAAGCGCCTAAAATATAAATATAAGCTAATTCCCAAGATTTGACGTCCCTTTCTTTCGCATTATCACCAAGGCATTTTATTATTTTAACTTTAAAACATTGATCAAAAGATAAATTATGCGCCCTGGCATGCAAAGATATTGGGAGTTGGCTTTCATTTCCTACACTAGCCCTATGATTATTTAGTCTAATATTAAGTGGTGTTGTTGTTTCACCGATATAAAAGGCATCACAAGTCCTGCACAGAAGTTGATATACTATATTTTTTGAAATACAACTGCAATGAAAGGGAACCCTGTAACTATTAGTAGTATTTGGACTGGTAAAAAAAGGACTTAGATCTAACAGAGGACACGTTTTACAACGTGGACGACCACAAGGTTGAAGACCAAAAGTATTATTACCAATAGAGAAATTTTGATTATTTTTTGTTTTGTTTAATATTGATCTAATATTAGGTGGTTTGCGGAAAGATAAAATTGGCGGTGAATCTAAGAGATCCTTAGTGGATGCATCATTAGAAATGATGGGGAATAAATCAGATAATATATCTCGCAGTTTCTCAGCACCAGGAAAATAAGTGGTGCTAAGAAAGATTTTATTATTATTATTATTTTTATTTGAAGTAATTTTAGGTTTTGGTATATATTTTACTTCAGAGTTTAGAATATGTTTATCCAATAGAGGAGCAGGGTATTTTCTTTCAAGAAGAGATTGCTTTAGATTATTGAGATATTTATCTAAATTTTCTTTGTTGTTAACTAAACGGTGTCCGCGAATTGACATTGAATAGGGAATGGATCTCTTGGTGTGAAATGGATGACAGCTATCAAAGTGTAAATACTGTTCTTTATTTGTAGGTTTTATATGAATCGCGGTTTTAATTTTACCTTCGGAAATTGTTAAATCAACATCTAAGAAAGTAATTTGTGATTTAGAAATGGTATGAGTGAAATTTAAAGGGCCAAAATTATTTAGGTCGTCAAGAAAGGTTGTTAGAGTAGTTTGTCCGTGTGGCCAAATCATTACTATGTCGTCAATAAATCTATACCATAATATGGGTTTTAAATTTTGCGTTTGAAGAAAATTTTGCTCGAATAATCCCATGAAAAGGTTGGCATACGAAGGTGCCATTCGAGTTCCCATAGCAGTCCCTTTAATTTGAAGATAAAATTCATCTTCAAAGGAAAAAGCATTACACGTTAAGACAAACTCGGCTAATTTGCAAAGAAAATCTGTAGAAGGTATTTGAGGATGAGGTCTCTCATCAAGAAAATAAGAAATGGCTTCCAATCCTAAATTATGAGGAATATTGGTGTACAGGGATATGGCGTCAATAGTAACAAATAATAGGTCGTCTGACTTTGGAATTACAGTATTCTTTAAAATATCAATAAAATGATAGCTATTAAAATAATAACATTATAGATGGCGCGAATTTTGGCATTCAAATCAAAAGAATAACAATAATAATATTAAATTACACAATGCACTATCTCAATTTCGTCCACACTCTAATAAAGAACCCCCTCCATTACCAAAAAATCATCCGGTAGAAAATTTTATTACTATTTTATTAAACAAAGTAACACAGCCATCTTTCCTAAATAGCCTCAAACCAACATCAAACTTGTCAGTAGATGAACGTGCAGCTCTTGAGAGTCTTAGCAAGGATACCAGCATCGTCATTTTGCCGGCTGATAAAGGTTCCACTACTGTCATACTTAACAAAACTGACTATGTTACTGAAGGCTTGAGACAACTTAGAGATGAAACTTTCTATAAAAAACTATCCAGAGATCCAAACAAAAATTTTGCAGTGAAAATAAAAAAATATATTGAACAAAATAAATCAAATGAAAAATTATCAGACGAAGATGTTAAAACTTTAATTCCTGATCCTATCCGAACTCCAAATTTTTACCTATTACCTAAAATTCACAAGCCTAATAACCCTGGACGACCGATAGTCGCAAGCTTTAACTCTCCGACAGAAAGAATTTCGGCTTTTGTAGATTATTTTTTACAACCTTTTGTGAAAAATCTAAATTCTCATATCAAAGACAGCTATCATTTTATTGATATTTTAAAGAATACTGTAATTCCAAAGTCAGACGACCTATTATTTGTTACTATTGACGCCATATCCCTGTACACCAATATTCCTCATAATTTAGGATTGGAAGCCATTTCTTATTTTCTTGATGAGAGACCTCATCCTCAAATACCTTCTACAGATTTTCTTTGCAAATTAGCCGAGTTTGTCTTAACGTGTAATGCTTTTTCCTTTGAAGATGAATTTTATCTTCAAATTAAAGGGACTGCTATGGGAACTCGAATGGCACCTTCGTATGCCAACCTTTTCATGGGATTATTCGAGCAAAATTTTCTTCAAACGCAAAATTTAAAACCCATATTATGGTATAGATTTATTGACGACATAGTAATGATTTGGCCACACGGACAAACTACTCTAACAACCTTTCTTGACGACCTAAATAATTTTGGCCCTTTAAATTTCACTCATACCATTTCTAAATCACAAATTACTTTCTTAGATGTTGATTTAACAATTTCCGAAGGTAAAATTAAAACCGCGATTCATATAAAACCTACAAATAAAGAACAGTATTTACACTTTGATAGCTGTCATCCATTTCACACCAAGAGATCCATTCCCTATTCAATGTCAATTCGCGGACACCGTTTAGTTAACAACAAAGAAAATTTAGATAAATATCTCAATAATCTAAAGCAATCTCTTCTTGAAAGAAAATACCCTGCTCCTCTATTGGATAAACATATTCTAAACTCTGAAGTAAAATATATACCAAAACCTAAAATTACTTCAAATAAAAATAATAATAATAATAAAATCTTTCTTAGCACCACTTATTTTCCTGGTGCTGAGAAACTGCGAGATATATTATCTGATTTATTCCCCATCATTTCTAATGATGCATCCACTAAGGATCTCTTAGATTCACCGCCAATTTTATCTTTCCGCAAACCACCTAATATTAGATCAATATTAAACAAAACAAAAAATAATCAAAATTTCTCTATTGGTAATAATACTTTTGGTCTTCAACCTTGTGGTCGTCCACGTTGTAAAACGTGTCCTCTGTTAGATCTAAGTCCTTTTTTTACCAGTCCAAATACTACTAATAGTTACAGGGTTCCCTTTCATTGCAGTTGTATTTCAAAAAATATAGTATATCAACTTCTGTGCAGGACTTGTGATGCCTTTTATATCGGTGAAACAACAACACCACTTAATATTAGACTAAATAATCATAGGGCTAGTGTAGGAAATGAAAGCCAACTCCCAATATCTTTGCATGCCAGGGCGCATAATTTATCTTTTGATCAATGTTTTAAAGTTAAAATAATAAAATGCCTTGGTGATAATGCGAAAGAAAGGGACGTCAAATCTTGGGAATTAGCTTATATTTATATTTTAGGCGCTTGCAAAGGTTCCAGGCAAAATTAATAAGGTTTAACATATTATCATAATCATCAAATGCTTTTTATTTTAATTTATAATCATTCATTTAAAATAACGTTTTGCACGGTTGGTTATGGTACCTTAACTAAATCGTGTAAAATATTATTAATCCATTTCTTTTTGTTCGATTCCTTGAATTTAAATTTTCAAAGAATTGTTCGATTTCAGAAATGTCACATATCTTGACGACGGCTGAGCCGAAATATTGATATACATTTTATAACAATCATTAATATTTAAGAAACACTAATCGCCTATTATTTTCCAGCATTCATTCTCGTCTCGCTTTGTTGTGTTGCCGCTGTAGGAGACATTCAGGTTCCAATACCACAGCAGGAAACACCTAGCAAATACTGAAAGAAGAGAAGAAAAAGGCGTGGAGTCACTCCTGGTCACCACAGACCAGATAAGTGCCCTTTCATTATTTTATCATTTCATTTATTTAGTAATAAACATAATTTCAATTTTAAAAAATAATAATTTACACATTTACAATCAAATATTAAAATATTACCTAATTTTAATTATGTTGCAATCACATCCATTATGTACACTCAGTGGTTAAAACAAATAAATTACCATTCACTTAAGACAGCTAAATTCACGGGACACGTTGAATTTCTTTCTAAATGTTTAGAAAACAACATTTGCCCTAAAGGGTTATTACCAAAATTTCCTTTCGCAGCAATTAGTATAGAAATTCAATATGATTTCACCGCAATCCGTTTAAGGTATTCAATGGAAATTACGTCTGTTTTGCGAAATGAATATCAAATTTTAGTTGATAAACATTTAAACTCACTGTGTTTTTATGTTAACATGATAACAACACATTCTCCTTTCTTATTTCAAGAAGCTCATAAAATAGTTAACAATTCTGTAACAGATTTACGAAATATTAGATTAAAACACGATAAAAAGTTCCTTAATTTACTAAAGAACTTTCAGAAAATTTGCATTATCCCAAGTAACAATACACGAAACATTTTGAATCCAGTTTCCATTTCAAATTACATTCATTCCAATGTTAACAAAACAAGGAATTCAAATTCACTTCGAAATGTTATCCCAGCAGTTCACCAAGGTACTCTTTCCTCTCCGATGCACACCCTATCAGTAAACCAAATTACTAACAATATATTTCCATTAGTATCAGATTCCGTACCAATACGTGCCACATTAGTAAACCAAATTAATAACAGTATAACACCATCAGTATCATATTCTAATAATATACAAGGTCCATCTCCTAGAGAAAAAAATGCTGTTAAAAACTTGTCATCCAAAGTAATTAACCACAATGAATATTTAGTATTAGCTAAAGGTCTAAATTTCACACCGACTCAAAATGTGAACCATTTTAGTTTTGGTAATGATGTTGTTAAATTTTGTCGTAATTTAAGATGGCGCGAATTTTGGCATTCAAATCAAAAGAATAACAATAATAATATTAAATTACACAATGCACAATCTCAATTTCGTCCACACTCTAATAAAGAACCCCCTCCATTACCAAAAAATCATCCGGTAGAAAATTTTATTACTATTTTATTAAACAAAGTAACACAGCCATCTTTCCTAAATAGCCTCAAACCAACATCAAACTTGTCAGTAGATGAACGTGCAGCTCTTGAGAGTCTTAGCAAGGATACCAGCATCGTCATTTTGCCGGCTGATAAAGGTTCCACTACTGTCATTCTTAACAAAACTGACTATGTTACTGAAGGCTTGAGACAACTTAGAGATGAAACTTTCTATAAAAAACTATCCAGAGATCCAAACAAAAATTTTGCAGTGAAAATAAAAAAATATATTGAACAAAATAAATCAAATGAAAAATTATCAGACGAAGATGTTAAAACTTTAATTCCTGATCCTATCCGAACTCCAAATTTTTACCTATTACCTAAAATTCACAAGCCTAATAACCCTGGACGACCGATAGTCGCAAGCTTTAACTCTCCGACAGAAAGAATTTCGGCTTTTGTAGATTATTTTTTACAACCTTTTGTGAAAAATCTAAATTCTCATATCAAAGACAGCTATCATTTTATTGATATTTTAAAGAATACTGTAATTCCAAAGTCAGACGACCTATTATTTGTTTCTATTGACGCCATATCCCTGTACACCAATATTCCTCATAATTTAGGATTGGAAGCCATTTCTTATTTTCTTGATGAGAGACCTCATCCTCAAATACCTTCTACAGATTTTCTTTGCAAATTAGCCGAGTTTGTCTTAACGTGTAATGCTTTTTCCTTTGAAGATGAATTTTATCTTCAAATTAAAGGGACTGCTATGGGAACTCGAATGGCACCTTCGTATGCCAACCTTTTCATGGGATTATTCGAGCAAAATTTTCTTCAAACGCAAAATTTAAAACCCATATTATGGTATAGATTTATTGACGACATAGTAATGATTTGGCCACACGGACAAACTACTCTAACAACCTTTCTTGACGACCTAAATAATTTTGGCCCTTTAAATTTCACTCATACCATTTCTAAATCACAAATTACTTTCTTAGATGTTGATTTAACAATTTCCGAAGGTAAAATTAAAACCGCGATTCATATAAAACCTACAAATAAAGAACAGTATTTACACTTTGATAGCTGTCATCCATTTCACACCAAGAGATCCATTCCCTATTCAATGTCAATTCGCGGACACCGTTTAGTTAACAACAAAGAAAATTTAGATAAATATCTCAATAATCTAAAGCAATCTCTTCTTGAAAGAAAATACCCTGCTCCTCTATTGGATAAACATATTCTAAACTCTGAAGTAAAATATATACCAAAACCTAAAATTACTTCAAATAAAAATAATAATAATAATAAAATCTTTCTTAGCACCACTTATTTTCCTGGTGCTGAGAAACTGCGAGATATATTATCTGATTTATTCCCCATCATTTCTAATGATGCATCCACTAAGGATCTCTTAGATTCACCGCCAATTTTATCTTTCCGCAAACCACCTAATATTAGATCAATATTAAACAAAACAAAAAATAATCAAAATTTCTCTATTGGTAATAATACTTTTGGTCTTCAACCTTGTGGTCGTCCACGTTGTAAAACGTGTCCTCTGTTAGATCTAAGTCCTTTTTTTACCAGTCCAAATACTACTAATAGTTACAGGGTTCCCTTTCATTGCAGTTGTATTTCAAAAAATATAGTATATCAACTTCTGTGCAGGACTTGTGATGCCTTTTATATCGGTGAAACAACAACACCACTTAATATTAGACTAAATAATCATAGGGCTAGTGTAGGAAATGAAAGCCAACTCCCAATATCTTTGCATGCCAGGGCGCATAATTTATCTTTTGATCAATGTTTTAAAGTTAAAATAATAAAATGCCTTGGTGATAATGCGAAAGAAAGGGACGTCAAATCTTGGGAATTAGCTTATATTTATATTTTAGGCGCTTGCAAAGGTTCCAGGCAAAATTAATAAGGTTTAACATATTATCATAATCATCAAATGCTTTTTATTTTAATTTATAATCATTCATTTAAAATAACGTTTTGCACGGTTGGTTATGGTACCTTAACTAAATCGTGTAAAATATTATTAATCCATTTCTTTTTGTTCGATTCCTTGAATTTAAATTTTCAAAGAATTGTTCGATTTCAGAAATGTCACATATCTTGACGACGGCTGAGCCGAAATATTGATATACATTTTATAACAATCATTAATATTTAAGAAACACTAATCGCCTATTATTTTCCAGCATTCATTCTCGTCTCGCTTTGTTGTGTTGCCGCTGTAGGAGACATTCAGGTTCCAATACCACAGCAGGAAACACCTAGCAAATACTGAAAGAAGAGAAGAAAAAGGCGTGGAGTCACTCCTGGTCACCACAGACCAGATAAGTGCCCTTTCATTATTTTATCATTTCATTTATTTAGTAATAAACATAATTTCAATTTTAAAAAATAATAATTTACACATTTACAATCAATATATATATATATATATATATATATATATATATATATATATATATATATATATATATATATATATATATATATATATATATATATATATATATATATATATATATATATATATATATATATATATATATATATATATATATATATATATATATATATATATATATATATATATATATATAGTTCAACGAGTTTAAAGCCAGTGGCTTCCCTCTCTTCCGCAAGAGGACGCACATCGGCCACCGACAAGGGCAAGTGATATGACAGATTGGACCTATCGGCTAGTGATGTGTGTTGATACGCGATGCCTTATTCAATAACTGTCTATTTCTTGACTTGAGATATATTCCTACAAAACTTGATATTTCTAATTGTATTCAAGGGTTTCATAAGAAAAACTAAAACTCAAATAGTATCCTCTGTGTGTCTACCTGTTATAACTATTACTTCATATACTATAACAATAATAAGGTCGACATTCGAATACAGGTATTTTTCCACTTCTGACCTCGGGCTAGATGTGGGAAAGCAAGTTTTATGACTATAACAAATTTCATATCGATGCTTTAAAACTGGAGGAGATACTCGACGGTGACATTCATACAGACAGAGGTACAGAGAGTCAACGGAGTCTAACCGATAGGGTTTCAATTATATACTTTTGTAAGGAACCCTAAAAATCATTCATAATATAAGGAAACATTTTTTAAAAAATCATATAAAATTATTTTTGTACATATTTTGTTTCCAAACTAAGTCGAAATACAAATGAAAATAACAAATGAAAGTTTTTAATATATTTGATAAATAGCACTTATCGAGAATATCGTAAAACGAATTAAACAAAAAATATATTAATTTTTCATGTCAGCATCTACCCAATTCGATATAATCGATTCTATAAACCATTTTCATCGTCTGCGCGACATCACTCATCGACTTAATCCCGCCGGTAACAGTGAGATAATGAGCCTTGCCCAAAAAAATTGGCTATCGGGTGCAGTAGCGTGCAATAAGTAGTTTAGTAAAAAAACTGTGTTAGGATTAGGTCAAATATGTTTAGAAACAAATGCTTATTTTTTATATTATAGAGTATAAGCCCGTTGTTCAAAAAAAAATCGGTTATCTGTAAAGTCGGTTTACTGACGATAGTTGAACGTGACAACGTCATAAGAAAATACTGAGGGAATGGTTGCATTTGAAGCAGTTTCATTTAAGATTCTGATATCGTTTATTACAAACACCCAAAAATATATGCTTTTATACACACAGATTTGACTACAACATGTAAATGTATTATTGTATAGCAGTATAATTGTATAATTGTTTAAAGTTTATTGTTTTTTTTAATTTGAAAGTTTGAAATCTCAAACTGTTAAATAACGGTTTGAGAAGCGTTTGAGCATGCTGCGCCATCTAGCGGTAGGTATACGTCGTAAATAAATAATATCAGCGACATTTTACCAACCGCTAGATAGCTCATCGTAATGATAGCTTTTCATACTTTTTTTGTTTTTTTAAAATAAAAGTTGCTTGCTTCGTTGCACTTCGTTGTACCCACAAGAAAATTGTCCGTTCAGTAATAACATCCCGTATATCAAGAATACATATAAAATTATGTCAAGAATTTAAATCAATCTAGTGATTTTCATTCGTACTATTTTAGACAGAGGTTAGTAAATAATTCTTGTCGCAACCGGTAGATGGCAACATTTATATTGAATAATAAATATAATAAATGGAACGCCTCAGAGCGAGGTAACGCCGCATGAGTCATGTTTTTTCGTGCGTGCAGCAGGCTCCATCGATTTATAAGGCGTTGTCACGTCAAAAGTTATACCAATATTGTAGACATTCTATTTATTTTTTTACATAGTTATTTTTCAAACACAGGCTTGTTGAGGATTCTGTCAATTCTGTTTGTAGAAGCGGAAAATGCAGGCAATAAAGAGGGAGGAACCTTCGCTGGAAGAAAGGAATAAATGATGTAAAACCGATGTTCTACGAAAGATAATTATAAAACCGGTAATCAATCCAGTTTCGCTGTAGGACCGTACGCTGGATTCACTGACGTGTGAAATTGGATTGTGCAATTGAACGATTAATTGGTATTAATTGGAATCACTTAGCTGGTCCGGAAAAATGTGCTTTATAGTATGCTTCAATTGAGGAGCGATAGTCGTTTTCACAAAGCGTAGTAATATTTTATTTTTCAAGAAAAAATCAAAAGTTTTGTACTAGAAATCAACCTTTGGCAGTTTGATCTCTTTGAGAAAACGGTCCTCAATTATGATTTTTCGGAAAGTGCGGGAAGGACTCTTGTTCACTGCACGTTTTTTCCAACGTACGGCGTGTTAGTCGCGCTGTAGAAGAAAACGTGACCTCTTGTCCACTGCACGGTTTTTTAGCCATACAACGCGTTAGAAACATACATTTTGTAAACAACTTCAACGTGACGCAATAATTGTGCGCCGTGAAAAGGTACGGTTCAATGGACAAGCTCTCATAAAATGCCATACAATACTGATACAAATTTCTGTCTCGCCGAGGGGCAAATACGGTGCATACGACGGCGGCGCCGTGTCGTGTTTCCGCACTGTCCATGGACAAGCTTCCATAGTGATCCATACCTACTGACGACACGGCGAATTACCCGTGGATTTTCACGGCGAAAAAAACGTGTATGGACAAGAGGGCTCAGGGGACATAATCCCAAGGGACATAATCCCATAAGGCCCAATAACATTTTTTAATTTTTTAATAAAACTTCGTTTACATCGAAAATATGCATCTTAAAATAAAAAAAAACAACCGATGAGAGAGTTACTTCATAATTAATAATAATCGCAGCGTTGAGAAACTAATACAGTGTCAAAATTGTTAATATGACAGCGCGAAAAAGGGGGAAAAAATAGACACATTATTAAAGTTTTTCAAATATACCCTATATTGTCAACCTCAAACAATTGAAATTCTTGAGAATTTATACCCATGTTTTTGATTTATTTATTTATTTACTAGTTTTAAATAGTATTCAAGGGCATTACAGATGAATCCAATTCGCCCTTGAATATTAAAGCTGGAGTGTAAGTCTAAAAATAAATGACTACATAACTAAATTAATGCTAACATTGAACAAGAAAAAAACATAAAAATATAAAACTAAATAAAAGACAGATTATGATAAACATGAGATAGCAGGGAGATGCCTTTTTAGCTGCCAAAGGGATGTACAAAAGATATCTATTTCAGTGGGTAAGGAATTAAGAAGAGCTATAACCCTTCCCACTGGCCTGTCTACAAAAATATTTGTACGGTGGTACGGCACATTAAACAATAGATGCGATCTCCTCGCTGTGTAATTTACCGGTACGTACAATTCAAACTTACATAGTATCTCTGGCAAATAAATCGTTCCTTGAATAAGTTTATATGCAAATATAATTAGTGAAATATATCGACGAGTTTCAAGACTGTTGTATCCTACCATTCCTAGCACAAAATCTGACGGAAATAAGTATGGATAAATATTGTATTTTCTGTAATAAATATATCTTAAAAATTTTCTTTGAATACGCTCTACCATCTGAATGTATTTGTTTTCACTTGTACACCAGATGACCGAGTTATATTCAAGTATGCTACGGACTAAACAATTATATAGTAGAAACATTACATGAATATTATTAAACTGTTTGCATATGCGAATAACAAAACCGACCATTTTGCTAGCACGATTGCAAATATTTGTAATGTGTGCACGGAAGTTCAACTGTGTATCAAATGTAATTCCTAGGTCCCTCACCTCGGTTGACCTTTTTAAAATTGACCCGATTATTGTGTATGGGAAAAAGCAAGGTGTTTTCTTCTTAGTGATGGTTAAAACAGAGCACTTGTTAGTGTTGAATTCCATGTCATTGACAGAGCCCCATCTTGAAAGTGCATCTATATCTTGCTGTAATATTTCCGCTTCTCGAGCATCTGTTATTTGATGAAAAATTTTCACGTCATCAGCGAATAGTGATAATTATGTTTCCGCTAAATATTAGGAAGTCTTGAACTATTGGTGAATTACTGTGGTAATGATTTACAGGTAGGTACTTGCGATATATAGGTAGAAACAAAATAATCTAAAAACAAGAGCGTACACCTGTCAGGGATCTCATATTCTTTGAGTTTAACTGACTATTTTTGCAAAAACTTCCATACTTTGGCCAAATTTTGAATTCTGCTTACAATATATAAATTATTGTTATATTTTCTTTCAGTTTCTATATTTTTACGATATAACATTATTTACATTATTTACGATTTACAACTTGTGACGTCGTTTGCCTATTTTTTTTTAATTTAGAATGTTTATTTTCTGTGTAAATGAAGTTTTTAGTAAAAGTGGCAGAAATTGAGCTCCAGAAATTGTGCCCTAAGGATACATCGGTTAAGCATAGACTATTTAGAGAAAAAAATGATTATTGCATTTAACTGCAACAATCATTTTGTTTTTAAAACAATTTCGCAATTTCACGTTTGAATACAATAAATCGGACATTATCATTATCTATTTTAATTAATCGTATAGTGATTGATGGTGCAGTGATCGCGCTGTCGAAAAAATAAACAACTCCTGACCTTGCTATTGGGTCATCAGCTCTGTTGGAGATGCGTGCGTGGTTGGACGTATCTTTGCGCAATGACACAGAATTTCGCAATTGAGCATCGCGCGAAACACACGTTGCGTAATGACGCTGATGATTTTCTGCCGGTGTATCAAAAACAAAAGACTCCAGTCAGCGAATTGCGGTGTATAATAAACTACTCATAGGAGTAACTGCTCCTAATGGAGGTTTGGTACCTGCCTTACACTATGGTGATGTTGAAACGATGGGATAGCTGCACTTAGGGCAGCCACTACCCGGTAATTATCTAAATGAAAAGAGTTAGTTGGAAGACATTGTTTTCAAAACGAGCGACGAAAAATATTCTCCTGTTTGCTTTGACGATTTGGAAATAAAAAAAGGTTGTATGTAAGTGATCTATTTTTACATATTGTTTAGGCGGGAAAACATTTATTTTTATTTTTATTTTATTATTATTAAGGAAACATACAGCTGTTACAATAAATTTGTTACAAAATTGTTAAGTTTAAAAAATAAAGCTAATTACATGTTTCCACTTAAACATTCCTAATTTAAACACAAAAATATCATATTTTTTTTGAAGAATAAATACACATAGGGAGGGAGAGGTGGGAACTGGGAAGAAAGGAGTCATAATAAGTAAATAAAATTTTATGTAAATACACGTTTCATAATATAGTCATACATATTATTTAAAGATATTCTTGAATAAATATTATTTATAATATATTATATATTGCGATTACAATGATAAATCAATACCGTCATTAATAATTGCTTTCTTAAGAGCGAATGATGACGTATTGAATACTTTAATATCGCCGAGCTGCGTATTACAAATTTTACATACCCTATACATGAAACAGTTTTGTGCATAATTAGTACTAACGTGAGTGAGTCGCGATGGTACACGGAAAGATACCATTCCAAGAAGATCAGAACAATCAATGTAACCTGCCAATATTTTATGGCAAAACACCACATCTGCGCATTTTCTTCTTGATTGTAAGGATTGAAGTCCATGAAAGGTAGCAACATATAATTATTGTGAAATTTTAAAATTCCTAAGAAGCGGGGGTAGTTGATGACCTGGTGTCATTGATCCTGAGAAACGATCCGTTGGCCACCCGATTCCGAGTGATCTTGACGGGCAAAGGGCGCCACGGATCCGCGACAAATTCGAGGTCACGCAAGCGAATTGTAAGCGAGGATTTTTGTAACGGATTAGACCAGACTGGTGGATGGAGAAATCCGACTAAATCTGGTAGTGAGGGCGTGAGGTCGGCCCGCCGGATTCACTTCCAGTTCCTCGAGGTAAGGCGTTGGACTTTCACAGGCCTGTTGGTGTAGTTAGAGAGTGGATTGTGGTCCTAAGTCTGTGCGTTCACCCTATGGGAGAAATAATGATCTAATATCATTATAACTTCCTAGGGTGGCGGTTCGCTCGTAGTAGATGACTACTCTAAAGTGCTTCTTGACATCATTACCCCGCATATAATGTATGGTGCATGGAGCGCGAGGCCCTCTGAATAGCGGGGTCTTCGGTCTTCCGGATTCTTCTACTATTAGGGTAATACGGTGCTGTTTGTACTTCAATAGTAAAACCTATAAGTGTATTTTATAAATAAATATGATATTTAATAAGAAAAAGCTCGTTAAACTTAAAGATAGACAGCAGTTACAAAAGTTGATGATAAATGTGTGTAATTTTTAAATAACACATAGGGAAAAAGTAGCGTAAGAATCGTTTCCAATCACTAAGAAAAATATAACCCTATAATACACGGAAATACGCATGTTTCAATAAGGATTACGTATATAACTCGGACTGTGGTCCATACGTATGAATTAACATGACGCGTAACGGTGTTTGCGTGACGGTAGTTACCGTGCCGTAGTGTTGAAACATAAAGTTTTTTAATTATGTCGCGACCTTAGCATCTCGCTTCTATCATGCAATCATGTAGTAGTATACGTACGGTTGTAGTAAAAAAAAAACATGAATCACGTTGAAACTACAGTATACTGTTATTTCAGTAATAACCGCAAGGAAAATGTTGATACACTTAATCGACTAATGGAGTGACAACAAAATTCCATGTAATACAACAAAATTGCGATGGAAACAACGTTCGTCTGTATAATACCGTAATATCAAATGGTGATGTAAGAATCGATCCAATATTTTTCTCAGTGAGGGAGGAGCCAAAAATATACGTTGTATTATGTCCAGCAATGAGGAAGAAATCAATATACAAAACACGAAAACACTAGTCGAAGCAAATACTCAAAAACAGTGTTTACCTACATAGAAACTACTCGCACATCCACGTAACCAATATAAATAGTCGAAGCTTTATACACCAATATACCTGTATAAGCAAAATTACGTAACCTTGCAAGAGGTGTCGTTAAGTATGGTATTTATAAAGCGACGTACAAGTAAGATTTGCAAAGCAATCGACGTTGTTATGCAACGAAGCAAGACGTGTCAACCACAAAGGCATAATCGTTTAAACAAGACAACTGTTATGTACATCTTTGCCTAACGCTCATTGGCGAAATATTTGAATAGGCATTTTTGCAATCTCTCAAGATTTATTGTAGACTTAAGGTGCGGTTTATGACCCGTCGAGGATTATGAATGCGAAATGAGAAAACGATGGGAGTTCGAAGAAATTTTGAAACTAAGAAAAATTCGCTCGGCATCTTGTCACAGCTATCCTCGGTCTATTGAGACTACGCCAGGTGGTATAGCGAAGATGAGACCCCGGTACTATCTCTTACTTTACGTCCTCGCCAAGTTTTTGCCCATGCAGTGGGTGTCTTGGGTCGTTTATGTACAGCTAGGACGTTCAGAATCATTAGGCGTTCAGAATCAGCCAGGACGTCACAACGTATTGCAGGGGGAGCGATGCCGATGAGCGGATACAACTTTTCTGAGTAGGTTTGAGGCAGCCGGAGACTATTCTCGCAGCATCGTCTATAGTATTGCCGACCATTTTTGCGTGTATTGATCAACTCCATACTGGAGTGGCATATTTGGCTTTGGAAATGTATAGGCTTAGCGCTGAGGTTCTGAGTGTAGCTGGGTTGTCTCCAAACATGTGCACATAATGCCATCATGCCACATAATGACAACATAATGTTATCAACTAACTACTCAAAACTTTACTCACAGGGACGGAGGAGTAACCTGAATATCGAGGATCCTCGAAACCACCGTAAGCGTCCCACAGTCTGGACACATGAGGGACAGCACAATATATGTACCTCTACAGCAGTTGAAGCCATCAGGCAGTGGCTACATCTTCAGCCGCCGCCTACATGTATAATCCGAGATAGTTTCCTGACAATAATATTTTTGGAACATAGCTTCTGTTTAATGTTGTGGCAATGAATGAGCTTTGTAAGAGAGAGAACGGTCGAGGGTCACTCCAAGGTATTTGAGTGGTTCACAGTGGTGTAGGGTTTCTCGTTTCCATCTGACCGTTAGTTTCCTGTCCGCTTGGTGTTTTTTCAGGTGGAAAGTACAAACCTGAGGTTTACTTGGGTTAGGTTTGAGGGGATTGTCAGTGTAATAGCGAGTCATTGCTTCCAGACCAGTGACTTCAGAGCCAAACTTTTTGACTTAGGGCTCGCCGATGATCCTTGGTATGTGTGTGGTGGTGGTCATCAGACTGCAGAGCATATACTATGGTCGTGCTCGTTACTGTCGTACGCTAGGGAAGAACTGCTGGACGCGATGTGGGACCACATAAGTGGATATCCCATTTGGTATTCTGACCTAGTCAGTAGCAAGGAGTGCTTTGCGGCATTTCGTATCTTCGTGGCGCACTGGGCGTCGCGGCTAAAAGAACTGAGACTTCAGGGCACTCCCCCTCTAGGTGCGAGTGACTTGCCGTCTCCGTGAAACACATGCTGCCCTCCGCGCTGTGCCGGGTTTAAACGCCGGTGCAGCTTTAAATAAACTTTGTTTGTATTGTCTCTCTCCCTAACGGGTGTGCCCGTGCCACCGTACCAAGCTCGTTCTGACCCCACTCCCTTCTTGCTGCTGTTTGCGAATGCTGCTTAATTTATAACTTATGCACTACCACCTGCCAAAATATAAATGTAGGTATTTTTTTTCTTTTCTTTTTATTATTATATATACATATTTTTTATTTTTTTTTTAAATTTTATTTTATATAATACGTATTGTAACTATGTAATGAAATGTAATGTAAATACATGTATGTGTATGTAGATGTAAAATGTGAAGGGAGAAAAAATGTATTTATGAAATGAATAAATAAATGACTCCTTGGTTGTTATTGTCCTGACACTACTTTAATTATTTTTATTGGGAGAAGGGGAAACGCAAATATACATGTATTAATAAAATATTTTGAATTATTGGCACAGTTAAATGTGAAAAAAATTGTCTTATTTGCTTTTCCTTATAGTAAATTGTTGCCCGAAATGGAAAATATGTCTAGATATAAACTAAATAATAAATTACATACGTTGACATTGTATGATGACAAATTCCAATTGTTTGACATAAATACTTTTAATAAGTATTTTTACTCTTTCACAATAGATAATGTTTATCTTTCAAATTTTTGCAAAAAACAGTTAGCAAATGGGCTATCATATTGTTTGAATTACTCAGGCAAAACATCGGCAAACACCACTGCTACTAATGAGCAGTTAAACGATTTGACATTAAGTAATGACAATTCAGAATATGTTGCATATTCTTTAAATTAAACTTTAAGACAATAGAGCGAAACTCTGGCTATGTAATTAATGAAAATGAAAACTTAAGTAGCAATAATGGTAATTTAATACAATTGTCTTCAGAGAAAATTAATAATATAAATAATCTGATATCCCCATCAGTGGTTATTACTCAAGAAAATATGCCAAAAAATTGTATAAATCTGGTGCATCAGAATATTCAGGGGATAATAGGCAAAGAGCTAGAATTAGAATTGTTCTTGAACTGTAATCATATCGACATTCTATGTATATCAGAATCATGGCTCAAAAGCCATCAGATCATTTTCAGTTCCAATAACCATCAGATTGCCAGCTCATTTAACAGAGTTCGGTTGATACGTGGTGGCTCTTTAATAATTACAAAGAAATGCTTGAAATTTAAAGAAAGACGTGATATTGTGAGCCTCTCTGTCGAACGAGTTTTAGAGATTGCATGTATAGAATTGGAGGAAACCATTGTTATGAGTGTATACAAACCACCATGTGCGCCTTATGAAGCTTTTTATAAAATTATGGAAGATGCCTTATTCAAAATAACCAATAGTCCTAAAACAATTGTTATTTGTGGAGACTTTAACATCAATATATTAGAAAAAAAATCCTTGACATGTAACTTTTTAAATTTATTTAGATCATTTAACTTATATAATGTTTTTCTTGAACCTACGAGGATAACTGCCTCAAGTGCTACTTGTATAGATAATATATTCACAAACATAAAACCCAATTATAAATCACTAATTAATATTTTGCACTCTGATCACTGCGGTCAGTTAGTATCATTTCCTAAGAAAAGCACTAGGGTTCTAAGAAAAAATATTAGTTTTATTCCAATTACTGAGTGCCGTCTAGGGGAATTTAAATCTAGCTTAATTAGCAAATTACAAAGGTTGCCAATTCATGACAATCCTGACCAACTTTATGACTCATTCTTTGAATTAATTAGAGTTGAATTTAATAGAATCTTCATACCTAAAACGAAATCGATCAGTGATCGCTTATGCTTTAGTGATTGGGCAACTGTTGGTATTTACAAAAGTCGTAATAAATTGTATGAACTGTATAATGAAAAAACTTATAATCATAGTGCGACTTTTAAGAAGTATGTAAATAACTATTCCAAAATATTCAAACGAGCCTGTTCCACTGCGAAGTCAATTTATTTGAAGAATAAGATCAAAAACTCTACAAACAAAATTAAAGCTACATGGAATATTATTAATAATGAAACAAATAGGGTTATAGCTCGCACAAGGGACTTTCATTTAAAGATAAATAATTTAGACATTAAAGCGGATATGGAAGTTGCGACTGAGTTTGAGCGATTTTTTACGAATATACCGTTAATAACGACTAACGCCCTCAAGTCGTCTTCCATTTCAGCTGAGATGCTACTTAAAGAAAGCGTTTCCGCATGTGTTACCAACTTCGCTTTCACTATTGTTAACTGCAATGATATAATAAATGCCTTTAAAACAATTGAGATAAAGAAAACTATGGACCTTTGGGGATATTCTGTAAAAACAATTTCATACATCATAGAAATAATCGCACCTTATCTAGCCTATATATTCAATTGTTGTGTTACTTCTGGAGTGTTTCCTGATCTGATGAAACATAGTAAAGTTATACCATTATTTAAATCTGGCGATACTTCTGATCCCTCGAATTTTCGACCAGTTTCCGTACTTCCCACTTTGAGTAAAATTTTCGAAAAATTAATTCTTAGACAATTGCACACTCATTTTAACAAATATAATTTACTTCATAAGAAACAGTTTGGATTTACAAAGGGTTGCTCAACCATAGATGCGGGAACCGAACTATTGACAGGTATATTGAATGCCTGGGAAGAGTCACAAGACGCATTAGGCATCTTCTGTGACTTGTCTAAGGCATTTGATTGTGTACACCATGATACACTAGTTAGGAAATTACATCACTATGGCATTAGGAACAAGGCTCTTGATCTTCTTACTTCTTACTTGGGAAATAGAATTCAGAAGGTTGATGTAAACGGTAAAAGATCACCAGGATCAATGGTCACCATGGGTGTCCCACAAGGCTCCATTCTTGGCCCATTTCTCTTCTTAATATACATAAATGATTTACCCTTTCACATAAGGAATAATCACGAAATTGTATTGTTTGCTGATGATACTTCTTTGACGTTTAAAATTAGTCGAAAATTGTACAATTATGACGAAGTTAACAATGCACTCTCAAAAGTTGTCCATTGGTTTAATGTAAATAACCTACTATTAAATGAAAGAAAAACCAAAGTGATTAAATTTTCTACACCTAATGTTAAGCAGGTACAAACCAATGTAGAAATAAATGGAACTAGACTGGAGCCTGTTGCTTCAACTGTGTTTCTAGGGATAACAATTGACTCCAAATTACAATGGGGCCCACAAATTGAGAAAATGTCAGGAAAACTTAGCTCTGCGGCATACGCAGTTAAAACAATAAGGCGGCTGACTGATGTAGATACAGCAAGAATTGTATACTTTAGTTACTTTCACAGCATTATGTCCTATGGGATTCTTCTCTGGGGAAGCTGTGCGGACATCAATAACATCTTTATACTACAGAAACGTGCTGTAAGAGCTATATATAAACTTGGTCCTCGAGTTTCACTTAGAGAAAAATTCAAAGAGATAAATATTCTTACTGTTGCATCACAATATATATACGAAAATCTGTTGTATGTCCACAAGAATATTGACAAGTTTAAAATAAAAAGCGACACTCATAATTTTAATACTAGACATAAGCATAACCTTGTTGTACGTGCTACTCGTCTCCACAAAATAAGCAATTCTTTTTTGGGACAATGTATACGCTTCTATAACAAACTTCCTCATACTATTAGAGAACTATCTGTAAATAAGTTTAAAGCTACCATCAAAGCAAAATTGTATAAAAAAGCATACTATACAATATCTGATTATGTAAATGACAAAACGGCTTGGGAGTAAGGCTTGGACGCATCATAAGAACATAAATTAAAAATAATATTTAATTGTGTCTATATGAATAAAGAACATTTTGATTTTGATGATGATTTGACTTGGGGGATTGGATGGGGATAGAAGCCTCTGATCATTGGATATACAATTAAGCTCGGGCAGAAAAGACGACTATAGTCGTTATAACTGCTCGGGTGGTGGATGGATTGGCTTCTGTCTCCATCCACCTCGTTGGAGTAAGAAAATGAAAAAAAAATGCTTTCAGACCAGTCTCGAGTGTTTTTTTAAACATATTCAAAGGAGGAGCATTGTGCGGCATAACATAGTATTCAGTATTAATAGCCTTTAAGTATTAATAAAGACATTTGATTTGATACAAATTCTTCTGTTGACCAACCAATAATAGATTTTTTGTGGCTATTGTAGCAAGGCAAGGGTCGTTGACCTTCCCAAATGTGAAGGATGTCGCAAAGTTCATTAGACTAGACGAACGCCGCAGTCGACCTTTATTTATGAGCTCAAATGAGGCGAGACGGTGCCATTGATAAAGCCGGCCGAGTCTTTCTCATGGCGGCGCGAGAATCGAGTCGAGTAATTAAGAGACATTCGAAGGTGTGGAGCCGTTCCTCCGGGCGAACTTTAATGATCATCATCATTAGAGAAGCAGACAATGTCGTTTGCATTCTTGCGACGTTCGTCGTATGAGTTTCACATGCGAGGGCGGCGCGGTGACTACAGCAATTCAGTGGAGGACGTAAGCGATACGACAGAAACATTGATCTTACTATTTTGTAGATTAATTGCAAAACATCTATCCTATTTAGTAGTGTCGGGTATGAAAATACTGATCTGGCGCCTTGAATTGCCCACCATCAAGGATCAATCATACGTCCCATTGTTATATATGGTAATAGATTTACCAACTCCATAGTACGACTTAACAACCATTTCTGAAACGGCGAAATGCAGGTGGACCTTGTAGCATTGACGGTCAAAATAATAGCAATTTATTTGGCCATCTATAATTGATAAAATTGGCCATCTATAACATAAACATTGATAATAAATGTTTTTTTTATAAAGGACCGATTGATTATAAAATCCCAATAATTTAACCAATGATAATCTAAGTGATATTGTCGACACAAAAGGAGAATGCAGACTTTTTACTAATAGTTTTGTTGTCTTCTATGTATATTCATAGATTTAATTAGGTTTTTTTATCTGTAATTATCTAATAGAAGAATTTTATTTTTTCAAACTATGATTGCCATCTACACTTCTGATGACTTCCATGACTTCTTTTTGTAATTTATCATTTTTAATTCATTGGTTTTTTATTTTAACATTTTATTTATGGATTCATATACAATTAATTTGTATTTGATCATCACAGTCTTTCATCGTCTAATTGATTATTAACTATTTGGATTATGTTACCTTGTTGTTATTGGGTTTAATAACTAATAATAATTATGTTTTTCTCAATTATTAGTTTCTTGTTTTTTCTTATCTTTCTTATCTTTTAAATCATTGTATGAATATTGATTATTTCATTATCCTTTGTATTAGATATACCGTCATTCAGTGCAGTGATTATTGTAATGGATCAATGTGATTGTTATCATTATTGTAAACCATTATGGTTTTCTTCAATTATTTATTTTCTTAAACCTCTTAAATCTCGTTCTCATAAAATGTGTCATTACATAATTATATATTTTATTTTCTTATTACTATCTATTTAATAATTAATTCATTTATTACCATATTAATATATATGTTTATGAATCTATTTACTGTTTATTCCGCTCTATTTACTTTATATTTACTTTTTTAATACTTTGAACTGTTTAATAACTTACCAATTAATTTTCAGAATGTTTTCTGTTTATTTAAAAAACCCTAATAATTTCACTTTAAAAATGCTTGTATATTTTAAACTTTTCTTATATATAGAATAACATACTATATGACCGTTTCATTGGTGGAAACATATAAATGCTTTAGGTTTGTTATATTTTGATTTAGTCAATATGTTTTTTTTACTGTCTGTTTCCTGTATAAAATAAAATAAAATAAAATAAATCCTACACAATTTCATCAGCTTCTGCTCGACCCAACTCTTAAGCAACTAGACTTCAAAATTAAACTTTTTCTAGAGATCTATGTAATTGAGCTCTACATTTCTTCTTTAAATTGGAAGTAAGGTTCTCTAAGATTTTGTTTTTATAAAACTGATTTTTTATCTTCGGTAACAAAATACTGGCGGAACTAGTGTATTTTTATTAATGCCTGATACACTGTGTAATGAACAATAAATTATGTCCTTACTTAGCCAAATACTTGTCTAAATATCTACTCAGAAGTTATTTTATCGATTCTGCAAGACCCAGGTCGTTCCTCTCATGATCCAAGTCGGACATAAAGTTTGCGATTATTTTGAAATGGATGAAATGGCAGTGGTGTGGCTTCGTATGGCTTCGCTCGCTGCCCTCTTGACGCTAATGCGCGTGTCATTAAAGGTGACGCTGACATGCATTGTTTCACGTTTACTGTTATAATAGTATGGCGCTACGAGCGTCATTCTGCATTGGAAGAGCGATGGAAGTGACGATGACATTCTGACGTCTGTGGGCAGTGTTGCGATTGCTGGACCGTTTCCGGTTCGATTAGAGCAGAGGTTTCTAAACTGTGTCCACGGACCCCTTGGGGACCATAGAATGCGCGAAAAGGGTCCCCCAGCCATTTTGCCTGTCTACCGGTAGTAATCGGCAAAAAAACACAATATCACCAGATCTGGCACGAACAGCGCCAAGTAAAAAGCACTGCACCAAGTCCCGCCTCTTGGCAAGTTCGTCAAAGTTCGTCCCATCTAGAGGGAGATACTAGAGTTGTCGCCTACAACGGGCAAACCCGTCACCCCAGGGAGGTATAACGATAATGATCGTTCTTTCAACCTTGGGTGAACGTAGAGACTCAAAGACGAAACAGTTCTCTGTTTATCGCGGGGCACTTCCTAGTGCCCGCCTTACCGCGGGGCACTAGGAAGAGAAATTAGCGGGCCGGCCTCGTGCCTTGACTACCAGATTTAGCCGGATTTCTCCCTCCTCTCGTCTGATTAAGACTCCGAAGTCGCTTGCGCAGCCTCTACCAAATAATAGCGGTAATTCAGTTCGAATTTATCACGAACCGGCCAGGCAAAGGCCACGATGGAGCAACCACTTCCTAATAAAACCAAGACCCTACTTGACATGAGCAAGAAGAACCTTAGAACCACTATCGGTCTCCTCTTCAGACACCCGACCCTTACAGCACATCTATTCGAACTTGGCTTGACCGAGAGCAAGGACTGCCGAATATGTGGCGAAGAACCTGAAGACAGCATACACATCGCTGGTCGCCGACCAGGCCTCGCCGCAAAAAGACAAAGTTAACTGGGACGAGCCTTTCTCGAACCCAGCGATCTGCCCAACTTGGAGGTCAGTGATCTGTATGGACTGGTAAGCAGTACCGGACTACTAGCAGACCATTGACCTAACCACAAAGTGGGTAGTTACAAAAGATCTTATAGATCCAGGTGACATCAAGGGCTATATACAAGCCCCCCACTCCGTTTTCTATTACTACTACTTCTATCGCGAACCGTGGCGTCCTTTGCCAGTCTACTACTGGGGATCGGGTGCCCAACCGGACGCTTCAAGAGTAGCTGACATTGTCAATAACCACTCCCGATGCTTAGGAAACGTATAAGAGCGTTTCGCCGGAGCGCACAGTAGATTTTCTGAGGTCGCACGATGCGCAAACTGCCCAACAGCGCCCGAAGAACATCCACCGGAGGAAACCGATCCACCATGACGTAACAGGGGAAAACGGAGTCATTTCTAATTTCGACCATTTTCGAGAAGGCTACCGGATAAAAGTTGAATCATGAGTTGGTCCACTAACTTTGCGCGGTAAACTTAGTGTTAATTATTTTTATAATGAACATAAAAGATTTTAAACTGGAAACGATACTAGCAAGGATTAAATGTTCTATCCGCCTCACATCAATAGAACAGGTACTATAGAAGAGAACTCTGGATTTTGCAGAATACCAAAGTTCTTATGGGTAAAGATTAAAATGAACCCAAAAGAAAATACTCAGCAATAAAAAACGAGAGAGATTCGGCAAACATAATAATATGTAATAACGAAATATGAAAATGATGGAATTGTTAAAACATTGTATGATACATGAGGTAAAAATAGTCGTCTCATCGCGCCTTCAGAAATGTAGAGTAGATGTAGGAAGACGTGGCCTCTCAGAAGTATAACATCTAGTTTCTGTATAAGTAGAGCATCATCTAGTAAATATCCTTACATTTATTTAGTAGGAGAAGCGAGAAAGAAATCCGTGTGCGGAAGGCCAGTGATTTGGCCGGATATGGTACGGAATGGGCTGGATAGCCCATACATAGTTTCAAGCATCGCTCTAAAGGTGCCGCAACGTAAAACTAGATCTATACAGTTATTCGAGCCCCCGAGACGACATTCTAACTACACGCGCAATTCAATGCTTGGCCGATTGCCACGTACGTATAATGATAAATTCACAGGGCTTGACATTTATAGTAGAAACAAAATTAGCTTCAAATCGGCAGTACGAACCGCCCTTGAAGCAGCAGCGACAACTGCCAGTAATTATTGATTTGTAATATGTATGTATAAATATAATATAACTTATATATGTATTCCCATTCACTTATTTTGAATTTATGTTGTATAAGTATGATTTATATGTTTGCGGTTAACCGTACAACTTTTGCGGTCATTTGACATTTATTGGTTGGTGGAGATGAGTCCTTGCCGCGTGGACTTGGACGATAGTTCTCCCGGCAAAGTTCATTTTCGGCAAAGTTACATTGGCCGTCTACAAATGCATCGGGAGGACTGTCGTTTATTTCCGCGCGGTATAGATCCGTTTTTTCTCAACTAATAAATATTTACGGATGTATTTTTGTTTCATAATTTAGTTAACGTAAAAATAATTTGTAACGGCATAAGTTATAATCGGCACAAGAACATGTTTTTTTAAGAATTATGTATCTAATTATAAGTTCATGCTGTTACTTACCTAAATAAATAAATTAAAAAAAAATCTTGTTTATTTTTGTAGGTGATATATTTTTTTTTTTAAGGGTATATTTTGAAAATCAATCCCTATCACTTAACTTTTTTTCCGATTTCGCTTGTAGTACCGTATAGTCTAGTGTTTTAAAGAAATCTGTATTAGAACTTAGGAATATTAAATATTTATTGTACTTTTTTCATTATCATCATCATCAGGCAGACCTCCAATGTTGGACATAGTCCTTCCCCATAGATGCCATGACGAACGGTCTTGAGCCGCCTCCATCCACTTTCTGTCTGCGACCTTGCCAATATCATCAGTTTATCTCGTAGTGGGCCGTTAACACCGCGTCTGCCGGTTCCTGGTTGTCATTCGAGAATATTTTCCCCAACGGTTGTCGTTTCTGCGAGCTATACGGCCTGGACATTGCTATTTCAAGTTGCTGAGTTTACGAGCTATGTCAGTGACTATGGTTTTTCTGCGGAATTCCTACTTTTGGATCATATTACGCAGGGAAACGCCAAACATAGTCCTCTCCATGGGTCTGTAAGCGACTTTGAGCATGTGTATGTGTATGTTTCTACTCGTTATTGTGATTTTTCACAATGGGCGGGTTTATTATCATACGACGTTCTCTTACAAACAACCCTACTATGAAGTGTTTATATGTATGTGTGCGTGTAATATGTGTGGAAAAACTGGGTCTTGTTATTGCATTCGATCGACGAAATTGAATGCAATTCCGGTATTTTTATCCCAACGGCAAATATTTATCAAGCAGGGAATCGAACTCGGAACCTTACAACATTAGATCAGGCGACCTAACCACTATACCAAAAGGCCTGTCCTACACCCGGGGTATGTGGTGTCCTACACCCGGGGTATGTTCCTCCAATATTTTTTAAAGGTCATATTCTCAAATGATAATGATTGATTTTCAAAATATAACCTTAAAAAAATATTGAAAGAAATACCATATTATACCCGGTTGCAGGACAGACCCGTTGGCATAGTGGTCAAGTCGCTTGATTGTAAGGTTCCAGTTTCGAGTCCTGGCTGGGTCGCCATTTTTCGTTGGGCTAAAATTAACAGAATTGCCTTCAGTTCTGTCAATCGAATGCAGTAACAAAATACTCACTTACACACATATTAAAATATTCCTAAATTATGACAGATTTCATAAAAAGAGAAGATGATTTCAAGGAATCTGTCTTATATTATAATTTAGGAATATTTTATATCGCTGCTTTGCATTGATAATGGCCCAAGTGAACTTTGCTAACTTCAGGAGAAGCCATCAAACGTTTACAAGACACTTTACACAAATATTTCACTTAATTTTCATTCTATTTATCTTATTTTCTGCACATATTTTTATTTTTTCTCTTGAAGCTGAATTCGTTAAATAACAGTATTAAAACAAAAGTCAACCCCTTTTTCAACCATTTTTCTAAAATACTAGTTTTTAAGGAACAACATGCGCAAAGTTTTCAAATAATATTTTCATTAAAAAGTGTAAAACTATTTTTACAAAAAACTATAAAAGACAATATACAAATTTAAAGGCTATTGTAAAATGATTGATACAATTTTGGAATATGATTGCTTTTATTAAATTAAGAAGATTTGGTTTTTCCTTCGTGCCAAAGTAGGTTTTCTTGAGTAGGCACGTTTTAGGTTAATAATTGTTTTGCAAGCAGAGTAGTAGTGATAATAGGCTCTACTACCTCAAATTCTTCTTCTAAATAAGAGTTTTTATAATAAAAAGACAGCGGTTGTTCTTTAATTACTTTTGCACGTACGCTTTTTATTACAACATCTTTTTTCAATTTTTTGAATCTGGCTGCCTCTGACTCCTGGAAGGCTTTTAATGTCAAAGATATCTTCGTGTGTCATTTCTACTATCCGGTATTTTTGTCTGCTTTTTGGATATCAAAAATCTAATACAAAAGCAAGAGAGATAGGGATATTACGAGAGATGTGCGATGTATAGCTTATAGTTTATTATATAGCTAATATTAATATTAATTGCAGCAAAAAAGTTGCAATGAATATTATTATTAATAACATTTATTGCAACTTTTTTGCAGCAAATAAATAAACTATAACAATTTTTTCATCAGTTAAAAGTCACTTTAAGGAAACCATTAAAAAATCTTATCAGTCCTTTGTGTCCCGTATTTCATATAATGACTATTGATCGCTTGAACAGTTTACATGAATAGCTTTTTTGTAATTTTTTGTTTTTTAAAATATATCTTTGGTACAAAATAAATAATATTGTTTATAATCTCAATGTAAAATTTGATTTTCATTTGTTTTTTGTTCTTTCTCTATTTCTATAATATTTAATCACTGCTAAAAAATGTATATATAAATATGGTATAATAACAGACATATGTACTGTACACATTATAGATAGATAGTGTTAACATATAATTAGTCATAGTTTTATTGTTATATTATGTATTTGTTATGTATAAACGCTGTTTGTTAACCAAATAAAATAAATATAAAAATGAAAATAAGCTATAAATGGCACATCTCTCTTAATATGTCTTAGATTTTCTCTTGCCTTTGTCTTAGATTTTGGTCGCGCGTTGAGATCTAATCGCGCCCCGGGCGGATCGCTGCAACGCTGCACCGCTGGCGAACGGTAGGATTTCACATTGCTAGACGGGGCAAAAAGTGCGCGCTCACACGAGCGCTCCGCCGCCGCCCGCTCAGGCTGCGCTCGTTACGTAAATATTAATTGCGTTTGTAAAACACGGAGGAGACGCACACACGCCGCGCTTTTTCACAATGCCAGCCGCCATTATCACATTCATTCCGCGTACATTATCCACGGTGATTGACTGACGGAGACACACACAGCCGCACTTATTCGCTCCAGATATATCATCATCGGCCGCGAAGGGCGATGAACTCTGCCTCGTAAGATCTCGGATAGATCTATTGTAGGCTCCTGTGATCAGGCATAAAGAAGATTGACAGACTCCAAAACAAGCCAGGGGAAGGGGGGCTTGAAACGAAAGAGAAATGCAGTATACGAGGTGACGTCATACGGCGCTTCCGCATTCCAATATTGGTTATATTATATAGCGTATTAAATTGCTCAGCACCGTACTACAATGTGTCAACCAGGATTTTACTACGAAACGAAACGTATACATGGCACTCATAGTTCCAACAAATAAATATATTAAAAAGAATATAAAACACGACTGCCGTTACAGAAAGTCAACTATATCAAAAATATATACTGAATATAGTCAATATAGGATAGACTGTTTACAATAGACAACAGCGGCTGCAATGTCGCCGAATGTTGGGTGTTACAAAATTAACGCGGTAAATTCGTTTTTTATCTTATTGATAAAGTTAAGCAACCGCGATAGTCTCCGATTTCATTTTTATATATATATTTTTATTACGTTTTTTTATATGTATATCCATATTTTGCTGTTTTAAATTTTAACTTTAATTTTTTAATTGTATTCACGTATTAGATAAGACTTGCCCTCTCGTTAGTACTACCTCAACACAGGTTCATACCTAGTGAGGTGGTAAACCGATATGTCAAAAGATGAATTTCCTTTCTAAGCTAGGTAAAATATGTACACTTAATATAGAATGTTTTTGTGTTAGAATAAGGATTTTCTTTTTGTAAATTGTACCTTGAATTATGGAAATAAATAAATAAATTAAAAAAAAATTCAGACACATGAAAATTTCCGGAATGCACTCAATCAGACCTTTAATTTGTACACGATAACTTTATGATAATTTATTGACATTTGGGTATTTAGACAATAAATTTTTGACACTTGGACGGTTAATGTACCCTATGAATACTCGGAATGACATAAAGATTCTAACAATACCTCACACTTCTAAATTGATTCAAGCGTTAAGAAGTTATGGTGGAATAAAGAAACGGAAAACATACATATTGGAACCCTGAACACATTACACTCTTTTTTTGTTGGGCAGTCGTGTAAAAAAATATTCTTCTTCTCTTATTATGATCAAAATGGCGACTTTCGTGGTATATTCGTATGGCGGCGCACTGTAGATATCGCTCTAAACACGCCTATATGGTATAAAATAATAATATATAAAAAAAAAGTTTTCTTTAAATCATAGGTCCTAATATTTCATTATTATTTACATAAATATGTCCATTATTTATTCGGTATACAGGTTTCAATACGTAATAACTTTGCACTTTAATGTTCAGATTGATTATTAGATAGCATTCTATCTATCTCTCCGTGTTATTTCTGTCATGTTATCAGCCTATATAATAATAGGATAGATAACACTAATAATTGAATGTTATTATTGTTATCATTGGTTAAATTATAGGCTTTTGTAATCAGTTATAAATAAAAATCGGTTGTGTCAACCCAAGACTTTCCCGGCAAGTAGACGAGCCCCTCGGCCAACCCCGGGATTTTACACATGCGATTTTTTTTGTGTATCGAATAATTATCCGATTTGAAATACTGATGGTTTAGGGTTGATACAGTACATATGTACACTCTTAGGTTTATGGGTGTTTTTTCTAATGATAGGTAGGTTAGGTTAGTTTATATTTATGTGATATATTTTTAAATCTTAGCACAGTAATTTTAGATTACAATGTCTGCTGTGAAACGAGATGACACGAGTATATTATAAGTCAACTCGTAACCCATGATGCCGCAAAACTACTATAATTGAAAAAAAAAGGAACATTTTCATAAATATCATTAAAGAGCGGTGCTTCACAAGCTCTGTGTAAAGTTTTCTAATTGGTAAGCGTTTGTTAAGGTTTGGCGTCTTTTTTCATGATATACGTATTACACACAGACAGACAGACAACAGCATACACCCTCTCTTACATACACTCACGCACGCTGACAATGAAGCCGTAGTTAAATTATCGAGCAATGGATCAATATTAGTTTGTAACCCTAAATTTAATTTACTTATCAATTCCTTTTTCTAATTTTATATGTATCAAAATTTAAGTTAAAATCTTGCCTAACTTTCGTTTTTATATTCTTTTATGTTTTTAACATTTATTGTGTGAATTTCAGACATATTATGTATTTTTTATGACAAATTTTAAGAGATAACATAAACAAATGGTGGACTTGTCGCTTAAACAATATCTTACAGTCAATCATTTTATAAACTAATTCTTAATTGTCATCGTACGTTACACACAGAAGTGAAAAAGTTAATTTTAAAATAAACTAATACAAAAACCTATCAATAACTTATGCTAAGGTTACAATACAACATTTTTTACTTTTTTGGCCAGGGAAGTATACAGGAGAGGATAGAATGAGGTATTTGGTTATTGGATGTGTGAAAAAAGTGTTTTTTCAATAACTTTTTAAAAGTGAGCAACGAAGGTGCATGCCTGACAGAGAGTGTGGCCTGATTCCATAAACGAGCAGAATGGACAGTAAAAGAGTGCGTGTAAACCGAAGAGTGATGTAACGGAATAGCGAGTGTGTTATCAAGGCTCGATCGAAGTGGAAGACCGGGGGCTTCCAAAGGATGGAGTTTCTCCTTGAGATAGGAGGGCATTTTCAATTCAATCTGTGGGTAATATTATTAATAGCACATTAGTAAAATGTATTTAGTCTATAACCCAGAAATAAATTATGTTTCTAAAAAAATAAATAAAAATAACTCAAAACAAATTCAAGCATATATCATATCTTAGCAGCTAATATCCCTTTATTATTTCATACTTGAACAATGTCGAAATTGTTCAGATTAATTACAATGGATCGCTCGTGGAATTTCAAAACTACACCGCCCATCTCGAAATTGCCAAATATTTAAATGGATTGGTAGACATTTAAAAGATGCTATCGTCGGTGTAAATTGCGACAGTATAGAAAATGCGAAAATTATGAAATGCGTGTGAAAATGTCACTCACGCGGCCGCTACGTTACCCAACTTACTCGCTTTTAAATCTATGCGAACGGGGCGAAAAAAGGTTGACTTTTCTTCAGGTCACATGGGACGTAAGAGATCAATTAATGCGGTTTATATTGTACGCAGTCATGTTTCGTCATATATTTTCTTCCTAGATATTACAAAACAGTGCGAAATAAGTGATGACTTCGGAATCGTTTAAACTGAATACTAACATCTGTAAGGCCTTAATAGCAGATGCACTAAAATAGACTTACAGGTGAGAACTGTGAGTGTAAAACGAATAAAATTTCTGACAGAAAATCTAGGTAGCGAATGGTTTCGTGTAGCTTGGGACATAAGATCCATTGTGTTTTCATATCGGTCTCAGTCACGATTCAGCTCCAATTCAGTAGCCTCCTCGTGCGGAAGACTACTCGGACTGCTCTCGCGTCTCAGGCCTCACGGCTGGTGGATCGATTTTTCCTGGGTGACTGACTCCTATCGCTACTCGGCGGGTTACGCACCGTCTGGCGACAGCCAATCGGTATGTGCAGTCTGAGTAATGACTGAAGGAGTAGGTAGACTATGGAAATATGTTATACTGTTTCCTAAGCAGCGGGGGTAGATATTAACCTGTCGTCAACCACTCTTGAAATAACCAATTGGCTACCTGATCCTGAATTCAGAGCCGGGCAAAACATGCTAATGATCCGCGATAGATTCAATCTGAATCACCGCTGAATATACGGCAGGTAGAGGTCGCGCAAGCGACTTCGAACTCGTTACAAGTCGGGAGGTTGGAGGTATCCTGATGGTTAGTTCCAGACCGAGATATCCTTTCAAAATTCGTAGTCAGGGGGCGAGGCTGCCCGCTGGGAACCTTTCCCGGTGCCTCGCTGCAAGGCGTTGGATACGGGCATGTCGGCTTAGTTAGACGGTAGATTTATATTCTTCTCTAAGTCCTCCACGGTCATCTCACGGGAGATAAAACCGTCATTATTGTTAAAACTCCCTGAAGTGACGGGTTTGCCCGTTGTAGTTAGCTTAAGATAAAAAAGTATTAACTGGAAGACGCATCATCCTAAACCAGAAAATGCTATATATTTCGTATATAAAATTGAATAGCATAATTGAAAATATATACTGAATATAGGGAAAAATTAAGTTGAATGCTTATGTAATTAAAAGTGTAAATATTAAAATATAAATTAAAAATAAAATAAGAAATAAAAAATATTTTCGGATGACATGTGATTGGTTTCTAGATGATTACAGAGTTGTGTAATTACTATATTTTCCAAAATTTTTGCTAAAACATCAGGTACTGGTCTCGGTCGATAATTTGAGGGATCAAACTTCGGTCCATATCTGTCACCTGATACTTGATAAGAAAAATATTTTTTCGGTTGATTATGTTTAAAAAAAAAATTATGATAATATTATATTAATTAATTAAATTCACAAGTATATGTGCACAGTAAGAAACCTTTTTAGGCTACTTAATTTATTGGTCAATTTAGTTATATATTAATCTATATATTTATTTTACTTATCTATAAACTTAAATATTTTCTTTTTCTTTATTTAATATTAGTTCTTTATTTATATACACATTTATATATTTATAATAACCTTAAAATTTATAAGAATGAATAAGCGATCGGAATGAATGAGAAAAAAAAAAAAAAAAGAAAGAAAGGGAAGTCACTATGATTAAAGTGAAGTCTTAAATACTATCACCCCAGAACAGATATACAATCTAGTGGGGGGATAAAATCCACACAAATGCAATCTTATCTGCTTCGCAAAAATCAATTGTATTGTTTTGGATAATTTTATAAAATAAAAAAAAAAAATATCCAAAACAGAATTACCAAATCCACAAGATGTACAATGCGACACAAAATTTAATTTCGCAATAAATGTCAGTAAACTGTATAAAATCAATTATCACACTGTCTAATTAAAATTAAATTATATGAAAATCTAATTAAAATTACAATGATAATTACAAAATATCCACAATAGAAATATCAAATCGACGACAAGTTATCAATAAAATAAAATATATAGTATTGAAAAAAATAGATTAAATAAATTAGCAGAAAAAAAAATCAATAAAAAATAGTTTATCAAAATATACATATTCCTAAATTATGCTACGAAATCAGTAAATAAATTATCTACGAAATAAAATGTCGAAAATGAGGTTAAAATCAAAATATCAAAAAGAAAATAAATCGAGTAGCCAATTGTGTACACAGAAATAAAATAAAAAAAAATACGCCATAAACGCAAACCATAAACAAAAACCTTTTCGTAATACTCAACCAAGCAATCAACTCTAGAAATCAATCACTTTAAAACTACTACTATAACTTATACTTATTTAAAGAAGTACGCTATCCGTAGAGGTGAAGGCAAAACAGGCTCAAGCCACATACTCCGCAAACCTCCGGCGTGGAAACGTTCAATAGATTCGAAATAGTTGCATCATTTCATTGCCCATTGTTCTCGGTTCTGTTCTCGATCGTGACGGTAAAAATAACACATGCGAAATTCGCTGTTTCGTCTGACATAGATTGGATTTAGAAAAGTAGCTCGGCGATTGTTATCGACAAAGCTAAATAAAATGTAGATTTTATCGTTGAGATATGCTAGAAGTGTAACGACGAAAATGACACAGACACGAAAATATTTATTATAAGACTTGTTAAAATAAATGTACATGTAGACACCGGTTATAATAAACACCTATAATCTGAGGTTATTTATTTATATATTTCTTTATTTAAAGAAAGCACAATATTATTATCACCAAATAGAGCTGTCAACTACAACAGGCGAACCCGTCACCTCAGAAAGTTTTAACGATTGGTCGTTCTATCTCCCGTGAAGTGAACGCAGAACTTGGGCAAAACAGTCCACCGTCAAGCTCCAACACATGCCCGTAAGAGGCCGACGCCTTATCCGCGAGATAACCAGGTATGTTACCCAGCGGGCTTACATTCACGCCCTTACTTCCAATCGCGATCAGATTACTCCGGTCTCTCGACTGGTTACGAGTTCGAGGTCGCTTGCGCGGTTCACTCCCTTGCGAAGCGGTGAAACTGTGTAAACCGAATCTATCGCGGACCACGGCGTCCTTTGCCCGGCTGTTCACCCGGGATCGGGTAGCCGATGGTCATTTCAAGAGCAGTCGCCGTAAGGTAAGCCACCACCCCCGCTCTATATGAAACAGTACTGCTTCCAGACTCCCCTGACTGTTAGTCAGAATGCACAATCGATTGGCTTACGCCACACGGTGCGCGACCGTCCAGGAGCGCCAGAAGGTTGACTCCTAGGGGAAACTTACCCTAAGACAGAGTCCTACCCGGACTCGCACTTCATGCGTGGAGGCCGCCGGATGGGTGTTGACACGTGAGTGTGACCAACCCTGAACAAAATCGGTCTTCGTGGCCAACTCAGCAATGGCCCATTAGCTCCCATTATTATCAGCAGTACAAACTTACTATTAGAGGCTTCATTCTAAACAGTACCATAAAAAGAGCACCGCGACCGAGTACCTTCATTAAATCAATGCCGCCTAACTAGGTACTAAGGTCTAGACCCGTACGTGAAATTACACCATTTTTAAATCTTATAATATTAAAAGTAAACTAATAATAATAAACTAGGTTAATAATGCCTAATGATAAATACATAGTACAGGTAATAAACATATTAAACATTCCTCTAAAAGCTGTCATACCGATGAATATTTTTCCGTCTGCGAATACCCATTTTAAAAAAAAATAATAAAATAAATAATTAATGAAATTTCTGTAAGATGTGATGAAGGTTAAATAATAATAATAGGTGGAGAAAAACATTGCAATAATAGTTAAATAATCAAATTGAAATAGTCAGAGGATAAAATTGTACATAAGATATGCGTGATGCAAATAAAAAAGAATATCATCGAAATAAAAAATGAAAAAAACAACAGCCATTTAAAAAAATAAAATGAAATAAAATAAATTTACATTAAAGAGTCATAAATTTGGTGGCTAACATGGCGACCCTTATTCATAAGCCACCTGTGACATGAGTTTAGACTTTCTATATTTCACCACAAAAATAATGGTTCATTTTGATGAAATTCTAGATCATTATTTTAACATCTGTCTAACAAAGGATCGATCGTGTTCGACAATAATAATTATATTATTGCTCAACTGGCGATGACAGAATTGAAATACTCGTACAGCAAACAGGCGAAACCACCTGTACAAGCATTTCGACACCCACTCACGACCGCAGCAGATACAACAATCACAACAGTTGAATTATAACAACTCACCACTTCAATGATTCAGATGATGTGAACGCTGCTCCAACGTAATAACATTAGACCTGCAAAGAAATAGAAAAAAAACAATTAGTATGTACGGAAATATTAAGGTTTTGTAAATAATCCGTTCATAGGATGATGATTCGCAGTAAAATAAAATTAGTAAAAGCTACTTGAATAGCAGCGAAGGAAATCCCAGCTTGGATTGGGAAACGCTGTTAGGTTGAATGTTTGAATGAGATATACTTACGGATGTGCACGACTTTCGACTGTGCATGTTAGTTTATGGGTCCCTTTACCGTCGACGAACGATCACTCATCATCCATATATCTCAAAAATCGAGCTTTTCCTTTTGCAACACAAAATGCCTCCAATTGAGGCGAATTAAAGCAAAAAACTAAAATAAAACACTTTGATCACATCGGCAAAGGCCGTTTCATAAATGGAGGATGACGTTACGAAATAATTCAAAATTTCGAACGTTTCCAACATTTAAAATATGACATTATTAGGCTGCGTTAGTTATCAACGAGCCATTAAATCGAAATAAAAATAAAAAACCTCCAATGCACAATGAAATGAAAGAAGAAACTTCAATCTTAATTTCTTGCAGAGAAGTTTATACTAAATACTATATAATAATATCAAAATAAGGTAAACTTGTATAAAATTGTATAACATTAGCAAATGTATAAAGAAACATGGTAAAAAAACTGTATAATATTTTTATATTTGATAAGGTTTTGTAAATAATCCGTTCATAGGATGATGATTCGCAGTAAAATAAAATTAGTAAAAGCTACTTGAATAGCAGCGAAGGAAATCCCAGCTTGGATTGGGAAACGCTGTTAGGTTGAATGTTTGAATGAGACATACTTACGGATGTGCACGACTTTCGACTGTGCATGTTAGTTTATGGGTCCCTTTACCGTCGACGAACGATCACTCATCATCCATATATCTCAAAAATCGAGCTTTTCCTTTTGCAACACAAAATGCCTCCAATTGAGGCGAATTAAAGCGAAAAAACTAAAATAAAACACTTTGATCACATCGGCAAAGGCCGTTTCATAAATGGAGGATGACGTTACGAAATAATTCAAAATTTCGAACGTTTCCAACATTTAAAATATGACATTATTAGGCTGCGTTAGTTATCAACGAGCCATTAAATATAGTATATATATATGTATATAGTATATATATATATATGTGTATATATATATATATATATATTTATATATATATATATATATATATATATATATATATATATATATATATATATATATATATATATATATATATATATATATATATATATATATATATATATATATATATATATATATATATATATATATATATATATATATATATATATATATATATATATATATATATATATATATATATATATATATATATATATATTGATATTTTAAGGGTGTAAATTTTTTTAAATTATTTTCAATAATATATAAAATTAGATTCATGAAAAGTTACTTATCTGGGGTCCTGGTGGACCAGAAACATTTTACCGATAGTTAATGTCCTCTTTAAATACTTAGGGCAGCAGCACCTGTTTCCGCAATTGATAACTTATGATGTTCTTAGTTATTGCTCACTGCAGCCGAATTATTGTATGCCCTTGGATGTAATAAGTATAGGAGGATGGTTTCTGTAACAGAAATGGATGTTAGTAACTTATTTTAGAAGAAATTATATGACTGAGAATATTTCGACACTAGTCGTATTCATCTCTATGACATTTCTCTGAGAAATGTCATAGAGATGAATACGACTAGTGTCGAAATATTCTCAGTCATATAATTTCTTCTAAAATAAGTTACTAACATCCATTTCTGTTACAGAAACCATCCTCCTATACTTATTACATCCAAGGGCATACAATAATTCGGCTGCAGTGAGCAATAACTAAGAACATCATAAGTTATCAATTGCGGAAACAGGTGCTGCTGCCCTAAGTATTTAAAGAGGACATTAACTATCGGTAAAATGTTTCTGGTCCACCAGGACCCCAGATAAGTAACTTTTCATGAATCTAATTTTATATATTATTGAAAATAATTTTAATATATATATATATATATATATATATATATATATATATATATATATATATATATATATATATATATATATATATATATATATATATATATATATATATATATATATATATATATATATATATATATATATATATATATATATATATATATATATATATATATATATATATATATATATATATATATATATATATATATATATATATATATATATATATATATATATATATATATATATATATATATATATATATATATATATATATATATATATATATATATATATATATATATATATATTATATATTTGACAAGTTTTGTAAAGAAATCCGTTTATAGGATGATATTTTTATTTAAAATAAAATTAGTAAAAGCTACTTAAAAAGCAGCGAAGGAAATCCCAGCTTGGATCGGGAAAGGCTAATATTTGAATGAGATATACTAATGGATGTGCACGACTTTCGACGGTGCAATGTAAGTTTAAAGGTCCTTTTGCAGTCGACTAACGATCACTATTCATCCATATATCTCAAAAATCAAGCTAATCCTTTTGCAATAAAAAATGCCTCCAATTGAGACGAAAATAAGCGAAAAAATCAAAAATTAAACAAATTGATTAAACAAATGACGGAAGTCGTGCACATCCGTAAGTATATCTCATAAGCATTTCCCAATCCAAGCGGGGATTTCCTTCACTGCTATTCAAGTAGCTTTTACTAATTTTATTTTACATCAATGCATCTTGATGAAACACGGAAATCTTTGAATATGCCTTGAGATATTTTATGCAGTATTTGGTTTCTTGTGGGCATGTGTGTGATAACTTGTGACATGTGTTTGTGTGTGTGTGTTAAACTGCCTATGTCTAATTTGGGAGCAGCCAATATGGAACATGTCAGTATTTTTGTCGTGTTCCATATTGGCATGTTGAGAACATCATCCAGGCTGTAAACATAAGCCATCTATCAGAACTTACAAATCATTCATTAGCGCGCCGTCGTCAAGTCTTGTGGGCTCATATTAGGGACGTTATATTGTTATTTTTACACGTCCGCCCAAAAAAAGAAGTGTTTAGGATTAATGTGTTCAGGGTTCATGTATGTATGTTTTCCGTTTCTTTATTATACCATAACTTCTAAAAGCTTGAACCGATTTAGAAATGTGGGGTATTGTTAGAATCGTTATGTAATCCCGAGTGTCATAGATTACCTGCACTGTCCAGATATCCTATAAATAGTTCTCTAAATATCGGCACGTCAATAAAATAAAATAAATATATCGTGTTTAGTATCACATGAAAAGTTGTGATTAAGTACAGTCCGAAAATATATATGAATCTGTAATATAATAGTTCAGTTTTTAAACCGGCAGTCATGTTTCTTAGGTTTTTACATTATTGTTCTAGTGCTAGAGTTACTATCTTATTTATTTATTTATTTATTCAAGAATTAATTACTATAAAACATTGATTAGCTTACAAAAATAACAGGAACCGAATGGCAAAACCTTAACCTTTTGCTTATTTGTTTCTGTCACCCAACTGGGACTAGCCCGTTCTAGGGTGGACAGGACTCCAATATTACAATCAAGTTTGCTTGATTGCTTGGTTGCCTACAAATGTACAAGTTTTAGTAAAAAGCTAATGACACTAAATTGCCCTAAAATGTGGTCTTCAGAATAAAATAAAAAATAATAATAAAAAAATATTAAAAATATATAATAAATAAAATGCAATTCCATTATTAAATCGGCAATGAATATAATATAAAATTCGATTAAATAATATAAATAAAGTTATATGTGAGAAAAGAAAGAAACAGACATTAATATTTAATATTATGTTTTAAGTAATATAAGATTTAATATAAAAATACCTAGTCTAAAAGTATATTTCATTGTCAATGAAGTTTTTCCAGTTGAACGTTTTGTGTAGGTAGCTGTCTTAAGATTTGGTTTCCTAAGAAAGCGGTGCCGTTATTTAGCGGCCGTAGTGTAGCGTTGGGTGACGTCACCAAAACGTCTATCAGCGTTGGTTTCCTAGAAACCATCAGCGTTGGTTTCCTAGAGAGGGTCGAGTGTCACCGTAAGCGTCAAATAGCGGTGCCGTCAGTTGCATGACGGCCGTCATAGCGGTGATTAAGTATTGTGGGACGTTTTTTCGCGGGTAGCAGTGAGAATTCAGTTAAAAACGATGACTTTTAACGTTTTTTTTCGTCTTCCTACTCTTCATCTTCCAAATATACTATTAGTGCTATGTCTATATCGTCTATTTTACACCGCTGCACGACACACCACTCGAGTTAGTACTGAGTGACTACGATATAATACGTTCGCACCACTTCCTAAGAAACAACAGCTTTGGTCAACCAAGACGGCCGTCTCACGGCCGTCATATCACGGCCGCTAGATAACGGCACCGCTTTTTTAGGAAACCAGCGCTTTAGAAAGGCCACAGAAGAATATTCGTTATTATCTCTTTAGTGTGTTTTAGCTTCCCGTCCTAATCGTCTACTAAATGTTAGATTTAATATATTGTAATTACTTATAAATAAATTTCTAATTTAAGATGGAGGAGATATTGAATTCTGGAATGAACTAATATTGGTCAACATGTCATAAATATTAAAATGATAGGACGTTGAAATTCATAATTGAAACATCAACAGATATATTAAAAAGAATACAAAACACGACTGCTGTTACAGGAAGTGAGGTATTACATTTATAATTACTTTTATTACTGTTTTTATGAAATATATGCAGTGTATGAATTTATCCATAAGGATAGATGTATATTTCTGAAATGTACTAAATCTGACCTTTCATTTGAGACTAAACACGATATATTTATGTTAATTTATAGACATTTGGACATTTAGACAACTATTTACATGATATTTGGACAGTTAAGGTACCCTATGAAACTCGGGGTGATATAACGATTCGAATAATGCCAGATACTTCTTAATCGGTTTAAGCGTTTAGAAGTTATGGTGGAATAAATAATCGGAAAACATACCTACATGAAGATGCACCCTGAACATATTTCACTCCTTTTTTGTTGGACAGTTATGTAAAAATAAATTGCAAAAAGGACTGAATAATAAATAGGATATATTGAATCGACCTGTGGATAGCGAAGCGATGTGATGTGGATAGCGAAGCCAAGCGATGTGGACCTATGGATAGCGAAGCGAAGCGATAGCTGAAGGATAGCGAAGCGAGTACAATTACCGCCGTCTACGTCGATACTGGAAATATGCGAGTGAAAAATGAATGATGACGTGGGAAAACTGGCGTGAGAATTCGATTCTGTTTGGGGTTTTGATCGAAATCGCAAATCCGTAGGAAACCGGAGAATCGAAACTGTGTTTACACACTCGTTTGTCGTGTGTGCGGAATTGTTCAAATGGCGCGCGAGTGACACGAAGTCGTGGGTAGGACATTGCAAACAAGTGCGGCGACATTTCGACACCGCCTATTAGCACTCCGTTTCTATTATTCATTCCGCCTGCGACTGATCAATGAATAGGCAAATAGAATAAACACGACGAGTGTGGTATACGAGACTAATTGAATGCGAAAAGGAAGATTGTTGTCAAATCGAAGAGATATGTGTGTTTAGGGAGGTGTTGTAACGCTTTCACTGTTACCAGAGTCGAAGAGCTTATTGAAGAGAAGGACGGTAGGGATTCAGAAAATAAAACGAAATACCAGTCAAAGGGTTATTACATGACTGCCCAACAAAAAAGAAGTGTAATGTGTTCAGGGTTCATCTATGTATGTTATCCGTTTCTTTATTCCTCCATAATTTCTAAACTGAATAAGAAGTTTTTGGTATTGTTAGAATCGTGTCATTCCGAGTATCTTATGGTACTTTAGTTGTCCAAATATCAAGTAGTTGTCTAAATGACCAAATGTTCAAATGTCAATAAATTAACATAAATATATCGTGCTTAGTTTCAAATGCATTTATCTATACCATAAATATACATTTATCTATACCTATGGATAAATACATAAATCATAAATATTTCATTAAAAAACCGTAATAAAAATAATTATAAATACAATACTTCACTTTCTGTAACGGCAGTCGTGTTTATTATTATTTTTAATATATTTACTTGTTTTAATAAGTCTATGGTAAGTCGCATGCAGATGACACTGACAAGTAGTTGCATGAATTACTAAATAATGACTTTACTGAAAACAATAGTGAGCCTAAATCTCGAAATACATGTGACTTATTGATGGTCCGATTTTGAGATTATTGCTGAAAGCTTTATATAAATTTAATTTACTGTACATCATCAATGTCAACTATAGTAAGCGCGCGATCTCTGAGGAATCGGCGGTTGGGGAAGCGGGCGGGTGTGCGCCGCCCCCGACCGCCGCTTAATACCCCGCACTATACAAGTACTATATATAGAGTAGTCAACTACAACGGGCGAACCCGTCACCTCCGGAAGTTTTAACAATTAGTCGTTCTCTCTCCCGTGAAGTGAACGCAGAAGACTTGGACAAAACAATCCACCGCGAAGCTCCGCGGAGCTTGTCGGAGGACTGTTTTTGTCCATGTGTTCTGCGTTCGCCTCACGGGGGATAGAACGACTAATCGTTAAAACTTCCTGAGGTGACGGGTTCACCCGTTGTAGTTGACAACTCTATTTATAGAGCCATTTGTTTAAACTTAGCGTTGGTTTGCCAAAATAACGATCTGAATAAAACTGGCTGTTACTTTTATACGAAACATTTTGCTTTGATTTAAATTACGGGTACTTCAAATTAGTTAACGCATTTTTTTCAACAAGAGCAAAGAAGAGTAAAAAATTTACCTATTTATGAATATTATAAAAAGAAAAACAATGGTATTGCCTAACATGTAACAAAAACTCGTCGATACCGCGATTACAGATCAGACTCCGCCCAAAAAGAAAACAGCCGTCCATATCGCAACACCTTACGCTCGGATGAAACAAGAGTGCGTTAAACACGTTTCAGTGCCGAGAGGCAATAAAATCGGAGGTTATCATTAAGAGACCACTTGCAATCAGCCCGGTGTCGCAATGGCCCTTCGCTGTTGCACCAACGAAATGCACTGGTGAAAGTCGATGATCGTCTTTCGGATGCGGACAAAGTCGACTCGATGAAATAACAACGAAAAAAATAACGAATTGATGAAAGTGGATCCGCAGACGAGCATTCCAGGCGCGGGTAGCAAGTGAAAGGAGCATCACCGGTAATTATACCGCCCGTTGAATATCGCATTAATATCAAGTGAGGTGGACACTGTCCGTATAATCCACATATTTATCGGATGTGATGGCACTTTATGCGAACTTAGGGACGTTAGATGCGACCAAGATTTCTATTAGGTAGCGAAGTAATTATCGATAAATAAATACATGTATCTGAAGACTTTCACAGCTGTCAATACTGATAATTTTCCTCCTCGTTAGCAGGAAATATCTATGTTTACACCTGTCGAGGCTGGAAACAAGTCATATTCATTGAAGTTTATACCATTTTGATCAAGTCACGTTTGATCTCATCGAATTAAAAATTAATTTGAGGTTTTCCCTTAAGACCGAATAAATATAAGATCAGTTGTACTCGAACAAGAATCTCCAAAGAAATGCCTAGAAATTTTATTCCGCATTTTTCACTCCACATATCTTGAAGGGAATAATCGGGATCGTAGTGATCGAAAAAGGCTAAAATGTTTTTTTTGCGGTTTACTTAATATCTCTTAAATATGATTAAATATAAGATCGATTTTACTCAAAAAAGTTTCCCCAAATAAATACGTAAAAAGTAAATTGATGATTATTTCCTAAATAACTCTTTAAGGGTATAATCGAGGTTGAAGTGTTCGAAAAGGGCTAAAATGTTTTTTTTTGCGTTTTTCTAATATCTCTTAATCTTGATTAAAAATCAGATCGATTTTACTTAAAAAAGGTTCCTTATGTAAAGGTCTAAAAATAATATTCATGATTTTTCCCTAAACATCTCTTCGAGGGAATAACCGGGATAATAAAGATCTCTTGAAGAGAATAATTGAAGTGATCGAATAGGGCTAAAATGTAATTTGCGGCTTTCCTAATATCTCTTAAACCCGATTAGAAGACAGGTCGGTTTTACTCAAAAAAGGATTCCCATATAAATGACTAGAAATTGCTTTCAGGATTTTTTTCTAAACATCTCTTTAAGGGAATAATAGTCGTTGAAGTGATCGAAAATGGTAAAATGCTTTTTGCGGTTTTAATAATATCTTTTAATCCCGATTAAATATCAGATTGGTTTTACTCAAAAAAGTTCCCCGTATATCCAGGATTTATATTCTAGAAAGTATATTAAGGATTTTTCCCTAACATCTCTAAAGGAATAATCGGGACTTGAATATAAAAAATATAAAAAATTAAGCTACTAGTTACATAAAATACTCGGCTATTAAAATGAAGTAATAGGCTTTCTACTATTCAGGTTTTGCTATTTTTGAGTCAGCCAAGAAAGTATCGATTGAGCAACCCGTTTCCATTCCCGAAAAACATGTAGTGTAACGCATCTTTACGTTGCACTTAGTTTAGGACGTAAATCCTAATTTCACCCGACATACATGTAAAATATTTAATTTTATCGTTGAGCTTTTTCAACATTAGGCTTTTGATTCTGATGTGATTGAATGCTTCATTAAGCGACCGCGCGCCTCCCGTGGTGATCCCACACGGGTTGCTTGCTGGATTTGTGCCGTACAAATTATGAGAGTAGTTTACGCAACGGCTTAGTCTGGCCGCAGCGCGGGCGCGCCGATCTCGCGTTGAATTCCTCTGAAGCTTTGAAGCTGTGACCACTCCACAATGCACAATGTCATCATCATTTTAGGGAGCTAATGGGCCCTTGCTGAGTTGGCCACGAAGACCCATTCTGTTTCAGGGTCGGTCACACTCACGGGTCAACACCCATCCGATGGCCTCCACGCATGGGGTACGAGCCTGGGTAGGACACTGGGTCAACCAGTCTCCCCTGGGAATCAATCCTCTGGCGCTCCTGGACGGTCTGCGCACCGAGCGGCGCAAGCCAATCGATTGTGCTCTCCGACTAACAATCGGGGGAGTCTGGGAACTGTATTGTTTCCTATAGAGCGGGGGTAGTTGTCTACCTTACGGCGACTGCTCTTGAAATGACCATTGGCCATCCGATCCCGGTTCAGCGTTGGGCAAAGGACGCCTTGGTCCGCGACAGATTCGGTGCACTCCGTTTCACCGCTTCGTAAGGGAGAGGACCGCGCAAGCGACCTCGAACTCGGAACCAATCGAGAGACCGGAGAAATCTGGTCACAATTGGAAGTGAGGGCGCGAGTATCTCGAGCCCGCCGGGTTTATTCCTGGCTCACTCGCGGTAAGGCGTTGGACTCTCACGGGTTGTGACGTAGCTGGACGTAGAATTGTACTGTCCAAAGTCTTCTACGTTCACTGCAGGGCGACAGAACGACTAATCGTTAAAACGTCCTGTGGTGACGGGCTCGCCCGTTGTAGTCGACACCGCAAGATGTTTCTGGGCGGGTTGCTTGTAATTAATTTCTGCCAAAATTTACAATCATCATCGTCATTTGTCGACGTAACCCTCACTACAAAATATTCTTGCTTGATTATGTGCTATGATCGCCTGTCGAATGAAGGCAAGTTGTCATATTTTGATACAAACTTCTGACATTTCTCCTTCAAATTCTTTTAGACTTTAAAAATGTCTTCTTCGTCGTCTGCGAAATAGGCCATCACTTCTGCCACCAGACACCTTCATTGTTCAATATTTCAAAATTCATTATTTATCATTAAAATTCAGCGAGAAAGATTTGGAAAATCATAACATTGGAACAACAATCCCAATTTTTGAATAAAAGACGTGTACATTTTGATAGAGTTTCAATATATTAAAAATAGTAAACGTTCTTCGACTTATTATCTTAACCTAACCTAACTTTTGTCAATAAATGTTTTAAATGGGTGATAAATATGATCACAGCAAAAGCATGTTTGAGCCTTTTCATGGATTTTCAGCACCTAATTCTCATAGTATTTAGGAGTTTCAAAAGATAAAGATAAAAGTATTTATTTCCAATACAACCATAACAATTGTGTAGGAATGACATTAATTAATCTTAAACTAGTTACTCAATTTAGCCAAGAGACGATATACAATATATAACTTTAAACTTACCAACTTACAAAAACAAAGAGTAAATCATAACAGTTTACAATTAACAGTAAATAACATGTATTAGATTAAATGGGTAGATACGATGCTATGTATTGTCGAAATATTTTAAGAAGTCGTTATTAGCATACATTTTGATTTTAAGCAGATAGACTCAGATGGATCTATTGAAAATGTCGATATTTTTAATCGCTTTTAATCTTGCAGGCAATTTATTAAAAAGTTTGAGGCCTAAGTATCGACTAGTCGCCTGGAACTTGGCAGTAGGTGCTACGAACGGTTGGAGATACTGGGTTTTATTCCTGGTGTCATGCCGATGTACTTCCTCGTGGGATATGGCCGAGCCCTTATTGCAAAGTTTAACCAAATTAAAATTTGATCACTTCAAAACTTTATCTGCATATCAATGTATAAGTTAAAGTTATGTAATTCATGATATTTAATCAATTGTGACCCTACAAAGTAATATTTTTATAAATGAGCATCAATAAAAAAAACATGAATAATATATTAAATATCCATCTCATTGGCTTATTTACAAAATGAGAAGTTATTTAAAATAATTGATTAAAACATATCGTAGATAAATTTGAAGTAGTCTTTAGTCTTCCATAACCTAATTAATTCTACTTTTAATGCATTATCTTTAACTATACATACTTAAGATGAACAGGATGCCATAAACTGGAAATATAGGCTATCCAATCAAATTTCAAAACTCGCAGACGCGCCAATGTAACAAATCATCTCATGATTAATTCAAAGTCAACAAATAATCAACGCGATCAAAAAAAGAAATCAGAAATATGCAATTGAATAATCAAAAGCATCTGCATGATTATCAAAGTCATCAGTCTGTAAAGCTAGAGGTCTCGGTTTAATGAATTGTTTATACAATATTTAAATATGGCAATCTAAAGATTTCTCTTGGATAGCGGTAACCCATCACATATTTATTTTATGAAAATGTCTTCTGTAATTTAATACAGGTAAAATGCAGCTAAAATACGGTTGGTTTTATATTTAAAAAATCCTGTATCAAAGATGTACACTTCTTCTTATTTTGGTGCTATCTCCGATACAGTACGTTGGCTATGATATTAGCTTAGCAACTTTAACGGCCGCCGCTCGAAACAAGTATGTGGGAGATTTCTGTAATTAGTCCCGTAAATTGCAATACCACGATGTTCGCCTCCGCCCCGAACTTTTTGCTAAGGCTATTTTGCCGTGAATTGTCAGATGCATGATGCTGTATCTATCAGGATGACGAATGATATAAGCGAAGTATTCGAGTTTGCGGGTCTTTATTGTCCACTATATTTGTAAGTTCTTTCTCAAAGGCTTTACGATATCTTAATTTCTGACTATATCAACACAGCAGTAGTTAACGGTTTCCACACGGCTTGGGCCACAAGTTCCACTGTGTACTCGGATCGGTCTAACTCATGATTCAACTCCTATTCAGAAGCCTCCTCGTGTGGATGGCTACCCCCGGTAAGAACCTCGCGTCTCAGGCCTCACGGCTAGAGGATCGGTTTCTCATGGGGATTGCCTCCCGGCGCTACTGGGCGGTTTGCGACGCCAATCGGTTGTGCACACCTAATTGCTGAAAGAGTCTGGGGACTATGAAAATATACCGTCTCTTAAGTAGCGGGGGTGGATGTTAACCTGTTGCCATGCCACTCTTGAAAAGACCTATATTGAGGGAACTCCTCAAATATTATCATATGAAGTTGAAAATTTACAAGTTGGTTCAATTTCGATGACAATGCATTTTTATGGTAAGCATGACCTGATTGCACGACCTGGGTTAGCTCTCGACAAGGGGACTCCACAGCGGTCAACAGCACAGACACGAAATCTTGTATACGTCTTCAGATATGGTAGCCCGTTCTGTTTCACCATGACATGGCTGCCTGCACCCAGGGTTGGCTCCCGACGAGGGGGCTTTTCAACGGCCAACAGCACAGACACGAAATTTTGTATATGCATTATATTACGACAGCACGTTCTAAGTTTCACCAAGTCAGGACTGCGGCACCCAGGGTTAGCTTCCAACGAGGGAACTCCTCAACGGTCAACAGCACAGACACGAAATTTTGTATACGCACTCAGTTAGGATAGCCCGTTCTAAGTTTACTATGACATTACTGCTGCACTTATTTTTAAAAAATGAAGTCATTTTTTTAAAAATTTTGATTATGTAGTGCAGCTCTTGTCATTTACTTCAAGGGCACAATTTATACGTCCGTAGTTCGTCGGGACGCGACACGGCGGAATTGCCTCTGAAGCTCAAAATATTGAAATCTTCCATCTCGCTCGGAACTAACAAGCGCCTAATCAAATCTCCTGCCTAATAACACAAAGCCCGTCATTTCGCAAAGGTCACGAGCGCCCGCGCCGCTCCGCCGATAAGACTCGCTCCATTCATTCATTCATTGACGCAATGATACAGCGGTTTTCTTTAGGGTTATCATTTAGTACTTCTTGGTTCTCGTAGTGTCGTATCCGACAGCGGAAATAGGCGACCATGACTTCGATTCTCCTCTTCCTGCCCAATGAAGGAGCGACTGTTGCAATATTTTAATTCGCGGCTGTGGTGCAATTAGGAAGAAAAAAATCGGTTGTGTTACCCCAAGACATTCCAGGCAAGTAAGCCCCACCCCTTTCCGCCCTACCCACCTCCCCCCGTGGGCTAATTTGTAGTACATTAGGTGGTATTAAAATTGTATTTTTCCAAAAATGATGTAGCATTTTCTTATAAATGGCGAACTTTAAATATTATTTGCGACGCTAGTATACGAGATATTCCAACCAATACTGCGAGATTGAAATATGACTAGCACGCCTTCTGGTGGACCGATTTTAACCACAATCTTTTTAACTCTTGTTATAAATATATGATGCCTGCATGCCCAATTTCAGCTCAATCGGATGAAGTGTTTAGGCGCTATTGTGGAGGAATACACACAGACACACAGACACACAGACTCACATACACACAAAAACACAGACACAACCCCCCTCCCCAGGAGCGGGGTTGGGTCTGTGTTTTTGTGTCTGTTGAGTATATCATATAAAATGGTACATTATATAAAAATAATGTATCATTATTATCTCAATGTATACATTTTTTGATTTTTATTTTGATTTAGAACCATCGTGTAATGCCTCCAGATTCGCCGTCATGGTCGTCTAGGATCTATATCGGACGCGGCCATACTTTCTATTCATTAACTCCACGTAAATTTCCTATCAACTATCAAACAATCTAATTATTGAGTATTTATTATATGCTTATTATTACTAATTATTATTTACTATTACCTATTACCAATTAGTATTTATTAATACCTTTACTAATTATTATTTATGATTGCTTATTTATAGTTGTGAAATTATTGTCTCCTGAAAGTTTAATTTTTAAACTAATTTAATTTCGATTTTTTTCTTTTGAAAAATATTTATTTATATAATAATCGGTTATCCAATAATATTGTTCTCCTTAGAAAACGATGTATTTTTGTAATATAATAAATAAATAAATAAATAAAAACGTAGTTGCAAATCATCCTAGGTGACATGATTTTACAGATGATAACCCTGGTCAAATACGAGGCGTACTCTGTTGAGTTGGTGTAAGGCGGATTTGTACGTCTGTTTTGTCGGTATGGCAGTTTAAACGAGCCGCGGTTTTCCATTAAATCGTCATCTGGCCCACTTTTCAACAGGTCCGCGCTCAGGTGTGCGCTGCAACGGGTAAACGCCGTTTTACACGATTCGCAATTGTTTTGAAGACAAAATCATATGTACAGTCCCTTGCCATATTATTAAACTCACCGTGCGTTTGCGTAAACTCTTTACAATCTTTCAACTCACCCTATAATTATTTTTTTTCTAAGAAGTAATCAATTATTCCCTTCCTTTCTCCTTCCTCTCTCAATTTACTCTTATCGGACATTCTTAGTTTTAAATATAGTAGTTTGTATTTTAAGCAGACAAACTTAATAGTATTTATTTCCACAACGCGTTCATATACCGCAGCCCTATTATTTGATAAGTTTGAAAAATATGTAGCAATACGCACATCAGTATCTTAATTTTAAAGCGCAAATAATATTATATAGTTTTATTATATATTATTATACTTTAAATACAAACTTCTTTCTAGTGTTTATGGATATTCATTGAAATATCTTGTTATGTATGTAAATTATATAATAAATATGTAGCCACTATTTTTATAAGAAACGGATCTTAAAGGATGAAATAACCAGAATCCATAACTTTTCGTCGATATTACATTTGTGGTTTTCACGGAAAGAATGGTGGAGGCAAAGTTGATTCTTATTACGATTATTAAATCGAATAACGATAAAGGTTATGTAGTTCATAATTATTTTATAAATAGCTAAATCTGAAATTTGACTCACAGAAATATTTTAGCAAAAAAAGCCAAAATACTTTTCCATTTTTTAAACTACGTTAGTGTAGTTTTGTGTAATTATTTTATACGTAACTAGCTGACCCGTGCCCACTTCGTTGGGCGGTAAACATTTTTACTTATGATGAAATTATGAGTGTGGTTCGGTTAGTACCTACTGAGTGTTATGATTTATTTCCTAACTGCCAAAAGGAGGTTATATTTTTACTGCATATGTATCATTGATTTATTACACTATAAAAACAATGATATGTATGTATGTATTTGCATGCCAATTTGACTATATTACCAGGTTTTAAAGGAGTGAATGAAATGATTATGATTGAATAAAATATGTTTATTTTCATTGTTCAAAACTGCTCTGTATACTACATCAGATGTAATGTTATTATTTGGTACCAAAATATATTGTCTTTCAAGAGTTCCAACCCGAGATACGGTCGAGGTTCCATATCTATGTCGTATTATCTCTTTAACCATTTATGCAGTAAAAGGGACATTATATGCAGTAAAAGGAAAAAGTCTTTTGTTTTAAACACTTCATAAGATATTTATTTATTTATTTATTTATTTATTTATAGTATTACACAAGTTCGTTTGTACAGTTTACCATATCATTTTGTACTTAGTATTTAGTTTTTCCATGATAATTTTAAATGACTATTATAGGTATGTGAGCGTCATATCAATATGTAATTGATTTATATATGTATATTATTTTAGTTTTTATTTTATTTATTTTGGTTTTATTATTATTTTCGTATAAATATATGTATGTGTATGTGTGCATACATGGATATATATTTTATCTATAGATGTATATAAGTATCTATCCATATTTGTATATGCGTAAATATTTGTAGTTTAAAAATAAGTACTAATTATAGATTAAGTTGACAGTGCACACTTAATATCATCATTAAAAGTCTGCCTTAGAACAGGCCTAGGCCTAGTTAGGCGACTGTGTCAATCATAAAAATAATGTCGCATCAATTTCTTGCTAACATCTTAATCAAATATGACATTAACTTTTTACTAGATGTGTTACTACTAAATAAATAAATATATATAGGTATATATGAGACGTTAGCAAAAAACTGATTCTTGAGGAGATAGAGTAATGAATAAATGTCGCTAATTAATAAATTTACTTATTTTGATAAGAGTTCATAATTGTTGATAATATGACCAATAAACATTACCTTACGATTAAAATTATTTTTTTAATATAAAAAAACTACTTTTTGTGACGTAAATATTAAAGTTAGACATATGCTGTCCCTGACTTTTTTGTAGGCATTATCAAGCTCTACAACTTTTCTCTAGAACTCAATCATATATCTCTCATGGGTAAGGCAGCGTTCGTAAGAAACGTTTTCATTCGACCGTTTTTTCTCCGACTTACTTTGCAAATCCGACTATCACGAAAAAGTGGCTTTCTATTGGCAAGAGAATTTTCAAAATCGGTTCAGTAGATCCAGAGATTATTCCATACAACCTCACAAACTCACAAACTTTACCTCTTTATAATATTAGTATAGATAAATCAGTCTCACAGGTTTAGCGGTAAGATTTTTTTTTAAATTTCTTGTATAAAAAAGAACATGTTCTTTTGGAGTAAAATTTGTAAGTAATATGTTTTATGGCATATTCATTAAAATAAACAACACACAAATACGGTAGATACCTCTACCACCTCATTTGGCGATGGCCCAAACGCAACAGCCAATTTGATGTCTTGTTAATAACTGACAAAAAATTAGAATGGTTGGCACGTGTTCTTTAACGCAATTAAAGCAAGTAATTCTAAAAGTAATTGTATGCCACTTTCACTTCAATACATACATCAAATCTTCGGCGTCTCTCCCATTAACGTAACATCAAAGGGCCCCAAGGAATGATGTTGATGCTCCCCTAATGTTTAATGTCTTCCGCCAGCACCACTATTTACTAGCAATAATTAACACCTGTATCGAGTCTTCAGGAAAATCCCTTTTATCTAAGCCATTAAAAAAAATATATAAAAAATGGTTCCTAGACATAGGAATCAATTTTGTGGAAAAAACGGTAGCTTCTCTTGAAATCTCATCATCATCATCAGCCGGTAGACGTGGACTGTTGCACATAGCCACCCCCCCCCCATAGAATGCCATGACGAACGGTGTTAAGCCGCCTTCATTCGCCTACTTCCTGCGGCCGTGGCAATGTCATCGGTCCATCTTGTGGGGGCCGCCCTACGCTGAGTGGCCGCCCCACGGCGATACCGCGAGTTGAGAAGTTTAAGAAGACACAGATATGCCATCAGGCCCAAGCTGCAAGGAACCATTTAAATTTCTACGATGAACATTTCAGTGTTGAAATTGTACATGAAGTGTTATTGTCGATGCGCATCCTACGCGATAGGGGTTGCCGACACGACTGGCGAGATTATCCAACGTGGCGACCTTCGCCTGTAATATCGATGCGCAATTATTACCTGGCGTCTCCTAGTAAGATACTCATCACACACTCTCATTGAATACGTTTTTCTGGCGGCTCTGTTGGCGGCACTGCCACGACCTTCCAGTAAGATAGTTCTGCATGGACAGAATTGCATGCGATTACAGCGTAGTCCAAGAGCTCTCTGCAGGTTTCGTTATCCTATTTTATGTAAGGCTAGCGATAACATAAACCCAAAACTATATGCGCAATCGTTTTGGGTTAAAATATAAAGGATGTAAACTGATGCATTTAATATATTTATTTGTACTATTGGGTTGCTCAATAAGACGGTCAAAATTGGAGATCTATTAATGAAATCGACTTCAACTTTCTTTTGAGTCCTAAATATCAGTTTCTATGAAATTAACATATCCTTTGGCGTTTTTATTTGGTGGTTTCCGAAGGTAATCGAGTAGATTTTTTGAATGATGTATGTCTAACGTGATTTAGGTGAAAAGGCTAGAGTCAAAACAAGTTGACTTCACCACAGCCAGATGGGTGAAAGCGATGCTCTAAAACCGCACGGCCAAGGTAGCACGGCCTCACGAAACAAACCTTGAAGTCACCACCACAAGAGGCTGTCCGCAGGGAGGCGTACTCTCGCCCCTACTATGGACTCTCGCAATAGATCAACACCTGCATAGGATGGCAGAGGCACACATATACACACAACGCTATGCTGATGACCTAGTAGTCATTGTCCGGGGCTTCTGCCAAAACACGATCTCACACGTGATGCAAAAAGCGTCGAAGATGTTTGGCAATTGATGAAGAGAGAATGAATTATCGGTCAACGCCGATAAGACCGTCCTCGTGCCATTTACCAACAAACGTCAACTAGGTGGACTAAACATGTCAATTCTAAAGAACAGGCAGATTCCTTTCTCCAAGGAAGTAAAGTATCTGGGAGTCACGCTCGACCAGAGGCTCACTTGGAACAATTAGACAAAACAATTAAAAAAACTAAAAGTGCTTTGGGTATAAGCAGAAGACTGGCAGGGAAAAATTGGGGCCTTAACCCCAAGATCTCCCACTGGATATACACTGCTATTGTGAGGCCGATAATCACGTACGCCTCGGTGGTATGGTGCAACAAAGCCAACCAGAAAACTGTGATTACCAAACTAACCAATATCCAAAGGACGGGATGCCTCATGACAACTGACGCAATGTCCTCCACTCCCGGAGCAGCTTTGGATGCACTGCTGAACTTACCGCTTCTACACATTCACTTACAACAGGTGGCGAAAGCCAGCATGTACAGGCTGTCTGCCCGGGAGAAGGTAAACTGGATCTCACAAGCACTAAGATCAGTTCTTGACTCAGTGAGTGAAACTCAAACCCTTAACATGGTATCAGACACCATGCTTCCACTCCTAAACTTTGGAAAACTTTTTACAGTGGAACTGCTGCCCAGAGACGACTGGCTAAAAAACCAACTGCACTGGGAGGCCGATAGCCTTAAATGGTATGCTGATGGGTCCAAATCGGGACTTGACGTAGGCTGCGGTATATATGGAGAGGAACCAAACTTTGAAAGAAGTGTAAACTTGGGGAAATACGCCTCCATATTCCAAGCGGAGGTATACGCCATTATTGAATATGCGGATATCAACCTCCATAAGAACTACGCCAACCACCGTATCTATAACCACTTGGATAGCAAGGCAGCTCTTATGGCACTAGCCTCGAATACCATCAATTCAATTACAGGGTACACATTTTCCATGAAAATTTAGCAAATTATCATTATATTTATTGTTTTCCGAATTATTTATTGAAATTTTATCCAATAATTAATGAAATCTGAGATTTTAATTTTTTTAAGAGGTTTGGTAAATTTATTGACTTGGGAATTGACACATGAATAAATAATATTAATAATCGTATCCTTTTTATCGATATTTCTCAGCGAATCATAAGGTTTAGGTTGATAACCCGTGCATCTGAGTCACAAACCTAAATCCTAATAACTCGGAAACTAAGAAAGCTAGATAATTTAAGCAAATAGTATTTTGTGGATTATTTTATACTACCCAAATAAAATTAATAAAACTTCTAAATTTCTGTAAAGTTATGCCATCAAAAAGGCTAAAGGCAAAATAAATGGTTTTTTAGAAATCGAACTACGAATTCTCTGCATTTGTTTTTGATTTTGTTTCAATTCTGTGACAAAAAAATATATAAGAAGCGTTCATTGTATTCAATATTCATTACTAATGGAGTAATTATTCCGAGATTTTAAGATTTATATTGGTAACCTGGATTCGTTGCTCCCGAGTTGATTGGCGCTTCCACGCGTATCCCATCCATAAATAACTCGTAAATCCGTTTTGCTAAAAGACTCCGTCTGAACTTCTGGTTTTGCGATACGCACTAAGTATTGAGCGTTCGTGTGAAGTGACGCTAATGTCCTTACAAGAAGAGAAATGCGAGAGAGATGTGAAAACGACGCGAACGCCTTGACGTATTGCATTCGCGGAATCTCGAATTAATATCTCCATTCCCATCGACGGAACAGATGCCTCGCCGATTGCGCACTCGCCGCGAGCCGAGCCTTTTTCGCACACTTGTCTTTGTACGCCCTGTGGCGCAGTGGGTAGAGCAAAAGACACTACAAACAATGGCACCACATATAATAAATAATAAATACATACTCGTATACAATCTGTTCTGGAGTATGAATCAATAAATTGTAATTTAAAAACCTTTTATTTAGAAATTCAACTGACGTTCATTTTAGATATTTTTATTCTCAAGACACTGCAAGCAATGAGACTACATATAATAAATAATACAAGACTTCAAGCCTTTTCACAACTGGTTGATTCGATTTTTTTATGGTTAAACTGTAAGCAAAATAAGATTGAATAAGTTATAATGGGACTCGAAACGTACACAATCAGCCCTAATCATTGGTTTCATTGGAGAACCGCCGTACCAAGGCTGATATGGTAATATTACATCGATGCGAACGCGATTTTGGAGCGCATTGAATTTTATGTTCCTTCCCGCCCTGTTCGATCGCATCGACTATTTCATCTCCCTGTGGTGAAAACCAACGCATCTCAAAATGCATTTCTATACAGAGCGTGTCATAGATATAATACAGACTTTTTAAGTGTGGACATATTACACTCATCAAAAACCTCTTATAAGAACTCAATAAAAAAAATTCTAGAGTCTATCTAGATGATCACATAACATTTATACATATTATATTTCATTTAATTTAGTTCAAGGACATAATTTTATCTCAAGTATATTCTTTATAATAACTATATATCATACCTAAAATTAAATATAAATATATTTATATACATACATAATATATTTTTATCTATTTTGTCTCTCCCTTTCACCTCACTTCCCATCCTGATTCCCCCCATTCTCAAGCGGAAACAATATAAAATTATATTGCGTTCATTTTGTATACTTTATATTCGGAATCACATTAATGGATTTTTGTCACTTTTAAATAGGTTTTTATTGCATTGTATGTAGTTCTGTTTGGTTCCAGAATAAAATAAAATAAAAATAAATAAATAAATTACATTAAATTATCCACAACAACGTGAATAATCCGTATTTTACAGAGAACCTGTCATCTTACGTAAATAAAATAAAAGCAACCGATAATAATTATTATAATGACAGCCCAACCGGCTGTCATAAAAATTGAATTGCCATTATTTTTAATACTAACTAGCTGTGCTCGGCATGCGTTACAATGCCAATCAAATAAAGAAAGTGTTCGTGTTTTAATTCTGTTTATTGAAGTGCTTTTGGATACATTTTGTTTATGTTTTTAAATAAATAAGAAGGTTTTCCGACGCGTGAGCTTGCCTCATACAGTTGTCCATGTGAGAAGCATGGATTTTTTAAATTCAGTCCACACACTTGTAGCGATTGTCCCTGTACTTTGTTGATGCTCACTGCAAATGCAAGTCGCACCGTAAACTACATACATTTAATTTCTAATGGCATATCTGTCGTATTCATTGGGATGCTTGGCAAGAATACATCTGCTTCTGTAAATGGTACATTTATTATTGTAGCTTCGATGATATTGTTCATCACATTTTTTACTGAAAGCCTGGTTCCGTCGCAGTCGTGGTGGATTGATGTTTCGGGGAAGAACGATGTTGTTCATCATTGTTTACCATGGAATAAATTTGAAGTAATTTGTGATATGCTTTCGGCAGTAGTAGTAATGATCATACATTTTCCGTTGCACTGTGAACTTTTCGCGCACTCCTGGTGTTTCATTCATAAATTTGAGGGCATTGCAATACACGCGTAATTTATTATTTTTTCCAATAACAACACTTAGATGAAGACTGTAATCATAATTAGCATCCTAATGAAACGCACGAAGATTTAAATCAGCTTACTGTGTTCCTCTGTGTCAAGCAGGGCGTACTCGAACGGTTTCTAGTTTTGCTTTCCATTGCTCGACTGTTTCAGACGAATTCAAATTTTTCAAATTCAAATTCTTTATTTTACAAAAAATCATAATATCAGTTACAAATGAATTAAACCTAACCTAACTGGATCGCACGAGACGTCCGCACTAAGGTAGGCTCAGAATCGTGGTAAGTTAGATAGGAATAAAGCAAATTAGTTTTTCCATTTCTTTCCTTCCCTGGGTGATCAACCAGTGGGTTAGTCGTTTTTTGTTTATATTTATTTTTATATTTTTACCTTGAGTATAAATGCCGGGTATATCCTTAGTTTTATTGAACAACGACGGTGCCAAGTATAGAAAATGTCTCTGTGCATGGGTACTATTAAGTTTGGGCACTATGTGGTTACTATTAGTTATCGCTCGTGTTATAATTTTATGGGTTGTTTGCTGGTGCAATTCTTTATGTTTGTGATAATAGAGTATTATCGTTTTAGCAAATGTTTGCCGTACGTCAAGAACAGAGAACTCACGAAAAAGTTGCTCAGACGGGTATCTCAACGGTTTTTTGTTGACAACTCTTAACAGCGCCTTCTGAGCTTTAACAAGTGGATCGAGGTGTGATAGTGCTGCACCGCCCCAACCAAGAATCCCATATGATATAATGCTGTGAGCAAGCGCGTAATAGACAACTTTTAGTAATAGGCTTGAGTATTACGTACTCGAGCGATTTACAGTCTTGCTTCCCGTTGCTCGTCTGTTTCAGATGTAAGGGCTTGATCAGTGCGTACTCCAACGATCTCAGTGCATACACGTGCGTACTCGAGCGCAAGGACGTAACGCAAGATACAGAGAGTGTTGTGTGTACGGCGGATTTTCAAAATTCCGGTACGCCGAACCCGCCGCCCCACCACCGTTATAATCAACGCAGTGGCGGTCTCTTCATATAAGCCGAAAAGCCTGGCTTGCCTATACTTCCAAATTAACGATTAAATAAATTAATAACACAATTCGTAAAAAAAACAATTAAATAAATTATTTTGCTAGCGCTACTACTGCCATCTAACGCGCACAGCTCGCTCCACGCGAGAAAAAAACTGTTATCGACAGGTGCGATAATTATCGACAGGGCGCGATTGCTGTTTCACTCGCACATATTGGGCTTTCAATGCGGCTTTCAAAATCAGTGTTCCTCTCATTCGCACCTGTGGCAAATTACGCTAAACAATATATGTCTATATACAACTTTTGTATCGGGAGTTAAGCCGGGCTTGCTTAGCCATGACGTTGAATGCGAACTGTGAATGCGAACGTGTCAACAGAAAGCGCGACTTCATTATAATTAGTTTGGATTTAAATGTGCGAGTAACGTCGGGCTAATTTTTTATTGTGTAATTTCAATTGATTTGTGGTTTTTAGTGCCTGATAAAATATGGAGGAAATTGTCCTTTGTGGTCAGTAATGTATTCTTATTATTTTGTTTTCTGACATATGTAACAACCCGCAGGACTGGGACGGGGATACGGTTTTAGCAGCGGAGAATTTTGAAAACTCGATGCGATCATTCCATTTAAATTTTTTCACCTTGTTTTCCGCCGAATTTTTGAAAAAGCTGAGAGCTTGTACAACATTCTTCAAAAATCACAAGTCGATGTGGGTTATAGGAATTAATGAAGAAAAACAAAATAAAGGAATTTCAGACTTGGTTACGTGTTGAATTTCAATATGAATTTGATCAAATTTATGAAAACAATCTACAAAATAACTCAGCACCTCGTTTGAGACGCAACGACGCAAGAGAGTCCTTTAAAGCCACTAGAGGTATGCGACTGCTGATAAGTATATGTTAAATTCTGTCTTGCAGTAGCATGCCTTCAGTGTGCTTTATTGAATGTACGACCCAAGCAGTAAATTTCAAACTGAAGATTAAAGAGTAAAGAGGTACCACTTTTTTACTATAAAAAGCGTAAAAAAACACAAAAAGGTATGTCGGGCTTGCCCTATTTACGAACCCTGGGCACGCCACTGAATCAACGAAGTACCAGCAGCAGTTTTCCGCCTACCCTCAGATGACGATTGGCAGCACTTCAGTCTACCCTGAAAAACGGCGGTTGCAACATCACCAAAATATCAGGTTTTACAAACTTACAAACAAGATAATAATCATGTCCGCCTATAATATTTCGACGGTATTAAATAGATACATAAAAATATTGTTTGGTCTGAGAACGTATTCGTGTGGTTATTCGACGGTAAATAAGATCAATTAATGAAAACCCGATAGCAAATTTAGCGTAGCTCACTCAGGAATCCATTGAGTGAATGGCATTTTCTCGTCCATTAAATAAATCGAGTTTACTGCGATAATTATCGCTCGTCCTACACGATCTGCACGTACAAAAGTGCAAGCGACGACGACGTAGTCCAAGATCTCACCGCAGATTTTTATTAATTAATGTATTCATTTATCGGTATATATATATATATATATATATATATATATATATATATATATATATATATATATATATATATATATATATATATATATATATATATATATATATATATATATATATATATATATATATATATATATATATATATATATATATATATATATATATATATATATATATATATATATATATATATATATATATATATATATAGGTTTACCCTATTTTGATAACATTATACAATCTTTATTATAAACTCCTCTGCCAGAAATTAAGATTGAAGTTTCTTCTTTCATTTCATTGAGCATATGGAGGTTTTTTTATTTTTATTTCGATTTAATGGCTCGTTGATAACAAACTCAGCCAATTGTATCATATTTTAAATGTTGGTAGCATTCGAAATTTGAATTATTTCGTAATGTCACTTTCATTTAGAAAACGGCTTTGCCGAAGTGATCAATAGTTTAATTTTTTATTTTTTCGCTTAATTCGTCTCAATTGAAGGCATTTTGTGTTGCATAAGGATAAGCCCTATTTATGAGATATATGGATGAATAGTGATCGTTAGTCGACTGCAAAAGGACCTTTAAACTTACATTGCACCGTCGAAAGTCGTGCACATCCGTAAGTATATCTCATTCAAACATAAGCATTTCCCAATACAAGCTGGGATTTCCTTCGCTACCTTTTAAGTAGCTTTTACTAATTTTATTTTAAATAAAAACATCATCCTATAAACGGATTTCTTTACAAACCTTATCAAATATATATATATATAGGTATATATATATATATATATATATATATATATATATATATATATATATATATATATATATATATATATATATATATATATATATATATATATATATATATATATATATATATATATATATATATATATAAATATATATATATATATATATATATATATATATATATATATATATATATATATATATATATATATATATATATATATATATATATATATATATATATATATATATATATATATAGATATATATATATATATATATATATATATATATATATATATATATATATATATATATATATATATATATATATATATATATATATATATATATATAAGAAACATTTTGTTTATACTCTTTATTATGAAATTTCACAACGACGGGTTTATTATCATACGAAAATCTCTTACAACTAACCCTACCATTACGTATTTATATGTATGCGCGCGTCTGTTTATATCTTTCTCAATGAGGAATAAATCCATTCTCCACTTAAACTGACAGCGACTTAACAAAGTGCGTTACAGTTTCATTCACCAAAATTTGTTTTACTATAATAAGATTCCAGAGCAAACGAAAAGCCTTGGAGAGGACCAATTTAAAAAGATAATTGTAAATAATTTGGTAAGAAAACCAATTTATGATATAAGAGTTTATTTTCCATGTTGATGATTAATGACATTTGTAAAGTTTTAAACCTAATGGTATTGTGAAAGCTGATATTCTAATATTCATATAATTTATTATACATCTATTCATTTAAAAAAAATACGAAGACATATTGCTAGATTGACAATAAAATAAATTTACTTTGATTATTCTAGGTACATAGAATTTGCATTTCTATTTTAGTATATTATTCTCCCTGCCTATTAAATCACATTAGTATATTTTGATTATTTGTATGTAGGTAATATTGAATATAATGTTATAGCCATTACAACTATCATGATAGTTATGTTTTTAATAATTAAATTTTTAGCACTTAATTTTGTGACGCATCCAAGTGTAGAAATGCCTATCTACTGGAGTAGTTGATTGTATTGTATTGTAACCTTTGTCGGTGTGTGACTTGTTATAGAATTCGCTCGACAGTATTGAAATGCGACTCCGTTAATTTTATTCCAGCGGAAAATGGTGACGAGCTGAAAATCGAACCCAGAACCATTGATTATAAAGTTTATTAATCAATGCCAGAACCTTACAATGTAAGATCAGGCAACCTAAATAATATACTTACAAATTTTGGGTCTCGACGACTGATCTACCTTCCTTCCGAGGAAGCTACCGGCCTTCCTTCCTACCGGTCCTCCGCGGAGGCTACCGGATAAGAGTTGACCCATAAGTTGGGCCGAATAACAACACAAACTGGCCATCAGGTCCAAGCTGCATAGCCCCGTTCGCTTCAAACTGAAAGGCACAGCGCGGACAGAGTAGTACGTAGACATAGATTTGATAGATCGAATCTGCAGTGAGCTCTCCGACTGATAGCGAAGGGCGGACCGGATCGCATTTCGCGTTTCGGTGTGAGAAACAAACGCGGTGCACAACCATAGAATAGCAACTTTAGTTCAGAAGCGACGTGGATCCTTTTCTAGTAGTATTTTTGCACGAAACATATTTTTCTATATACTGCTCTACATTTTTTTGTGCAAACATAACGCTTCAGCTAATTTAAACCTGAAATTATTAGGAGAACATTTTCCGAATCATGAAGAACTGTTTACGGCACCCATCTATAATTTCAGGTTACTACTACGCTTCTATGAGGTAAGTGATCTTCTGGGCGCGGTTCGAGGACCTTCAAGACCACTGAAGTCCACCATTTAAGACCACAGCTTGGCCATCTCGGTCTTCAAAATTCATCATCCACATATGCCCAGCACCACCAGGCGACAGCAACACTATCAACCGTCATACCAAACAAATACAAATAATAAGAAGAAAAGACCAAAGGCGTTCCTATGGGATTCAATGCTATTTTCTATAGCGATAGGGCGTGTCGGCGACTGTTCCCAAAAAGTGCGAAATGAACAACATACCTACCTCCCCCTAGTGAGCATCCCTACGAAGGTCGTGTGTGAGGAGTGAGGAAGAATATATATTAATTGGTATATGTACCTGAGGGAGAACGAAGAAAACATAACGGATTGGCGGGCGGCTCTTGTTGCTAAATGGCTGGCACATTTTTCAGATATAATAGGTTTTAAATATGTAGGTTTAAATAACAATCGACGCTGGAAACTAGCCAGCGTGATATTTTTTTAGTATTGGATGAATTTCTCATGTCGGTTCTTGTTCAGTGGTCGTACATCTTAGATCTATGGCGGAGAGCAGCCGGCCTTCGCGGGCCAGCCAGGCCTCGCCTGCCGCTCCCACGTCCGACATTCCGCCCGAGTGGTGTACCTCAGGGAGGACTCCTACACGCCCTCGGAAGGAGCCAAACGATGGTGAGCTGAGCCAAGGTGCAGCTCATTGCGAAGGTTAAAACGAAAACGACTCAGCAATCTGCAAAAGGCCATCACTGCGTATCGGCTCGTAGATGACAGATAATAAATCTGTGTTATTTTTAAAAAATTATTTATTTCTAAATTAAAATTAGAACAAGTCCTTAAAACGAATCCAACCAAGTCTCACTCATTGATCGATACGACATTTCTGCTAATCGAACTCTACATATAACAATAGACTCTTCCTAGATTCCCACTGTGTCATCCGCCAAAAACTTGGGTCTATTAATTAGACCAAACCTGAGGCTCGAGTATCACCCAGGTAAGCGAGTGGTATGGGTCATCGCTCGCCTTAAGGCCCTGTACAGAATTTCGGAATACTTCAGCGTTAAAGTCAGAATTCTTCTTATCAATACATTAATACATTCTATTCTGGAGTGAGGCGACTGTGTTTACTCCTACTGTTAAGAATTTGGTTTTAGAGGACGAAAGAGTAAAGGTTTGGTAGAGAGATGGAACGTTGAAATTAATTCAAAAGCATTATTCATGTCCAAAGCTATTATGAAAACTGTTATATTATGGAAAAAGTCATGAAAACCAGGCCTAAAATATCTGAGGACATACCCGTTTGCAATATGTTTTTGGTTTTTATCAGGTAGACTTTGTTAAGTTCGATAATTATTGTTTCATTTAAACATGGCTGAACGTCTGCCAAAACACCTACCACAACATGGTTTGCCTGATATGTATTCAATATCAGTTGTGACCTGTGATAATATGTAATCAATGTACGTAGATTTCTATAATTGCTTCGAAGAACAGTTTTCTTTTCGAAGTGGAAAGCGAAACAAATTATAGGTCTGTCAGCCGTGTAAATAGAGGTCCGCTTCAACCGTATGCTTTACATCAAGGCTGGCCGGTTCATCCATCTGGCGAAGGTGGTTTGGATGGAGTGACACACTGCTGCCTGGAGTTATATTGCTCCAAACCTCGTCTGTAATATCGTAAACAACTTCGGTGTCTATGAAGGTTCCAGCAGTTATTTGTTTGTTTTTACTCTTTATTGTGAAAATGTCACAATGGGCGGGTTTATTGTCATATGACAATCTCTTACAACCAACCCTACTATGACGTATTATATTATGTATGTGTGCGTGTAACATGTCTGTAAGTGTGTGTCTTGTTATTGCATTCGATCGGCAGAATTGAAAATGCAATTCCGTTAATTTGATCCCAACGGAAAATGGTGACCTAACCGGGAATCGAACCCGGAAACTTACAATGTAAAAGGTTCCGGCGATCTAACCACTGTGCCACGGCCCGTTTTTGTTGTTAGTACTACAAGTGGAAGATTGGAAAGACAGCGGCACCGCAAAGTAATGACTGATACATAAACAAATGAGTGGGAAAACATCGCTTTAGCCTTTTCAATAAAAGCAAGGAAATTCGAAAGCATATTAAAAGGAATTCTTAAGATGAAATGGAAAACTGCTCTCACCCTGATTAAATAATCGGCAGGAAATCGTAAGGTCGAGAAATCAATAGCTGAGTAGCAGATGGAGTACTGCGAAAGAAAGAAAATTATTGGTAAACGATGAGAACATTCTTGAAAAGAAAAGCAAAGAAATTTAAACAAAAATTGAAAGAAAAATGATCGAAGAATTCAAGCAAACCGAACAGAATAATAATCATTAAACTAAAATGAGATGTGTCACTCCAAGACTTTCATGGCATGTAGCCAAGGACTTATGTAAGGATTTTGAGCCTAATATCTCTTGGGGAAGGAGGTTGACCTGATAAAAAGGGATAGTCAGCGACGAGCGCGAATAGTGACAATGCAACGCAAACAAGTTCGATTCATTCATTGACCGGCGAAAAATAATGTGATTTCAGCCCAACAAGACATCTTTGTGTACCAAATGTCAAGTCTATATATGCCACCTGGTGGATCTATTTCAACCAAAACTTTTTCAACTCTTGCCATGATGCATGCATGTCAAATTTCGGCTCAGTCGGATTAAGCATTTGGGCGCTATTGTGGAGGAATAAACACAGACACACAGAAAGACAGACTTCTATCTAGAAATAGTCATAATCGTCTCAAGAGGGCTCAAAATGAATAAATATCCGTTATCCCCAGATGAAAACGGAAATCTTTCTTAATGTCGAAAAAAATGCGTGTTCACAATACTTTCCCTCCTTATTGGTTGGTGGGGAGTAAAACAGAAAGATTCTGAAATTTACTGAAGCGAACAACGCCAACCAAAAATAACGCGTCCATGGTAAGAGAAGGGAGTCACTACACTTATTGACGCCAAGGGTGACGACACAAGTTATTTTATAGTACACACTTTATACACGTAATCACGCTTATTAACGTTGGTGTAGAGTATCAAAATGTCAGTGTTAACCGTACATAATTTTCGTTGCATTATACTGAAAAGACCTTTCCTCCGACCACACGGAAAGAAATGTTTGATTGCATTTACAAAATTCCTTGTTATCCCAACCAACGCCGACCTTAACTATAGGCCTCACGAAGAAATTGGTTGATTTTAACAATTCTTTTCAATTGCATTTAATTGCTAATTCTTAGCAATTTTAATAAATACTCTACTTAAATATACAAAATGACATTTGTCAAATGTACAAAACATTTACCAAACTTAATTCATTAAAATGTACTAATAATTTACATTATTGATTGACTTTATGAAAAATCAGTTGGTTAGTTTTACAAAACTCAAATGTTATTATAACGATATTTTTTTATTATTTTTCTCTATATACGAAGTAAATATGACAGACTATTTAGTCTCTTTTAAAGATAATCTCGATTAAAGTAATCAAGATTTATATGCAACTTCTGTAAAAGTTAATAAAGAGATTAGTTAAATTTAAGGTAATTATTTTGTAAGTTTAACAGTGTTCTTGGGTATATTTTACTCATAATCTTTAGTATATTTCACAGTTATTTCTTAGTACGAGTCATCAATTTTACCTGGAATAAATGATATACTTTACTGATATATTTTGTTTAATCCAATAAATGTTTTTGTACAATTTATGAAATATTTACGATTAATAATATTTGTTTCAACCACTATTTTTCGTAGATTTAATTTGTATTCCATTGTATATTTACTAATAAAGTTTTGTACATTCCATTATTATTTATTCGTTACTTTAAATAATAATATTGGTTAATCTTGATTAACAATTTTTTGTATATTTAATTAATTTTTCTGTATAATTTATTTAAAATTATTTGCTAAAAGTACGAAGAATTAGTACTGTTTTCAAGTGCAAAATTCTTGTAGATTTAATCAGTATTCTAGGGTATATTTTACTATTAAAGTTTTGTATATCCATACTTATTTATTAGTATATTTCGTGTCTTTTACTAAGAATCCTTCTTTTATTTAACTGATAATTTCTCGTACATTTAATGTATGTAGTAGTAAGATTTATTAGAAATTATTTGTCAAAATTACGAACAATTATTACTGTTTTCAAGCAGTACGTTTTGTAGGTTTAATCATTATTCTTGAGTATATTGTACTAATAAACATTTGTGTATTCCATACATATTTATTAGTACATTTCGTTCCTTTTACTAAGAATCCTGGTTATATTTGACTAACAATCTCTTTGTATATTTAATGTAAGGTTTAGTATAATTTATTTGGAATTATTTGTCAAAAGCATGAAGAATTATTACTGTTTTTAACTGTAAAGTTTTGTAACTTTCAACACTATTCTTGGGTATATTTTAACAATAAAGTTTTGTATATTCCAAATTTATTTCTTAGTACTTTCGTACCTTTTACTAAAATTCCAGGATATATTTGTCTGTTAATTTTCGTACTATTTACGTGAACAAATTTGTAAAATTTACGAAAAATTATTATTATTTTTTCCAAGTTTAAATCAGTATTCGGTGGTATATTTAACTAATATTAATTAGTAGATTTGACCTGTTTTCTTAGTATAAACTTACTATCAAAAATATTCTTACGATGTAAGGTTATTGGTAAAATATTTATGTAAGTATCATAAGTAATTTACAAAATTGTAAATATTTACAATTATTTTTTAAAGAAAATATTTAAACAAATACTTGTAAATATTTTCAATCTTGCAAATTATGACACATGCATTTTTACCAATAACCTTACATCGTTTACATATTATGTTTAGCAAGTTGTACTAAAAAATTGATTAAACTCTACTAAATTTTAGATATTAGTAAATTGTACCCCCGAATACAGATTAAAGTTACTAACAGTCAAAAAATTATAATTGTAGGAAAAATTATTTCATATAAATTATTATAGGAAAAGTAAACATTAAATTTACAAGAAATTATCAGGCAAACATAACGTGGATTCCTAGTGTAGAAAAGATACAAGACGAACTAAGGTACAAGTTTCGAATATACAACATTTTATTTTTAAAATATATCCAAAAATGCTGATTAAAGTTACAATACAATTCAGTTGAAAACAAAACTTTTAACAATTTCAAATTAATTATACAAAAGCTTACACTAAATAAAAAGAAATTATAATTACTATAACTTGTATCCTTGATTCTTTACTCATTATTTCTAATCTATCATAAAATAGAGTATGGTGCTAAATAATAATAATAAAACAGAACAAGTAAAATTCGAAACATTTATTAATTATTAATAATCATAAAACTTATAACCTAATTTAGCCTAATTTAGGGTGAGCTATGAATTATTATTCTGAATACCTACACATATTTTTAAACTTTACAAAACCAAACTTAGTTATCCAACTCCTACAAAGCAATTTTAAGGTAATTTAGAGAATTTCAATATACCAATTACGCAAGATTACAATACACTTGGTGGTCCTACAATTATAAATTAAAGATTCGGCAGACTAAGGAACCTAAATCAATTTTTGGGTTTAGTCTATTTTTGCAAAAATTTAAAAAAAAACGAGACACGGAACTAACTAAATGACATATGACAAACTATGGTTTATACAATGGAGACATAGGTTTTTTCGTCCATTCGGTGTCTCGTTTTTTTTTAAATGTCAATAAAAAAATATTAGGAATTTTAGTTATTAAAAAAATACCTTAATATAAAAATACCTAATAATATTTTAATTATTAAAAAAATACCTTAATCAACTTACAAACGTATCTAAAAGCTACAACATAATTTTAAAGATAGGTCTAAATATACTTCAATCTACAATATTTATTACCACCGGAGAGTGTATGACAAAAAGAAGGATACAGAAAAATGCTTTTTAAATAAATCAATTTCCATTCGTTTGTTTGGGTATAAGTTTCCAGCTGATATGCTAGTAAATGATCATTGTATCCTATACAAGGAATTTTTAAACATATGAAAGACGTGTCACCACTAGCAGACACCAAGATATATTTTATTATATAAAAAGAGTATTCAGTTTCAGATGGTATAGTTAAGATGCTATCGATAACATAACGGATACTTTGATATTCAACCCACTGAACTCTATCATGATTAAAATTAAAATGAGCAGGGATTAAGTCAATAAATTCAGTTGAAATGAAAACATTTGTACCTTCGGCATTCCCCCTTTTGAACGTACTTCCAAAACCAACTTTATTAAAGGCTTTGTTTGCAAAACGTAACTGCTCTTTTACCATAATAGTTAAAGGCAAATTTTTGCGGGTAGATGTATTTTTAGCAATTTCTTTAAGAACTTTATGTCTAGCTTCAAATCTCATGCACCACATATTCCTTAAAGGTCCAAATCGACGTATGATGTATGGATAATGTACCATAAAATGATGTTTGGGTTTCAAAGTTTCTTTAAATAACTCTACGTATAACTCATGGTGTTCTTTTATCAAACATTCCAGCTGAATAATTGTTTTAACGTCAATGCTTCTAGCCAAAAGAATATCTATAATTTTTGCTAATGTAAGGTAAATTTGCCAAACAGGATCATTTTCTGGTATTAAGTCACCAATCATCAAAGGCATGAGATGCACTAACGTTATCATTTCAGATGCACTAGTGTGTAATTTTTTATTAATAAGATGTTCCCTTTTAATTACGCCTGTTAAATTTCGAATTTCGTACCGCGAATAATCGAATAGGCTTAAGCGATTGTTAAAACTTTCTAAACTAAAAAGTTTAGCAATATCGATATAATGCATGATTATATTAGTCAAATCGTAGTGACAAACGCCCTCAAATATATCATGCATAATGTCGACGGTGAAATTTTCAATAGCATGAAACGAACTTAACGAGTTAAAAATACAATTTTCTCGAATTCCTGTAAGAGACGGATTGTTAACTTTGACGTCGTCTTGGTAATTTTCGCGGTTTCGCAATAAATCGTTGTCTTGCTTGTTTTGTTTCCACGTTACTTTTTTATGTGTTTTGCAAATTCTGCAGTAATAATTACTAGAGAAAGACTTTACAAAACCAAGAATAGTGTTTAAGCCCAGATTATCGCCCAAAACCAAAGAAAGCACAAAAAACACCCTGTCAGTTCCATCAGCATTCTGTATTACGATACCTTCTTTTTCCAAGTGCATCAATTCTTTTAAAAGATCTCGAAATATTATACCATGTCCAAATGATTTAAATGAGGAACGGTGCAACATTGCAACGAAGATAGTTTCCAGTGACGATATATAATTTGGAGGAATGCAAGCAATTTGGAAGTATGTTGCGGAAATAGACTGAACTCCAGCATGGCTTCCTAAGGGGTTGCCACATTCAAATTCATCAAAGTACAAGTAATACGGTATTACAACTTGTCCAGAATAACGTGAATACACTGATTTCCAATAATCCGACTGTATGATATTCTTCATTGAACTGTTTTTTTCATTTATCAAATCTGTCATGTAATTTCGAATTGCAGCGTATACACCTGGTAATTCAAAGAAGATTCTTAAAATATCACGTAATGGTATGATTGCCCCGGTTATTGGTTTTGGACTTAAAGAAACCGAAGAATTGCAAACCGTCCTAGCAACAACATCATCAATAATGAAATTTTGTGGAGGTATATAATACCCCTTTTTTTCCATATAACTTTTCAGTTTAAACTCGGTTTCCAAATCATAAAATGATTCATTGCATGTTTTTATCACTTCATCTAATACAGTGTTTGCAGATGAATCCTGAACATGTTGTTTGACTGAACTTTCAAGTTTGGTTCTTATTAGTTCTAATATGTGTTTTGTTTGTTGTATGATATCATTAGCGGTTTTCCTATTTATATTGTTATTACTATATATCCACATAGCAAATGAGTCAACTGATTTCTTTAAAACGTTTTCTTCACATATTACCACGTTTTTCTCAATGTTGAGTACATCTGAACTACCTGTTGCTTCGTTCTCGGAACACTTAGGGTCAGTATTAATTTGATCAGTAATGGTTTTTATTGCATATTGACTTTTAAACGATTCATTATTTTTATGTGTGTCCAAATGTTTTCGAAAACCTCTAATACTATTATAAACTCTTGTACAGCCATTTTGCTTGCAGCAGTACGTTGATTGTGATTCTAAAGTATGCATGACTTTTAAATGGAGTAACAAGCTTTTGGAATTAACAAATCCATCTTCGCAGAGGAAACAGGCAAACATTTTGAAGGCTCACTAAACCTTACTCAGTTACAGTCTTACTTTGACAATTCTGACATGAATATCGCTACTCTCGTGAACTTTTTATCTTGTGGTAAATCTATTTTATATAAGTATTTCTGAATAAAAACCCATATTTGCTCACATTCTTTCCCATAGCACAGATTTAGCGCCATGTATGCTTTGAAGCATACATCGAACGCTTTTAGGATGTTGTCGAAACGGTATTTTACTTCGTCAATCACAACGTAGAACACTTCAAGTTTCTCTTTAGGTCCTACAGCAACTACTATCGGTTGAGAAGTTAACCCCTTCTTTTCATTACTGGCGTTTCGCTGATAAATTTTTTCCGTCAAGTCTGTATGGTTCTGAAAAAAAGATTTCACATTGACTTATCAGACGTATAATGATGAATATATATATATATATATATATATATATATATATATATATATATATATATATATATATATATATATATATATATATATATATATATATATATATATATATATATATATATATATATATATATATATATATATATATATATATATATATATATATATATATATATATATATATATATATATATATATATATACCTATATATATATATACATATATATATATATATATATATATATATATATATATATATATATATATATATATATATATATATATATATATATATATATATATATATATATATATATATATATATATATATATATATATATATATATATATATATATATATATATATATATATATATATATATATATATATATATATATATATATATATATATATATATATATATATATATATATATATATATATATATATATATATATATATATATATATATATATATATATATATATATATATATATATATATATATAGATATATATATATATACAGGGTGTTCGGCAGACGGTTGTACATACGATTATGACGGATAAGTGAGGCCCTCACCTACATGCTTGGCCCCAAAAATTTAACCTAGGCCTCACGATTTTTTTAAAATTATTTTTTTGTAATATGGCGAAATTTTTCATTTCCATGGCTTTAAACTCCATTAACTTCATTTAACACTGATTAAACAGTCAACATTTTGGTTTATTCGTATCTAAATTACTAGCAGAATAATAAAAAAAAAATTTGGTTCAGACAACCACCATTAAAAAAAAAATTGCCCTGTTTTTTTTTCAGCAATTTCGTCAGGTTTGGTGAAATGATCAATACCTCCTGTTATTTTGAAATAAAATACGTAAATTTCATACCAATAGAAAGGGCATAACCTAGAGATGTTTTGATTAAATTTGCAGCGCTCTACCTCTTTTTTTTTTATGCAATGAGAAATTGACATTTAAGATTATTTTTAAAGTGTTTTTGTACTTTAGGGCTAATTTTTTTTAATATTGATTATCTGAGCCAAATTTTTTTTCATTATTAATCTGCTACTAATTTAGATACGAATAAAAAAAAATGTTGACTATTTTATCAGTTTTAAATGAAGTTAATGGAGTTTAAAGCCATGGAAATGAAAAATTTCGCCATATTACAAAAAAAATCATTAAAAAAAAATTGTGAGACCAAGGTTAAATTTTTGGGGCCAAGCATGTAGGTGAGGGCCTCACTTGTCCGTCATAATCGTATGTACAACCGTCTGCCGAACACCCTGTATATATATATATATATATATATATATATATATATATATATATATATATATATATATATATATATATATATATATATATATATACATATATACATATATATATATATATATATATATATATATATATATATATATATATATATATATATATATATATATATATATATATATATATATATATATATATATATATATATATATATATATATATATATATATATATATATATATATATATATATATATATATATATATATACATACATACATACATACATACATACATACATACATACATACATACATACATACATACATACATACATACATACATACATACATACATACATACATACATACATACATACATACATACATACATACATACATACATACATACATACATACATACATACATATATATATATATATATATATATATATATATATATATATATATATATATATATATATATACATATATATATTTTTAAAAATCCAGTAAAAAAAATACGCCTGTGTTTAATGAATAATTTTACAATCATTCTGGTATACAATAGGATTTTATAAATTCTTCAATACACATTATTAACCGACTTCAAAAAGGAGGAGGTTCTCAATTCGGTTGTATTTTATTTTTTATGTTTGAAGATTATATTTTTTATGTTTTTTATGTCAGAACTCTCTTATTTATTAACCGATTTGGAAAATTCTTTTTTTGTTTGAAAGGACATGCTTACAGATTGGTTCCATTTTTTTCAAAATCGTGTTCTGATGATGGGATCCATGAGGAGTTGAGGGGAACTCCTCAACGGTCAGCAGCACAGACACGAAATTTTGTATACGCATTCAGTTATGATAGCCTTTTCCGAATTCCGCCATGATATGGCCGCTGCATCCAGGGTTGGCTCCTGACGAGGGAACT